>OY751556.1:22888841-24088841 GCA_963572265.1 Caenorhabditis doughertyi | reverse complement strand
TGTATGAATTGCCTATTTTTTTATCAAAAAACTGTTATAGTGCTCTTTTATTTACATGTTAGTTTCATACATGTGTTTTTTTGATTTGTCATCCCGTCTAATTTATTTTTCTGTTACCTTATTTTTTGAAGTTTCGAGTGAATTTAGATTTTTCGCTTTTCATCGTTTTCTCACTCTGAAAATAAAATTGAATAGTGACCAACGCTTTTAATTGTAGTTTTCTTCTTCGGAAATAGTTCGACATTCACAGTTTCAAAATGGTCATGAAACATCACTGCTGTAATTTTCATTGGTGATTCTGAGTTTTTGTGTCCGATTTATTATGTAATGCGGGAAATCACACCGCATCATGTACTGAAACCATCATGCACCCATTTGGAAATCACTGGTGCGTTTTATTTCTGAATATAAGACGGTATCAGTTTCAAAATTATTTTTTTTTGTTCAAAATTTAAAAAAGTTTGTGATATTCTGTGAAATTTCACAGAAAACGCGTGACTATAACAAAAACCGATTGGGTATCTGACAATCTTGGATAAATACACAAATTGTCACACCATTTGTCCTTTCCGATGGAACCTTGTGGGAGACCGAATTAATGCACTGGGTTTTTAAAACTTATTTATTTTTAATTTATTCCGATTATTCGTATTCCTTTAACTTTCCAATAATTAATACAGACAAATATTTTATTAAGAATAGGCACAAAGGAGGAAGCTTGAAAATATTAGGGCGAAGAAAACGGGCAAGTACAAGGACAAAACACATCGACACATACACAAGGACGATACTGCAGTAAACATGATAGAAGCCTGAAATCAGATTTACATGTATTTTTCAGATTTACATGTCCACACCACAGAATCTGCTTGCGAGCAAATTCTGTGAAATTACCAAATTGTAATGCTAAACTTCAACGTGAACTTTATGAGTACCACTACGGTCCCACAGATTTTGCTTGCGAGCATTATCTGTGAAAGTAACGAATTGAAGGGATAAATTATGACGTGAACTTTCTGTGCCACGCTACTGTTTCACAGATTCTGCTTGCGAGCAAAATATGTGAAACAACTGAAAAGTGGGAAACTTACTGTCTGAATTGAGTAAGCAGAGGGAGACTTAATGTTGATTTGTTAGTGATTTCTCCAATCTTTTCTTATCTTTTTGCGTTTTGACGATGATAGAAGTCCCTTTGGAAACAATAGCACTAATTAAATCTGAACTGGAGAAGTAATGTAAAAGTTAAAGTATACAACCTGAGCCCAAATTTCCAGTAAACTCTGCATAAACGGAAGAGAGCTTATCAAAAAGAGCACTGAGCTGGGATATAGTATAAATTGTCCTACTTTGAAAGTCGTATTGAGCGAGATACTCTGTAATATCTTTTCCAGAAAGCTCTTTCCCTTCATATTTGATCATAATCGACATAGAGACTTGAAGTTCTAGGCCTAAATAGACGTTCCAACACATTTTTCATTGAATACACTCACGGCCGAGTTCGTCTTCAATTCCCATTTCATCGGGAAGAGCTAAAATGCATTCGTAACTAGAATTTGCCTCTGATCCAAAGACCAAAACAGTCACTGAAGATTTTTCAGAGAGAACGTGATTTGCAGATGTCATACTATTTGTAACCAAAATATCAAATGTTTCGGAAAAAGAGCCAACACGAACTGAGGTTTCTTGAAGTTTTCGCTTTCTTCTCAATGCCAGAAACGTGTTATACTTGCATGCAATAGACTCTCTCTGGTCATTCTTTTTCACATGTCGAAGATCTGCACCACTGTAAAGTTTTGAACTGGGAAGGATACGCAATTTGGCGTAACCGACTTAACAAATGTTACGCAACATTGCGTAGCTTACCATTTCTACCTCAATTTATCCGACTCTCTAAGCACAAAGCATACCTCAAGAAAGATGCGAAATCTTTGTTTCCACTGTATAATGTGTCGAAATAGTTTGCTGTATCCTTCTCTATCCCTTTGTCTATTAAATTATGATTAATATCCGGCTGAATTGCTTCTACAGCCTGAACGGAAAAATGAAGTTAGTATTACCAGCTATCACCAACTGTTTTGAGATCGGAAAGCGATTTCCATTGTCCATTAAGAATAGCCAATAATCGCTTAGGATTTTTCCTGTTTTTTTTGCTAATTTCTCGTAGAACATAATTTGATAGGTCGATACCATTGTTGGACAATTGAATAATCGAATTTTTGACCTCTTCAAAAGCGATGAGATCTAGCAGAAGTGCAAGACTGGTCTAAACGAAGTTCGATTAAAAGAAAAACTAAGAATTTGTCCACCGTTGGACCAAACATTTGACCGAACACATAAGTCTTTTCTTTCGATGTCAATTCCGCAACTGTTCTGATGGGCAAATCGAGCAATTCACATAAGATAACAAGAATGTTTATCTGGAATTGGGAATTGAAAATTTACTGCTCTGTTTCATTTCTTATAATATCACCAAGAAAGCTGTACTGTGAACTTTCTGATCACTCTTTAAAAAGAAGTTATGGACCATAAACCTAGGTTCATCTTTGGAATCTATGATGTAGCCATAAATCTGAAGAATGAGGTCATTTAGTTTTATGACCACACTTTTCGTTTCCAAACCTTCTTGTTGGCCATTTTAAGTGCCTCTACTCTTTTAGATCCTGATATCACGTGTAAACTCTCCTCTCTGTAAGCGAATTATAAAAGGGAATGTTTCGCACAAAATGGTGCACTGTTCAGTAAGAATGTTCCCACCTTTTCACAACCACAATAGGATCGAAATCTTGTAAGTTTTTCTCTCTAGCTATTTCCTCTTTCAAACGCATTAATACAGGGTCGGAAGCATCGTGTTCACGATAAACAAGTGGACTATTCACTCCGATCTGATGCTCTCATATTATTTTGTTATATCAAAGCTCGAACTCACCGCTATTTCCTTTTGGGTTACCTTCTCACCATTAAAAAAATGTGCAACTTTTTCACGCATACGTTCAACGGCAGTGTTTTTCTCTAATTTCCCATCCAATTTTGTTTTCCTGATTTTTCTCACACTAACACTTGATTCAGATTGTTCCATAGATTGACTAGGCGCCTCAACGGGCTCAGAAACTGAACCTAAAGTGTCATCAGAATCAGAAGATTTGTTGAGAATGTCAGTGAAATCATTCGTTGAAGTTGAATAGACTCCTAATTCTGCGGACCAGTTATCAAAAGGATCTTGGGATTCCACAAAAAAAGAAGACTTCTGAATTACCCCTACAATTGGACACAACTATTGCAGAACTCGAACCTTCCTAGCCAAGCTTTCTCGAGCAATTCCGAACAACTCATAAATAAAGTTTTCAGATTTAAACTTATCGGACAATTGTCTGGGCAGGAAATTTAAGCATTTTTCACCGATGAAAATCTACAAGATGGATTGAAATAAAACTGTTGTCGTACCAGACTACCTGAATTTCCATGTCAGACACGACAATCGCCTCCACAGGGAGATCTAACACATTCTGATCATGAACAAAGTTTGTAAGATAAACTCTATTATCAGAAGAATCTACGAAAACATCTGTGTTATGCGATGAAGTATCAACAACCACCTGCAGAGTTTTGTTTCAAACATAGAAGTATGAAATCGAAAAACTGAAATTTGTTAGCTCCACTCACTTCCTCATAATCCCGTACTCGGATATCCTTGTTAGAAAAATTGAAATAAAGAGTCGCATCGGAAAAGTCATCATTTAGTTCTTCAGGAACAGTGGTGGTCGATAAGTAAACAGTACGATTAAATTCCTTTCGTTTGATCATAGCTTCCGAAGGAAAAAGATATTTCGATTAAAAAAAATCCTAGAGGAAATGTATGAGAGATCGCAACCTGGCAAGTGCACAATACACGTCAATGACGTCAATTGATTTCACGTATCACTGCTATTTCCTAAGTTTAGTTTTCTGGCTCGTGGCGTGTATGTTATATGTGAAATCCTTATATGTTATATGTGTAATCGAAAAGTAGATCTTTAAACAATGGATGAATCGGCTGTGAGTGGGCTTCTTAGAGATTAAGGCAAAATTCAATATTTAGTCGTTACAAATGTTATTGGACTCCGAAAGAGCATTTTTTTCTCTGGCCATGCCAAGTCAGTGTTATTCGTCGATCGAAGTTTTAAGTACCGACTGTTGCTCTCAAAATTGCAATTATTTTCTGAACAGGTTAATGTTTTCATAGGAATCTTTGGCAAAGAAAGTTCAGGCAAAGCATTCTTCACGCCCGCCACCGATATGTCAATTTTTATAACAATTTCGATGATATCGGTAAAAGAAAAGCTAGATACATTTTTATAACTACAATTGCACATTTATCCGACGGGAGAATTGTCGTGAACAAGTTGCCTAACAGTTCACCAGTTTGTCCTTCTATGGTTGGTAGGATCTTTGGTTTTACCCAGAATGTGTGAGCAGTATTTAATACTTGTGTGTTTTGCGAACTAACAGTTTACAGAATGCTTAACGCTCTCTGCGAGCCGGAAATTCAAGAATCCAAATGTAGAGGATGGTATAAGAAGACAATTGAACGTCTATCATCATCCATACACCTTTTAGCAAACACTGTTCAATTTAACTCATTGAACCAGCTAATGGTTCCCTCTAACTTCTTTAGCAGGTAATACAGAAGGTGAATTTTAAAATCTATTCAATACTTTGGAGAGCGAAAAATGATAGGATGACTGTACCCATTAATACTGTAAGGAAGCGAATGCTTCTGAAAATTCGTCAGAGGAAAGGGGACAGTTTGACTCGTTGCACGTCGTGTTGTGCAATTCCACTTATAATGAAGAAAGCAAGATCGGACAGTGAGCGAAAGGAAGCGAGAGATGTCGAGAGGATGCATCGGGAGGCTGTGAGGTAACACTGAAAACGTTCGGCGGAGAAGTATAAGCTGTTAAAGTTAAACACTAACCGCAAGAAATAAGTCCTATACGTTTCGAATAGTGGAGTCCAAGCTCTTGCCAGGCAGTGAATCACTTGTTAACTTTTCGTTAGTGGAGATAAACAGCGGTCGCCGTTATTTCGGAGTTTCGTTGCATAGTAAAATTCAAATCCCCACCGTTTTGTTTGAATTCAGTGGAGCGCGGTTGCTATTAAAACGAAAGTTAACAGCACACCGTGCTGTCTTCCTGCTCATGTCGCTCTCATCAATGTTCGATTGCATGTTTCTCTCAATTTTTGATGTATGCTGTCAGCGAATTCATTGCTTGTAAGTATTTTTACTTCCGCTCGAAAAAACGTTATACCGACATAAGTTTTGAAGCTATAGGCAACTTCGTGAAGTTTCAAAATTACATGTCATTTCAAATTTTGAATTGAGTTAAAAAATATGTATTCAATTATCATCCTCTTATCGGCAAAAGAACTTGAAGAAAGCGATTTGTAGGTGAAATTGAAATTTCTGGCTCTCGGTTCTCAGCTTTTCTGACAATCACATAAATTTTTCTCGTCGAGCGGAAGTATCAAGTATGCACGTTTCGCTGTCAGAATTATTCAGAAATAGAGTGAAGCAAGCGCTTTCGAAAAACATGGGAAAACGGGTAAAATGAGCATGAGAAATTCGATGAGAAAAAAGCATGATAAAAAAGGCGATTCTAATAGGTGTACAATAGTTGACAATTAAAAATCTGTGTAGGACAACATGACATTAGGGAATCAAAGTAATTCAGCCGTCAGAGAGTAATAATCGATTGTCTGGAGAGACAAAGTCGAGATGCTGACATAGACTGCTCGGTTTGTCTAATGGATTCGATGAGCAACAGATGTACCAAGCTTCCTGCACTAATATCACGTCCTAAGACTATTGGAGATGCAGATAGATTGGCGATGAATCTGACAACAGTGCAGCTCTGTGAGAACAACGGTATTTTAAGACAGAGACATGTTAAATTCGGAACCGCGTTGTTTAGGAAGTCTATTATTCAAAAATTTCGAATTCCCTATGCTACAGGGACTTTATACCTCTGATTCCAGTTATTATATCTCGTTGTTCCTCGAAAGCCTGACTCAGTTTCATGTAATGGGATCGAAACTCTTTTTATTGATGGATAGCTGCCCGTCGAACAAGTCATTTGCATTTTTCGGGTCGATCGGATACGTTCTCACGAAATTGCATCATGTCACAAGTGTATGCAGTATGCGTAAGAACAGATGTTACTGTTAAACTTATAGATCACTCTTCTTTACCCGTATGTCGGACATACGCATCTAAGCGTTGATTCTCATTTCGGGGTACTCTCTAAAAGGTTATGTGACACTGATATAAGAGATCCCAAAGGTAACTCTAGTTTTAAGATAAAAACCACTTTCAGTGTTTACTTAGAATTTGCTCGAGTTCTAGAAGGAATACCTTCTGTGTATCGTGTCGATCCTTTGGTCACTATATTTGATTTTTCTAAAATCGTTGAGTACATGTATAAACCAAATGGACTGTGTTCCAACGGCATGATCCAAATATCGAGATCTGCGAATGGTGAGAAAAAGTCACAAAGAATTCCTACTGTTTCACCCAAATATCAGGCCTCATTACATATTCGTCAGGTCTTACGATGTCATCTTCTCAACTTGTAGGGGCGGACAGTGAACAAGAATGCAAGAAACTTTTTAAGGTGATACAGTTCGAACATCAATCAGTAAAAAAGTTTGTAGGATACATTCTATACTGCTAATTTTACACCCTCAATCGTGATCCCTCGAGCTCCTGACTTAGAAGGAAAGGTGGACAATTTAATCAATGGAAATGGAGTGTTTTTCTCCGAGGACAATATTTCAAATTTTAGGAAGACTTTTTCTGAGTACGGAACAAAATGTGAGGCACACCTATTATCACGCTTTTCTTTTACTGTATTTTTCTTTCAAGCTCTTAGGCAGCTGATAAGCCAAATTAACTCAGTTCCCCCAAAACAACCATCCCTCATTCCTGAAGGAGATGAAGATTCCCAGATGACCGTCTTAGATTTTCTTCATAAACACGGTGTCAGCACGGGCAGAGTACCCAAAATTCCCACATTTCACTCCTCGCAGCTATCGAATTCTTAATGCTGAAGGTAAGTCTCCCTCTGCTGACTCAATTCAGACAGTAAGTTTCCCACTTTTCAGTTGTTTCACATATTTTGCTCGCAAGCAGAATCTGTGAAACAGTAGCGTGGCACAGAAAGTTCACGTCATAATTTATCCCTTCAATTCGTTACTTTCACAGATAATGCTCGCAAGCAAAATCTGTGGGACCGTAGTGGTACTCATAAAGTTCACGTTGAAGTTTAGCATTACAATTTGGTAATTTCACAGAATTTGCTCGCAAGCAGATTCTGTGGTGTGGACATGTAAATCTGAAAAATACATGTAAATCTGATTTCAGGCTTCTATCATGTTTACTGCAGTATCGTCCTTGTGTATGTGTCGATGTGTTTTGTCCTTGTACTTGCCCGTTTTCTTCGCCCTAATATTTTCAAGCTTCCTCCTTTGTGCCTATTCTTAATAAAATATTTGTCTGTATTAATTATTGGAAAATAACAGGAATAGCTGGTTTCGAAAAATAAAATTGTCTCAAAATAATAAAGAATTATAACATTGTTTCAAGAAATAGGGAAGATGCGAAAAGCACACATTGGGCATTCTTCTTCGGCAATTAGGGTTTTTCAGCTCTAATTTCCAGTTTTTGCCTGGAATGCAATTCATCCAGTTTTTCTTGGAATGTCACAGAATATCACAAACTTTTTTAAATTTTGAACAAAAAAAAATAATTTTGAAACTGATACCGTCTTATATTTTGAAAATTTCCGACGTGAAAGAAGTGAACATTACTGAAAAAAATTTTATCTCTAATTATTGAAACAGACAATGTTTTCTGATTTTTCATATTTTTTTCTGGCTGGCAGACCACAAACATCTCTAGAACTTGAAAAAAAATAACGGGTGGGCCTAAGTTGAGAAATAACTATGAAAAATTTAAATTTTTTGAATCTGCAATTCGAACTGAAAATCGGAAAATTACCCCGTTTCAGACATTACATTTCCAGGCAGTGAGCCATTATCAGCAGTGTTTTGAACTTATCAGCAGTATTTTGAACAGCAGTATTTTGAGCAAGTTAAAATATTTTCGACTTCTTCCGACACTCAAATTGTCAGAAAAGTTCTGGAGCCAATCAAAATTCTGACTATCGTGAATTTTTTTTTATGGTTTAGGAATATGTATTGAAGGAGAAGTGTTTTTATTGTCAGTGCGTCTCTGATATTGGATAACTTTAAAAATATTGAAATTTCTGAAAAGTGGTCGAAATATTCCTACAGTTATCAAACATTTTTTGTAATCAAACTCTTAGGTTCATCATTCAGAGCTCTAAAAGTACGACTTTTACCATGCGAAAATTCTCATTATTTGAATGAAAACTCTGTGTTTCATGTAATCATTTTTTAGATGGCGTATGTATTCTTGTAGGCAGTGGAATGTTTGTATACATAAGCGTGCAAATTGATTTCCCATCTTTCAGTTTCTAAAAAATCCGAAATGTGATTTGGGACACTTTTTTCTCCGTTTTATTTTCTACGAAATCCCTGACTCCGCCCACATTCCATAAACGCAAATGCATAACCTGCATATTAAGAAGAAAGGGGCAGAAAAATCCTTCTGAAGAGTGAAAAAAATTATCTTGTTTTAAAATCAAAAATCCAATAAATGTTCATTTCAAAGAGCAAGCGAATCTGCAGCCAACAAGAAAATAAACAAAGTTTAAGTAAATGGGATTGTTGAAACACGTGTAAATTTCGGGATCTTCTTTTTGATCTTATTTTTTAATCTGTTTGAAAATATGTATCTCTGTCGCTTTGTCTGTTCGATTCTGCTTTTGGTGAAGAAGGTGTTTCGAAAGTTTCATCAACTGATATATCATGGTCTGGCTGTCAAATTTTGCAAATACTAACCTGTTTCAAACAGTTTTTATCTAGGGCGTCTTCAGAAGTATTCAATTCCATAGAGGATGTGATACGAAGAAAAACTGCAAAAAATTGTGGCCGCAGAGGGGCTTCGAAACTTTTGTTTTCGAATCAAACTTCAGAAATCTCATACTTAATTTCATTATCGTGGAAACATCACATAAATTTGAGAAATCTTGTTTAAAATCCTGTTTCAAACATTCGTGAATTAAATAATGAAAATGTTGACCGGCACTATGAAACGAAGTGAAGTAACACGACTCATGTTTTTATTTTTAAAACTTCCTGTCCTAGAAATGCGGTTTTCCTTCTTGGCATACATAGTATAGATAACTTGGGTTTTTTCTTAGAATTCTGTTCTCGAAGTATTTCAGAATTTAGTTCTTACAAAAGACTAGCTTTTTCGTTGCTCCGCAACGAAAAAGCTAGGCTCGGCTTTGCCTCGCATGGGTAATACTTCCCGGTGTAGAGACTGTAACGTAACTCGGGCTCTGAGCTTTGGCCGGCTTAGCCAATGGAAACCCTGCTTCCCAATAAGATTACCTTTCGATCAAAAAAAAGAACCACATCAAAAAGTTAACTTTGAGCCGAGATAGGAGCGAGAAAGTGCTCCGGGACACATTTTTTCTTTTTTCTTCATTTTTTTCTACACAAACCCCGCCCCTTACCATCTTCCGTTCGCGCAAATGCATAATTCGTATATAAAGAGAGAAAGAGGCAGACCAAGAATTAAAAGTTGGCATCCTCAACAAAAGTTCAAAATGATTAGGAACAGAAAATGATTATTCCAGTTTCCACATCTCCATCAAACATCGGTAAGAAAAACACTTTTGTTGGTTTAGATATTTTTTCTATTTAATTAAACAAAACAACAAATTTGTTCAAAAAATAAAAAAGAACTGCCAAAAGTTGCTTGATTTTAGGAAGTGATAATCTAAGAAAACTGTTCGCTTGAATATCATTTTTAGGAGTTTCACCCAATATTACTGACGTTTTGGAAAGAATCTTCGAGTAGAAATTTTGAATTCTTTTTCCAAGTTATTGAAAAATTGTAAATTATTTCCAAACAATTTCACTATTAGTTGGTTTAGAAAACAAATGAACAATTCCGAAGTTTAAAACAAACGTTTTTTTGTGATGATCGTTGGAAATTGAACAATTGAAAAAAAAAACTTTCTGAAAAGTGGAACACAACTTGATTTTTGTTTTGATATCAAAAATTTAAAAAAAGTCAAATCGAAAATAATGAGAAACAAAAAACGAGTTGTAAATAAATGGGACATATGAAACATGTGTATTTTATTGGCTAAAAAGTTAAATTACCAGTTCTTAAATTTAAAAAAAATAGGAAGAGAGCAAGAAAAGCGGTATGAAGTAAGAGAAAATGATATTAAAATCAAGAATTAACTTCTTGAATTAAAAAAAATCAAACTTGCAAGATTTTTATGATATAAAACCATTGTCTTTATTCAGCTTCTTTTCATCCAAAAATTGAAGGCGGCATATTCTGATTTGGCAGTATAATTCTTGGTTGGAAATCGTGAAAATGATTCTTTGGCCATTTCTGAAAAAAGTAAAATGATTGAAAATCAATTCTAGAAGGTTAGGAGAAGAAAATTTTGGTAATGTTTCATATTGTTGATTTCATCAAAAATAGTTATTCATTTTCAATTAACCGATGAGAATTTGAGTTCTTATCTAAAAATTTCGTTTAAAAAAATTCAAGAAAAGCTGATATGCGCTTTAAAATTCATCTTTACTGTGGTTCCAGAAAAAAGGTTCAGATTCCATGATTCAAAAAAAATTAATTTAAACGATCTAGAAAACTATTCACGACGCTCAGAAACACAATTAACTACAACAAAAAAAACTGTTTCAAAATGTTGTGAATGGTCGAAACTATCAAAGTTTCATAGTTATAGGAATTCAACTAACTTACCTTCCAAATGGGGTCATCTTTTCCATATTCCCTCAGAAACACCTCAACAAATTCTGGCTCCACTTTCAACTTTTTTCCAGCTCTTTTCAAGTCCGCTGCTCCATTGACTGGAGTCTTTGTCATAGCAATCGCTTGAGCAAACTTTTGCTCTTCAACCAAATTAAACATCGTTCTTCCATAATTCTTAGAATATCTTGTAATCCCTCCAGACTTTTTACAATTACAAGAAATGAATTGAGGAAGCACCAATGGCTCCAACTTTGCACAAATTTCATTGATTTTTTCCTGCTTTTTCTGATCATCGAAGGCATCAAATTGACTTTTGGTGATTGGTGGAACAAGCCGCCCATTTTTGATGATTGTCAGAATATCGATTTCCTCTTCAGTTAACTGATAAGCTTGGAGTCTCGCTAGCTTTTCAGCTTTTTCCAAATATTCGAATTCTTCTCTGGTGATTTTTTCGCACAATTTTTCTTCGAATTGATTCCAAAAATCAATTTTCCGTAATTCATCATCATCCAAGACTAGGTCCCTTACAGGTCGATCAATTCCAGAAAGCTCTTTGAACTTCTGACAGATAAAGCACAATTGATTTTCAGGGTATTTAGAAGTGTCCCGGATGTGTTTGGTGCAATTTTTACAGGCAAATCTTGGCTCGAATTCCCGGTCTGCAGTGATGACGTCATCACAATTACATCCAATTTGTCCATCAATTTCTTCGGAATGGAGGTAGAATCGATGGAATTGATGAAGGAAATGCTCGATTTCACCGATGTGGTAGTTGCGGAGCTGAAAATAAAGTCAATTTTGAGATAGATTTTTTGAGTTTTTACTGTTTTAAAACTATGAAAAATAGTGTAAAATTTTGATGTGCCGATTCAGTTTGAACCATCCTGTTTGAACAATAATACAGTTACCGAAAAATCATCGGAGCATTATCGAGAGAAAATAAATTTTCCGGAAAATGATCTGGAAATCCCCGCTAAAGAATGCGCATTGGCGTAAGCTCGGAGCATCGTTTCTCGATGTTTTTTCAAAAAATTTGCCCCATAAAGCTACTGAACGAATTTCGAAAATTTCCGGAAATTTAACGGAATTTTGTGGGTAAAGCGCATCGGTTCTAGTTCAAACAAGTCAACACTTTATTGCATCACCTCCATTGTGAGAAGAGCACCTCTAATAAACCGGCACCTAACCAGATACGTCGAACAATGGAGCGGCATGGCAGTGAAATAGAGTTTCACGGAAAGCCAGTTTCAATATTTTGATTTCAACTCTTATCAATTTCCAAAATGATGATCTCTGGGTAAATTGATTATTTTAACAAGTTCTACTAGCCATAAAACCTTTATAACACCACACCCCTAATAGAACGGCGGCGGCTCCAAAAAACTGGCATCTAGCCAGGAAATTTGAACATTTAAATCCGTTTCAATGTTTTCATTTAAACTCATATCAATTCTAAAAATAATAATCTTTCAGTATGTTCGAACTTACCACTCTTTTCTGAATCTCTCTCCTATTCGTTGCTTCATATGCATGTGACACTCCATTCTCCGGCAACCTCTTCTCTCTTCTTGCCAATCTTAATTGCTCTTTTTGGAATCCAATGAATCTTTTAGCCTGATCCATACAGACATCTTTGAATCGTTGTGGAAGTTCTTCTAAACATTTATCGATACTTTCCAAAGCATTTAGAACACTGTAATTGTTCTTCATGAGGTGTTGAAGAGCAGTTTCCATTGGAATGTGTCCTTTGAATTGACGCCAGATGGCTGGCCAATAATCCTTTTGGATTCGGATTTTGAAGTAGTTTTCCATAGCTTCAAGAGTAGGAGGACGATAACTTCCAAGAGCTTCTTCTAGCTCTTTTTGGTCCGGAAATTTCCAGAAACATTCATCCCTGTCGACGTCTTCTTCTTTTTGGACTTTTGCCATCAAAACTGGCAACTCAGCCTGATATTCTTTTCCAATTGCAACAGTTATTGTTTCATATTCTTCTTCATCTTTCTTATCATTCTTCCGTAGTGGATCAGTGATTGAAGCTCTTGTTTTCTTAACGGTATCATTCATAGTGACTTCCAGTTGTTTCATTAATCTGTCATTTGGCTCATCGAAGGCGAAGTCCGAGAAGTGGAATGGAGTGCGGATGGGTCCCAGTGGTGGGATGACTCCGAGATCTGGAAAAGGAAGTTCTGACTGAAAATTGCGGTGAAAAAGTTAATTGGAGGACTAGGCTGAAGGGAATATACAGGTGAGAATTTTCAAACTTTGATGTTCCAGATATCCTAGATTAAAAAGATAAAACACTTCAACACACTAAATGCTCAAAAAACCTCGCTATTCATCTGCAAATGTCCTATACTTCGGTTTGAAGGCGCAGCTATAAATGATTCTCACATTTTTTCGCAATTACAGTGAATCACATCTGAGAGAATTGAAATCGTGTCAGAACTCGACAGGCATTCTACGCTGTGCATTGAAACCAAAATATCAGGTTTTTACAAAAAAAGTGGTAACGTGAGGTAAAATTTTTAAACTTTTAGAGTTTCAGACACTCCAAAAAAGATTTTCAAAAGTACCACAGTAATGGTTCTGGTCTTCTAGTTGAAGTTCAATACCTCTAGTTCAATCCTAGGCAACTGAAGACCATGGTTCAAAACCCTTCAGTAAAAGGGTTCAGGTTTCATTACTAGTGCTTTTTAACTTTGAATTCGGTTAGACATTAGTTTGGCAAAAATTGAAGGTTTCGAATGCTCTAAATAAGCTTTATGGGAATATAACTTTGTTAACGTGACAATAATATCCCGGTTTCACAAGCACCTGATTTACAGGTCAGCACTTCTGCTGGCATTCGGCCTTTATTCATGACTATGACATGATTTTTAGTGTTAGATTTTTGAGTAAATTCAAACACGTTTCAAAACGAAATTAAATTTTCAGAAAACGATTTTTCCATTGATAACACAAATACCCTTTTTTAACTTTATCTCACCTTGTGAAGGGATTTCTCCTGCAGTTGATTCTGGTCCTTCTGAATCCTCCTCTTCTTCCTCCTCTTGTCCTCTAAGTCTTCTACTTTTTCTCTTTGGTCCTTGAACAGCAGCTTTCGCAGCTTCTGATTTCCTCTTTTTTCCACGTTTTGATTTCTCAGGTGGATTCTCAGTTTCCATGGAATTGTCGATTGATTTTGGAGACTCTAAAGTGCTCATTGGCTCACAATTCACAGACAAAGATTGATTCAAAGATGTGTTGTCATCTGAGTTGATCAATTCCTGAATTGGAATTGAAGAAGAGGCATCGATGAATCCACGATGCTCTGCAAACGTATCCCGGATATTTTTGGAGACTTCTTGAGCAAATTTCATGGGAACTTCTGAAGGCGGAACGCCTTCTAAAGATCCAGGAGCCATTTGAATATTTGACGTCGATTGCAATGTGTATCTGATATGTTTCAAAAGATCATTCCTAGATGTATGAGTTGATGATGAGGGCGGCGTCAAGTTTTCTGGAGATTCTGGAGGGGCAAAAGTTGAATCTTCTACTTCACTGGATTCTTCGTTTTCAGTTAGAATGCCGTTTCCAGAACTTGGAACAGAGCGTGAAACCAAAGCCAAAGACGGACTAGTTTCAAATGGAGTTGTTGGCTCCTGTGGAGGTTCTGAAATAGAAATTAATTAAATGTGAAAATGCATGAGTTTGTAATCCACGGAACAATTTCAGAAGTGGATCGAATAGTTTCAAAACGTTTTGAAACGGGTAGAGTTAGCTTCAGTCAGCTATATTTTTTGGTACTTACAAAATTGAACATGATTCAAATAGACTCATAACATTCCAAAATCTCTAAAAGTTATACCGAACGAAGGTTGCAAATGCTTTAAAATAAGTTGAATAAATCTCAAATAATAGAAAACTGCGTTCAAATCAGTTTGAAGAAACCGTGAGTTTTCATCAAATCTTGGACAATGCAACAAAAAAAGTCGCACTCACTTTCTGTAGCATCGTTCTCCTCAAATGACATTGACGATGTGACGTCAATCATTCCACGATGCGCTGCAAATGTATCCCTGATGTTTTTGGCGATTTGTAGAGCGACTTCAGAGTGCGCCAGTTCACTAGCTGCTCCATTTTCAGTCAACTTGTCGTTTGTAGATCTTGAAACAACTCCTGAAGTCGAGGTTGAAGCAGTTCCAGATAAAGTGGTTGGTCCCTGAGAAGTTTCTGGAATAGAAGTTGATCATATTTGAAAATTCAGTTATTTGTCTGTACTCTTTCCAAAGTAACAATTCTGGAAGTGATCAAAACATATAAAAAGAAGTTCTGAAACCAGGGTCACTGATTCTAGTCAGCTCAATTCTCTGGCTTTCAAATTATTGATTCAATCAGTTTTCTTTTTTTCTTAAAGATATCTCCAAGAACTTATTAGAAAATATTTGATACTTTCCTTAAATCAGTTTGAAGAAACCGTGTAATTCTATCAAAACTTAAACTCACTTTCTGTTTTCTCCGGATTTGACATTGACGACGTGACGTCAATCGTTCCACGATGCGCTGCAAACGTGTCCCTGATGCTTCTAGAGATTTGTAGAGCGGCTTCAGAATGAGACACGCCTTCTAGAGTTTCCGGCACCGTTCGAAGTTTTGAGCCACGTTCCGAATTTGAGATTGCAGCAGGTTTAGTGGATAGAGCTGGAGGTTTTGTTGCTGAAAAATTAGAAGAATTAATAACGGAAGCAAGATTTGATTAATATTGTTGAAACTAATTGAAAATAGTTAAAGATTATCAAATAAAATTCGATTGGTCTTCTAAACTTTTCTAAAAACTCGGCCGTTTCTTGAAAACTTGGTTGGAAAATAACTTTAGCATATAATTTTAGTACGTGGAGGGCTCAAAACAAAACGGGCACATTCTTGAAATCGTACTTGAATACAACTATTATTTTTTGCCTGCGGAAACCCACTTACTCAATCACATGTAATGGCTAAGTATTATTTTCTCGAAAAAAAAGAGATGTGTGAAACAGTATTTCTTAACTTAAGTTGATCCGAACCGGCTGTAAATTTTCAGACATAGGCCACCCTATATTTCATATCGATACCGTTTCAGAGTGTTAACATAGCCTTAGCTGTTCAAAATGATCCAATGGGTCTTTCTCATAGAAAACGAAGTAACTTGGACTTTATTTCTTAATCGTAATTGAAACTAAAAAAAAACTAACTCTGTTTCAATGACCTTAAAGTAACGGAAACATTGCCCAGTTTTTTCGATGATCAGTTGGTTATCCATAGTCCAGAGTCTTTCAGAAAAATAAAAACCTTTGACTGACTCATTTATGATCCTTTTTGATGAACAAAAGTGATAAATAAAACAGTTTCAATAAGTCAAAAAATAGTAGATAAATCCAGTTTTTCAATGGATTTGCATTTGCATCTTGCAGAATAGTCACATGTCGCTTGAAAAAATCTTCAAAAACCCAATTGAAAGAAATTGAACGTCTCAACCTGATCGGAAACTGTTTCAAAAAGTTTAGATAAATTTGACCAGGAAAAGGGAAACTAGTGGACACTTTGCAACAGAGCTTACAGAGAAAATTCCGAAGAGAAATAATCAAATATCAGAAACAAAACAGTGAGTGTTTCTCTCGTCTTATCTAGTCACTGTGCATGACAACTTCTTAATCTTCTCAAATTTCTCAAATCTTGAAAATTCGAATGCATAAACTTCTAAAATACCATACCTGCAAGTGAGCTTGATTGCCTATTCACATTCTTCGGAGTTTGAGCACTATTCCATCCCACTTCAAAATCTACCACACCCCAATATTTTGTACTTTTTGAAGTCTTATGGTTCTTCAGTTTGTTTTTTGTGTTTTTATTTGA
The DNA here is from genome assembly GCA_963572265.1 of Caenorhabditis doughertyi. Classification (NCBI taxonomy): domain Eukaryota; kingdom Metazoa; phylum Nematoda; class Chromadorea; order Rhabditida; family Rhabditidae; genus Caenorhabditis; species Caenorhabditis doughertyi. The sequence goes on along the minus strand of OY751556.1, from coordinate 24,072,052 downwards.
GTGCCGAGCCATTCTCAGAGGGTTTTGTTGTTGATGTTTTTGGTACACCTGAAAATGTAGAGAATTGTGATAAAGCTTTTGAAAAAAAAAGAAGTCACAAAGGTTTTAATAACGTGGTTCATGAGTTGTCCAGATTATCAGATTGAATGAACTATGAAAAATAATAAGCCTATGCTAAAATGGCTTTTTATTTAATTTGATGCAAAGATTGCCTAAAGTTCTTGGAACGTGATAGGAAACAGAGTTGTACGAAATGGATTTTTTCCATTCCGGAATTCGGAATTCCGTACAACTCTGATGGGAAGTTATCAAACAGAAGTGAAATTTAACAGTCAGTTATATTTTTCCACCTGAAATAAAAAGAGTGAAACAGAAACAAAGTAGAATTTTTGAATGGGAACTTCTTGAAAAACTGAGGAATTATGGAAATGAAATCAGCTTTGGCCATAAAACTACTGAAAACTTTCATGACTGACGGTGTCTCAGTTTCACAACAAATATTCTTACGTAATGTTTCATTACTAGGTTCAAACTTTAATACTAGAATTCCATAAATTCGAGAACCAGAGACTTTTTTTAAACGTAGTCAGTTTCAACCCACATATAAAAAACCAAAGAATGGCGAAATTTTCAATAAAGAAGTGGCATAAATTTCTACGAAATGTAATGATTTTTGACTAGGAATGCTCTGAACTTTCAAAAAAATAGCTGAAATAGCAGGGTCTAAAATTGGAATGAAATTTTTAAAATATTTTTTTTTATTAGCAAGAAGTAAAGAAAAGAAAACCTGGAATTCTGAAAGATTCAGACTCTTTTCGAAGGAATCGTCAGTTTCATCCATTCTACCAAAGTACTTTATAAACTTTGAAAAACCAGTGAGATGTCTGTGAATTGAATTTTCAAGAAAGTTATTACTTATTTGCGATAGCCTGACACCTGGGTTCAAAGGCGCAGCGAGAAATGTTTATCGGGCCATGCCACGTTTACAGTAATTCTCCGTTGAAAATAACTGTAAACGTGGCAGGACCTGGTAAACATTTGTCGCTGCGCCTTTAAACCCAGGTGTCAGGCTATCGCAAATAAGTAATACGAGAAATAAAGCCATTACACTAATCGCAAAGCAAGAAATTTTCCAGTTGTAAAGATTAAAAACCGGAAAAGAAACAACCGTTTCAAAAAGCTCTTAAGTAAAAATTGCTAAAAAATTTTATTTCAAGTAATCATGTTTTTCGATTAAAAAAACAATGAGAAAAACTGAAAAGTCCACTTTTCCAGAAATTTTGAAGTAAGAGTGATTCCAAAAATGATCACAAACAAACAGAATTGTAAGCAAAATCGAATAACAATGTTGCGAAACAATAATTTTATATTGCTCATTTTAAAAAAGGTGTTCTTTCTCTGTCATCAATCTCAAAAAATCAATAATTGGTGCGTCATTTCTGATGCATGCACAACGTGGAAAAACGTGAATATTTTTATATCGAAGCGCACCAAAAAATCGAAAATTTTTATTGTTATTCTATCGTGGTTTTTTTTATCTCATCACTTTCGTCTTGTTTCTATTTTTTTCAATAAAAAATGAACAAAAAAAGCTTGAAAAAGAGCATCTTTTGTAATTTTGAGGACAAATTTTTCGAATTCAGATTAAAAATCGAACGTATATTCAAAAAAAAAACAAAAAAGAGGTTAAGAATTAGAGAAATAAGGAATAAAAATGAGGGAAAAAAGGAAGAAAGCGGGCGAACGGAACAGAGAGAAAAGAGAGGGTGTAGAGAAATCGACGTGTTTGCAGACCAACACAATCTGCCTTATTGCAAAATGGACAGTTGAGGAGAGGTGACCCATGATTGAAGAGGAGGGAAGAAGGAATAGAGAAATGAGGGCCAATGAGGAATGAAGAGAGTGCAGACAGAAAAGGTTCTAGTGTGGTACAATTTGAAATGGTGGGGGGGGGGGGTCCTTTGGAAGATAGATAACACCTGCAGAAACATACAAGATCGATAGGGAATATAGTGCATCAGAATTAAAATAGGAATGAGACAGAGAAAAGTAAAAAAAAATTAAATTGTCATTTTCTGATTTTTGAAAGTTATATAAGTGTGGTTTCTTGAAAATTTCTCGAAAAGTTACTTATCAGGGCTAGGATCTTGAAAAAAATAGGGATTTTAAGGCATCTTGAAAATTTTTCTGGCTGGAACTTCGCATAATTTTTATCTGAAATCGGGCTTTTTGGAATAAATTTTAGTAACAAATTAATTTCTAAAGTTGATATGCTCGTTTTTAAAGTGAGCAAGAATCAAAAAATGGAATATCGGAAAACTTTACAATCAAATTTTTAAATAGCGAAAAAAACGTTTCATTCTCACAGTAAGAAAAAGTTTTCAAATTTTCAAGAATCCTTTTTCGTCAATTTTTTCAAACACTTGCATCTGAAATACCTATAAGAACTTCTAAAACAATGGTTTTAATGCTTTTTTTCACTAAAACTAAATGATAGTTTTAAAAAAGTGCTGCGAACCGAATGTTACGTTTTTTTTTACGAATTTCACGGGTCCTCAAAAATTTTACGTTTTACGGATTCCGTAAAATAATAATTTCCCCAACCCTCTTATTCATTAAAAACACATTAAGAAAAAAATCTAACATCTACAGGAAGATCATTAATCAATAAAAAAATATTGTGCATGAGAATTAATACAGGGATGAAACAGAGAAATAAAAATTTCAAACGGAGTTCAAAAAAGTGATTTGTAAAGGAGAACCGCTCTTTTTAATATCCCTGTGGAATTTTCGAACTTGGGTTACCCATTAATAAAAAACTTTTTTTTTCCAAATATTTACATTGATCGTGAAGCAGTTATTCATCTTTTTTAGTCTGAATACTTTATCGGGCTGCTGTTTTTTTTAGCGGTTTATTTTTGAAGAATCGACACCCAGAATGAGACTGAAATTAGAGTTTGTGCTCCGGAACTTACAAGGATTTATGTAGAAACAGAAAATTACTGAATTTTCATAAAGGGGGTCTAAAAACGCTGAAAATGATTACAGTCGGAAATATTAAGGAATTATTATCGTCTTAGAATAGTTGGTGTTTGAAATAAAAATAAATTGAAACACAAACATTGTTTTCAAAAATTTTTTTTTTGGAAGTTTCGTATTAAAATAAGATGTTCGAAAAAGTTTGAGGCAATAATCGAAACCAGCGACAAACTTAATTTTGAAAAATATCAGCTGTTTCCGACAGATTTATTCAGGAAAAATATTTTGTTATCCATAATATGTCCAGAGTATTATTCATCATGGAATAATCCTTGCTCACAGTTTCATGCAACTTGTTTATTATTCAACGATCGTTTTTTGTTTAGTCATAGAGAGTTGCTTTTCCACATTTTCTGTTCTAATTACGTCCTAAAACTAGTGATGAAGGGACATAATTAGTCAACTTCTATTTTTTGAACCTGAATCCAGAGCGTCCAAAAGCTATAAAAACGCAAAAACAGCATTCTCCGAGTCTATCTGACACACGTTCCAATTCTTTATACAAGTTTTGTCAGCACGAATAGATCATGTCTCAGATTGATCAGAAATTTTGAAAAATCTTGAATTAACGATGGATACTTCAATGGATCTTCGGAAAAAAACACGCGTTATGAAAAGTTTGAAAAAGCAGTTTTTGATCTTTTTCCAAAGGTTTTTTGAAAGAAATCTCAAAGCAATACATGTATCGGACATTTGGATTTTTAGATCCTCAGTTCAACAAATTTCTCCGTTAATGTCAGAATAGTCTCATTGATGGCAAAACACACAAACTTCCAATGCGATCTTCTAGTAAAATTGCATTTCATAAAAATAAAAAAAAGGAAGTGGTAAAATTGTTTTTTTTTTGTTTGGTACAAGGTAAGCTTGGCTATTGAATGATTTTCCAAAGAATTAAATCAATAAATTTTTGTTTAATTTGGTTTTTCATCGAAAATTTTTGACTGTTGCACATCTTCTTTGAAATAACATCGACAATCGATAACAATAATTCGTATGCTGTATGCTCCTCGTAGCAGGAGGTCCCTGTCCCGTTTCTGTCACGATTGTGATTTTTTTTTCACCGAAAGCATTGGCTTAATCCAGTTATTTTCAGCTGTAGGAATGAACGAATTTTTTTCAAAACCACATTTTTTCGATTTTTTTTTCTGGTTTTTTTTCTAGTGGCATTCACAGTAGGTTATAACCAATGGCTAGAAAGGTTATGAAAAAAGAAAAGACGGTGAAACAAAAAAATTTTTTCAAGCAAAATTATTTTTCAGAACAACTTCCGCAGGATAGAAATTGTCATTCGCCCATTCTAAAACATGTTTTTGTAACTGAACTTTTGAAATAATCAACTACAGTTTTAAAACATCTATAAAAAAAGCAACAGTGATTTCGTATCAGTAAGTGAAGAAAATCGTCAATGAGAATTTGAATTTCCATTAATTTTCCGAAATCATCGGATTTTTTTTTCGTTGTACCTGTTTCATAAACTGAACATAATTGAAACCAAATGTCATAAAAATTAGTTTGTTTCTGATATTAAAAGCTCAATATTAAAAAATCTATAGATTCCAAAAACGTTCATTCTATAGGAAATTGGGATTTTTTGGCAATCACGCCCTAAATTTTAAACATCAAGAAATTTTCGGAAAAAAATCGTCTGACATAAGACGATCCAAATGCATGCCATTCTAACTTTTTCAAAAACCTGCTTGCAGCCAGTGTCAGGAATCAACCACAATCATAGTTCTTGAAATATGCAACTGTAAATGTCGAAGCAGAAACCGAGAAGACTATGAAAACTTGTGAGTTAAACTGGAATTGTTCCACAGATTTCACAAATTTTTGTTAGAAGTTGCTTGGGAGAAAATACTGTTTCTGTGAGTCCTGAAACTCAACATTTACTTTGCTTAGATCGGTAATTATTTCACTAGTTCGAAAAGTTCTTGTTAGAAGTTGAATAAAATACGACTGATGCTTCTAAACACTTATCAATTGAGAAGTTCCGTGCTTCTGCATGGAAATTATTCATTGTTAATAATCACAATCAAAAGTTTAAGGCAAGAATGACAAACATTTAGCAGTCTAACGTTCAAACCTTACTGTTTCTGTGGGTCATGAAACCCAACATTTACTTACTTATGTATTAGTTAGATAGCATTTTTTCTAGTTGGAAACCTAGACTTCGTAGGAATCTTTACAGCTGGAAACGAGTTTAGTCAATAACTCTAAGCTTCCTGAACGGGGTTGAACAAAGAGATTCTTGAAACCAATGAAAATGTTAAAACAACAATGGAGGGTGTTATACTTAGAAGAAAGTTTAAGATTGAAACTGTAAGTTTTGCGTCAACTTGCTGTTGAGTTTTGATCACTTTATTGAAAAAAGCTCAACAATGTCGTCACTATTTTCCTAACAATTTCTGGACTTAGCTATAGAAGTTGGATGATATTTCTCAACTGGAGATGGATGGCTTCCAAAAACGTGCTTCCAATATGTAGATGTTGATCTTGAAGCTTTATTCTGACTATAGTAATTGAAATAAGCCTGCAACTCGCAGAGTTTGAGAATACTATTCGGTTACAAGATTTATTCATTCAAAGCTTTAAAAAAATCTCACTATTACGCTCCAAGTGTATGGAATCATTCGACTGAAGTTTGGAAAAAAAATATTAGAGAACTACTTATGATAACGCGATCTAATTCGTTTATAAAAATTGTGGAACATAACTAGTTTTTATAAAGTATGAAATGTATAAATACCGTTTTTCTCTAATTTAAATACTGTGCTCTTTTTTTAGAAAGAATTCAGAATTTCATATCTGAACTGAACAAAGCGTTTTAGAAAAAAGGGAAAAAGCGAAAAAAGTCTGCTAAAAAAGCCCAAAAAACATAACGTGTCTGTTTTCAATGTTTGGGTTGAACAGTTATTTCTTCTCCGAACGCTTTTGATATATTTCCACATTTTTCACAACGCTTTTGAAACTGTATTTGTCCTTGACTCCTGCTTGTCCTGTTTTCCTGTAACAAAATTTCCGGAAAGAATTCACTGAAACTGTTGAGAGAAGGGCTCTGGATTACTGGTCACAATACTCAGAAAAGCGAAAGGAAAACAAAGAAGCGTAGGGTAGAGCCTAATTAAAACACGTCTATCATAGTTTACAAACTTGAAAAGTGATTCGTTAGAAAAAAAGTCATTGTTGATCAAGTACTATTGAAACATGATCCACTATAAAAATGCGATGTTCAATGCAACAATATTTGAGAACTTCGTTTTGACCATTAGTGGCGCGCCCTTCAGATGTAACTACCAACTCTTCGCTCGAATTCTCTCTCATAAGCTTACTACGCGAAACAGATTTTATGGACCATGGGACCAATCTCATATCCTAGAAGCTGATATGAAATCAGGCACAAAGCCATAGTGCTATTCGAGAATTTATGTCTCAATAGTTTTGAAACGGAACATATGTATTGTGGAGAAAAACTGAAATTTTGTGTTTCTTAATGTACAAAACTTAGCTTTTTGAATTCCATGAATTTATTTTAACTGTGACTTTTTTGTGGCAAAAATTTGAATGGCAGCGTGTCATTGATTTTTTGTATGCTCCTCAATCGTAAAGTTCTCAATATAGCAGAGTGCGCTTTTTTCGTGCGATGAACGCAAGTTTAAGCTGCAAAATTAAAGAAAAAAAGCGCAAAAAATTTTTTCTGTCTGGCTGATCGCTGGAATAAAATATGCGGTTGTAGGTTTATTTAAAAAGAGCAGGTGTAATAGAAATTTTTTGATAATATAAAAAAAATATTGTTAATTTAGCTTTACATTAGACTGACATTTGCAAAAAAAATGACAGCCGGTGATACGTTTTTGCAACAAACCATTCGAAATGCCGTGATTTCGGATAGGAATCATTTGAAGCCGTTTAGGCTTTATAAGACATCGAGCTAAAAACATATGTATTTATCTTCTCAGCCTGCTATACAGTGCTGCTGCTGCTCCCAAAGGTAATGCTGCTCCCAAAGTTTAATGCATTTTCCAAAGTTTTTGGAACAGAAACTTTAGCAGCAACGCAAAATTAGCTGTGACTGCGAGTGATTAGGCGTGTATCAGTTAATGTTTTGTTTTTTTGATGCGGGTGTATTTTCAAACAAAAGGAGTTTCAGAACTAGCTCATGAGCTTTAATTGTTCTTCATTACTTGCTCCAAGTATTGTGCCTAAAAGATATAATTTCTGAAATACACGCAACGACAAAAACTGATAGTATCAGATTAAGTGCATCTAATAGTGATCACAGAATGCTCCCGAACTATTCAAAAACGGATATGCATCATTTGAAACAGAAAGAAGTTCAAAACTCAGTTGTTTCAGACGGGATATTTTGAATTCAACATTTCGAAAAAGTTCAAGTTTTAGCTTCACCGAACAAATGAGTCAATCAATGAAAATTGACTGCGTTTTCGTATTAAGGTACCAATCAGAGTTGTACGGAATGGATTTTCTCGATTTCGGAATTTTATTGAGTTATGAGCCATAATGCTTCTTTTGTTATATAAAATTGTTTGAAAACTGATGTAACAAATGAAGCACATTTAGATCTGAACTTATTTAAATTTTTCTCATTTGGAAAACAAAAAAGTCTGTCAATCAAATCTGATGAAACTTAGATATGAATAAGCAGAATCGTTTGAATTGAAAAGCGTAACATGATAAGCAAATAGTATGTGAGTTAATATCTTTTATAGTAGGAAAATCTTTTAACCGAGCGAAATGATAGTTGATTTTTACTGGTTTCATGAAACAGATTCCACTTTGAGTTGAATTAAAACTGCCAAAACGAATGCAAACTTCATAAAAACAGTTTGATTTCAATCGTCTAATGTTCTATTTTGCTGCTATCATTATAGTTAACCCTGAGAACCGAATTCAGAAAACTATTTTATGAACAGTAACACAGAGTACGGAAAGAGCTGAACCTAGAAAATAGTCATGCTATCCAGCTGATCTTTGTTCAAGTAAAACATCAGTTTGATTCTGATTTAATTTTCGTTGGTATGGTTCAATCAATTTGAAATCGCAGTAATGGATTTTTTTAAAATTGTTCCAAACTGCCTTACGTAAACGGTATGTAAACGTAAATTATTATCCAAACGTGAATATAGCTCCTTCAAAACACAAACCACAGCAAAAACAGAAATACATACAACATTTGTTACTCGACTGTTTGAATAATAAATTTGTTTTTAAAAAATAGCTTTTAAGAAGTAGTATTTACGAAAGCGTTATCCTGTTTTTTCACAGTATCAGAAATATTGTATTATTTCTACTTTCTCTTGAAGCATTAGTTTTTCCTCATATGTATCCAAACTTCTTATCATTGAAAAATACTTGACTTCATGGTTTTTTTTGCCCTCTGCATCACTTGAACTCAAAATCAATCGACTATAAATATGAAAAAAAAATAGGATTCAAGCTGTTTATAGATAAAATGAATGGAATTTTTTTTTTGATAATCCAACTGTAAAAAAAATAAAAAATGAAGAGAATTCGCGAGAAAAGATTATTAGTCTATCCAATTCCAAACAAAAACTTAAAAAACAACGTTTTATCAGACTTCATATAACTTTCTAAAAAGAAATCGAAATTCTGGTAATTCATCGTTTGAAGAAAAAGGAAAAACCTCTTTTATTGGCTGATATCCTTTAAAAATTTCAAAAAAAGAGTCACTGGCGATTCAAAATCAATGCTTCAGAAAATCCCTAAATTTTCCTATTTTTTCAATATCTCGTTGCATGTTGATTAGAGATATTCCTTTTCACCTCCAGATATCTCAGTTTCATGACTCCTATCAATATTAGTCTCTTTCTGATACAAATACTAAATGCCAACGTGTGGGTTTAGCAGATAGTCAAGCAGTTTCAGTGAAACTCGAATAATGAACTATCTCAAAAATCCGAGGAGGCAATAATAGTTTTGATAAACGGGAAAAGTTTTCCATTGAAAAACTTTTAGGAAGTGATGGGTTTCAAAAAGTTTCGTTGAGCTTATTGTTCTTAAAATTCATAAGTAACTTGAGAATAAGAAATGAATTAAAATTAATATTATTTCCAGGCGTATAAATTCTAATTTTCTACATATTTTCAGAGCCTATTTACCGTCGAGTTTCCGAAATACTCCTTTGGTCTTTTTATTTTTGTTCTCTGTTTTTTTTCTGGAAATTTAAATTTATGAAAGTATTGCTCGGGGTTATTAGCAGCATTTTCGTTGGTAAAAACAAAATAACTTTTTGAAACCGTGAAGTGTGACTACAATATTTTTCTGATTCGAAATCTTTGTGTAAAAAATATATAATTAATAATTCAATTTACTAGTAAGAACGCCTAAAAGATGTGAAGATGTATGTATTAGTATAGTTGCGCAGCCGGAGAACGAGATACCTTTTCAATAAGTTTTTCAATTTTAGTTTGAGGAGAGAGAAACCAACAAACTGAAGCTTTCAAAAAAAAATCGAATCACACATTCTAATTGAAACAGTATATGCTACTTTTCATCACAGTTTTACGAGGAACACAAGTCAAACACATTCTTCAGATATATTTCAAGTAAATTTTTCAATTGGAAATGTACACCGTGTTTCAAGACTAACACAACTAACAGGGGGACCACTGAGACAATTCTCGAAGAGAGTGTTATTCCAAAAATAGCAAAGGGTCAATTCGTGAATTTTTCGTTTTCAGATATCGTGAATAATCCATCATCGGCACTGTTCTAAAATCGTGGACCCAACAAAAAAAATCGTGGACCCAAAAAAAATAGCGGACCAAGAAAAAAAATAGCGGACCAAGAAAAAAAATCGCGGACCAAGAAAAAAAATCGTGGACCGATTGAAATTTGTGTTTTAAAAAAAATCGTGGACCAAAAAAATCGTGGACCGAAAAAAAAGATAGCGGACCGATTGAAAAATGTGTTCTGAAACAAAATCGTGGACCGAAAAAATCGTGGACCGAAGTTGAGGCTTAGTTTCCGTCAAACTGTTTTAAAGAATCAGAACTAGTCAGAACAATCCAGAAATGGTCGTATAAGAACTGGACAAATCAGAACCGACCAGTTGTGAGTTGTTCGGGCTAGTTCTGACTCTTTTAAACAAACTAAGCCTCAACTTCGGTCCACGATTTTTTCGGTCCACGATTTTGTTTCAGAACTCATTTTTCAATCGGTCCGCTATCTTTTTTTTCGGTCCACGATTTGTTTGGTCCACGATTTTTTTAAAAACACAAATTTCAATCGGTCCACGATTTTTTTTCTTGGTCCACGATTTTTTTTTCGGGTCCACGATCTTTTTTTCTGGTCCACGATTTTTTTTGGGTCCACGATTTTTTTTGTTGGGTCCACGATTTTAGAACAGTGCCCCATCATCTGAATGAAAAAAAATCATTTCACTTTTTCCAGGAAAGATCTGATAGCATTCCACACAAAACAGACCGAAAGGCCAGTTTTACTGGCACAAATGCTTCACTTTGATTAAAAAAAAAACATATTTTACCCTTATTCCTGGAGAATTTCTTAGTTTTCAGAGTTTGAAACAGCTTTATGTGTGGTAGAACTGTTTGGGTTAATTTCAGATTGAAAAAATAATTTTGTATCAAAAATATTGTATTTTTTTATTCACCGTTTCATCGACATGATTTTTATACAAATTTCTACCGAATTATCAGTATATAAAATATTGTACGTTAGAATTGATAAAAGAATGAAACAGAGAAAAGTAAATATTCAAATGGAGTTGAAGTAGTGATTCGTAGAATAAGTACATTGAGGTTTAATAAAAAACATTCTATCTTCCAAATACATTGTTCATGAAACAGTGATTCATATTTTTCAGGGAACAATATTCCAATGAGGTGCTGTTTTTTAACGGGGTTTTTTCCGGTTAACAAAAAAACACTGAAATTAGAATTTGTGCTCGGGAACTTGAAATGATTGTAGAAACAGAAAATTATTACATAAATTTTCAAAATAAATTTGGATAACTTGATGCATTAGAGTCAAACTGATCACGGCTGAAGAACATTGAACAGAGAAGTTTGTTCTTAATTTAAAAAAAAAATAGAAGCAGAAAAAAACTGAATTTCCATAGAAAAGCGAGGGATTTGTCAAAAAAGGTATTTGGTTGCCCATATTCATCATGAAATGGTTGTCGCTTACAGTTTCATGCAACTTATTTACTATTCATAGATCATTGTTTGTTCAGTTATTTGGTGCACCGCAAATCTAGCAACTATTGATGTTTTGGAAACTCAGGTTCAATGCTAACTGCAAAAATTTTACTCGTAAAAAACATGATGATTTTTCGATTGAAAAAAGTTGATTTTCCACATTTTCTGTTCCGATGACATCCTAAAACTAGTGACCAAGGCGACACACTAATTACACCTTCAGTTCTTTCCAACCTGGGTCCAGAGCCTCCCAAAACAATAAAAACGCCAAAACAGGATGCTCCGAATCTATCTGACACACATTTTAAATGCTTTTACAATCTTTTCAAAGTGGAGCCTGTTTCAAACAGAACAAAAATTTCGAAAAATCTTGAACTGAACGATGAATACATCAAATGCGCATCGAAAGAAAACACGCGTTAAAAAAGTAGCCGAAGCAATTTTTGATCGTGTTTCGAAGGTTCTTCATGATTAATCTCAAAGCAAAAAAAATTTAAAATTTGGCTTTTTCAGATCCTTCCGTAATAAAGCTTCTGGGCAATTCAACAAATGCCTCCGTTTATGTCTGAATAAGCCCGTCACAAGATCAGACACAAGATCAAGTGAGAAGATTTCAGTAACTTTCCATTTAATGAAAATCACAAACAAAAGTTGTGAAGCAGTCTTTTTTTTGTATGATACATGTAACGGGTAGGCTCGCTTTTGAATAATTTTCCTATGATGGAAATCAGTTTTTTTTGTAAAATTTGGACTGAAAAATTTTCACTGAAAATTTCAGACTGTTCCATATCTTCTTTGAAACAACACTGGCAATGGCTTACAATCATTTGGATGGTGTATGCTATTCTCAGAAGAAGGTCTTGGCTCCGTTTTAGTGATAATTGTGATTTTTCGCTAAGAAAGATCGAGTTAATCCAGTAATTTTCGGAAACTGAAACTAATAAAATTGTATTCATTAATGGATTAGGTTAGTTTTTAAATTTAATTTAGCAGTTTTCCCCTTTTTTGTTATGTCACACAAATAGTAAGCTCCGAAATTCAAAAAGGAGATAATGAACGCTTAGAAAAATAAACATTTATGGAGTAATGGTGAAACGAAAAAAAATGTTTTTAAACTAATTATTTGTATTTTCTTTCAAAACAGGTACCACTGAATGGAATACATTCAATCTGGATCCTGTTTCTGTTTCAAATCCTTTTTGAGTTAACATCAAAAATTTCACAACGTTTCTCCTGGAATCGGTACTTGGCTAAACTTTTTCAACTATTGAGACCTGTGTTGGGACTTTTTTTTTTATTTTCATATTTTTTTCACATCGAATTTTCAATATTTATGCACTCAGACATTGTCTCAAAATAATTGAAAACGTCCGAGAATCGCAATCGTCAAACCGCGAAATCTTTGAAAAACTATGAATTACTGGAGTCTGAACAGTTTTTTAAACTGTATTCTTGAAACAATTATTTACATTTCTTCAATATCCATGAAAACTGAGTGATGTCCCATCAGTACAACGAAAAACTATGAAGGAGAACTTGGAATCACATTAGGGGATTTTCAATGACCTGCTAGCAGCCAAAGCCAGGAGTCAACCACAATGGTCCACAATCATAGTTTTTGAAATTCATAACTCAAAATATCAAAGCTAAAACCGAAAAGTCTATGAAAACCTGTGAATTAAACGGGAATTGTGTTCATTCCCAAACATTTTTGTTAGAAATTGATTGGAAATAAATATAATTCTCAATGAAAGGACGCTTCTAAGCATCCTTTCATGGAGTGTTGCTTTGACTGTTGCATATCTTCTTTGAAACAACACCGACAATCAATAACAATAATTCGGCTACTATGTGCTGTTCGTAGCAGGAGGCCTTGGCTCCGTTTCATTCACGATTGTAATTTTTTTTTGCACCCAAAACATCGACTGAATCCAGTTATTTTCAGTTTCCAAGAATACAAGAACTTTTTTCAAAACCAGAATTTTTACTTCGGTAGATTCGTCAATAGATTTTTCTGATGGCATTTGAAACATGTAGTGGCAGATACTTACCAATTCTAGAATAGTTCTGAACTTCTTTAACTTTTTTAAGTAACGGTGAAAACAAGATGATGTTTTCAAACAAAAATATATTCAAAAACAGCTTCACGCTGGATAGAAACTGAAATTCTAGAAAATATTTATGTTCCACATTCTTCATGAATTTTTACAAAAAGACAATAATTTCAGTCCCTTTCGAAATGGTATTCTGAACTTCTTTAACTGTTGACATCGGTTATTGAACTTTATTCATATTCTTCTATTTTTTAACATTGAAATTTTGATTTTTATGCACTCATTGCATAAAAATGTAATGAGATTACGTCTTCCATTGCTCTATTCTATCCTTGAAAACTACTTTCAAAAAAAATTATAGGTTGTTATCGTCGTGTTTACTGGTTACTCCAAAACTAAAAATTGTAAAACCGCAATAAAATTTCACGGGTTCTGAAGTGTTTTAACTCGATCGAATGTTCGGAAATCAGTTGTTTGTCTCAAAAGATTGAAAAATTCCTCATTAACACAAGCAAAGACCGCAATACTTTTGAAGTTTCATATATTGTTCCATTCTAAACCATGTTTTTGCAACAGAACTTTTTGAAATAATCAACTACAGTTTTTTTAACATCTATGAAAAAACGATGGTGGTTTCTTATCAGTGAAGAAAGAAAATCGTCAAAAAGAATTTGAATTCCCATTAATTTTCTGAAATCATCGGAATTTTTTTTTGGTGTACCTGTTCCGAAACCTTTGCATAATTCAAACCAAATGCAATTAGAATTTATTTGTTTCCGATTATATTGAAAAATCGATAAATTTCAGAATTAAAACATTCTTCGTCAAACTGGGATCATCTTTGAAGCAAAGACTTTGATATAAAACGAACCAAGTGCATGTTTTTCAAACTTTGGGGGATTTTCAAATACCTGCTAGTTTGAAATCCAAGAATCAATCTCAACATTAGTTTTTGAAATTCGCACCTGAAAATATCGAAGCAGAAACCGAGAAATCTACAAAACTTGTGTGTTAAGCTGGTATTGTTCCACAGGTTTTACAAACTTCTGTTAGAAGTTGCTTGGGAAAAAATACTGTTTCTGTGAGTCCTGAAACTCAACATTTACTTTACTTAGATTGGTAAATGTTCCATTAGTTCGAAACATTCTTGTTAGGAGTTGAAATGAATACGATTGAGGCTTCTAAACATTCTTCCATTGAGAGTTATTGCGCTTCTGCATGAGAATTAATTATCGCAATAAAAAAGTTAAAAATCAGAATGAAAAAATTTAGAGTTCCATTATTCATACATTACTGTTTTTGTGAGTCATGAAACTGAAAACATTTATTTTATTCAGATTCGATTAGATTTCGAGTTGGAAACCGAGGCTTCTATCGATGACTTCTCAAAAAAGATGGATTACTTCTAAAAAACTTGCTTCAAAAATGTAGAAACCTCATGAAGCTCTACCTTGAACACAAATGTTTGAATAAGTATGAAATTCGCACAGCTTGAGAATATTATTTGGTTACAAGGTCTCTTCATGCAAAGCTTCAAAAGAAATATCTCATTATCACGCTCCAAGTGTACGAAGTCTTATCAAACTAAACTTTGAAAGAAACATGAACAGAACCACTAAATGAACTCAATCTAGTTCATTTATGAAAATTGTGGAACACAACTAGTTTTTAGAAAGTATGAAATGTATAATTACCGTTTTCCTCTAACCTAAATGTTGTGCTCTTTTTGAACAAGAATTAAAAATTTCATATCTGAACTGAACAAAGCGTTTTAGAAAAAATGGAAAAAGCGAAAAAAGTCTCTGCTGAAAAAGCCCAAAATACCATAACATGTCTGTTTTCAATGTTTGAGTTGAACAGTTAGTTTCTTCTCCGAACGCTTTCTATTTATTTCTGCATTTTTTACAACGTTTTTGAAACTGTATTTGTCGTAAGCAAGTTTTCCTAATTCTAATTAATCTTTCTGCAACAGAACTTCCATAAACAAAAACTGGGAGTTAAAAAAGGATTTGAGATCACTAATCACAACAAACAATAAAGCCGTGTGATAGAGCCAAATTGAAACACGTTTATCATAGTTTACAAATTTGAAAAGTGATTCATTAGACAAAAAGTCATTGTTGATCAAGTACTATTGAAACATGATCCACTATAAAAATGTGATGTTCAATGCAACAAAATTTGAGAACTTCGTTTTGGCTAATAGTGGTGCGCCCTTTAATTGAAACTACCAAGTTGCCTCAAGCTCAATTTCTAACTCATTAGTTGAATTTGCAAACAGATTTTATGGTTTTCGGGACCAATCTCATACTCGAGAAGCGAATATGAAACTGGTCGCAAAGCCATAATGCTATTCGAGAATATGTGATACAATAGGTCTGGAACGAAAACTAACGTGCAGGAAATTGAAAAATTTATGTTTCTCAATTTACAGAACATGGCTTTTTAAAATCCATGAACTAGTTTCACTCTAAAACGATGGGAAAACACCACCACCGTTGTTTTTCTCACCCGTAAAACTTTCAATACAGCAACATGCCACTCTATTGTTTTATGAATGCATCTTTAATAAGCTGCAAAGTTGAAAAAAACTTTCAAAACTATTTTTTCATGTTTTAGTTGGCTGAAGAATTTAAAACGATCTTTTTTGTCATTTTTGATAAGACAAGCGTTCAGATTGCAAAAGCTATAACCGCTGTAATGAAAATATGCGGTTGTATATCCATTAGAAGAGTGATGTAATAGAAATGTTTTGATAGTCTCAGAATATATTTTGTTAATTTAGCCTTACATTTTTTATGTGAAATCCAAGGGGGTGTCCTTTTTTTGCGATCTATCAACCAGGGTTTGGCGGAAATTAGAAGTTTAATCATATGTAATTGCAGAAGCTTTACTAGGCATCAAGCTCAATTCATACTGTTAGCCTGTACAGACCGAAAAAAAAAGAATCAGTCATTTTATCAATCAAAAAACATTACACTAGACAAGCGTTGCTTCTCAATTTTAAAGTTTTTGAAACAGATGTGTACATTTACAACAGAACAAAGTGAGTTCTGCCTGCGAGGATATGGGAAAAAACAATAAAGGTTTATTTGTGCTTTTCCAATACGGGTGTACTTTCAAACAAAAGTGTTTCAGACTTACATAGCTTATGTGTTTCAATTATTCATCATTTTTGCTCCGTATCGGATATAATTTACGAAAAATACGAAATGACAAAAAATGGTCGCACCAAATCGCGGCAGCTAATAATGATGAAAAAACGTTAAAAACTGAGAAAAATTGTGAAAGATCAACTCGAGATACACGTCGAAGTAGGATTACAAACTTTTCAGAAAGGGATATGCATCCTTTGAAACAGAAAATAAATTTCAAAACTCAGAATTTTTTAAAGGAGGACTGAACTCGGGTTTTTATTTCGAATTCTGATGCAGTTTTTTATTCTGACTATTTTCTTTCACTGCGAATACACTCAAAAATCACTCTAAACGGGTGAAAAAGGCGTTTGAAGGAATGGCCGCGTACAGGTTCACGGCCTAGAAATTTGAAAAATAGCGCGCGTGAAGGCGCTCACGTGTCGGGATCCTAGGCCATCACTCTGTATTGCGTGCTTCAAAAAAACTGCACCAGAATTTGAAATAAAAAAACCCGAGTTCAGTCCTCCTTTAAAAGACGATGCACTTTAAATTCAACGTTTCAAAAACCATAAATCACTGCTTCATTGAACCAAATATTGGATAAAGCTTGACACGGTACGTGTTTTTACTAATTGAATTTTTGATTATTATTTTTCACTTTAAATGTTCTTTACCTAACAAATAAAATTAAACTTTCAAGCTCTAAGCTCTAAGTAAGTAAACAAGCTGATACACGATTATTTTCTGTTTTACTTGTTCCTCAAAGCTTACAGATGTTGCCAGAGTTAGTATCTTCCTCGATGCAAAAGGAACCACTTTTTGCTTCCGTACATTGACCATTGCAAAGAAAACATTTTTGTCAGACTCATAAATTATTGCCCCAAATCGAGCCGATATAAAACCAAAAACATGCAATTACATAATAAAGCATGTTTGAATCAGAAATAATTCTAACGTTTCTAGTTGGAAAACAAAAAATGACTGTTTATCAAATTTGATGAGACTCCGCCATAAACAGGCTTCACCAGAAGGTTTACGCCGCATTCGCGGCTCCAACCTCCTGGCTTCACGCGGGGTTGGTGAGTCACGTTGGAGTATGTAAATTATGGTGTTTCTTAGAAGGTGTTCCTCAGAACTCAAAGTGGTTGAATAAGCTTTCCGAACGAATTTGTGAAAACTGAACTTATTACCTTCTTCAGCTCCCAATAGGTCCTTCTCATTCTCATCGAAGTTAGGCATTAGGCAATCTCACATTATTTTCTTTTAATTTCAGAAAAAAAATACATTATCAAATTTTATCTTCGTAATCAGGAAGTGAAAAAGCAGCACTATCAAATAATGGGTTCTTTGTTATATTTAGTTGTCAGACCGATGTTAGCCTCCTCTTATTGTAACACTTTTCCCTGGCTTAGACCACTGAAAATACTCTTCTAGTCGCCTGGAGAGCGGCGTGGGCAAACTTAATTTTTGGGAATCTGGGACATTTAGCCTTCCCTCCCTCCTTCAGAGTTCTCGACTTTTTCATATTGAAATCAATCATTCTTCGCTCAAACTCGCTCACGCCGCCCTCCGGGCGGCTAGTAGTAGGTATTCAGAGGCCTAAACCTGGGAGAGGGTCTAATAACGATTCAATTCAATGATTGGAACTATTTCAAACTGGTTTGTTTTCAGCTTGAAACAAATTCTTAAATATCATGACACATTATTTTTAGTCTAAAAGATTAGAAATTGGGACCAACAGCAAGGAAATTTCTGCTTCAACTACAAAATGGTGTTTAATGTAATATGTTGAATTTTGATTTAAAGAAGGAAACTACATATAAAACAATATTAAAAAATAGTCGGAGTTAAAAAAGAAAATAAACAGAGAATTCTAGAAACCACTCATTACCTCTGTTTCGATGAATTTTTAAAATTGTAAACAGATATTTCATGCAGTGTATTCCAATTTCAACCTGATGGCAATCTGTAATTTGAAATTATAGAGTTTTCTGTTGCTTGTCTTCTTGATAGCCACACCATTTGTTTCTGAACCGTTGAGTTCTTATCGTATTTCAAAACACCGAGTCCCGGTCACAATCGTTTAAAATTTCTGTTTCTTATTGTCACTTTGTTTTGTGCTGAAAGTATAAGCCAATAAAGTTCTTGATGCTGATGGTCAGAGTTGTACGAAATTCCGAATTCCGGATTCCGAATTCCGTATTCCGCGCTTCTTTTCATTCCGCATTCCGAATTCCGGATTCCGAAAAATTGGATTTCATTCCGGATTCCGGTTTCCGAATTCCGGAATCGTAAAAGTCCATTCCGTACAACTCTGCTGCTGATATTGCTTGTTTGATAACAGCGTTGATTTCATTCGATGATGATGCACATTCCGCTTCACTTATTTTGGAATTTCATAAGGAAAAATTATTTTTCTGCAATCTCACAAGGGACGTTACTTTACATACCTCTTGAGAATTTTCTATAAATTTTACCATAGACCAATTCGGCTCTGGTGAGAACGAAAATCACAGTGAGAAATCCCACAAATCGCGTTTAAGCCAAAAGTAACGTCCCTGGTCAGCTTAATCTGTTGAACATGTTTCCATAGTTGTTGATGAAAACCATTTTCTATGAACGGCGCAAATATCCCTCAAACTTTCATACTGTTTTCAAACATGCATAACACATTTCGATTCAACGTGTTTTTTTAATTTCAGCTCGACTTGAAATTAGGTTTTCTGAGGCGAATTGTAAAATTGCTAGGATTTATCAATTACAGATACACATAATCAGTAAAATATTGAGCGGAGAGTTTGAGTCAATATCATGTGCACTTTTAGAATTCGAATTTTAATATAGTTTGGGCAGGCAATACACTTTTTTCTTTGTCAAAACAAAGAAAAAATATTTTTTTAATATTTTTAATATTTTTAAAATATTTTTTAACCCATCACAATTAAATTGTATAGTAATCAAAATGAAGAATTCAAAATAATCGTGTAACATAAATTTTTAAGTGAACTGTCTGTATTTCTAATACTAGACATTTTCAAAAATTTATAATGGAACTATTTTTCTCATTTTTTTCGCTGTTCCCATTAACTATGTAAACGTTTAGCAAATTTATCAATCGGAATAAAAACTATCGAAACGTTTCCATCGTATGTTATCCAATTATATTGAAGATAAATACGTAGTGCAACAGAAGCTCAATAAGTTCAAGTTCATTAATTCGGGAAAACACAACTTATTTTTTTCGTTGTGTATTGTTCAAAAAAATTTGGAGATTTTTCTCGACTGTGTATGGTGAATGGATTATGCTTAAGCATTCGAGTCACTTTATGATAAAGACTTGAAACAATATAAACACATTGACATGTTATTATTATTCACTGAACATCAGTTTTTCAAACCAATTATCGGAAACATGAAATTTGGTGACTCCTGAAACTTAACAACAATCTTTCGCATTTTCAATTATTGGCTCAAACTCTCCGCTCAACATTTTACTGATTCTGTGTATCTGTAACTGATAAATCCTAGCAATTTTACAATTTGCCTCAGAAAACCTAATTTCAAGTCGAGCTGAAATTAAAAATGTTGAAATGAATTGTATTATGCATTTTTAAAAACAGCATGAAAGTTTGAGGGATATTTGTGCCGTTCATAGATCATGGTTTCCATCAACAACTGTAAAAAAATGTGCAACAGATTAAGCTGACAAAGGACCTTTTGGCTTAAACGGGATTTTTGAGATTTCTCACTATGATTTTCGTCCTCACCCGGGGAAGTAACGTCCCTTGGAAAAAACGTCCCTTGTGAGATTGCAGAAAAATAATTTTTCTTTATGACATTTCAAAATAAGTGAAGCGGAACGTGCATCATCATAAAATTATAATTGGACACGTATCGGTAAACTTATTGGCTTAATCTCTCCGCACAATGTAAAGTGACATGAAATAAAAATTTCGGACAATTGTACACGGAATTGGGTTTTTCAGAATACGCTAAATACTCATCGGTTCAGAAACGAATGGTGTGGCTATCAAGAAGACAAGCAACAGAAAACTCTATAATTTCAAATTACAGATTGCCATCAGGTTGAAATTGGAATACACTCCAAAAAATTCATAGAGAACTTGGAGTTCTTGGTTGATATTCAACATAATTTTTTTGGAAAACGCTATTTGAAAAAAAAAAACTACGTTTTGTTCTTCTTCAATTACTAGCTCGAAAAAATATCTTCTGAACTCTGAACAGAGTTTAAAACAGACCATTTTGTCAGAAATAGAATTCGAAATTCCTATTCTGAAAACTCCAAAAAATGTACTAATTTTCTGGCAATGAAATTTTTCTAAAATTCGGACAGACGACTTAACAAGTTTTGATTGGTAACTCTTTTGTTTCACGAAGTAGGTGAAACTGAAAATATTTTGAAAATTTTAATCGTAAAATGGCAATTCATGAAAAACTTGTACTGAATATTCGGTTTCAGGTACATATGATGTAAAATAAGGAGTTTGGTTCTGAAATTAATTACTTTATAGTCCGCCGAAATCTTTTTACTTCGAGAAAATATTTGAAAGATCCACAAATTGAAGTTTTCATGAGGAATATTTTCCCCTGCGTCACTGAGAACAAAACTTCTAGCTTTTCGAAACAAACAAAAAACAACCATTCCAAATTGTTAATGTTCTAACTAGTCGCTTAAACAGTTGTTGGAAATCACTCTGCAGTTATCCTTACTTTGTTAGTTTCAAACAACTTCTGAAACGAGAGTCAATTTTAGGATGATAAATTCAAGAACCAATGGAAATTGTGTTGAAAGCCAGAGAATGATAATTTTGAAACGGTAGAAATCGATGATTTTCCAATTTTTTTCTCTGTTTCCAAAAGTGAATACATAGGTTTCTGTCAATGAAATGTGATCAAATTGGCGTTTCAGTATTTGGCAAACAAAAAGCAACAATGTCTTTCGAAAAGCACCAATATAAACTCGATTTTGTTAGGCAAGCATGATTTTATATAATTAGATGGTGCTAAGCTTCAGCCTCTATTAAACTTCGAAAAATTCCCATTTTCTAAGAGTGCGCCGATTGGATCAGAGAAAATCCGTAAATTTTGAAGAATACCACAGCGAATAAAAAGAAATCGCTTCATTGTACCTAAATTGTAAACAATATGTCTTCTGAAAATTTACAGATTCAAAAAATTGTGCTCACTTTGTGTATTATTACAACTGGTTTGAGCTTTTGTGCGATATTCCTAGAACTTCACGAAACAAAGATTTTTGAAAGCCGTGCAATGCAGCTAAAAAACATAAAAACTCTTACTGCTGCACTAAAACAGTTAACTAACCCACTCGTGTGTTTCTATTCAGTTGATATCCGCCGTTATTGAAAGTACTAAACTTTTCTTTCACTCACTTGAATGTTAGAAGCTTATTACATTACGTTAGGAAAAAAATAAGCTTATCTACTGTTTTTGTTTTACAGTAAGAGTTTCGAAGTTTTACAATTTAGGTTAGTAGTGTGCTTACAGTTCACAGAAGCTTCGCTAAGGAGAAATGAAAAATTAAGAATGACAACCTTTTATGTTTCTTGATGTCAATAAACTTTTTGAAGTTTTATGCCTAGAGCTAAACGAAGATTAAATTGGGGATAACAGAATTCCTAATTTCCCTTAAGTTTCCTGCTTTTTTAATGTCTTCTGAGACAAAGTACGGAAATTTTTATAATATTTTGAATATTCAAGAGGAGAAAGATGTCCTAAACTTTCAATACAAAGTTCCATCTTTCACTGCTTCTAGAAACTTTCAATATCGTTTCGGCCGTCTGTATTATCGACAACAGGCTTCTGTGATTGAATAATCTTCTACAAAAATCTACCGTTAAGCTTTTTAATTTTTAAATAATGGTTCCGATAGAGACTATGGAACCGAAAAGTTCAGACTTTCTAACTCCAAATCATACATGTGGCGGATATCAACTGAATAGAAACACACGAGTGGGTTAGTTTACTGTTTTAGTGCAGCAGTAAGAGTTTTTATGTTTTTTAGCTGCATTGCACGGCTTTCAAAAATCTTTGTTTCGTGAAGTTCTAGAAATATCGCACAAAAGCTCAAACCAGTTGTAATAATACACCAAGTGAGCACAATTTTTTGAATCTGTAAATTTTCAGAAGACATATTGTTTACAATTTAGGTACAATGAAGCGATTTCTTTTTATTCGCTGTGGTATTCTTCAAAATTTACGGATTTTCTCTGATCCAATCGGCGCACTCTTAGAAAATGGGAATTTTTCGAAGTTTAATAGAGGCTGAAGCTTAGCACCATCTAATTATATAAAATCATGCTTGCCTAACAAAATCGAGTTTATATTGGTGCTTTTCGAAAGACATTGTTGCTTTTTGTTTGCCAAATACTGAAACGCCAATTTGATCACATTTCATTGACAGAAACCTATGTATTCACTTTTGGAAACAGAGAAAAAAATTGGAAAATCATCCATTTCTACTGTTTCAAAACTATCATTTTCTGGTTTTTAACACAATAGTTTCATTGACCACTGACTTTATTATTTTGATGTAGACTCTCGTTTCAGAAGTTTTTCGAGAATAAGAAAGTTATGATAACTGCAGAGCGATTTCCAACAACTGTTTTAGCGACTAGTTGGAACATTAAAAATTTGAGACGATTGCTTTTTGTTTTTTTTTTGAGCTATAAGTTTTGCTCTCAATGACATAGGAGGAAAAATATTTCCCCATGAAAACTTCAAGTTCGAACCTTTCAAATATTTTCTCGAAATAAAAACATGTCAAAACATAGAATATCGAAAAAATGACCGACCTAGAGTTTGAAGTCTATCCCGTCACAGAGCTCTGATCCGGGGCAGCACCATATTTAGCATTAGTTTTCCGTGAATTGCCAAATTACGATTAAAATTTTCAAAATATTTTCAGTTTCGTCTACTTTGCGAAACAGAAGAGTTACCATTCAAAATTTGTTAAATAGTCCGTCCTGATCTTCAAAAAATTTCCAGGAAATAAGTATCTTTTCTGGCGTTTCCAAAATAAGATTTTAGGATTCGATTTCTGAGAGTTCATAAGATATTTTTTCGAATTAGTATTTGAAAACGGACAAAACGTAGGCATTATTCTCATTTCACTTTTCAAAAAAAATGTGTTGTATATCAACCAAAACAACCAAGTTTATTATGAATCTTTACAGCAAAATAATTTTATCATAAAAATTTTTTTTCTTTGATTTTTCTTTTCAGGTTTTCGTGAATTCACTCAGCACATTCAGTCAAAAAATGGTTCTGTAGAAATTTTTGATTCATCATTTATACCCCCATCAATAACAGTTTTTCAAAATGCCACACATTTTAGCAATGCGAAACAAAGAAGGAACTTTAACATTTTCCAAATAACGAAATTTCCCTTTCTGTCAGTATGAACACTGATTAGGACCAGAAAAATATCTCGGTTGCTCATTTCTTTTTTTACTGACAAGATTGACGCAATTTAATCGATTCACGTGTTCTTGAACATGTTGTAAGTGTTGTTTTTGTAACGTCTTGTTGCATCTCATTTTGAAATTCAGTACAATTTCTGTCAGTTTTGAATTATAAGTCTTTTTTCTCAAAGAAAAAAGCTTCCGTTTTCACTTCATATTTTTTATATTTGGAAGATAAAAACTGATATTCTAACTGAACTTTGTTTGAAGTTGTTTCCTATTTTCGAGATGTTGAAACTGAGAAAAGTACATTATTCCTTTCATTTGTTTATAAAAACTAGCTCCTTTACACATCTGTTGTCGCGGGAATAACTCCTGGGTTATCCCGCGACCTTTTCCTAGAAGATGTCTCGCAATATCTATGCATGCAAAGTTACATACAAAGCTATTTGCAATAGCTTTGCATGTTTATGTCTTCAATCTTCCCCTTCATTCGCCATAGAGAAGCAACGACGACAACCCTAGGTCTGCTTCCCAATTGGAGGAAACGATGCAAACGCGCTCCGATGGACTCCGCGCTAAAGCGCCCCCGCCGGCGGGACATGGAGCGTCGTTCAATTGTCTAATTCTCTCCCCTCTGCATACTATTTCCCCCAATTCTTCTAGAACATTCCTTCGCCCACAATTTAGGATTGTTTACTCCCTAGAATTTCTCTCCTCTCTTCACTTCTCGTGATATTCCACCCTAGAAGTCACTTCTCTCACCAACGCTCATGGGAAGCGGTGACCTGGTCACTTCTTCTCACTTTCTCCGTGCTTCCCCTAGAGTCATGTCGCCTGAGACAACTCTCCCTAGTATTCTCTAACAATTGAACCACCACCAATACTTCTATTGTATTCTAACAACGCTTGGATTGGAATAAACCATCTGAAGTCAACCGCTCTCACCACAAACCGTGATACATCGCTCACTACAAATTAGTCGCCGGTCCCAATTGGCTTCCACTGGGCCTACTACAAATTGGCGCCGCGACATCTGTCAATAAAAAAGTTCGAGCTTGATTCGATACAGATTGCACACTGGTATACAAACTAATAATCATATCGACTAACCCCGTTGGGATCTGTGTTTTTTTCAGTTGTATTGCGACCCGCAAATTGTAACTTCTAAAAAATTTGAAATTTCAGTTTCCTCTCCTTTATGAAACAGCGCAGTAATCCATCAGGATTCATTAGGTGCTCCAAACTCATTTGAAAAAAATTCACATAAAATTTTTGAATCTCAGGTGTTATCGAATAAGAATCTTCAGGTTTCAATCATAACTAGTTTCAGAACAGAGACAAATTTTTCTGCAAAACTCAACCTCGAGCACGTATTAGCCTCACCTATATGTATGACCACTATCAGAAGCCTATTTTTCTTTTTTCCATACTTGAAACTTTTCATTAGAGCGTTCTTTCATCCGTTCTTCTATCATCATGAGCTTCCCGGACGCCTCAATTCATCAAAAAGTTTTAATTTAGTACATAATTGCCAGATTGATACCTTCCCAAGATCCAAACTAATGTAACATTTGTGTCGCCTATTTCTGTGTCACCTATTTGAAACTGTACTCATTACTTTTCGAGGTTTGGAAATTCTCAACCAAAAAAAAGCTTCTATCGCGCACTCTCTTATAAAAAATTCCGTAATCCCCATAGGTGACTCTACCCATTGACAAGAATATCCAGGCCAACTTTATTCCCATTATGGGAACCTGAATATATTTATTTTCCAATTTTTCAAACCTTGTACTGCCAACAAGTTTCTTTGCTGAAGCACCCAAATCCTTTGAAGTTTCAAGCATACTGTTTGAATATTTCGCTTGTTGCGAAAATGATCTTGAAGGAGTAAGTGTTATGAAAAAAAAAAGAAATATTACACTAGAATACCTCATTTATTTGAATATTTTGATGCAAAAATAATGCGAGTGACCTCTAATATAATGGAACACGCTCTTTTTTGAAAACAATTATTCTAACTTGAAACGGGAAGTTTCCGTAAAACCCAAATTTATTTTCAAAAGCTTGTTCAGATTCATTCAACTTTAGACAAGTGAAAAGAAAAATACCAAGCCTAGTTCTATGAATCCTGAAGGTTTGTATTGTTTTATAGACCTCTGTTCATTTTATAATCTGCGTTCACAACGTTTTCGACAAGGTTCATATTGTTTTAGGACAAATAAAAAACAGAAAAGTAAGATTAAATAATCATTCATAGAATAGGTTCAAACTCAAATGCTTGATATTGCTTTCTTCCGAAAATATATTTTTCAGATTGTGAGAAAATAGTTTCACCTGTTTCATAACAACAATATAATGATTTCTACACCCATCTTACAATAATTGAATGATTGTTTCATTGAAAAATCAGAAGGCATAATGAAGCAGTTTTCCTATCATTCTGAACCGTATACATATTTTGAAATATGTAATTTATACAGAGTTTGCTGTGCTTCATTTAATTTCAGACATTTCAAAGATTTCAAAAGCTTCATTCCAGTTCACTTTTGGAGTAGAGCAGAAATCACCTATTCGCTGATTAGTTTCTGAATTTCAATTCGTTTAAAAGTTTGAAAAAAGAAAATACTTTTGAAAAAATCACGTAATTAGAACTTTCTGAAACTAGATTGATCGATATAAATACAATATTCATTTTGATCAACTCTTACCAGATGCTTGCCACGTGCCCCCTATCATTTTGTTTTTTTCTTAAGCGGAGATCTACTAAGAAATATTTATCAAATACTAAACGCACAACTAAATTTTCTTTTCTTAGTATTTGTTAATTTTTTTTAGTATTCTCGCACAAACTCACTCGCAATCGCAATAGACGAAGTCCGATAATTTCTAGAAAAAATAACTAGGAGGAACAGAAAAAAAATCATGCAACAATTTTTCTGTCAAAATCTGTGTCCCAAAGTATTCAGAAAATTGATAAACGAGTTCTGAGTGATTGATGCTTTAAAGGCATGTATCTCATCTCCCATATTCATGGCTGAATTTCGGTTGTTCTGATGAAAGAAACGGAGTTTACTGAGCTTGACACATTATGGGCAATTTTTTTTGAAAAAAATTCGGTTTTGATGAAGTAAGTTTAAAAAAGAGATATTCTTTTGGCGACAGACTTTAATGTTGTAACAATTATTCATGAGCGATGTTCAAAATTTTGATGTTCTGTCTAAAAATACCCTATAAATACACAGCGTTGAGAGTGAACAAACGAAAAGATCAGGACGCCAGTTTCCGTTCATTTTTGATTTCGAGATCTATGTATTTCTATAAAAATTTTTATTCTCATAAAGACAAAGTGAAAACGTATGTTTCTCGTGCAAACCAGAGAAAATTTGTGTTTCAAAAAGTGCACATTTGAAATTGTTTTACCATATGAATGCTTGTTGCCCTTGTTTCAACGGTTTAGCTATCTACGAATACGACCCATTCCATATTGTCTACACCCGGTGGCTCCTAATGTTTCAATACGGGAAATGGGGAATAAACATTGTCTGATAGTGAGTTTTGTTCCATTGTTTGTGAATCATCGTTAGGAGACGCTTTCTGTTCTTGTTTCCAATTTTCAATTAATTATCTACAATGGCCATGCGAAATTGATTGATACTAGCTGTTGCAGCAAAAAAGGACTAGTTATAAACCTGACAAAACTGCAAAAACTTGCTTTTTCAAAAGTTTTGTATCTTTTCGAAATTTTTGGCTTATTAATAAATCATTTCATCTCTTTTACAAAACTAGTGTGTTGTGAGTTGAATGAAGCAGAACCAATTTATAATTTTCTGTTTCATCGGCAAAGTTTGACACAGAATAAATTTTGATCTACGGTTTTTTCAGATTTGGTTTTGTTTTCGGTTTAAAACACAATATTTGAGCAGACAAACTGATTGCCTTTGGGATCTAAAAGTTCCGTTTGATCTAGTATTGATATGTTTGGTATCATTTTTGATAACTCAATGACAAGAGAAACAAAAATCGTTCGAAATCATTTTTTCGGAAAGCTCCAACAACAACCGTATCGATACTAGACGATTTCAGGCGTGTTGCATCCTATTTTCGAAAGCTTCATGTTTTTCAGTTGTTACTACCTAAACCCTCCTCATAAGTTTCATACCAATATTGGCAAACAATGAAAAATATTAGATTTTCGAAAGGTTTGATCTACTTTTCTCGTTATTTCGAAGCAATCTGCAATTTTCTTAACGAGCAACCAAGAAAACAACGTACAGAACTTAGCTTTTTCTGGAAAAACAATCGACTGTAGTGTTAGGCTTCATTTTTATGTCTCACTCAGAAACTTTAAACTGATAAGCCGATATCAATTCTTCACATAGATTCCATCATTGTAGATTTGTCCTTGTAACTGTTTTCCAGGAATTTCTGGCAACTTTTGAAAATCTGAATTCAAGGATTCAACAACTGTCAAAATTCTTCATGTTATAGATTTCACAAAAGCCTTACATTTTTGTGCTTTCCGGAAACTTTCGATTGATTTGCGAACTACGGCGCCTAAATAATAAAAAAATCTAAATATCTTTAGTTTCGATTCCACCATCGATAACTGAACTTCGGCACTTCGTTTTCTCATAAACCTTAGTTTTAACTTATTTTACTGTTTTCATTAAATTACTAGGATCTCAGAAAACTCGAAGAAAACGGATATGATCAGTATCTTATCAAAAAAATCTCATGCTTCGTGGGCTTCGTGTTCCTCTCTGTTTTGTGAGTAACAATCGTCGATAAGAAGAACTAAGATCGAGATGTAAACTGATGGAAGTTCTTACTGTTTCATTTAACCGTTTTTGATTCCCATTATCCGTTTCACAATTCTTCGAAATTTTACGTTCCTTCGAGTTGTTCCTGCATTCGCGGTACTATCTTACACTCACTTCAGAACCTCCATCAACAAATTAAAAAACATTGACAAACCACCCCAAACTCATTCTCCCGGTTGAATTTCAAAACATTTCGAAACTGAAAAAGTTTCTAATTGTAACTGACTTGAGCTCAATAGAGCAAACTTGCATACATTAGAAGTTTTTTTTTCAATCACAACTACGTGAGAATTACATCATGCATAATAGGTGAGGCTATCAAATCAAATTGAAGCCGAGAATCAAACACGAATGGTTCGTGATCATCGCCCGATCAGAGTGAGACGCTAATGAGTTTTTCCAAGCTTTAGTCTGGAAAAAAATTTTGGAAACACGGGACTAGGAACAAACAACCCACAGAATCTCTAGTTTCAAGGATCATCCCAAAGTTACTCACTAGATAGTATATTCAGTATTGAGGAAGCTATTTTTATACTGTTGAAAAAATAAAGTTTGGGCAAGGAATTTTCAACTTGGCACCGAGCCAACGACCTCCCCCTGCAAACACAAGTTGCGGCGCGCCTTTTTGCAACGCCCCCGCACACAGTTTTGTTTCCAATTTTTTGCTGTTTTCGATGAAAAGGAGTACGAATTTCAGCTTTTTTTCTGACACAGATGAAACCTACACTTGTACACAATGTGATATGTCAGCAAAAAAGCTGAAATTTGTACTCTTTTTTATCGAAAACTGCAAAAATCTAGAAACAAAACTTCGTGCGGGGGCGTTGCAAAAAGGCGCGCCGCAACTTGCGTTTGCAGGGGGAGGTCGTTGGCTCGGTGCCAAGTTGAAAATTCCTTGCCCAAACTTTATTTTTTCAACAGTAGAACAGAAAATTTCCAATTTTGATTGTAGGGACATCTATACTCTAAAAATCACTGACCTCAGAAAGAGATACGTTTGCCTCCTAGTTTTCATAATGTAGAGGATGAGTGACGTGGCATGCAAATATAACCTTCTTCTTATCATTCTCTTGCGATCAGCTAAGATATTATATCATAAAGAAGTTCTTAAAGATAGAAATGAAAAATTTCAGATAAACTAAACCGAAACAAATCAAAATGTCGCTTTTATACTGCCAGGTAATAAAACGTGTCTGAAAATAATGGCATAGGAAAACAGAAATATTTCTTAGTTTTCTGCTTTCTACAAAGAAATTGGTGCAACAACGCAGCTCACCTTAAAAAAAGGATCAAAATTTTGAGAACTTTTGATTTCATATCTGAAAAACTAAAAACAAACCCTTGGAAAAATTACGTTATGGAATTATTTCTTAATTACTGTAAATTTCACCAAGTAAGCTTCAAGGTTTCATTGAATTTATCTAATCACAATTGAAAACTCCAGAACGTTGGTCGAGGTGTTATCGTCGCATTTCTCAACGTTACATGTAGAATCACTGAAGCTTTTAGAACTGAGTAAACTGTGTCCTAGAAAGTCCAATCAGAAAATTTAGTACCAAGCGTTCATTAATTCTTCACAAAAGTCAAGATTCTGAAATTGGTTATTGGAAATAGGAACTTTTGGTATAATGATCAAACTTGAATTGACTGAATTAGGAAGCAAATAGGAGAAGAATAGAACTTATTGAAACATGGAATTCGAATACAAAAAGTCAATGTGAAATTATTTCATTTATGTTTTACTCTCATCAAGTAACTCATTGCACAGTTACGGACAAATGTTTTAGTCGAAACAGAAAAACCAGATTGTTTATCATCCAATGTTTATCCCACCCTTCGCGAGCTTTCAAACGATTCAAAATGTAAAAAAAATTGCACCTCAATCAGTAAAAAACTAATCTTCAAACCTTCCAATTTCTAATGCTGATAAAAAAACATCCGGATGGGTCTTGCCAGTTTCACAACTTGTGTATGATTGTTGTTGAACTTTTTAATTATTTTTTTTTAAATCTCGAGCAACATATTCTGTTAATGTCCATTTCAGATCCTAGAAATTGGAAGACTTTTGCTGTTTCAACGAAGTTATATGAATGAAACAGAATATTCAAAACATTCGAAGTGAAATGTAAATTTTATTTTGCCCTAATAACTTTATTTGGTTTGAAATGTAAACGAAAATTAGTTCAAACGGCCAAGTATAACGAGCGCTTTTTTTACTAAAAATAATTCGGAAATTCATAGGAATCAATATTTAGACTTACAAATTAGAATTAATCCAGTAGTAAGATACGCGTAGGGAACATTGCACTTTGAAACGTTGATGGAAGACTGCCGCGAGTTTCTACGACATATCAAATTGATTTGACGGAGTCGAGGATGTAGACAACTGTATTTCATATTGAATTAGGGGTGTCAAGGCGGGATTATATTATGCAGAAACTGGGGAAATTTGAAAAGAGTCTGAAACAGTAAGATTAGTAAAATTTTTTGCGATGCAAACTTACATTAGAATAAGTTCATGAGGATGTACTATCATTGAAGAAAAACAATGTAGATGCACGTAGGCAAAACCATAGCTTAGAAGAAATGATGAATAACGTGCAAACCCGGACTCAAAAGAAAAGGAATCGCCGGAAGTTCCCTGGTTTTTTTTGCTCAATTCATATAAAAATGCATTACTTATGAGAAATATATTGGGAAAACTCGGATTAAAACTAAACGCATGGAGATAAAGAAGTTAGTTTTATGTGACATGAAAATTTCAAATATACCTTCCTAGAGTTTGGACGATTGAGTTTGTTTTGCTGTTCCACTAATATAATAGAATTGAAACGGAATTTCTTCTTAACTGATCTGACGGCAACTATGAGGGTAAGATAATACAAATTAAACTTAACAAAAACAGTCGAGGGTGGAATTCGAGAGTTTTTGGTTTCGAATCTGAAAAACTGAAAAACTAACCTCGGTGAGCCTACGCTTTGGAATTTATTTTTTTTTGTAAGTTTCAAGGTTTCAATGAACTTATCTAATCACAGTAGAAAATTCCAGAACGTTGATCGAGTTAAATACCTGTCGGATTATGCGGTCAAATGAAATTTGGCTCTATTCCAGTTAAGGGGATTCTTAAACAAATAGGGGACTCAAGTCAGGGGACGCAAAAAATAGGGGACACTAGAAAAAAGAGGGGACTCAAGGAAAGGCGAAAAAAAACCAAGGGACTCATGTCAGGGGACGCAAGGAATAAGGGACTCATCGAGCGCCCAAAAAAAAAGGGATACGAATGAACTGGAATATCCAATTTTTTGAAATTTTGTTTTTAATAGGTTTTTTTTTTCTTTTTTGTTAATATCAAAACGGCTTCCGGGAAGTCAAACGTTGTAAGAGAGCTGTCTTCAGTCAGAGAAGAAATCAAGTCACTTGATGATAACATGACACTGTAAGTTGCGTGTTGAGCTGTTGAAGTTGGGCTCAGTGGACGGGCATTCAGTTGCTGTAATTGTACCCTCGCGTACAATCCCATTCTAACTATGAGATGATTGAAAACCTTTTTTCTGTCTTGGCGACGGCGAGCATGAGAAGATATTCAGAAATCTTGCGGACACTCATAATAAGACTTCAAGTTTTATTTGAAGCTCGACTAAATAATTCCTATGTATAGTGTGTGAATTTTGGTGTCGTAGAAATGAAAAACTGGATTTTGTGTTTTATTTTGGATGTGTTCTTATGACGTTTCATTTGGGAAAAAGAAAAAAGCCGATTACAAACAAATGAAAAAAAAATGGATATTCCAACTCATTAGGTTCGAATCCCCCGGTTTTTTTGGACGCTCGTTGAGTCCCTTTGTTTTTTTGGAGTTTTGATGAGTCCCCTATTCCTTGCGTCCCCTGACTTGAGTCCTTTATGTAATTAAGAATCCCCTAAACTGGAATAGAACCGAAATTTTTAATGAAAAAGATAACATTGTCAAAAGAGCGATATAATTTCACAGTTTCATGTAAATCATGAAGTTGAAGCAGTATTTTCTCAACATTGTTTCGACAGTTCAATGCAAAAATTTGGGCAAATTGTGTTTGGGGAGATCTTATCAGCCAAGGACTAGATATCTTATCAGTTTTTTCCCATTTCCATGAAAGCGATCAAACTGAAAGTAAATTTTACCGTATTTCATATTGAATTAGGGGTGTCAAGGCGGGATTATATTATGTATGCAGAAACTGGGGAAACTTGAAAAGAGTCTGAAACAGTAAGATTTTTTCACAAAAACTGTGACCTGAACTTCCAATGACGGAATATGTTTTTTTTTCTGTAATGTCTGCATCGGTTTTTTGTCAAAAAATAAAAAAAAACAAATTTCATAAACTTTTCTATTCTAACACTTTTTGAAATAAAATATTGCTGGTAGTACTGTGTGACAAAACCTTGATTAAATAGAAGAAAACATTGTTCAGCTCAGAATGGCCCTAAACTCCAGATCAGATAACTTTTCTAAATCAACTACTACCTGAAAAAATCTTTTATCTTGTTTCTTATTTACTTGAGGTGTACATCTAATCACATTAGTCTACTAGACATCGCATATAAAATGGTTTACGCAAAACAGAAAAAAAACGTTGTCCATTTTTAATAGAAGGTTAGAAAAAATACAAGGGTTTTTTAATTTGTCATTTTTTAACCTAAAGATTTTTGAATACAAGAAAACCGGATCACTAGTTAGCGTAATGTCACTGCTCATTTATCATAATACTGAAACATTTTTTTTGGTTTCACCATGGAAAACTTTTTCGAATTCAGCATTGCTTATCGATTGTGGTTGATATATGTTCCAACAGAATTTTTAAGCAGTACAAAACCAAATACTCCGATGCTTTTAAAATTCTCCGAAAAAAAAATCAAAATCGGTCTATGCAACAATTCAAACAAAGCTCTGATGATATATTTGAATGATATCACAACATTTTGAATCAGTAAATCACATTTTTCGACCAATTAGATATGAAACCCTCCTGTTCGTAGAAAATCAGTTACGGTTTCGAAATATTCATTTTTAGTCCCGAGTTGTGATCAGTCAATTGGTGGATTGCACAGTTTTGACGAAAACAAACAAATCATCGCAAATTGGTAGCACAGAGTAGTGAAAATCTGTTGCAAATTTGAAGGACCAAATTAAAAAAAACAGTTTTAGTTTTGGAGGACTAAATGAGGAAAAGTTCGCAGTCAAATTACATTTCCTGGACTAGCTTTTCCGGACCTCCGGTCCGTTAAAGCTAGAAGACGCATGCGTATATGAAAGCCTATCAAAAGTGAGAAAAACGCGAAAACGGTGAATTCCAGAAGTGGCTTCAGAATAACGCCTATAACTCTTCCTATAACTGCTTCTGGACGTCAAATTGGTTAAAAAATTTTGCCGCCTCATCTCGAAAAGATTACCTGTCGAACAAAAAAAGACCATGTTAAAAGCTCTTCTCCGAGCTGAGAAACTTTTTGGGACACATTTCGTTGGACATTTTCCCGGGTTACGGTAACATTTGCCCGTGAGTCATACTTTCTGTTTTTCAAGAGAGAGGAGGGCAGAAAATAATCGTTACGGGTTTAACAGACTACTGTTTTGGCAAATGGCACTTTCTGTTTCAAATAGTCTTGAAACAGTTACTTTACCAGAATTACTGCTTTTCGCTTTCTACACCCATTTTTTAAAACGCCACAAATTTTCTATAAAAATAATCATCACGTCTGTTCGACGATTTTCAAAAAATCGTTGTGAATATTTTATTTTTAACTCCCATTTTTCGAAATAAAAACCATATTACATTTTTTAATGTTTCAATTTGTGCTCAACTCCTTTGAGGATTAATTGAAAAATATTCCCTGGAACGAGCTTAAATTCACCTTTTTATATTCTGGATTTTCAAAAAGGCCTGGTCTTGTTAACGTCTTGATGATAGATTTGCTGCATTCGAACAAAAATTTTGCTGTTTCGTTTTGTTTCCATGAGATTCAGATTTATTCCGAACTTTGCTAAAAATATAATTTTTCAGTCTTGATTTTAGATCCTCTGAGCGAAAAATATTCCCCTTCTCGGTAAACCTATCTTTTTACGAAAGTTTTGAAACTTCAAAAACATCATTTTCCCACATTCGCCTTTTACAATTCAAGCTAATCAATAATCGGTGATTCTTTCTTTGCCCTAGTCTATAAGAAATGAATGTAAAGCTACTCTTTGTCATCATTTCCATATTTCTTTTCCTATTTTTTTCTGTTTTTTCCTATTTTTAAACCTGAATAAGTTTCTTGGGTTTTTTATATGAACTCCATATTTTTTAGGTATGTTTGAACTTTGAGACTCAACTCACCTACATTGTTTCATTCAAAAAAAGTTCGACCAATCAGCCGTCTGTTTTCTGTTTCGTCAACTCAGTTTTTTTGTTTGTTCCATGCAATTGAATTGCACGAAATTTGTCCGAACAAGGTTTTTGAAAGAGTGTAGTTTCTCCATTTTTTTTATCAGTTTTACCCTAATTTCTTCAGGAAAACTATTTACAAAAAAAGTGGAGCATACAAGCATTTGTACGGATTAGGTCCTTTTATACAGCAAACACAACTAGTTTCTGATATCTACTAGATGATGCGTTTGAGACTGGATTTTTTTTAAAAAACCACCGCGTTGTGTCAAAAAGGTCTAATCATTACATATGTT
Organism: Caenorhabditis doughertyi; assembly: GCA_963572265.1. Lineage (NCBI taxonomy): Eukaryota > Metazoa > Nematoda > Chromadorea > Rhabditida > Rhabditidae > Caenorhabditis > Caenorhabditis doughertyi. Next base: position 24,036,665 of record OY751556.1, on the reverse strand, counting down.
TTGAAAAATTGGTGTGTCGCAAAGTTCTGAAAAGCTTCTTCAATAATGCTTTCAATATTTGTGATCCAATTTACGAATTCTTCAGTTTCAAAAATTTATTTTGATTTATATAATTCTTTTCGTTTTCAATTTCAATTTAGTCGATTTTGTGAAACTGTATCCTTGACTAACTGCGCCGCACTTTCCTGACGCCTTGCACATTGACAAAATTTCGGCGTTTCGCAACTCTGGCGCACATAACAACTGCTATTTATTTTCTGGTGGTACAAAACAACGTTCCCGAAAACTTATTCGTATTTCCATGACTGTGAGCATTTATTTGCTTCGTCTTGGGTAGACGCCGTTTAAACAACAACCATTCCTAACCTTTCGTGCAATTGTTTAAAAGACTTCCTGAAGGGATTGTTCACCGCATTTCCAACATCAATGACTGTTTCCATCCGTTTACAAGGTGCTTTTCGTACGTTTTAACACCAGTATATTTTGTCCCATTGGTACAATTCTTTTACGTCTGAAAATTTTTGATTGTTTTTTTTCTAACAGGATTTCTAGTTTTTTGTCAGTGTTTCAGAAACTTGGTAAACTTCAGAAGAGAGAGAGCTTTGAACTAATGAGATGAATTCAAATCTCGCAAGTCATTGCATTCTGTGATCAGTATTTTTCCTTCGCCAGTTTACGAACATATTGATAGTTTTTTAACAGAACAATTTTTTCAGTTCTTTCTATTCGGTACATAAAAAAGTTTTCTCGATAGTTTTTGCTGTTGCAGAAGATCGATTCATTTTTTTTTTCGTAATCGGTCTCCGTTCAATTCACGGTATGTACATAACTGCAACTGATTAACAACTTTCCAGAAAAGATTGAAAGCTTTATATTCTTTTTCAGCATAAGAAACACGATCAATTGTTTGGAATCAGTTTTACGGGTCTTATATAAACGGGAAAAAACAGTACAACTGCCATATTCTCATAACTTTTCTGCTGACCAATCAAAAATGAAAATAAATGTTCAACTTTTTACTGAAATTTACTGTTACGAGTGGTTCAGAATATCACAATTATGTTGTAAAATGTAATACGACGGCTTTTGTTTCAACCTCAGATCTAAAACGAAAATTTCTCGTTGCATCAATAAGCATAACATAAACTTGAATGGAAAAGTCATAGTGAATGAATAAAATTTTTGGAGACTGGTTTGGACGGTAAATATGACTGATTAATAGAATACGTAGAACAGAAAATAGTGTGCAGTAGAGTGTCGTCTCGCGAAACAGGTGATCCGCAATTCGCGAGAAATGAGTGCGAAATTAGCGAGACACGTGTCTCGCGAAACGCGGTTCAATTCTGCACTGTCTCGCAAAGTCTCGCAATCGCAAGAACCGCAACCTTCCAGTTCCGCGAAGTCTCGCAATTGCTTTTTGCGGCAAAATTTTCATTTCTCGTGATATCTCGCTAATCTCGCGAAACAATCCAACCAACAAAACGTGGCATTTTACAACGATTTTTTTGTATTTTTAAAAATAGGACACGCGAATTTCGTCAATTTCGGAGAACAAAAATTGTAAAAATGCCACGTGTTGGTGGTTGGATTGTTTCGCGAGATTAGCGAGATATCGCGAGAAATGAAAATTTTGCCGCAAAAAGCAATTGCGAGACTTTGCGGAACTAGAACGTTGCGGTTCTTGCGGTTGCGAGACTTTGCGAGACAGTGAATAATTGAACCGCAAGGTATTGTTGCGGTACTTTTGCGGTACAGCGAGAAAGTTGCGAGATTTGTCTCGCGGGTCGACACTCTAGTGTGCAGATCGTACAAGTTCATTTGTAAGGTTTTTTCATGTTGATTCATTGAAATAAGTAAAAAACGTTTCATCTAGTTTTTTTTTGAGACACAATTTCAGCTATAACATTCGTGCATTGTTGAAAAGATTATCGAACCTTGGATCATGAACTTTTTACCATTTTTCTTCTTTTTCCAAATGCAGTCAGCTTTCGTTCTCGTTTAATTTTTCTTCTCCTTTCAAGGACAACCAATACACATTAATCTTTTTTTTTTTGACATGTGGGTTTCGTAAGTTTTCATTAGAATGAGAGAAAAGTGACACATAGATCTTATCTATTCGGTTGGAGGAGAACCTTTCGTCACACTTTTGTAAGTTTTTTCTCTTAATTTTTCTTAGCCCCTGTTCAAATTGATTCTGAATTTTCAGATAATGGTTATCAAAACAAAACGGATAAAAGACTTCCTTAACTGGTGTGCTGATTACGAAAAAAAGTCTAAATGTAATAACCATGGGTTAATAAAAACGCTTTTAAGAGAATATTTAAAAGAAACAAAAGCTAATTTGGAGCAACACTTTTTAAGAAAATTGTAAGTTGATACCCGCCAAATATTCTTACAAAAAACTATTTCAGAGATGAAAAATTTCTCGCAGAAACTATCAAAAATTTAAAGTTTCCAATGGATGTTCAAGCTAAATTAATGTGCCTTTTCAGCGTGCCAATTGATTCGGACTTCCATAAAGCGTAAGTACCCTTCTATTAGAGGTTTTGTGCACTTTCATTAAAGGTTTTTTCAGTTTGAATAAATCCGCCAAGGTAAAGCTAGATAAGAAGAAAAGGATATCTATGTTGAAATATGGGAAGACTTTTATCAAACGCAGGCATCGTGCGCAGCAATCGAAAGAAAAAGACTACACGCGTCGGACCATTTTGAATAGGTTACGAAATGAAACCGGGTGGGAAGAATTAGAAGAAAATGGTGATTATGATGATGAAGAAGCTCCAGAGATTCTGAATTGTTTGTGAGTGTTTGTTTGTTTGTGAGTGTTTGTGTGTTTGTGAGTGTTTGTTTTGAATTGTTTGTGAGTGTTTGTGAGTGTTTTCCTTACTTTCCAGATTTTGAGTTTTGGTTTTGTTTCAGTTTAGAAGCCTTTTGAATTATTCTGAGTCCTTGAAAATCAGAAGATGCAATTAGATTTCACACCAAAATTGCAAACTTGCAGAGTTGCAAGTTATCACCAGAAATGTCTGAGTTTTTTCAAGCTTTTTTGCTGCCCTGATCAGAAACGAACGATACAGAACTGTCTGTTTCAGAACTGTACTGTAACAGAACTGCCCGGATGAAAACTGACACAATTTTACTGCAATGGCCTACATGATGTGTGCCTAAATACGTGCGTTTGAAAATTTCTTGCCTGGTGCAGTTCTTGAAATGTCGATTTTTATAGAAGTCAGTTTTGATTCGTTCAGCTCTGTTTTGGGGTAGAATTGTTTTGAATTTTAGTTTCCGTCGGTTCTGTATGAGATATTGATTGTCTGAATGGCGTCTGCCGTGATAAGGTATTTTGTAAGCGCCAACTGTCGTACGTGATATTCTACAATCAATGTCATTCACAACATCCAATCGTATCGGAATATCAGCAAAAACAATAATTTTGAAAAGTCAAGAAAACAGTAACCCTTCTATGATTATAATTTGAAACTCTGCAGAACTGCAGTATCTGGTTGAACCTGTGTTGGTTTTGTGAAACTCATCTTCTGGATTCCAGGGGAACTTTTTTTTCGCGGACAGACCCATATATTTTTAGGGATCCAAGAAGCTGGAACGATTCCAATTTTTTTACAGAAGATCTAAACCAAACGAAAATGAAGACACCGACGGAAGATCTTCTACAGACCTTATTCTCATATCAGATCCGTCCTTGGAATTCAATCCTTGTGATTTGAAAACAGCCAAATGTGAATGTCCGGATAATTTTTGCTCACTTATCAAAGCAGAGCCTGAAATTCCAGAACCATCCATAATCATATCATGTAAACAGTGAGTTTATTCTTTTTTTTCCACTTTTCGTTTTGAATTTTGACAGGGAGCCTACCTTCACATCACCATTAGAAGATCTTTTGCATAAGCTCGAGTACTTTTTCTTCAATAAATTCCGTCCGGAATTCATGCCCCTTTGTCAACGTATCAAGGAAATCAAGGAGAATGAAGCCAGGTTAAGTCAGAAGGTGAGGAGGCTACCTCTAATAGAAGGGCACATAAATTCTTATTTCCAGATCATCCATGAATCACTAATCAAATCATTTTTCGATGTATTTTTGAGGCTTATGGTCGCAAATCTCTCTAATGATATTTTAGTGAAAGGAGAAGGGAATAGTCATGAAGCTCCACTATCATTGATTGATTTCCTTTGTGATTTGAGAAACCAACAACTTTCTTATGGAATCGATGAAACCTTGGATAGTATGCTAGTCGAGGCAGATAATAAACAGGTAAATTTTTGCGGAAATTACCTCTTTTATAAGGGCAGCTTTTCAGACTATCAACTACTACACTATATCGAGAGCTTTCATGGAAATTGTGAATAGTTTGGCACAGCTTTGTTAATTTTGCAGATTGTTTTTTTCTTGTTGTTGTTTTTACCAATATTTGAAAGCTTTTTCATTGTTTTGTAGTTGATTTAATTCCAACAATCAATTCTCAATCTTGATTCGTACTTTATGAAATGTTCAAAACCGGGAAATTTTTCAATGAATCTCTCAAAAATTAGCAGTTTTAGAAACTTTAGAACCATGCGATGGATCATTTCAAATTTAATCTCATTTCGCTAAAACAAACAATGTGAACAGATTAGAGATTTAGCAGTTTTCATGCGGATATGCCTATCCAGAACCGTGTCCAGAACCAGAACCGCCCCTAATCAGAACCATGTCCGTATCAGAACTATTTCACTTGACATAATAGTTAGGATTCGGTGCACGGTTCTAAGTAGGGGTAGTTCTAATTCGGGAAACCTCTGATCCGTTAGAGCCTCCATCTTGTGCTTTCTAACCATCATTCTTTTGTTCAGTTTCAGCATTGTGCAGAACTTAATTCATCAATTTCGGGGTTTTTTTCAACTGTTTCAGGAAAGAGGTTTTTGTAAATTAAAAATTTTTTCTGAAAGTGGCAAAACGTGTTCCAGAATTTGAAAACTAAGTATTCTTTCTCTGTGTCAAAAATTTATTGATAGCATCTTTTATGAAGAAAGACGATTTATTCAAGCGACTTGTACCTGATCTTGATTCGTTACATGATGTGTTTGAAACCGGATTATTTTGTCAATCGCACGCTCAAAAATTAGCTGTTTCAGAAACTTTGGAACAATGCAATGGATCCCTTGAAATCTAATTCGATAGCAGGGCTGTTCTGAAAAATGTTGAGATATCCACATTATCCGTTTATCCGAAAGGAGTACGGATATTTTGTCGGATAATTACCCGAAAATTTTTCAGACATTTTCTCCTAATCTCCAAAAATCAAAAGTGGATATACAGGGTGGCTGATAAGTATACAACGTTTTTGTTTCGGCTTCTTGGCGCCGTGCCAAGTGATATTTTTTGGAACCCCTAAAATTTTTTGAAAGTAGATCACTAATATAAAGTTACATCAAAATCCCAGAGCTAATTTTTCAGAAATGGGGGTCACATCATGTCCTTAACCCAACGAAACCACATTTCAGGCCATTTATGGTGATTTTCTGGCAGTAATTTCAGCCGAACTATAAATCGGAATGACTTTAAAATTATTTTGGTATGAGAGGGTATCAGTACAAATAAAAATCAACACTTGTCAGATTTATTGAAAAGCGGCAGCCATCACGAGTTGCCCGACTATTGGAGGTAGTTGTGGTGCGCCGCGTTTGGACAGTTTTCGAAGGATACCACTTATTTTGCAGTTTAGAGCTGATTCGTAAAGATATAAGTGTATGATAATGATTTTATATAAACAAAAATGCCTCATAAAAAAGTATTTCAACCTTTGTTAGTCTTTTTCTGTCAGAAATTTTCGTCTGTTTGGGTATCAAGCCCCACTATTGAATTTCATCGGACAGTCTGGCGATCAGATCAGGAAACAAGTGAAACAAGATTTTTTTGGTATAGTTTACTGGCTCAAGCTAGAAATCGTTCATTCAAACACATTCGCAGCCTCTGTACTGACACAAGTGCCACAAGACCGAAGAATTTCAAATAATGTTAATTATGCCTGATATTAACATACGGATTTGTGGTTGTTTAATTGTCTAATGTTGATTCTTGTGACACTGTTTAGAAGGGATTCTTGAAAAATAAGTAAGTTAACACATTAAACTGCCTTTTAGACTATTTTTGAATTGGTTTCAAAAAGCCTGAACTAAACTTTCGGCTCGAACTACCCGCGGCGCACCTCCATTATTTTTTCCGTGCTCCACAGAGCATGTGCCAGAGCCAAAATAACATACTGCTGAAAACTCTTCAAAAACATAAATTTTAGACCATTTTCGATCATCTGGCAAAGTTTCTTTCAGAAAACTAATCTACTTTCCGAATTATTGAACTTCCAAAACGTTGTATACTTATCAGCCACCCTGTAAAAGGATTGACAACTTTTATTCTTTGTTTCCCTCAACCAGTTTTTTCAGTTTTAGTGTTTTTCAAAACGAAATTTATCAAGTTGGTCTAACCTATTTGGGCTTTTCGAAACTGTTTCAGGAATGAGATTTTTGGTAGTTGTGAATATATCCTCACTTCCGTATTTAGAAACATTTTTCTAAAGTTTCCGCTGTTTCAGAACATCGCTGTATTTTGAGTATGAAATCATTTCGGATTCGGCTTTGCTTCTTGAAGTAACTGAAACTTTCTAAATTTGTTCCATGGTTTAACAAATTTGGAAACTCACCATTCTTTCTCTGCCAAAAAATTATTGATAGCATCTCTTATAAGGAAAAACGATTTATTCGAGCGACTAGTACCTGATCTTGATTCGTTACATGTTGTGTTTGAAACCGGATTATTTTGTCAAGTGCACCCTCAGAAATCAGCTGTTTCAAAAACTTTGGAACTATCGTTCCAAACTTAATTTCGTTTTGCCTAAGGAAACGATGTGAACAGATTGGCAGTTTTTATGCCACGTAACCCTTGATCATTTTTCTATGCTCCATATGGCTCAGAACAAATTTTCCAATTTGATCTAATCATCGCTGTGTTTGAAGTGTGAAACTTTTTCATATTTGATCTCCTTTGGCACGAGGTAACTAAAAGTAATTATAAACTTATCCAGAACCTGGGAAGTTCAAATGATGAATATAGTTTTTCTGTGTCAAATCCATGATAATTATGATTTTTATCATTTCGTCTTTATTATTTTAATGTCTTCTTCTGATATGACTGAAAATAATACTTTTGCTGGGTTTTCTTTTTTCTAACAATAAAAGGCAGTTGATTATCAATGTTAATTTGTTTCTCATGCATTAAAGAATGTTTCAAAACATAAAAAAGTTTTTGCAAAGCTCAGAACTTTCCGAATTTCAAAAACTGTTTCTTTTTATTTATATTTCCTATGGTTTGATCACTTTGCATTAGTCATTCCGTGCCATTACGGTTATTTTTTCAAAGTAGTATGAGCTTCATGACACAAATATCGTTTGAAATTTTCAGCAAGCATATAACCTCTTATTTAGGTCAGAAAAAACCATTTCTTTCTTGAGTAATAAATTTTTGATTTTCCAGGAATTCATCAGATTCTGAAACATGTGAAAAATATGAAAATTTTGTTTAAAAAAACAGTAATTGACACGAAAATATCGAGGGACTGATGCAGTGTTGTTTCTTTTCCGAAATTCTTCTGGAAATCAGGAGCAGTACAAATGTAGATTGACAAAAAAATCAGGTTTAACATACTAAGAAGTGAAATCTTCTTTGAAGCGAAACTTGATTATGAAACATTTGCTTTCGATTCTGGTTACGATTTGCTGAGTTCCCTCTATCGATATTCTTTCAAAAATTGTATATTGATTTTCCGCTTCCCACTTTTCATAAATGATGTTCAAAAAAAGCAATCTCAGTCCGGAAAAAATCTCATTCAGAATTTGATTTTTCAGCAAGGTTCTGTTATAGTGAACGCAGAAATTACCGTGCGCTTTAATGTCAACTTCAAAAATAGCGTGTAAAACGAAGAGACACGTAGAATTTTTCATATTCATTAGACTGACTAAGAACCCTTTATAGAATACCAAATATTGTGAAATGACCAATTTTAATCGAGCTTTTTGCAGTAGAAACTAGTTGTTCGAAACGGAACTTTAATTTTAGAAACTCCTTCCAATAAGCAAAAAACGTTAATGAGAATTTTGTTAATAAGTTTTTACTATTTCACTACCACCTCATATTGAAACCTATTTGAACCAGATTAGTTCGATGATGATGTTTGCCGTCCTAATTTCTGAGATTTTCAACCCACAACTTATTTCTTCTTCTTTTTCAAGTTCATTTCAACCGATAGCAAAAGCCCCAATCCAAGATGTGCTATGAAATAAAAGTTTCGAAACCGAAAAAATAAATAGTCGTAATCCTCCAAAGATTCCAACTGTTTTGTAAATTCTACGAATAAATTCTATTCTTTTAGTTTCTTTCTGAAATTGGAGTCTGATTTTGTTGTTTCTCAGAAAAAACTAAAGACTTTTTTTCTAGTAATATGCTAAAAACTCAATACAATTGTTTTTTCTAGGACAACGATATTAAAGTTTTGAAACCACAAAGAACTTATACTGGTTCGAAATTTTGATAAATGAAGTTCAGAACTGTTCTTAGTTAGTAATCCAATCACTCGGTGGGACTTCATACTGGAATTTATAATGAAAGAACTCAATTTTTCCTGAATTAATTTTCAGACAAATGAGATATCGTTTGCATTTTTCTGACTTTATAGTCTCTTCAAAAACTTATTCATAAGACTAAACCGCATTTGAAAATAGGAGATTTCTGTCACATTGCATTCGAAAACTTTCTTGTCTAAACTTGAAGCTTTGAAACCTTATATATATTTTTTCTACTGTTTCAATACTATGAATTGAGCTTTATCTCAAATCTGATAGTTAGTGGTCGTGATACTGTGTTACGTTATTTCCAATTGATAATTTGTCATCCTAACTGAATTTTCATGTGTGAAAAAACAAAAGTGATGAAAGTGAAATGATAAACTAAACCAATCAGTTAGTAAGCGGCCATAAAACTCTCTAGTTTCTTATTGTTTTATCAAGTGAGTGTTGATTTCGATATTACTCTTTTTTATACTAAAGTTTTGAAACATGAAATGTTTTTTTCCGGATCTAAAAGTTCTATGAACGGTGAATCTAATTTGCTTGTCAATGTAGTTGGCTTATTCAACGCACTTTTAGTTTTCAATAAGTTTGTTAGGACTGCGTTGAAGGTGGGTTATTGGAAGACTAATGAGCGGAAATAGTCGCGGTATTTTGTTTAAGAGTTTTACTGAAACCCACAGATGGCAAACAACGAAAGTTGCATATGGGAAGGTCTGAAAGGGAATTACTGAAACTGAGTATTTTTTCAACTTTCAATCTGAAAATTCAGAACATCGGTAATTCATCAGCTTTCAAATTACTAATTTTTTGCAAAACTGTATTGAAACGGTCTATGAAATACTCACCAAAAACAGAGCGTTGAACAAGTTGTATTTTTTATTTGGAAAATTTACAGACTTTTTGAAGCAGCATTTCATTTTGATTCTATCTGAAGTTATATCGAACGAACGTTGTAATTTTATCAGTAATTCCAAATCGGTGTTTCACAGCTTTTCTACATCATGATTTTTTTTTAAGAAAGTATAACTTATAACACTCTGAAACCGCAGATTACCGTAATGGAACTGAGGAGATTTTCACCCAATAGAATATGCGCGAGTCATGAACTTCTGACAGGTTCGCCCTCTTTTGAGATGGAAAAAAACACGGTCCGCTTTTGAAACGCCGCTTCCCTTCGGTTTATCACAGTTTATCACTAATCCTGTTACGAAAAAAAAAGCACAATTGTACCATAACATTTCCAACTTTTCATACAAACGTAGTCACTTGAGGTCTTCGAAGAATTGGCGTTAAGAAAAGAGACGGAATGACAAAACATTCGTCGAACCGGAAGAAAATTTAGTAGCCATAGTCGAATGTGTCAAAAACGTAATAAAAAAGTTTAAAAAACATGAATGACATAATTTAGTAATGTAAATTTTTATTTCAAAACATTATAAAATCATATGTAAGATTTTTTATTTTCTTAAGTAGAACCTGTAATAATGTTTCAAACATAGAGTTCTGACAATTGAAATATTACAACGATTGGACCAGATTCTCGAAAGTAGCTTTATAAAGCTGATGGAACAGAAAAAAAAACATAGCCAGCGCGCCTATTGCCTGAATATCTGCAGAAAAGTGTCAATTTCCACAGCTATGAATTACCTCCATCGCCTAGAGTGCTACCGTATTTTGAGTATCCGGCACGACAATTTTTTCAAAATTCAAAGAAACGTTTTAGTTTCTGTTTGTGTTTGCAAATAAAATACTAGATACAGTGAGTTTCCTAATAAACTCCCAGCCATAAAATAATATTCTGAAACTTTCAAAAATTTTCTCGGTTTTGAGAACTTGACTCTTTTTTGCAAAAAGTAGTTTTGAACCTAACTTTGATGGTCTTTGTGAGACGCTGGTACGCCTGATAGCATGAGATTTTTACTTCTAACGGGTCAAGATTTTGAATATAGGAAGCCACCTAAACAAACTTCTGATGCATTCTTTGATTCTGGCCACTCGAACCTTGTTGTGATAAAATCAAACGTTTCACATGTGTGTCTCAATACTTTAACCCAGAAACCGTTGATTATATTTTTGGAATAGCCGCATGTAGTTTTCTTTCCAAAAATTCCGATTTCAACTACTTGTCTAGTTCTTCTGAATAATTCAATCACCAGTTCCATAAAAAACATTTGCAAAAAATCAAAAACCTGTTGAAACGATTTTTTGAAACCTGTTTAAATAATATTACAGTTTTCCCAGCATTTGAAATTCCATCTATTTATTTCTCGGGATTATACTGTTCTGAATGGCAATAACAGGGTTTCCAAATTTATTCAAGTTTTGTCTGAAATCTCAAATTTTTGCGGTGTCTTAAAATTATTGGGTACACTGTGAACTATCACAACACTTTGGTAGTAGGGATTTCAAAGGAACTGGTACACCAATCTGAACATCTGAAAAGAGGAATAATCATGAAATCATTTTTTTGAAACTCAAAAGACCATGTTTCCTGAATGCATCAATACTTTTCTGAATATCGTGTTCTTCCGAAAAATGCTCATTACGGTTCCATGGAACTATGATAATTTCAGACAATCTTAGTATTTCGTTGATAAACGTTGTAGCGGAAAGTTTCAGAGCTTAGAAAGTCAAGATTTGCTGTTCTTACTTTTCTTCCATTTAACGATGGATATGGATCATGGATGGCGTAAAATTAATATTTCACAGATCGCGTAAAACGTAAATTTTATGGAATAAGAATCCGTAAAATCCACGTAAAACGGAAAACATTAAACGTAAAATCCCAGTCCTGTACAAAATTTCATTTGAACAATAAAAAAAACGCGTTCGCGAATTCATACATTCACAAATGTTTCTGAAAATTCAGAATGATAACTTGGAAAGTCGTTACATCCAGAATTTTTTTCACTGTTTCATCAAATCGATAAAAAACAGTCTGATTTAACATGAACGATACGGTGAACTAACAGTTCCACACTATAAACTGCGTTCAGAAAGTTTAGTTTAAAAAGTGATAGGATCATAAAAAATTGCTCCGAGGTGAAATTTTACATTTCAAATCGAATGACATTCACAGATTTTTCATTTTTCGTATAAAGTTCTCAACAACTCAAACTTCTTTTTTGTCTGTTCACTGTAAAATAAAATCTGAATCATTTCCATCATTGGTTTCGGAAAAATGATGAACTCATAAGAACATTTCAAAACTGTAATTAATCGGAATAGTTGCGATGCATTGTGTGAGACCCGCCATTTTTCAGGACCATTTTTTGTCAAGTTTCCAATACAACAATTTTCGAAAACTCTAAAACGTGTAATTATACAACTGTTGTTCAATTTTTAGCAAGGATGAAATAGAAATCTTTAAACAATGAATTTTTTCGTTCGAGTTTTTCATCAAGTTCGAAATAGGCGCGGAGGTACAAAGATTACGCGAAAACAACAAAAGGTTCAATAATCTTATTAAAACTTCTCTCTTTCATAAATTTCAGAACACACATCCGTAAATAATTATTTCATGTTTCAAACCCTAGTTAATCTGATCATCATCGATTCTGTAGTTAATTTATATAAAGCTTTTCCTTTCAGCACAGTTGGTTTTCATTTGTTATTTTCAATTTGCAAAACTAAAGGAATTTGAAACTCTGCTTGATACTGAGCAACGATAAACGCACGGTTAGATCAATAACATTTCAGCTAAAATTTTTCGGTTTGTAAGGATTCTGAAACGGCTTTCACGTGAATGTATTTTATTGAGTCGCAGTTGTCTGTTGTCTATTGAATGGGATGGTCAAAATGAGAGACTAGCAAGCATAGAGCATGTTGAAACAATTGAATAAAATATTTTACCAAGATTTTCCAGAAAATAACAATTAAATTCGTCCATTTCTCGAAGAAGTGGAGGAATAAAAAATCTTGTTCTACATAGGGTTCAGGTTACTTTAATATTCTAAAGCTTCAAATTTTTTGAACAAACCCCTGTTTTTGCCAATTGCATACATTTTTTGGGAAAATTCCATTATACCCCCCCCCCCCCCCCCCCCCCCCCTTATCTGGAATAACCCCCCACATCGTTGAAAAGTGGGGAGGTTATATTGGTGGGGGTTCAAATGGAATAATACCTGCGGGGGGTTAAAATAGAATCTGTTTTTGATTTTACCGTTGTGTGGGGGGGGGGGGGGGGGGTTTATTAATTTCCGTGGAAATCTTTCAATAGAAACACCCATACGTTCCAATTAAACCACCCCCCCCCCCCCCCCCTTAAACGAAACATTGGGGTGTTTAATTAAAATGATATGATATCGTTCGCTTATCTTTTGCTGATGGTGGTTTCGCCTTTTTTTTAGAAAACGGATTCAAAAAATTGATAATTTTCCAAAATTTCAAGAAAGTTGTTTGATGATTATCACACTTTCCGTTTGTAAATTCACAGTTTTCGTGCTTTATCACTTTTTTCGCTCGACATTGTTCAGCTCGCGGAATAACGCTATTTCATTTACGGCATTCCAAGCAGGTCCCCGAAAAAACATACTAGATCAAGAAAATTTTGTTCATTTTGAAGAAAAGTAAAGACTTTTACCGTCACAATCACTCAACACGGAAACTATTTTTTAAAGATCGATAATGATAAAGTTATGTATATAGCCGTAAATTATCAATTTGAAATTTTGAAAACGTCTGTTGGTCTCATTTTTAGGTGGATTACAGTTTTTGGAAGTTTTCAGCTTTGCACCATAAGCAAATTAGGTTTCTTCTGGTAATTATCTTCCTAGACCTCAGAACAGTTTCGCATTTTTAATGCTTCTCAAAAAAGAATTGTCACATTTTCAATCATTTCATTAAAGCCTGGGGCAGAAGATAGTCACGCTAATTCTATGTAATTTTCTCGAGGTGCGTCTTTTTCTTCGTTAACAAGGAAACCAAAGTTGACCTGATAATATTGGTGAAGCCCTATTGTGAAAAACAATTCCAGCCATTTTCTTTTAATTAATAAGGTGAAAATTAATCAATTCCCTTTGATTCCCGTGAAGTGATATTAGGTTGGAACATAAGTCTTGCACCAAAAAATTTTTTTCTAGAACTTTTTAGAAGCTTCTGGAAACAGTTTTGGGGTAATATTGTACTAGAACATTCTAGAAGCTTTCACACTAAAAAGTATATAAGCGCGGGCTTCGATTCAGTAGCCAACTATGACCTCTCTAAACAAAAGTCAAATTCGAGCCATTGTGTATTATGAGTTCCTCCAAGGACGTACCGCCGCCGATGTGACTGCCAATATTCGTGCTGTATTCAAGGATGAAGTGTTATCCCACTGGACAGTTGACCGTCTGTTCAAACGTTTCAAGGCTGGGGATATTTCACTTGATGATCAACCTCGTTCTGGTAGACCATCTGATGCGGATGATGCTGCTCTTGTTCAAGCTCTCAAAGCCAAGCCGAATATAAGTACGCGTGAACTGTCGACGACTTTAGGCTGCAGCCATATGACAGTTGTCCGACATCTCCAAGCTCTTGGCTACAGAAAAGTAATGTCAACTTGGATCCCTCACGATTTGGAGGATTTTCAATTGGCCAGTAGAGTGAGTGTGTGCCAGTCTTTGCTGCTTCGGCCTCACAGAAAAGATCTGTTCCGGCAACTTGTAACTGGTGATGAAAGCTGGGTTCTGTACGTAAACCATACAAGAAAGAAATCCTGGTTACCTTGTGGAGAACCACCAGCAAAGGAGTCGAAACCCGATCTTCACGAAAAGAAAGTTCTCTTGTGTTGTTAGTGGGATATGAAAGGCATGCTGTACTGGGAACTTCTTCCGACCGGACACACTGTTACAGCTCAAGTATATGCTCATCAATTGGAAAAATTGGCTGACGCGATTCGTGAGAAAAGGAAGAAACATGATCAAGTCATACTTCTTCATGACAACGCAAGACCCCACGTGGCGAAGTTTACTCGTGCGAAAATCGTTGAGCTCGGCTGGGAAGTGCTCCCTCATCCTGCTTATTCTCCAGACTTGGCTCCTTCTGACTATCACTTATTCCGAGCTCTAAAGGCTCACCTTCGTGAAAAGCAGTTCGACAATCAAGCTCAACTCGAAAATGACATCTCGCTGTTTTTCGATTCTCAAACCCCAGAGTTCTGGGCATCTGGTATCGAAAACCTGGTGGATCGTTGGACTTATGTAATGGATAATGATGGTGCTTATTTTGTAGATTGAGTTTGGTTTCTAATAAAGTTATGATAAAAATTCAAAAGTTGTCTTTTTGGTGCAAGACTTATGTTCCAACCTAATAATACGTTTATGAAACTGCAGCCACTATTCGAAAGCTTCGAAAAAAAGTGATAACCATAGTCTACTGTTCCAATAGTCTGATGAACTGAAATCTTGAGACTTCCTAATATTAAACAAAATATTCATTTCTCCATTATTTAGTTCGGATCGGCAAATTTTTGACGCTTTTTTCAGAGTTTGTTCAGAAATCGGGAATACGTATGTCAAGGTAGTAAGTGTAAAGTAACATTATGTCACGAATGGGCTGATAAGAGTGTATATTTAAACACTCGGTCAGTCTCATTCGGGGCTCATTTTTCTTCCCTCTTATCAATAAACTGATTTTATTAGCACATACTGTTAGTGAAGAGTCATAACCTCAAGAGGTATCATCTATTACTTCTAAACAATCTCATAACACTTACCGCTACACTTATGAGATAAAGGGGTATCTTAATCTAAGATATCCTTACGCAACCCTTCTGTTAACCCAAATCAGAAGGGCCAAGCGTATAATAACACGTACATATCTGAGAAGCCATAAGTACAAGTTGAACTCTTCGATCAATGCTTCCATTCAATTGATGAATTCATTTTTTGTTCTATTCCACATTGTCGTTTTCAACAGACATGGATTTTCCAATGGCAATGGTAACTTCGTTTGGGAATAATGATATTGTTGAAAGTGGGAACTTTTTTCTGTTTTGCCCAACGTTTGATTTTCAATTTTTCGCTTTTATTAATAACCTAGGATGCCCGGGTAAATACTTTCTACTAAGCGAAAAATTGAAAATCAAACGTTGGGCAAAACAGAAAAAAGTTCCCACTTTCAACAATATCATTATTCCCAAACGAAGTTACCATTGCCATTGGAAAATCCATGTCTGTTGAAAACGACAATGTGGAATAGAACAAAAAATGAATTCATCAATTGAATGGAAGCATTGATCGAAGAGTTCAACTTGTACTTATGGCTTCTCAGATATGTACGTGTTATTATACGCTTGGCCCTTCTGATTTGGGTTAACAGAAGGGTTGCGTAAGGACATCTTAGATTAAGATACCCCTTTTTTCTCATAAGTGTAGCGGTAAGTGTTATGAGATTGTTTAGAAGTAATAGATGATACCTCTTGAGGTTATGACTCTTCACTAACAGTATGTGCTAATAAAATCAGTTTATTGATAAGAGGGAAGAAAAATGAGCCCCGAATGAGACTGACCGAGTGTTTAAATATACACTCTTATCAGCCCATTCGTGACATAATGTTACTTTACACTTACTACCTTGACATACGTATTCCCGATTTCTGAACAAACTCTGAAAAAAGCGTCAAAAATTTGCCGATCCGAACTAAATAATGGAGAAATGAATATTTTGTTTAATATTAGGAAGTCTCAAGATTTCAGTTCATCAGACTATTGGAACAGTAGACTATGGTTATCACTTTTTTTCGAAGCTTTCGAATAGTGGCTGCAGTTTCATAAACGTATTATTAGGTTGGAACATAAGTCTTGCACCAAAAAGACAACTTTTGAATTTTTATCATAACTTTATTAGAAACCAAACTCAATCTACAAAATAAGCACCATCATTATCCATTACATAAGTCCAACGATCCACCAGGTTTTCGATACCAGATGCCCAGAACTCTGGGGTTTGAGAATCGAAAAACAGCGAGATGTCATTTTCGAGTTGAGCTTGATTGTCGAACTGCTTTTCACGAAGGTGAGCCTTTAGAGCTCGGAATAAGTGATAGTCAGAAGGAGCCAAGTCTGGAGAATAAGCAGGATGAGGGAGCACTTCCCAGCCGAGCTCAACGATTTTCGCACGAGTAAACTTCGCCACGTGGGGTCTTGCGTTGTCATGAAGAAGTATGACTTGATCATGTTTCTTCCTTTTCTCACGAATCGCGTCAGCCAATTTTTCCAATTGATGAGCATATACTTGAGCTGTAACAGTGTGTCCGGTCGGAAGAAGTTCCCAGTACAGCATGCCTTTCATATCCCACTAACAACACAAGAGAACTTTCTTTTCGTGAAGATCGGGTTTCGACTCCTTTGCTGGTGGTTCTCCACAAGGTAACCAGGATTTCTTTCTTGTATGGTTTACGTACAGAACCCAGCTTTCATCACCAGTTACAAGTTGCCGGAACAGATCTTTTCTGTGAGGCCGAAGCAGCAAAGACTGGCACACACTCACTCTACTGGCCAATTGAAAATCCTCCAAATCGTGAGGGATCCAAGTTGACATTACTTTTCTGTAGCCAAGAGCTTGGAGATGTCGGACAACTGTCATATGGCTGCAGCCTAAAGTCGTCGACAGTTCACGCGTACTTATATTCGGCTTGGCTTTGAGAGCTTGAACAAGAGCAGCATCATCCGCATCAGATGGTCTACCAGAACGAGGTTGATCATCAAGTGAAATATCCCCAGCCTTGAAACGTTTGAACAGACGGTCAACTGTCCAGTGGGATAACACTTCATCCTTGAATACAGCACGAATATTGGCAGTCACATCGGCGGCGGTACGTCCTTGGAGGAACTCATAATACACAATGGCTCGAATTTGACTTTTGTTTAGAGAGGTCATAGTTGGCTACTGAATCGAAGCCCGCGCTTATATACTTTTTAGTGTGAAAGCTTCTAGAATGTTCTAGTACAATATTACCCCAAAACTGTTTCCAGAAGCTTCTAAAAAGTTCTAGAAAAAAAATTATTTTTTGGTGCAAGACTTATGTTCCAACCTAATATCACTTCACGGGAATCAAAGGGAATTGATTAATTTTCACCTTATTAATTAAAAGAAAATGGCTGGAATTGTTTTTCACAATAGGGCTTCACCAATATTATCAGGTCAACTTTGGTTTCCTTGTTAACGAAGAAAAAGACGCACCTCGAGAAAATTACATAGAATTAGCGTGACTATCTTCTGCCCCAGGCTTTAATGAAATGATTGAAAATGTGACAATTCTTTTTTGAGAAGCATTAAAAATGCGAAACTGTTCTGAGGTCTAGGAAGATAATTACCAGAAGAAACCTAATTTGCTTATGGTGCAAAGCTGAAAACTTCCAAAAACTGTAATCCACCTAAAAATGAGACCAACAGACGTTTTCAAAATTTCAAATTGATAATTTAGGGCTATATACATAACTTTATCATTATCGATCTTTAAAAAATAGTTTCCGTGTTGAGTGATTGTGACGGTAAAAGTCTTTACTTTTCTTCAAAATGAACAAAATTTTCTTGATCTAGTATGTTCGAAAATTTTTCAAAAACGCCATTTGTGAATTATAACTTGGTTCAAATTCGAACAAGCTAATCAGATGCAGTATGAATTGTAAAGCATATCAATTCGTGAAACAGATTCCGATGTTCTGAAGAAAAAAATTAGAGCCGGTGTATTTGATGAAAAAATTTAAAAATAATTCTCAGTTTCAGATATATGAGAACGGTCATTTAGAAATACAGCAATAATTTAACAAAGGGATGATTTGCAAAAAACTTGTCAATTTGTTCAATGTAAAAAATGATAAATTTTTAAAAATAAGTTGAATTACCAGTCAGTTTTTAAAGAGAATAATATGACTCCCGCTGAAATCAAGCTAATCAAAACTGAAAAATTAGTATTGTCGATTGTATAATATCTATCAAGTAAAATCATGAGTTTATCATCTTACCGAAACTGAAAAAAAAAAGAAACACAGTTGAAAATAACGGAGCGGACATGAACGGAATTCCGGCTTCCGCCTTCCGGATTCCCGATTGAAATATTCTCATCCGCCCATGTCTGCAACTGAGGTGTTAATGGAAAAATATTTTTTCCATATATTCTAATGATTTTTAGTAAAAAAAAAGGAAATTTTATGAAATCATTATAAAACTGCAGTTATTTCTAAAGAGATTCTTGAAAAATTACCAGTTTCGGGGACCTGCTTGGAATGCCGTAAATGAAATAGCGTTATTCCGCGAGCTGAACAATGTCGAGCAAAAAAAGTGATAAAGCACGAAAACTGTGAATTTACAAACGGAAAGTGTGATAATCATCAAACAACTTTCTTGAAATTTTGGAAAATTATCAATTTTTTGAATCCGTTTTCTAAAAAAAAAGGCGAAACCACCATCAGCAAAAGATAAGCGAACGATATCATATCATTTTAATTAAACACCCCAATGTTTCGTTTAAGGGGGGGGGGGGGGTGGTTTAATTGGAACGTATGGGTGTTTCTATTGAAAGATTTCCACGGAAATTAATAAACCCCCCCCCCCCCCCCCCCCCCCCCACACAACGGTAAAATCAAAAACAGATTCTATTTTAACCCCCCGCAGGTATTATTCCATTTGAACCCCCACCAATATAACCTCCCCACTTTTCAACGATGTGGGGGGTTATTCCAGATAAGGGGGGGGGGGGGGGGGGGGGGGGGGTATAATGGAATTTTCCCAAAAAATGTATGCAATTGGCAAAAACAGGGGTTTGTTCAAAAAATTTGAAGCTTTAGAATATTAAAGTAACCTGAACCCTATGTAGAACAAGATTTTTTATTCCTCCACTTCTTCGAGAAATGGACGAATTTAATTGTTATTTTCTGGAAAATCTTGGTAAAATATTTTATTCAATTGTTTCAACATGCTCTATGCTTGCTAGTCTCTCATTTTGACCATCCCATTCAATAGACAACAGACAACTGCGACTCAATAAAATACATTCACGTGAAAGCCGTTTTATAATCCATACAAACCGAAAAATTTTAGGTGAAAATGTTATTGATTTCTAACCCTGCGTTAATCGTTGCATATTATCAATCAGAGTTCCAATCACCTTAGTTTTTCTTTATTTTTTTTAAATGACAAATGAGAACCAACTGTGCTGAAAGGAAAAGCATTCTATACATTGACTAAAGCATCGATGATAATTTTAGATTAACAACGACTTAAAACATGAAATAATACTTTATGTTTCAAATTTATAAAAGGGAGAAGTTTCGGCACTGTTCTAAAATCGTGGACCCAACAAAAAAAATCGTGGACCAGAAAAAAAAATCGTGGACCGAGAAAAAAATTCGTGGACCGAGAAAAAAAATCGTGGACCGATAGAATTTTTTATTTTGAACAAAATCGTGGACCAAACAAATCGTGGACCGAAAAAAAAGATAGCGGACCGATTGAAAAATAAGTTCTGAAACAAAATCGTGGACCGAAAAAATCGTGGACCAAAGTTAAGGCTTAGTTTCCGTCTAACTGTTTTAAAGAATCAGAACTAGTCAGAACAATTCAGAACTGGTCGGATAAGAACTGGACAAATCAGAACCGACTAGTTGTGAGTTGTTCTGGCTAGTTCTGACTCTTTTAAACAAACTAAGCCTCAACTCCGGTCTACGATTTTTTCGGTCCACGATTTTGTTTCAAAACTCAAATTTCGGTCGGTCCACGATTATTTTTTTCGGTCCACGATTTTTTTCAAAATAAAAAATTCTATCGGTCCACGATTTTTTTTCTCGGTCCACGATTTTTTTTTCTGGTCCACGATTTTTTTTTCTGGTCCACGATTTTTTTTGGGTCCACGATTTTTTTTGTTGGGTCCACGATTTTAGAACAGTGCCGAAGTTTCAATAAGATTTTGGAACCTTTTGTTGTATTTGGGTAATTTTGTACTTCCGTGCATATTTGATAAAATACTGGAACGCAAATTTTCATTGTTTCACCGTTTCTATTTTATTTTTGTCAACTCTTGATTGACAATTTGATGTAATTAGAGAGAGCTTTGTATTGGTAAACTATTAAATGAAAAAAGTCCTGAAAAATTGCGTACCTCCCACAATGCAGCGCATCAGTTCCTATTATTCGCAGTTTTAAAATGTTCTGATAAATACATTCATGTTAAATCAGACTGTTTTTTTATCGAATTGATGAAAAAGTGGAGAAAATTCGGGATGTAACGACTTTCCATGTTATCCCATGGTTTAAAAATTGGGTTAAAAAATTGGGTTAAAAATTGAGTTAAAAAATTGGGTTAGAAATTGGGTTAAAAATTGGGTTAAAAAATTGGGTTTAAAAATTGGGTTAAAAACTTGGGTTAAAAATTGGGTTTAAAAACTGGGTTAAAAATTGGGTTTAAAAATTGGGTTAGAAATTGGGTTAAAAATTGGGTTAAAAAATTGGGTTAAAAAATTGGGTTAAAAAATTGGGTTAAAAATTGGGTTAAAAATTGGGTTAAAAAATTGGGTTAGAAATTGGGTTAAAAAATTAGGTTAAAAATTGGGTTAAAAAATTGGGTTAGAAATTGGGTTAAAAAATTGGGTTAAAAAATTGGGTTAGAAATTGGGTTAAGAAATTGGGTTAAAAATTGGGTTTAAAAATTGGGTTAAAAAATTGGGTTAAAAATTGGGTTAGAAATTGGGTTAAAAAATTGGGTTAAAAAATTGGGTTAAAAAATTGGGTTAGAAATTGGGTTAAAAATTGGGTTAAAAAATTTGGTTAAAAATTGGGTTAGAAATTGGGTTAAAAATTGGGTTAAAAAATTGGGTTAGAAATTGGGTTAAAAAATTGGGTTAAAAATTGGGTTTAAAAATTGGGTTAAAAAATTGGGTTAAAAATTGGGTTAAAAAATTGGGTTAAAAATTGGGTTAAAAAATTGGGTTAAAAAATTGGGTTAAAAAATTGGGTTAAAAATTGGGTTAAAAATTGGGTTAAAAAATTGGGTTAGAAATTGGGTTAAAAAATTAGGTTAAAAATTGGGTTAAAAAATTGGGTTAGAAATTGGGTTAAAAAATTGGGTTAAAAAATTGGGTTAGAAATTGGGTTAAAAAATTGTGTTAAAAATCGGGTTTAAAAATTGGGTTAAAAAATTGGGTTAAAAAATTGGGTTAAAAAATTGGGTTAGAAATTGGGTTAAAAATTGGGTTAAAAAATTGGGTTAGAAATTGGGTTAAAAATTGTGTTAAAAAATTGGGTTAAAAATTGGGTTTAAAAATTGGGTTAAAAAATTGGGTTAAAAAATTGGGTTAAAAATTGGGTTAGAAATTGGGTTAGAAATTGGGTTAAAAAATTGGGTTAGAAATTGGGTTAAAAAATTGGGTTAAAAATTGGGTTAAAAAATTGGGTTAGAAATTGGGTTAAAAATTGGGTTAAAAATTGGGTTAAAAAATTGGGTTAGAAATTGGGTTAAAAATTGGGTTGAAAATTGGGTTAAAAAATTGGGTTAGAAATTGGGTTAAAAATTGTGTTAAAAAATTGGGTTAAAAATTGGGTTTAAAAATTGGGTTAAAAAATTGGGGTTAAAAATTGGGTTTAAAAATTGGGTTAAAAAATTGGGTTAAAAATTGAGTTAAAAAATTGGGTTAGAAATTGGGTTAAAAATTGGGTTTAAAAATTGGGTTAGAAATTGGGTTGAAAATTGGGTTTAAAAATTGGGTTAAAAAATTGGGTTAGAAATTGGGTTAAAAATTGGGTTAAAAATTGGGTTAGAAATTGGGTTAAAAATTGGGTTAAAAAATTGGGTTAGAAATTGGGTTAAAAACTGGGTTAAAAAATTGGGTTAGAAATTGGGTTAAAAATTGGGTTAAAAAATTGGGTTAAAAAATTGGGTTAGAAATTGGGTTGAAAATTGGGTTAAAAATTGGGTTAAAAAATTGGGTTAGAAATTGGGTTAAAAACTGGGTTAAAAAATTGGGTTAAAAAATTAGGTTAAAAATTGGGTTAAAAATTGGGTTAAAAAATTGGGTTAAAAAATTAGGTTAAAAATTGGGTTAAAAAATTGAGTTAGAAATTGGGTTAAAAAATTGGGTTAAAAAATTGGGTTAGAAATTGGGTTGAAAATTGGGTTAAAAATTGGGTTAAAAAATTGGGTTAGAAATTGGGTTAAAAACTGGGTTAAAAAATTGGGTTAAAAAATTGGGTTAAAAATTGGGTTAAAAATTGGGTTAAAAAATTGGGTTAAAAAATTAGGTTAAAAATTGGGTTAAAAAATTGGGTTAGAAATTGGGTTAAAAAATTAGGTTAAAAATTGGGTTAAAAAATTGGGTTAGAAATTGGGTTAAAAAATTGGGTTAAAAAATTGGGTTAGAAATTGGGTTAAAAAATTGGGTTAAAAATTGGGTTTAAAAATTGGGTTAAAAAATTGGGTTAAAAATTGGGTTAGAAATTGGGTTAAAAAATTGTGTAAAAAAATTGGGTTAGAAATTGGGTTAAAAAATGGGTTAAAAAATTGGGTAAGAAATTGGGTTAAAAAATTGGGTTAAAAATTGGGTTTAAAAATTGGGTTAAAAAATTGGGTTAAAAATTGGGTTAGAAATTGGGTTAAAAAATTGTGTTAAAAAATTGGGTTAGAAATTGGGTTAAAAATTGGATTAAAAAATTGGGTTAGAAATTGGGTTAAAAAATTGTGTTAAAAAATTGGGTTAGAAATTGGGTTAAAAATTGAGTTAAAAAATTGGGTTAAAAATTGGGTTTAAAAATTGGGTTAGAAATTGGGTTAAAAAATTGGGTTAGAAATTGGGTTAAAAAATTGGGTTAAAAAATTGGGTTAGAAATTGGGTTAAAAAATTAGGTTAAAAATTGGGTTAAAAAATTGGGTTAAAAATTGGGTTAAAAATTGGGTTAAAAAATTGGGTTAAAAAATTGGGTTAGAAATTGGGTTAAAAAATTAGGTTAAAAATTGGGTTAAAAAATTGGGTTAAAAAATTGGGTTAGAAATTGGGTTAAAAAATTGGGTTAAAAATTGGGTTTAAAAATTGGGTTAAAAAATTGGGTTAAAAATTGGGTTAGAAATTGGGTTAAAAAATTGTGTTAAAAAATTGGGTTAGAAATTGGGTTAAAAAATGGGTTAAAAAATTGGGTAAGAAATTGGGTTAAAAAATTGGGTTAAAAATTGGGTTTAAAAATTGGGTTAAAAAATTGGGTTAAAAATTGGGTTAGAAATTGGGTTAAAAAATTGTGTTAAAAAATTGGGTTAGAAATTGGGTTAAAAATTGGATTAAAAAATTGGGTTAGAAATTGGGTTAAAAAATTGTGTTAAAAAATTGGGTTAGAAATTGGGTTAAAAATTGAGTTAAAAAATTGGGTTAAAAATTGGGTTTAAAAATTGGGTTAGAAATTGGGTTAAAAAATTGGGTTAGAAATTGGGTTAAAAAATTGGGTTAAAAAATTGGGTTAGAAATTGGGTTAAAAAATTAGGTTAAAAATTGGGTTAAAAAATTGGGTTAAAAATTGGGTTAAAAATTGGGTTAAAAAATTGGGTTAAAAAATTGGGTTAGAAATTGGGTTAAAAAATTAGGTTAAAAATTGGGTTAAAAAATTGGGTTAGAAATTGGGTTAAAAAATTGGGTTAAAAAATTGGGTTAGAAATTGGGTTAAAAAATTGGGTTAAAAATTGGGTTTAAAAATTGGGTTAAAAAATTGGGTTAAAAATTGGGTTAGAAATTGGGTTAAAAAATTGTGTTAAAAAATTGGGTTAGAAATTGGGTTAAAAATTGGGTTAAAAAATTGGGTAAGAAATTGGGTTAAAAAATTGGGTTAAAAATTGGGTTTAAAAATTGGGTTTAAAAATTGGGTTAAAAATTGGGTTAGAAATTGGGTTAAAAAATTGTGTTAAAAAATTGGGTTAGAAATTGGGTTAAAAATTGGGTTAAAAAATTGGGTTAGAAATTGGGTTAAAAAATTGGGTTAAAAATTGGGTTTAAAAATTGGGTTAAAAAATTGGGTTAAAAATTGGGTTTAAAAATTGGGTTAGAAATTGGGTTAAAAAATTGGGTTAGAAATTGGGTTAAAAAATTGGGTTAAAAAATTGGGTTAGAAATTGGGTTAAAAAATTAGGTTAAAAATTGGGTTAAAAAATTGGGTTAAAAATTGGGTTAAAAATTGGGTTAAAAAATTGGGTTAAAAAATTGGGTTAGAAATTGGGTTAAAAAATTAGGTTAAAAATTGGGTTAAAAAATTGGGTTAGAAATTGGGTTAAAAAATTGGGTTAAAAAATTGGGTTAGAAATTGGGTTAAAAAATTGGGTTAAAAATTGGGTTTAAAAATTGGGTTAAAAAATTGGGTTAAAAATTGGGTTAGAAATTGGGTTAAAAAATTGTGTTAAAAAATTGGGTTAGAAATTGGGTTAAAAATTGGGTTAAAAAATTGGGTAAGAAATTGGGTTAAAAAATTGGGTTAAAAATTGGGTTTAAAAATTGGGTTTAAAAATTGGGTTAAAAATTGGGTTAGAAATTGGGTTAAAAAATTGTGTTAAAAAATTGGGTTAGAAATTGGGTTAAAAATTGGGTTAAAAAATTGGGTTAGAAATTGGGTTAAAAAATTGGGTTAAAAATTGGGTTTAAAAATTGGGTTAAAAAATTGGGTTAAAAATTGGGTTAGAAATTGGGTTAAAAAATTGTGTTAAAAATTTGGGTTAGAAATTGGGTTAAAAATTGGGTTAAAAAATTGGGTTAGAAATTGGGTTAAAAAATTGTGTTAAAAAATTGGGTTAGAAATTGGGTTAAAAATTGGGTTTAAAAATTGGGTTAGAAATTGGGTTAAAAATTGGGTTAGAAATTGGGTTAAAAAATTGGGTTAGAAATTGGGTTAAAAAATTGGGTTAAAAATTGGGTTAAAAAATTGGGTTAGAAATTGGGTTAAAAAATTGGGTTAAAAATTGGGTTAAAAAATTGGGTTAGAAATTGGGTTAAAAATTGTGTTAAAAAATTGGGTTAAAAATTGGGTTTAGAAATTGGGTTAAAAAATTGAGTTAAAAATTGGGTTAGAAATTGGGTTAAAAAATTGGGTTAGAAATTGGGTTAAAAAATTGGGTTAAAAATTGGGTTAAAAGATTGGGTTAGAAATTGGGTTAAAAATTGGGTTAGAAATTGGGTTAAAAAATTGTGTTAAAAAATTGGGTTTGAAAATTGGGTTAGAAATTGGGTTAAAAAATTGGGTTAGAAATTGGGTTAAAAAATTGGGTTAAAAATTGGGTTAAAAAATTGGGTTAGAAATTGGGTTAAAAATTGTGTTAAAAAATTGGGTTAAAAATTGGGTTTAGAAATTGGGTTAAAAAATTGAGTTAGAAATTGGGTTAGAAATTGGGTTAAAAAATTGGGTTAAAAATTGGGTTAAAAAATTGGGTTAGAAATTGGGTTAAAAATTGGGTTAGAAATTGGGTTAAAAAATTGTGTTAAAAAATTGGGTTAAAAATTGGGTTAAAAAATGGGTTAAAAATTGGGTTAAAAATTGGGTTAGAAAAATGGGTTAGAAAATTGGGTTAGAAAAATGGGTTAGAAAATTGGGTCAAAAATTGGGTTAAAAATTGGGTTAAAAATTGGGTTAAAAATTGGGTTAAAAATTGGGAAAAAAATTGGGTTAAAAATTGGGTTAGAAAAATGGGTTAGAAAATTGGGTTAAAAATTGGGTTAAAAATTGGGTTAAAAATTGGGTTAAAAATTGGGTTAAAAATTGGGTTAAAAATTGGGTTAAAAATTGGGTTAGAAAAATGGGTTAGAAAATTGGGTAAAAAATTGGGTTAGAAATTGGGTTAAAAATTGGGTTAAAAAATTGGGTTAGAAATTGGGTTAAAAATTGGGTTAGAAATTGGGTTAAAAAATTGGGTTAGAAATTGGGTTAAAAATTGGGTTAGAAATTGGGTTAAAAAATTGGGTTAGAAATTGGGTTAAAAATTGGGTTTAAAAATTGGGTTAGAAATTGGGTTAAAAATTGGGTTAGAAATTGGGTTAAAAAATTGGGTTAGAAATTGGGTTAAAAATTGGGTTTAAAAATTGGGTTAGAAATTGGGTTAAAAATTGGGTTAGAAATTGGGTTAAAAATTGGGTTAGAAATTGGGTTAAAAAATTGGGTTAGAAATTGGGTTAAAAATTGGGTTTAAAAATTGGGTTAGAAATTGGGTTAAAAATTGGGTTAGAAATTGGGTTAAAAATTGGGTTAGAAATTGGGTTAAAAAATTGGGTTAGAAATTGGGTTAAAAATTGGGTTTAAAAATTGGGTTAGAAATTGGGTTAAAAATTGGGTTAGAAATTGGGTTAAAAAATTGGGTTAGAAATTGGGTTAAAAAATTGGGTTAAAAATTGGGTTAAAAAATTGGGTTAGAAATTGGGTTAAAAAATTGGGTTAAAAATTGGGTTAAAAAATTGGGTTAGAAATTGGGTTAAAAAATTGGGTTAAAAATTGGGTTAAAAAATTGGGTTAGAAATTGGGTTAAAAATTGTGTTAAAAAATTGGGTTAAAAATTGGGTTTAGAAATTGGGTTAAAAAATTGAGTTAAAAATTGGGTTAGAAATTGGGTTAAAAAATTGGGTTAAAAATTGGGTTAAAAAATTGGGTTAGAAATTGGGTTAAAAATTGGGTTAGAAATTGGGTTAAAAAATTGTGTTAAAAAATTGGGTTTGAAAATTGGGTTAGAAAAATGGGTTAAAAATTGGGTTAAAAAATGGGTTAGAAATTGGGTTAAAAAATTGTGTTAAAAAATTGGGTTTGAAAATTGGGTTAGAAAAATGGGTTAAAAATTGGGTTAAAAAATGGGTTAAAAATTGGGTTAAAAATTGGGTTAGAAAAATGGGTTAGAAAATTGGGTTAGAAAAATGGGTTAGAAAATTGGGTCAAAAATTGGGTTAAAAATTGGGTTAAAAATTAGGTTAAAAATTGGGTTAAAAATTGGGAAAAAAATTGGGTTAAAAATTGGGTTAGAAAAATGGGTTTGAAAATTGGGTTAAAAATTGGGTTAAAAATTGGGTTAAAAATTGGGTTAAAAATTGGGTTAAAAATTGGGTTAAAAATTGGGTTAAAAATTGGGTTAGAAAAATGGGTTAGAAAATTGGGTAAAAAATTGAGTTAAAAATTGGGTTAAAAATTGGGTTAAAAATTGGGTTAAAAATTGGGTTAAAAATTGGGTTAAAAATTGGGTTAAAAATTGGGTTAAAAATTGGGAAAAAAAATTGGGTTAAAAATTGG
The DNA here is from genome assembly GCA_963572265.1 of Caenorhabditis doughertyi. Classification (NCBI taxonomy): domain Eukaryota; kingdom Metazoa; phylum Nematoda; class Chromadorea; order Rhabditida; family Rhabditidae; genus Caenorhabditis; species Caenorhabditis doughertyi. The sequence goes on along the minus strand of OY751556.1, from coordinate 24,008,845 downwards.
GTTAGAAAAATTGGGTTAGAAAATTGGGTTAAAAATTGGGTTAAAAATTGGGTTAAAAATTGGGTTAAAAATTGGGTTAAAAATTGGGTTAAAAATTGGGTTAAAAATTGGGAAAAAAATTTGGGTTAAAAATTGGGTTAGAAAAATTGGGTTAGAAAATTGGGTTAGAAATTGGGTTAAAAAATTAGGTTAAAAATTGGGTTAAAAAATTGGGTTAAAAAATTGGGTTAGAAATTGGGTTAAAAAATTGGGTTAAAAATTGGGTTTAAAAATTGGGTTAAAAAATTGGGTTAAAAATTGGGTTAGAAATTGGGTTAAAAAATTGTGTTAAAAAATTGGGTTAGAAATTGGGTTAAAAAATGGGTTAAAAAATTGGGTAAGAAATTGGGTTAAAAAATTGGGTTAAAAATTGGGTTTAAAAATTGGGTTAAAAAATTGGGTTAAAAATTGGGTTAGAAATTGGGTTAAAAAATTGTGTTAAAAAATTGGGTTAGAAATTGAGTTAAAAATTGGGTTAAAAATTGGGTTAAAAATTGGGTTAAAAAATTGGGTTAAAAATTGGGTTAAAAAATTGGGTTAAAAATTGGGTTAGAAATTGGGTTAAAAAATTGGGTTAAAAATTGGGTTAAAAATTGGGTTAGAAATTGGGTTAAAAAATTGGGTTAGAAATTGGGTTAAAAAATTGGGTTAGAAATTGGGTTAAAAAATTGGGTTAAAAATTGGGTTAAAAAATTGGGTTAGAAATTGGGTTAAAAAATTGGGTTAAAAATTGGGTTAAAAAATTGGGTTAGAAATTGGGTTAAAAATTGGGTTAGAAATTGGGTTAAAAAATTGGGTTAGAAATTGGGTTAAAAAATTGGGTTAGAAATTGGGTTAAAAAATTGGGTTAAAAATTGGGTTAAAAAAATTGGTTAGAAATTGGGTTAAAAAATTGGGTTAGAAATTGGGTTAAAAAATTGGGTTAAAAATTGGGTTAAAAAATTGGGTTAGAAATTGGGTTAAAAATTGGGTTAGAAATTGGGTTAAAAAATTGGGTTAGAAATTGGGTTAAAAAATTGGGTTAGAAATTGGGTTAAAAAATTGGGTTAAAAATTGGGTTAAAAAAATTGGTTAGAAATTGGGTTAAAAAATTGGGTTAGAAATTGGGTTGAAAATTGTGTTAAAAAATTGGGTTAAAAATTGGGTTAGAAATTGGGTTAAAAAATTGGGTTAAAAATTGGGTTAAAAAATTGGGTTAGAAATTGGGTTAAAAATTGGGTTAGAAATTGGGTTAAAAAATTGTGTTAAAAAATTGGGTTTAAAAATTGGGTTAGAAAAATGGGTTAAAAATTGGGTTAAAAAATGGGTTAAAAATTGGGTTAAAAATTGGGTTAGAAAAATGGGTTAGAAAATTGGGTTAGAAAAATGGGTTAGAAAATTGGGTTAAAAATTGGGTTAAAAATTGGGTTAAAAATTGGGTTAAAAATTGGGAAAAAAATTGGGTTAAAAATTGGGTTAAAATATGGGTTAGAAAAATTGGGTTAGAAAATTGGGTTAAAAATTGGGTTAAAAATTGGGTTAAAAATTGGGTTAAAAATTGGGTTAAAAATTGGGTTAAAAATTGGGTTAGAAAAATGGGTTAGAAAATTGGGTTAAAAATTGAGTTAAAAATTGGGTTAAAAATTGGGGTAAAAATTGGGTTAAAAATTGGGTTAAAAATTGGGTTAAAAATTGGGTTAAAAATTGGGTTAAAAATTGGGAAAAAAAATTGGGTTAAAAATTGGGTTAGAAAAATTGGGTTAGAAAAATTGGGTTAGAAAATTGGGTTAAAAATTGGGTTAAAAATTGGGTTAAAAATTGGGTTAAAAATTGGGTTAAAAATTGGGTTAAAAATTGGGAAAAAAATTGGGTTAAAAATTGGGTTGAAAAATGGGTTAGAAAATTGGGTTAGAAAAATGGGTTAGAAAATTGGGTTAAAAATTGGGTTAAAAATTGGGTTAAAAATTGTGTTAAAAATTGGGTTAAAAAATTGGGTTAGAAATTGGGTTAAAAACTGGGTTAAAAAATTGGGTTAAAAAATTGGGTTAGAAAATTGGGTTAAAAAATTGGGTTAGAAATTGGGTTAAAAAATTGGGTTAGAAATTGGGTTAAAAAATTGGGTTAAAAATTGGGTTAGAAAATTGGGTTAGAAATTGGGTTAAAAAATTGGGTTAAAAATTGGGTTAGAAAATTGGGTTAAAAATTGGGTTAAAAAATTGGGTTAGAAATTGGGTTAAAAACTGGGTTAAAAAATTGGGTTAAAAAATTGGGTTAAAAAATTGCGTTAAAAAATTGGGTTAGAAATTGGGTTAAAAAATTAGGTTAAAAATTGGGTTAAAAAATTGGGTTAGAAATTGGGTTAAAAAATTGGGGTAAAAAATTGGGTTTAAAAATTGGGTTAAAAAATTGGGTTAAAAATTGGGTTAGAAATTGGGTTAAAAAATTGTGTTAAAAAATTGGGTTAGAAAATGGGTTAAAAATTGGGTTAAAAAATTGGGTTAGAAATTGGGTTAAAAAATTGGGTTAAAAATTGGGTTTAAAAATTGGGTTAAAAAATTGGGTTAAAAATTGGGTTAGAAATTGGGTTAAAAAATTGTGTTAAAAAATTGGGTTAGAAATTGGGTTAAAAATTGGGTTAAAAAATTGGGTTAAAAATTGGGTTAGAAATTGGGTTAAAAAATTGGGTTAAAAATTGGGTTAAAAATTGGGTTAGAAATTGGGTTAAAAAATTGGGTTAGAAATTGGGTTAAAAAATTGGGTTAAAAATTGGGTTAAAAAATTGGGTTAGAAATTGGGTTAAAAAATTGGGTTAAAAATTGGGTTAAAAAATTGGGTTAGAAATTGGGTTAAAAATTGGGTTAGAAATTGGGTTAAAAAATTGGGTTAGAAATTGGGTTAAAAAATTGGGTTAGAAATTGGGTTGAAAATTGTGTTAAAAAATTGGGTTAAAAATTGGGTTAAAAATTGGGTTAAAAAAATTGGTTAGAAATTGGGTTAAAAAATTGGGTTAAAAATTGGGTTAAAAAATTGGGTTAGAAATTGGGTTGAAAATTGTGTTAAAAAATTGGGTTAAAAATTGGGTTAGAAATTGGGTTAAAAAATTGGGTTAAAAATTGGGTTAAAAAATTGGGTTAGAAATTGGGTTAAAAATTGGGTTAAAAATTGGGTTAGAAATTGGGTTAAAAAATTGGGTTAAAAATTGGGTTAGAAATTGGGTTAGAAATTGGGTTAAAAATTGGGTTAAAAAATTGGGTTAGAAATTGGGTTAAAAAATTGGGTTAAAAATTGGGTTAAAAAATTGGGTTAGAAATTGGGTTAAAAAATTGGGTTAAAAATTGGGTTAAAAAATTGGGTTAGAAATTGGGTTAAAAAATTGGGTTAAAAATTGGGTTAAAAAATTGGGTTAGAAATTGGGTTAAAAAATTGGGTTAAAAATTGGGTTAAAAAATTGGGTTAGAAATTGGGTTAAAAATTGGGTTAAAAATTGGGTTAGAAATTGGGTTAAAAAATTGGGTTAAAAATTGGGTTAAAAAATTGGGTTAGAAATTGGGTTGAAAATTGTGTTAAAAAATTGGGTTAAAAATTGGGTTAGAAATTGGGTTAAAAAATTGGGTTAAAAATTGGGTTAAAAAATTGGGTTAGAAATTGGGTTAAAAATTGGGTTAGAAATTGGGTTAAAAAATTGTGTTAAAAAATTGGGTTTAAAAATTGGGTTAGAAAAATGGGTTAAAAATTGGGTTAAAAAATGGGTTAAAAATTGGGTTAAAAATTGGGTTAGAAATTGGGTTAAAAAATTGGGTTAGAAATTGGGTTAAAAAATTGGGTTAGAAATTGGGTTAAAAAATTGGGTTAAAAATTGGGTTAAAAAATTGGGTTAGAAATTAGGTTAAAAAATTGGGTTAAAAATTGGGTTAAAAAATTGGGTTAGAAATTGGGTTAAAAATTGGGTTAGAAATTGGGTTAAAAAATTGGGTTAGAAATTGGGTTAAAAAATTGGGTTAGAAATTGGGTTAAAAAATTGGGTTAAAAATTGGGTTAAAAAAATTGGTTAGAAATTGGGTTAAAAAATTGGGTTAAAAATTGGGTTAAAAAATTGGGTTAGAAATTGGGTTGAAAATTGTGTTAAAAAATTGGGTTAAAAATTGGGTTAGAAATTGGGTTAAAAAATTGGGTTAAAAATTGGGTTAAAAAATTGGGTTAGAAATTGGGTTAAAAATTGGGTTAGAAATTGGGTTAAAAAATTGTGTTAAAAAATTGGGTTTAAAAATTGGGTTAGAAAAATGGGTTAAAAATTGGGTTAAAAAATGGGTTAAAAATTGGGTTAAAAATTGGGTTAGAAAAATGGGTTAGAAAATTGGGTTAGAAAAATGGGTTAGAAAATTGGGTTAAAAATTGGGTTAAAAATTGGGTTAAAAATTGGGTTAAAAATTGGGTTAAAAATTGGGAAAAAAATTGGGTTAGAAATTGGGTTAAAAAATTGGGTTAAAAATTGGGTTTAAAAATTGGGTTAAAAAATTGGGTTAAAAATTGGGTTAGAAATTGGGTTAAAAAATTGTGTTAAAAAATTGGGTTAGAAATTGGGTTAAAAATTGGGTTAAAAAATTGGGTTAAAAATTGGGTTAGAAATTGGGTTAAAAAATTGGGTTAAAAATTGGGTTAAAAATTGGGTTAGAAATTGGGTTAAAAAATTGGGTTAGAAATTGGGTTAAAAAATTGGGTTAGAAATTGGGTTAAAAAATTGGGTTAAAAATTGGGTTAAAAAATTGGGTTAGAAATTGGGTTAAAAAATTGGGTTAAAAATTGGGTTAAAAAATTGGGTTAGAAATTGGGTTAAAAATTGGGTTAGAAATTGGGTTAAAAAATTGGGTTAGAAATTGGGTTAAAAAATTGGGTTAGAAATTGGGTTGAAAATTGTGTTAAAAAATTGGGTTAAAAATTGGGTTAAAAATTGGGTTAAAAAAATTGGTTAGAAATTGGGTTAAAAAATTGGGTTAAAAATTGGGTTAAAAAATTGGGTTAGAAATTGGGTTGAAAATTGTGTTAAAAAATTGGGTTAAAAATTGGGTTAGAAATTGGGTTAAAAAATTGGGTTAAAAATTGGGTTAAAAAATTGGGTTAGAAATTGGGTTAAAAATTGGGTTAAAAATTGGGTTAGAAATTGGGTTAAAAAATTGGGTTAAAAATTGGGTTAGAAATTGGGTTAGAAATTGGGTTAAAAATTGGGTTAAAAAATTGGGTTAGAAATTGGGTTAAAAAATTGGGTTAAAAATTGGGTTAAAAAATTGGGTTAGAAATTGGGTTAAAAAATTGGGTTAAAAATTGGGTTAAAAAATTGGGTTAGAAATTGGGTTAAAAAATTGGGTTAAAAATTGGGTTAAAAAATTGGGTTAGAAATTGGGTTAAAAAATTGGGTTAAAAATTGGGTTAAAAAATTGGGTTAGAAATTGGGTTAAAAATTGGGTTAAAAATTGGGTTAGAAATTGGGTTAAAAAATTGGGTTAAAAATTGGGTTAGAAATTGGGTTAGAAATTGGGTTAAAAATTGGGTTAAAAAATTGGGTTAGAAATTGGGTTAAAAAATTGGGTTAAAAATTGGGTTAAAAAATTGGGTTAGAAATTGGGTTAAAAATTGGGTTAGAAATTGGGTTAAAAAATTGGGTTAGAAATTGGGTTAAAAAATTGGGTTAGAAATTGGGTTGAAAATTGTGTTAAAAAATTGGGTTAAAAAATTGGGTTAAAAATTGGGTTAAAAAAATTGGTTAGAAATTGGGTTAAAAAATTGGGTTAAAAATTGGGTTAAAAAATTGGGTTAGAAATTGGGTTGAAAATTGTGTTAAAAAATTGGGTTAAAAATTGGGTTAGAAATTGGGTTAAAAAATTGGGTTAAAAATTGGGTTAAAAAAATTGGTTAGAAATTGGGTTAAAAAATTGGGTTAAAAATTGGGTTAAAAAATTGGGTTAGAAATTGGGTTGAAAATTGTGTTAAAAAATTGGGTTAAAAATTGGGTTAGAAATTGGGTTAAAAAATTGGGTTAAAAATTGGGTTAAAAAATTGGGTTAGAAATTGGGTTAAAAATTGGGTTAGAAATTGGGTTAAAAAATTGTGTTAAAAAATTGGGTTTAAAAATTGGGTTAGAAAAATGGGTTAAAAATTGGGTTAAAAAATGGGTTAAAAATTGGGTTAAAAATTGGGTTAGAAAAATGGGTTAGAAAATTGGGTTAGAAAAATGGGTTAGAAAATTGGGTTAAAAATTGGGTTAAAAATTGGGTTAAAAATTGGGTTAAAAATTGGGTTAAAAATTGGGAAAAAAATTGGGTTAAAAATTGGGTTAAAATATGGGTTAGAAAAATTGGGTTAGAAAATTGGGTTAAAAATTGGGTTAAAAATTGGGTTAAAAATTGGGTTAAAAATTGGGTTAAAAATTGGGTTAAAAATTGGGTTAGAAAAATGGGTTAGAAAATTGGGTTAAAAATTGAGTTAAAAATTGGGTTAAAAATTGGGGTAAAAATTGGGTTAAAAATTGGGTTAAAAATTGGGTTAAAAATTGGGTTAAAAATTGGGTTAAAAATTGGGAAAAAAAATTGGGTTAAAAATTGGGTTAGAAAAATTGGGTTAGAAAAATTGGGTTAGAAAATTGGGTTAAAAATTGGGTTAAAAATTGGGTTAAAAATTGGGTTAAAAATTGGGTTAAAAATTGGGTTAAAAATTGGGAAAAAAATTGGGTTAAAAATTGGGTTGAAAAATGGGTTAGAAAATTGGGTTAGAAAAATGGGTTAGAAAATTGGGTTAAAAATTGGGTTAAAAATTGGGTTAAAAATTGTGTTAAAAATTGGGTTAAAAATTGGGAGAAAAATTGGGTTAGAAATTGGGTTAAAAAATTGGGTTAAAAATTGGGTTAGAAAATTGGGTTAGAAATTGGGTTAAAAAATTGGGTTAAAAATTGGGTTAGAAAATTGGGTTAAAAATTGGGTTAAAAAATTGGGTTAGAAATTGGGTTAAAGACTGGGTTAAAAAATTGGGTTAAAAAATTGGGTTAAAAAATTGGGTTAAAAAATTGGGTTAGAAATTGGGTTAAAAAATTAGGTTAAAAATTGGGTTAAAAAATTGGGGTAAAAAATTGGGTTAGAAATTGGGTTAAAAAATTGGGTTAAAAATTGGGTTTAAAAATTGGGTTAAAAAATTGGGTTAAAAATTGGGTTAGAAATTGGGTTAAAAAGTTGTGTTAAAAAATTGGGTTAGAAATTGGGTTAAAAATTGGGTTAAAAAATTGGGTAAGAAATTGGGTTAAAAAATTGGGTTAAAAATTGGGTTTAAAAATTGGGTTAAAAAATTGGGTTAAAAATTGGGTTAGAAATTGGGTTAAAAAATTGTGTTAAAAAATTGGGTTAGAAATTGGGTTAAAAATTGGGTTAAAAAATTGGGTTAGAAATTGGGTTAAAAAATTGGGTTAAAAATTGGGTTTAAAAATTGGGTTAAAAAATTGGGTTAAAAATTGGGTTAGAAATTGGGTTAAAAAATTGTGTTAAAAAATTGGGTTAGAAATTGGGTTAAAAATTGGGTTAAAAAATTGGGTTCAAAAATTGGGTTAGAAATTGGGTTAAAAATTGGGTTAGAAATTGGGTTAAAAAATTGGGTTAGAAATTGGGTTAAAAAATTGGGTTAGAAATTGGGTTAAAAATTGGGTTAGAAATTGGGTTAAAAAATTGGGTTAGAAATTGGGTTAAAAAATTGGGTTAGAAATTGGGTTAAAAAATTGGGTTAAAAATTGGGTTAAAAAATTGGGTTAGAAATTGGGTTGAAAATTGTGTTAAAAAATTGGGTTAAAAATTGGGTTAGAAATTGGGTTAAAAAATTGGGTTAAAAATTGGGTTAAAAAATTGGGTTAGAAATTGGGTTAAAAATTGGGTTAGAAATTGGGTTAAAAAATTGTGTTAAAAAATTGGGTTTAAAAATTGGGTTAGAAAAATGGGTTAAAAATTGGGTTAAAAAATGGGTTAAAAATTGGGTTAAAAATTGGGTTAGAAAAATGGGTTAGAAAATTGGGTTAGAAAAATGGGTTAGAAAATTGGGTTAAAAATTGGGTTAAAAATTGGGTTAAAAATTGGGTTAAAAATTGGGTTAAAAATTGGGAAAAAAATTGGGTTAAAAATTGGGTTAGAAAAATGGGTTAGAAAATTGGGTGAAAAATTGGGTTAAAAATTGGGTTAAAAATTGGGTTAAAAATTGGGTTAAAAATTGGGTTAAAAATTGGGTTAAAAATTGGGTTAAAAATTGGGTTAAAAATTGGGTTAAAAATTGGGTTAAAAATTGGGAAAAAAAATTGGGTTAAAAATTGGGTTAGAAAAATTGGGTTAGAAAAATTGGGTTAGAAAATTGGGTTAAAAATTGGGTTAAAAATTGGGTTAAAAATTGGGTTAAAAATTGGGTTAAAAATTGGGTTAAAAATTGGGAAAAAAATTGGGTTAAAAATTGGGTTGAAAAATGGGTTAGAAAATTGGGTTAGAAAAATGGGTTAGAAAATTGGGTTAAAAATTGGGTTAAAAATTGGGTTAAAAATTGTGTTAAAAATTGGGTTAAAAATTGGGAGAAAAATTGGGTTAGAAATTGGGTTAAAAAATTGGGTTAAAAATTGGGTTAGAAAATTGGGTTAGAAATTGGGTTAAAAAATTGGGTTAAAAATTGGGTTAGAAAATTGGGTTAAAAATTGGGTTAAAAAATTGGGTTAGAAATTGGGTTAAAGACTGGGTTAAAAAATTGGGTTAAAAAATTGGGTTAAAAAATTGGGTTAAAAAATTGGGTTAGAAATTGGGTTAAAAAATTAGGTTAAAAATTGGGTTAAAAAATTGGGGTAAAAAATTGGGTTAGAAATTGGGTTAAAAAATTGGGTTAAAAATTGGGTTTAAAAATTGGGTTAAAAAATTGGGTTAAAAATTGGGTTAGAAATTGGGTTAAAAAGTTGTGTTAAAAAATTGGGTTAGAAATTGGGTTAAAAATTGGGTTAAAAAATTGGGTAAGAAATTGGGTTAAAAAATTGGGTTAAAAATTGGGTTTAAAAATTGGGTTAAAAAATTGGGTTAAAAATTGGGTTAGAAATTGGGTTAAAAAATTGTGTTAAAAAATTGGGTTAGAAATTGGGTTAAAAATTGGGTTAAAAAATTGGGTTAGAAATTGGGTTAAAAAATTGGGTTAAAAATTGGGTTTAAAAATTGGGTTAAAAAATTGGGTTAAAAATTGGGTTAGAAATTGGGTTAAAAAATTGTGTTAAAAAATTGGGTTAGAAATTGGGTTAAAAATTGGGTTAAAAAATTGGGTTCAAAAATTGGGTTAGAAATTGGGTTAAAAATTGGGTTAGAAATTGGGTTAAAAAATTGGGTTAGAAATTGGGTTAAAAAATTGGGTTAGAAATTGGGTTAAAAATTGGGTTAGAAATTGGGTTAAAAAATTGGGTTAGAAATTGGGTTAAAAAATTGGGTTAGAAATTGGGTTAAAAAATTGGGTTAAAAATTGGGTTAAAAAATTGGGTTAGAAATTGGGTTGAAAATTGTGTTAAAAAATTGGGTTAAAAATTGGGTTAGAAATTGGGTTAAAAAATTGGGTTAAAAATTGGGTTAAAAAATTGGGTTAGAAATTGGGTTAAAAATTGGGTTAGAAATTGGGTTAAAAAATTGTGTTAAAAAATTGGGTTTAAAAATTGGGTTAGAAAAATGGGTTAAAAATTGGGTTAAAAAATGGGTTAAAAATTGGGTTAAAAATTGGGTTAGAAAAATGGGTTAGAAAATTGGGTTAGAAAAATGGGTTAGAAAATTGGGTTAAAAATTGGGTTAAAAATTGGGTTAAAAATTGGGTTAAAAATTGGGTTAAAAATTGGGAAAAAAATTGGGTTAAAAATTGGGTTAGAAAAATGGGTTAGAAAATTGGGTGAAAAATTGGGTTAAAAATTGGGTTAAAAATTGGGTTAAAAATTGGGTTAAAAATTGGGTTAAAAATTGGGTTAAAAATTGGGTTAGAAAAATGGGTTAGAAAATTGGGTTAAAAATTGAGTTAAAAATTGGGTTAAAAATTGGGGTAAAAATTGGGTTAAAAATTGGGTTAAAAATTGGGTTAAAAATTGGGAAAAAAAATTGGGTTAAAAATTGGGTTAAAAATTGGGTTAGAAAAATGGGTTAGAAAATTGGGTTAGAAAAATGGGTTAGAAAATTGGGTTAAAAATTGGGTTAAAAATTGGGTTAAAAATTGGGTTAAAAAATGGGTTAAAAATTGGGTTAAAAATTGGGTTAGAAAAATGGGTTAGAAAAATGGGTTAGAAAATTGGGTGAAAAATTGGGTTAAAAATTGGGTTAAAAATTGGGTTAAAAATTGGGTTAAAAATTGGGAAAAAAAATTGGGTTAAAAATTGGGTTAGAAAAATTGGGTTAGAAAAATTGGGTTAGAAAATTGGGTTAAAAATTGGGTTAAAAATTGGGTTAAAAATTGGGTTAAAAATTGGGTTAAAAATTGGGTTAAAAATTGGGAAAAAAATTGGGTTAAAAATTGGGTTGAAAAATGGGTTAGAAAATTGGGTTAGAAAAATGGGTTAGAAAATTGGGTTAAAAATTGGGTTAAAAATTGGGTTAAAAATTGTGTTAAAAATTGGGTTAAAAATTGGGAGAAAAATTGGGTTAAAAATTGGGTTAGAAAAATGGGTTAGAAAATTGGGTTAAAAATTGGGTTAAAAATTGAGTTAAAAATTGGGTTAAAAATTGGGTTAAAAATTGGGTTGAAAATTGGGTCAAAAATTGGGTTAAAAATTGGGTTAAAAATTGGGAAAAAAAATTGGGTTAAAATATGGGTTAAAAATTGGGTTAAAAATTGGGTTGAAAATTGGGTCAAAAATTGGGTTAAAAATTGGGTTAGAAAATTGGGTTAAAAATTGGGTTAAAAGTTGGGTTAAAAATTGGGTTAAAAATTGGGTTAAAAATTGGGTTAAAAATTGGGTTAAAAATTGGGTTAGAAAAATGGGTTAGAAAATTGGGTCAAAAATTGGGTTAAAAATTGGGTTAAAAATTGGGTTAAAAATTGGGTTAAAAATTGGGTTGAAAATTGGGTTAAAAATTGGGTTAGAAATTGGGTTAAAAAATTGGGTTAGAAATTGGGTTAAAAAATTGGGTTAGAAATTGGGTTAAAAAATTGGGTTAAAAATTGGGTTAAAAAATTGGGTTAGAAATTGGGTTAAAAAATTGGGTTAAAAATTGGGTTAAAAAATTGGGTTAGAAATTGGGTTGAAAATTGTGTTAAAAAATTGGGTTAGAAATTGGGTTAAAAAATTGGGTTAAAAATTGGGTTAAAAAATTGGGTTAGAAATTGGGTTAAAAATTGGGTTAGAAATTGGGTTAAAAAATTGTGTTAAAAAATTGGGTTTAAAAATTGGGTTAGAAAAATGGGTTAAAAATTGGGTTAGAAAAATGGGTTAGAAAATTGGGTTAGAAAAATGGGTTAGAAAATTGGGTTAAAAATTGGGTTAAAAATTGGGTTAAAAATTGGGTTAAAAATTGGGTTAAAAATTGGGAAAAAAATTGGGTTAAAAATTGGGTTAGAAAAATGGGTTAGAAAATTGGGTGAAAAATTGGGTTAAAAATTGGGTTAAAAATTGGGTTAAAAATTGGGTTAGAAATTGGGTTAAAAATTGGGTTAAAAATTGGGTTAAAAATTGGGTTAGAAATTGGGTTAAAAATTGAATTTAAAAATTGGGTTAGAAAATTGGGTTAAAAATTGTGTTAAAAATTGGGTTAGAAATTGGGTTAAAAATTGGGTTAAAAATTGTGTTAAAAATTGGGTTAGAAATTGGGTTAAAAATTGAATTTAAAAATTGGGTTAGAAATTGGGTTAAAAATTGGGTTAAAAATTGGGTTAAAAATTGGGTTAGAAATTGGGTTAAAAATTGAATTTAAAAATTGGGTTAGAAAATTGGGTTAAAAATTGGGTTAGAAATTGGGTTAGAAATTGGGTTAAAAATTGTGTTAAAAATTGGGTTAGAAATTGGGTTAAAAATTGGGTTAAAAATTGTGTTGAAAATTGGGTTAAAAATTGGGTTAAAAATTGGGTTAAAAATTGGGTTAGAAATTGGGTTAAAAATTGAATTTAAAAATTGGGTTAGAAAATTGGGTTAAAAATTGGGTTAAAAATTGGGTTAAAAATTGGGTTAAAAATTGGGTTAGAAATTGGGTTAAAAATTGGGTTAGAAATTGGGTTAAAAATTGGGTTAGAAATTGGGTTAAAAATTGAATTTAAAAATTGGGTTAGAAATTGGGTTAAAAATTGGGTTAAAAATTGGGTTAAAAATTGGGTTAAAAATTGGGTTAAAAATTGGGTTAAAAATTGGGTTAGAAATTGGGTTAAAAATTGTGTTAAAAATTGGGTTAGAAATTGGGTTAAAAATTGGGTTAAAAATTGTGTTAAAAATTGGGTTAGAAATTGGGTTAAAAATTGGGTTAAAAATTGGGTTAGAAATTGGGTTAAAAATTGGGTTAAAAATTGGGTTAAAAATTGGGTTAGAAATTGGGTTAAAAATTGAATTTAAAAATTGGGTTAGAAAATTGGGTTAAAAATTGGGTTAAAAATTGGGTTAAAAATTGGGTTAAAAATTGGGTTAGAAATTGGGTTAAAAATTGGGTTAGAAATTGGGTTAAAAATTGTGTTAAAAATTGGGTTAGAAATTGGGTTAAAAATTGAATTTAAAAATTGGGTTAGAAAATTGGGTTAAAAATTGTGTTAAAAATTGGGTTAGAAATTGGGTTAAAAATTGGGTTAAAAATTGTGTTAAAAATTGGGTTAGAAATTGGGTTAAAAATTGGGTTAAAAATTGGGTTAGAAATTGGGTTAAAAATTGTGTTAAAAATTGGGTTAGAAATTGGGTTAAAAATTGGGTTAGAAATTGGGTTAAAAATTGTGTTAAAAATTGGGTTAGAAATTGGGTTAAAAATTGGGTTAGAAATTGGGTTAAAAATTGGGTTAAAAATTGGGTTAAAAATTGGGTTAAAAATTGGGTTAAAAATTGGGTTAAAAATTGGGTTAAAAATTGGGTTAAAAATTGGGTTAAAAATTGGGTTAAAAATTGGGTTAGAAATTGGGTTAAAAATTGGGTTAAAAATTGGGTTAAAAATTGGGTTAAAAATTGGGTTAAAAATTGGGTTAAAAATTGGGTTAAAAATTGGGTTAAAAATTGGGTTAAAAATTGGGTTAAAAATTGGGTTAGAAATTGGGTTAAAAATTGAATTTAAAAATTGGGTTAGAAAATTGGGTTAAAAATTGGGTTTAAAAATTGGGTTAAAAATTGGGTTAAAAATTGGGTTGAAAATTGGGTTAGAAATTGGGTTAAAAATTGAATTTAAAAATTGGGTTAGAAAATTGGGTTAGAAATTGGGTTAAAAAATTGGGTTAAAAATTGGGTTAAAAGTTGGGTTAAAAATTGGGTTAAAAATTGGGTTAGAAATTGGGTTAAAAATTGAATTTAAAAATTGGGTTAGAAAATTGGGTTAAAAATTGTGTTAAAAATTGGGTTAGAAATTGGGTTAAAAATTGGGTTAAAAATTGTGTTAAAAATTGGGTTAGAAATTGGGTTAAAAATTGGGTTAAAAATTGGGTTAGAAATTGGGTTAAAAATTGTGTTAAAAATTGGGTTAGAAATTGGGTTAAAAATTGGGTTAAAAATTGTGTTAAAAATTGGGTTAGAAATTGGGTTAAAAATTGTGTTAAAAATTGGGTTAGAAATTGGGTTAAAAATTGGGTTAAAAATTGTGTTAAAAATTGGGTTAGAAATTGGGTTAAAAATTGAATTTAAAAATTGGGTTAGAAATTGGGTTAAAAATTGGGTTAAAAATTGGGTTAAAAATTGGGTTAGAAATTGGGTTAAAAATTGAATTTAAAAATTGGGTTAGAAAATTGGGTTAAAAATTGGGTTAGAAATTGGGTTAGAAATTGGGTTAAAAATTGTGTTAAAAATTGGGTTAGAAATTGGGTTAAAAATTGGGTTAAAAATTGTGTTAAAAATTGGGTTAAAAATTGGGTTAAAAATTGGGTTAAAAATTGGGTTAGAAATTGGGTTAAAAATTGAATTTAAAAATTGGGTTAGAAAATTGGGTTAAAAATTGGGTTAAAAATTGGGTTAAAAATTGGGTTAAAAATTGGGTTAGAAATTGGGTTAAAAATTGGGTTAGAAATTGGGTTAAAAATTGAATTTAAAAATTGGGTTAGAAATTGGGTTAAAAATTGGGTTAAAAATTGGGTTAAAAATTGGGTTAAAAATTGGGTTAAAAATTGGGTTAAAAATTGGGTTAGAAATTGGGTTAAAAATTGTGTTAAAAATTGGGTTAGAAATTGGGTTAAAAATTGGGTTAAAAATTGTGTTAAAAATTGGGTTAGAAATTGGGTTAAAAATTGGGTTAAAAATTGGGTTAGAAATTGGGTTAAAAATTGGGTTAAAAATTGGGTTAAAAATTGGGTTAGAAATTGGGTTAAAAATTGAATTTAAAAATTGGGTTAGAAAATTGGGTTAAAAATTGGGTTAAAAATTGGGTTAAAAATTGTGTTAAAAATTGGGTTAGAAATTGGGTTAAAAATTGGGTTAAAAATTGGGTTAGAAATTGGGTTAAAAATTGTGTTAAAAATTGGGTTAGAAATTGGGTTAAAAATTGGGTTAGAAATTGGGTTAAAAATTGTGTTAAAAATTGGGTTAGAAATTGGGTTAAAAATTGGGTTAGAAATTGGGTTAAAAATTGGGTTAAAAATTGGGTTAAAAATTGGGTTAAAAATTGGGTTAAAAATTGGGTTAAAAATTGGGTTAAAAATTGGGTTAAAAATTGGGTTAAAAATTGGGTTAAAAATTGGGTTAGAAATTGGGTTAAAAATTGGGTTAAAAATTGGGTTAAAAATTGGGTTAAAAATTGGGTTAAAAATTGGGTTAAAAATTGGGTTAAAAATTGGGTTAAAAATTGGGTTAAAAATTGGGTTAAAAATTGGGTTAGAAATTGGGTTAAAAATTGAATTTAAAAATTGGGTTAGAAAATTGGGTTAAAAATTGGGTTTAAAAATTGGGTTAAAAATTGGGTTAAAAATTGGGTTGAAAATTGGGTTAGAAATTGGGTTAAAAATTGAATTTAAAAATTGGGTTAGAAAATTGGGTTAGAAATTGGGTTAAAAAATTGGGTTAAAAATTGGGTTAAAAGTTGGGTTAAAAATTGGGTTAAAAATTGGGTTAGAAATTGGGTTAAAAATTGAATTTAAAAATTGGGTTAGAAAATTGGGTTAAAAATTGTGTTAAAAATTGGGTTAGAAATTGGGTTAAAAATTGGGTTAAAAATTGTGTTAAAAATTGGGTTAGAAATTGGGTTAAAAATTGGGTTAAAAATTGGGTTAGAAATTGGGTTAAAAATTGTGTTAAAAATTGGGTTAGAAATTGGGTTAAAAATTGGGTTAAAAATTGTGTTAAAAATTGGGTTAGAAATTGGGTTAAAAATTGTGTTAAAAATTGGGTTAGAAATTGGGTTAAAAATTGGGTTAAAAATTGGGTTAAAAATTGGGTTAGAAATTGGGTTAAAAATTGAATTTAAAAATTGGGTTAGAAAATTGGGTTAAAAATTGGGTTAGAAATTGGGTTAGAAATTGGGTTAAAAATTGTGTTAAAAATTGGGTTAGAAATTGGGTTAAAAATTGGGTTAAAAATTGTGTTAAAAATTGGGTTAAAAATTGGGTTAAAAATTGGGTTAAAAATTGGGTTAGAAATTGGGTTAAAAATTGAATTTAAAAATTGGGTTAGAAAATTGGGTTAAAAATTGGGTTAAAAATTGGGTTAAAAATTGGGTTAAAAATTGGGTTAGAAATTGGGTTAAAAATTGGGTTAGAAATTGGGTTAAAAATTGAATTTAAAAATTGGGTTAGAAATTGGGTTAAAAATTGGGTTAAAAATTGGGTTAAAAATTGGGTTAAAAATTGGGTTAAAAATTGGGTTAAAAATTGGGTTAGAAATTGGGTTAAAAATTGTGTTAAAAATTGGGTTAGAAATTGGGTTAAAAATTGGGTTAAAAATTGTGTTAAAAATTGGGTTAGAAATTGGGTTAAAAATTGGGTTAAAAATTGGGTTAGAAATTGGGTTAAAAATTGGGTTAAAAATTGGGTTAAAAATTGGGTTAGAAATTGGGTTAAAAATTGAATTTAAAAATTGGGTTAGAAAATTGGGTTAAAAATTGGGTTAAAAATTGGGTTAAAAATTGGGTTAAAAATTGGGTTAGAAATTGGGTTAAAAATTTTGTTAGAAATTGGGTTAAAAATTGTGTTAAAAATTGGGTTAGAAATTGGGTTAAAAATTGGGTTAGAAATTGGGTTAAAAATTGGGTTAGAAATTGGGTTAAAAATTGTGTTAAAAATTGGGTTAAAAATTGGGTTAAAAATTGGGTTAAAAATTGGGTTAAAAATTGGGTTAGAAATTGGGTTGAAAAATTAGGTTGTCATGCATTTTTCAGTTGCTCAAAAATGAAAGATTCGTCCTAACAGAACAAAAAACGGTCAAATATGTACTTTTTTCAACCTGCAAAACTAATGAAGGAAAACTCTCCTAAATATTAAGCAACGATTGAATTCGATAGAGAATCGAAAGCATTTTTACCTAAAAATTTTTCTTTGTGTAGATTTTGGAACAGCTTCCACGGGAATGAAGTTTGATGTCATTTCTATCGAATGTCGTGGTCAGAATGGAAAGCTAGCCGGGAAAGATCATGTGGGAATAATTGATAAAACATTGTTACCAAACTTTTCGAGAGAAACAACTAAATCAGTCAAGTTTTTAATGAAAAGAACCGAAAAAAACAGTCCTTCTGCTAGGTTCCAGGTCACTTTATTATTTTGAAGCTTCAAATTTTTGGGCACAACACCTGTTTTAACCAAATTTCATTGTTTTCTAGAAAAAAATTTTTTTTCTAGAAAAAAAAACGCAAAAACGCTTTAAAAGCTACGGTTCCAAGAATTTGATGAATAATGTTTTATTTTGGTGTAGATAATCATGCACGACAAACAACCTCTACCTTGCAGTCAATTTTCCATCTTCATGAATGCTTATTGCGCATAAATAATCAGTATTTGATGAGAGGAGGAAAACGAAGGAACTGATAATTTGCTCAATAATCGTTGTTAAACAAACTAACGGAAACTGTAGAGTTTCTAAAAACGTCATTCCAAAAAAACCAACTTGAAGTTTTGTTCATTTGCCATTATTGCAGTAAAGCAGCATTCAATTTAAAAAAATTCTATTTTTCGTTTCAACCCTGTTACAAATGCTTGATGTTTTTAAATTATTCGTTTTTAAAAACTAATCTCTTCTTTCCGTTTTCGCTGTAAACTTAAAGTAACTGCATATGCAATAGCAGTTTTGTATAAACTTGTGCGTCAAATAATTAACGAATTCTCAGCGGCTTATATGTTTACTATTATTTTGAAACCTGAAGAATAATTATTCTGTTTCCAAGATAATACAAAATGAGGTTCGATTTGAATAGAACGTTGAGAAAAAACATTCTCATAGTTCTAATTGATGTTTGAATTCCAATCATTTATAAAATCTCCAATCAATTTGTTCGCTAGCCATTCTCAATTTTTTTTTCTGCTTAACATTGCTTAGCGCGCGGAATAACGCAGTGTTCTTTACAGCGTTCAAAGCAGGTTCCTGAAACTAGTAATTTTTCAAGGGTCTCATTAAAAATAACTGCATTTTTTTAATGATTTCATAAAACTTTCTTTTTCACTTAAAATCATTAGAACCTGAACTAACAGTATCCTTCAATTAACGCCTCGGTTACAGACATGAGCGGAAGAGAATCTTTTGAATTGGGAATACGGAAGACGGAAGCCGAAATTCCGCTCATGTCTGCTCTGTTATTTTGAACTGTGTTTTCTCTTCTTTTTTTTCAGTTTCAAAAAGGCCATAAACTTATGATTTTTCTTGGTTGATATTTTACAAAGTAAATGTTTATTCAGTTGAAATTAGAAAAATTTAGTGGGAATTAAGTTTGTTATTTTACAACGTATTGGTGTATTTTCAAATGATTATTATAATAAGGAGGGGCTGGAATGGAAAACTATTTTTAATTTTTCAATCGAACACAATAACTCTATTTAGTTTTTTTTTCAAGTCCTCGGAATCTGTTTCATCAATTTATATGCTCTCAATTCAAACTACATCCGTTTTTGAACCATATTATAATTCACAAATGGCGTTTTTGAAAAATGTTCACCCCGTTTCAAGAACTTGTGCTGAATTGGTAACGGTAATGTAGTTTCGAGCATACCAGACCAAGACAATGTTTTGAATGTTTTAAAATTTAAATGTTTATTTACGATCGTCTAGATCGTGAGGAAGAAAAAGAGAGAGAAAATAGAATGTACAGAAAAGAGTAGGTGAGGGGTAGTGCAGGATAATGCGAATTCTCTTAATGATTTAAACTCCCAAGACTGGAAAATACAACGATCCTCCAAACACTGAAACTTTTCTTTAAATCTCGATAATGATGAAGTTCTGTAGCCGTAAATTACCGATTTGAAATTTCGAAAACCCCTGTTGTCTCATTTGTGGATTTGTGGAAGTTTTCTGATCATCACTTTTAAAAGTTCGTTCTTCGCTAACGATGTAACTGGACCTGATAATAATCTTTACTATTATTACCACACAGACTAGCTTTTCCGGACCTCCGGTCCGTTAGATCAATAGATAATTCTCACCTAATGATGCCCGTCTTTTCTGTTTTTAGATTGGAGCTCTAAGAAGTTCTGTGCTATATATGCACATAGCCAAAATCGCGTGTCCCAGTGTTTTCCCGGGAGGCAAGACTGAGGTGGTCGTCTCTCTTTTTACGTAACAAAGTGGGTCTAAAAATGTGGTTAATTTTAATCATTCGGGAGGAGCCAGACGGTTAAGGCGCGAAGCGCCGAAAACCGTCTGGTGGTGTATTACCTGTAAAAAGCAACTCCGAGGCTTTTTTGAAAGTTACTTCTGTTTGTGAAAATTAATCGATTCCTCTCAATTCCCGTGAAGTGATAATATGTTTATGAAACTGCAGCTACTATTCAAAAGCTTCGAAAGAAATGGATCACTTAGATTTTTTCTACTGTTCCAATATTCGGATGAATTGAAATCTCGAATATTCCTGATATTGAATCATCAGTCTTCATTTTTCAAACTTCCAGTTCGGGTTAGCAATTTTCATGCAATTTTCGGAATGCGTTTATTGAAATCGGGAACATGTATTTAAGTAGCCATACGTATAAATTGAACTCTTTGCTAAAAGCGTCAATTAATTTTATGATTTCTTTTTCTTCAGTTCCACATAGTCATTTTCAACAGACATGGATTTTCCAACGGCAATGGTAACCTCATTCGGGAATAATGATATTGCTGAAAGTGTGCTTTTTCTGTTTTGCCCAACTTTTGATTTTCGATTTTTGTTTAGTTGAAAGTATTTATCCGGATTTCCTAGATTATTAAGAGCCTTCCAGAAAGGTAGCTTTTTTCTTTATCTGAAAAATTGTCTTTTTTTCAGAAACTCAAAACTGAAACCAAACTCCATTTATAAAAACGAATGAGTCCGAAATCGGTTCCAATTTCATGTTATAACTGAGAATTTGTATTTGCTCTTGTTAGTAAGTTGGCAATTCGGAAGAAACCCCTGTTTTGGGCCTTGTAACCCTCAATCATTTGAGGTTTTTCATTATGGTTCAGAAAATTATCAATTTGATCTCAACAATAACTCAACTGTTCCATAAATGAGATTCTTAAAAGTTAGTACATTTTCCTCACTTCCGTTTTTAGAAACATTTTTCTGAAGTTTTCGCTGTTTTAGAAAATCGATGTATTATAAGTATGGAATTATTTCGGATTCGGATTTGCTGCTAGAAGTAACTGAATGTGACTAAATTTGTTCCAGGGTTCAACAAATTTGAAAACTCACCATTTTTTCTCTACCAAAAAATGATTTATAGCACCTCTTATATAAGGGCTGACGATTTATTCATGCGACTAATTCCTGATTTCGGACTCTACCACATGGCGTGTTTGCAACCAGATTATTATGTCAATTGCACCCTCAAAAATCAGCTGTTTCAAAAATTTTGGAACAATGCAATGGATCCCTTGAAATCTAATTCGATTGTGAGGCGGTTCTGAAAAATTTTGAGATATCCAAATTATCCGTTTATCCGAAACGAGTACGGATATTTTGCTGTAGGAAAAATTTTCGGAAATCAGAAAGTGGATATAAATCAGAAGTGGATATAAGAGGTTTGACAAATTCTATTCTTTGTATCCCTCAATCAGTTTTTCAGTTTCAGTGTTGTTCAAAGAGAAATTTATCCATCTTATCTAACCTATTTGGGCTTTTTTCAACTGTTCCAAGAATGAGATACCTGAAGGTTGGAAGTTTATCCTCACTTGTACTTCTCTTTATGCTATTCTATAGTAACAATCTATTTAAAGTATAAAACTTTCTCGAATTTGACCTGCGTTCTCGTAGTAGCTGTTATTGATTATAACCTTTTCCAAAATCTGAAAAATTTGAAAATAAAAATTATTTTTCTGTTGTTATTTTTCTGTGTCAAAACTTCGATATCCTTCATCTTGATTATTTCGAAACTATTAGGTTGTTCGATGGATAATGTCGTTTTTTTCGAAGTGTCTTCGAAGGGTGATATCTCAGCCAAAACTAAACATTTTTTGGTACTCAAAAAAGCATTAGAAAGAGTGTTTTGAAGACATTCACTTGGTATTCCAACAAAAGTTTGAAGTTGAAAACGGGGCCCGAAAAACCTGCTTGTTCGAAACAAGAAAAATTTTTGAAGCTGTTTTTGGATGCTTGGTGCTCCAAGATGGATGATGTAAAACTTTCAAAAAATTTATGTGAGTTTGATGAAAGGTTAAATATATTAAAAATTCAAACCAGAGCCCGATTGATCTCGTTGTTCTGTTTTTATGAAGCCCCATTCACAAGTTACTCGTAAATCAACTGAAATTTTTCGACCATTTTTTGTACTGAGCACCGAAAAATCACTTCGGTTTTTTTTTCACTTTTTTGAACTAAGTAAAAACAATTCAGTTAGACACTATAACTGTTAAAAAAGTGGTTTCTGAGCAATAGCCGCTGAAATTATTTTACTGAAGGCTGCCGTAACCCATATTTCAGTGAATATGCCGAACGGCTAATTTTCGTCTTGAATCATCTGAATCTAAGATGGAGTTTTTTGTGAGTGAGGACGGTTAGTCATTGTTACAAAAACATAGTAAAAATTAATATCGCCCGTACCGCCACTGAGAAATACGAAAAGCAAAAAAAGATCAAAAAACAGACCATTTTCTATAGCTTGCCAATCCGAGATAAAATTTTCTGAAGACACTAAGTTTGGGTATTTTACTTTACTTGTTATAGCCCATAAATTGAAAAAAATTTCAGGAAGATTCCTCTTTTGAAAACAAAGATACACCACCTCGAAAAAAAACGACATTATCCATCGAACAACCTAATAGTTCTATAGTTATGATATAAACTGACCAATACAGCAGAATATTTTGCTCGAGTATTCCAGTTTTTCCTTATTTTCAGAAGTTTTTGGTTTATGACTATCAATTTCAAGTTTTGTCTCATGCATTCATCATAGTTTTGGAACGCAAAAAACTTCGCAATGTTCAGAACATTCCGAGTTTCGAAAACTGTTCCTCTTTATGTATATTTCAAATAATTTGATGAAATCGCATTACTTTTCCAATCTTAGTCCAATTTTTTTCAAATTAGTATCGGCTTCATGGCGCAAATATCGTTTGAAATCATGTAACTTCTAAATTAAGTCATAAATAAAACTCCTCCAGCAATCTCATTCAGAATTTGATCTTCCAGCAAGGTTCCGTTATAATGAACGCAAAAATTAACGCACGCTTCAATGTCAAATTCAAAAATAGCGTGTAAAATGAACAAACATATAAAATTTTGTTACATTCACTGAACTGATTTTATTTAAAAAAACGTTCTTATACAGATCAATTTGAGAATTTTAATTTCCCGTGAAAGCTAATTGTTCCAAACGGAAAGGTTCAACTCTTATCAATAAGCACAAAACTTTAATGAAACATATTTTTCCCCAATTCTTACTATTTCACTACCACCTCATCTTGAAATCTATTTGAACCTGATTTGTTCAATGATTTTAACCATTAAAAAAATTTCTTACAGATACTCAACCCACGATTTCATAATTTTTTTGTTCCAAGTATATTTCAAACGATTACCAAAGGTTCAAACCAAGATGTGTTATTAAATAAAAGTTTCGAAACCGAAAAAATAAATTTTCGTAATCCGCCAAAAATTTCAACAGTTTCTTAAAGTTTTCAAATAAATCCTTTTCTCTTAGTTTTATTGTGAAATTGGAGTTTAGGAAAAAATTAATATATTTATTTCAGTAATGTACAATAAAAAAATATAGTTGTTTTTTCCTTGCCAATGATATTAAAGTTTTGAAACCAAAAAAATACTTTACTGTTTCGAATTTTTGATTAATGAAGTTCAGAGATGTGTTTAGCTAGAATAGCAACTGTTCAGGTAACCCAATCGCTCACTGGAATCTCAAACCGGAATTTATTATGAAAAAAAACTCAATTTGTCCTGAGTTAATTTTTAGATGAATGCGATATCTTTTAGGTTTTCCTGGGTTTCTAGTCTCTTCGAAAACTTATTCATAAGACGGAGCCGCATTCATGGCACATTGCATTTGAAAATTTTCTTCTCTGAAATTGAAGCTTTGAAACCTAATCTATCTTTATTTAAAAACTGTTTTAAGAGTACGATGAATCGAATTCTTTCTCAAGTCAAATAGTGGAGATGAATATCAACAGGTTTGCCGTCTTTGCTGGATCTTTTGAACAAATTGTTCGATAATATGATACATCAGAACCTAACCGATGGGTGAATGGAAATCCATCAAGCAGTTCTCTTCAGATTTTCAAATAACAGTTTGATTTCGTTACTCTTTTTTATATGTACTAAAGATTTGAAACATGAAATTGTTTTTTTGGATCCAAGGATCCCATCTACGTTGAATCTAACTTTTATGTCAATTGTTTTTTTGTGCTACCCAGTTTTAGTTTTCAATGAGTTTGTTATACATAACTGCGTTAAAGGTTGATTATTGGAAGTCTAATGACGGAAGTTAATCCATCGTTAATCCAACATTTTTCAAAATACCAAATTTCGAAATACTGTATTAAAACTGTCTATGAAATACTCACCACTGAAAACGAAACGTTAAACAATTTGTATTTTTTATCTCGAAAATTTACGAACTTTTCGAAGCAGCATTTCATTTTGATTCCATAAAAAATATATCGACATTGCGATTTCATCAGCGATTCCGAATCAATGTTTCAAAGCTCATAATTTTTTTTGGAGATGAAATTTTTTAGAATTCGAAGTAAGACTGAAACCATGTTGAACTGATTTTTTTTAAACATATGTACTCTTGCCCATAAAACAAGATCTTGAAAATTTTAAAAATTTTCGCGGTTTTGAGAAACTGATTCTTTTTCACCTGTGTGCCTGATAATTTGTGGTTTTAATTTAAATTGTGTCAAAAAGTGAACAACGCTCCGGATTTTGAACATTGGATGCACAAAAACAAGAGAAACCCACCTAACCAACTTCTGATGCATTCTTTGTTCACGGCCACTCGAAATTTTGTTTTGATAAAATCAAACGTTTCACATGTGTGTAAAATCAAAAGAAAATCAAAAATCTGTTGAAACGATTTTTTGGAACCTATTAAAAAATAATACAGTTTTCCCAGCTTGGGAAAGTTCATTCAACTATTTTTTTCCCGATGTGATACTTACGGGTTTTTCCAAAATATTTCTGGTTTTGTCTGGAATTTCAAATTTTTGGGGGGTCTTAAAATTATTGGGCACACTGTGAACTATCACATTTCTTTTTAAAACTTTTTGGGAGTAGGGGTTGCAAAGGAACTGGTACACCAATCTGATCATCTGAAAAGCCGAATAATCATAAAATCACTTTTTTGAAACTGGAAACAACAAGCTTCAACTACACCGTGGCAGAATATCGTAATGTTCAGGAAATTATTCATTACGGTTTCATGAAACTGTGATAATTTCAGACAATCTTAGTAACTCGTTCATCAACGTTGTAGCGGAAAGTTTCAGAGCTTAGAATGTCAAGAATTGATTCAACATGAACGATACGGCGAACTAACAGTTAGACACCATACACTGCGTTCATGAAGTTTAGTCTGAAAAGAGATCATGAAAAACTGCGCCGAGGGGTAATTTTGCATTCCAAATCATATGGCATTCACAGTTTTTTGATTTTTGATGCATAGTTTTCAGCATTTCAATTTTTTTGTCTGTTCAAACAAACTGAGTTGTTCATTATTGATACCGAAAAAATGATGTATTCATCAGAACATTTAAAAACTTTAATTAATAGGAACAGTTGCGCTGCAATGTGGAAGGTCCGCCAATTTTCAGGAGCTCTTTTATTTTATAGATTTCCAATACAAAACATTGAAAAAAAGGTTCGAAGTGTCTCGAATTATTATTTCAAGTGTTGAATAGAAATGATGAAACATTGAAATTATTTGTTCCAGTGTTTCATCAAGTTTAGAATAAGCGCGGAGGTACCGAAATTACGCAAAAACAATAGAAGGCTCAATAATCTTATAGAAAAAAACTCAATTTCATAAACTTGAAGCCCACGTCCGTAAAAATTATTTTATGTTTCAAAACTTAGTTAATTTGATTATCATCGATTTTGAACCTAAAGTGAGACTTTTTTAACACAGTTTCATAAACTTGGTTTCATTTTATATTTAAAAAAGTGCCTAATCAACAAACTCCATATTTCCGAAATCTAATAAAAAAGAGAATACAAAATGACAAAACATCGAAAATATCTTCGTTTTTCGAAACGGAAATTGAAATAACTCCGAATAAAAAATTATAGAAACTCCGAAATCAGAAACGATAATACTGCATGGTGCCAACAAAGTTATTCCATTTTCAAAATGGGCACATCTGAATCAGTTTTGATCAGGGCTGTCGGTCGCACGGCCGGCCGCTGCCAGCCACAATAAGCCGCCGAAAAGCCGCGGCCGGCCGGCTTTTGGAAAACTTTCTCAAGCAGAAAGCCGGCCGCTGTCGGCTGGCCTCGGCTTTTGAAACTATTTTTGATTAATGATAACTTTGAAACAAAAATAGTTTTGAATGATGTCACAGGACGTTTTTTCAATAAGGAAATCGCTGCTTAGTTCTATTTGCGACATGAATACCAAATTACCCAAAATAAAATAGCCTCTTACGCTCAGTGTTGAGAGTTTTATACTCAAATCTGTTTATCTAGGAGCTGTGAGTGATACTTGTTATTTGGATCTTCTAGCAATGAAAATTTGAAAATTAGTTCAAACAACTTCACGGTTTTGCCTACGTTCGCGGCCTCCCACGGCTCCCCTCACGGCCGGCTTCGGCTAGCCGCGAAAAACGACAGCCCTGGTTTTGATGACATCTAGTTCAAATCTAATATCCATTATGGACCTATTCACCGAATTAATCGGTGACCGTTTTTTCCGATTTATTGCCGATTTATTCAATTCACGGCTGCCGATTTATTCCGAAAAATTCCGGTTAATTCACCCGAAAATATGGGTCGCTTCCAGATATTGATACCGGGAAAATACATGCGCCTTTAAGCTCGGGTCGATTTACGGGGGAGAAATACGGGGTTGGTGGGAACGCATTAACGCGCTCTGTTGAGTTTGAATTTTCGCAATTTTCTAGACAAACGTGACGAAAAAGTGAGAAAATGGAAATTGAAAGAAAAAGAAAAAACTACAAGCCGTGAGTAATTCAACAATAGAAACCAAACGAAAAAGTTTAATTGCAGGCCCTTTTTCTAGAACAGCAACAAATGTTGCTGTGGAACGCTGCGCTGACCGTTAGAAATCCCGATGAGCGGGTCGAAGTTATTGATAGAACTAATTTTTATAATTTTTCCGAATCGGTTAAATTTAAAATAGTCAACAATCTGACCGAAGTGAGTTAAAAACTCGTCGAAAAGCCACTTCACTAAACAATTCAGAGATATTTCGGGGTATCACATGAGCTATTCCACGATCTGCTAGGCATGCTTGATACGCAAAATCGTTCTTTCAAAATTTCGCCTGAAATGCGTGTAGCTGTTTTTCTGAAATACATTCGTGAAGGTATGATAATTAGCGTGTACTGTTTGCAAGCGATCATTCTAGGAAGATCGCAAAACTCCATGGCGCATGATATCGGCATTTCTCAGTCTTCTGTCTGTAGAATTATCAAAGAGACCTGTGCAGCTCTGTGTAGCATCGCTTCGAGGGTTATTAAACTCCCTTCTACTAGAGCTGAGATCGAAAGTGCGGAGAGGTCTTTCTACAACAAAAAGGACATGACAGGAAGAATTAGAAAATTGCCTTGTTTCGGAGTGTTAGATGGGAAACACTTCGCATTGGAGCATCCACCTCACTCTGGATCACTTAATGCAAACTACAAAGGCTTTTTCTCGTTCAATACTCTCATGATCTGTGATGCCGACCTCAGAGTAATCGGTACTATTCCGGTTTACGGGTCCCATAAAAAATTCCGGGTCCCACATTTCGATTTACGGGTCCCAAAAAAACTTCCGGGTCCCAAATTTTCCGACTTGCATCACTCGGGTCCCAACTTTCGAATAACGGGTCCCATAAAAACTTCCGGGTCCCATCTTTTTGGATTTGCACCACTCGGGTCCCATTTTTTTATTTACGGGTCCCAAAAAATCTTCCGGGTCCCAAAATTTCGGGAATGCATCACTCGGGTCCCAAAAAAACTTGAGAAAATTTTTACATTTTTTGTCGATTTTTGACCGTCTTCTGATTAGCTTTAAACATTTGAAGTCTCTTCGGAATTTGCTCAAACAGTGAAGATGTTGATAATTTTGAACTTTTTGATGAATGTTAAAGTCAATGTGGCTCACAAGTCCAAGAATAGTGATTGATATTGGATTAAATGTCAATTATAGTATGGAAGATATCATTAGATCATTGAAAAACGGCGTTACAGACTGATAATGGCCATTTTGGTTGAAAAAACTAAGATGCATTTCACCTTTCAAAGTTCCCAGAATTCATCAATAAGTAGAAACGTTTTTCATAAGCTCTTGTTTTAGCATTATGTGGGCTCAAAAATAGTCAAGTCAGTTCTGTATATTATGGGACCCGGAAAATTTTTTGGGACCCGTTAATAAAAAGATGGGACCCGAGTGATGCAAATCCAAAAAGTTGGGACCCGGAAGTTTTTATGGGACCCGTTATTCGAAAGTTGGGACCCGAGTGGTGCAAGTCGGAAATTTTGGGACCCGGAAGTTTTTTTGGGACCCGTAAATAAAAAGATGGGACCCGAGTGGTGCAAATTCAAAAAGATGGGACCCGGAATTTTTTATGGGACCCGTAAACCGGAATAGTACCGAGTAATCTATTGCCAAATTTCCGAGTTAGGTATTAACAGCGACGCGCAACTGTTTCGTGATGGGCCTCTCGGAGAAATTCTTGCCAATTCCATTCGTACTTGCGGATTTCGTATGCAAGAAGATGAAAAAACCATTCTTCCACCATTTATTTTGTCGGACAACGGATTCGGACTCTCTCATTCCGTCATGCAGCCCTACCGGCAGACCCAAATGACGCCTCAAAATCACGTATTCAACCAGAAGTTATGTGCAGTGCGGGTTAAAATCGAAAACCTGTTTGGAGTCTTAACTTCAAAGTTTCGTATTTTTCGCCGAGAGCTAAACCTCGATCCACAAGCAAGCAGAACACTCGTAGTGGCTTGCTCTGTTCTTCACAATCTTCAGGTTGGCCCAGTGCGTTACGAAGATGCTGATGACGATCCATTGCCAAGACTTGGGAATCCATATGCAAATGTCGAAGAACAGCGCACTGCTCTGAAAATGTTTCTTCTGAGTTGAACAATTGTTAAATAAAAACTTGTTAACAAAAAAAAACACAAATTATAACAGGGTAACATTAGGATTAAACAAAAACTGCGTGAACACTAGTTATTAATACGAATAATTATTGGATGTCGATTCGCCGCCATCGAAACCGTCTACGTTGTATTTTCCATTGAGATCGTACAAAGTTGATTCACGAGAGTGGTACGATGGGAATGGGGAAGAGGCGGGCGGTTTAGGTTTGCGGAGTTTTCTCATGTATGATACTACATCAGCTTCAGCATCGTACTTTTCCAACTCGGACATTTCTTTGACCAAATCTTTAAAGACTTCACACACTCTTCGCGAGCTGCATTCTGACTTTTTATCGTTTTCAAAAGCGAAAACTTCTCTCAAAGTCTCTCGATTCTTTTCCATTTTTTCACGCATAACGGAAAGAACATCTGAAATTTTTGTTCAGGTTTGGGCTCAATTTATCCACACGCTCACTTTCTTTTCCTGAACTATTAGGTTGTTCGATGGATAATGTCGTTTTTTTCGAAGTGTCTTCGAAGGGTGATATCTCAGCCAAAACTAAATATTTTTTGGTACTCTAAAAAGCATTAGAAAGAGTGTTTTCAAGACATTCATTTCCTGTTTCAACAAGAATATAAAGTTAAAAACGGGCCCCGAAAAACCTGCTTGTTCGAAACAAGAAAAATTTTTGAAGCTGTTTTTGGAGGCTTGGTGCTCCAAGATGGTTGATGTAAAACTTTCAAAAAGTTTATGTGGGTTTGATAAAAGGTCAAATATATTAAAAATTCAAACTAGAGCCCGATTGATCTTGTTGTTCTATTTTTATGAAGCCCCATTCACAAGTTACTCGTAAATCAACTGAAATTTTTCGACCATTTTTTGTACTGAGCACCGAAAAATTAATTCAGTTCTTTTTTCACTTTTTTGAACAGGGTAAAAACAATTCAGTTAGACACTATAACTCTTAAAAAAGTGGTTTCTGAGCAATAGCCGCCGAAATTACTTTACTGAAGGCTGCCGTAAGCCATATTTCAGTGAATATGCCGAACGGCTAATTTTCGTCTTGAATCATCTGAATCTAAGATGGAGTTTTTTGTGAGTGAGGACGGTTAGTCATTGTTACAAAAACATAGTAAAAATTAATATCGCCCGTACCGCCACTGAGAAATACGAAAAGCAAAAAATGATAAAAAAACAGACCATTTTCTATAGCTTGCCAATCCGAGATAAAATTTGCTGAAGACACCAAGTTTGGGTATTTTACTTTACTTGAAAAAAACGACATTATCCATCGAACAACCTAATAGATCTATAATCTTGTTTCACTTTTCGATCAGCTTTTGGGGTATTCATACTTTCGAAAAGTTCATGCTTCTCCGATCCGACAATAAAAACGCTGAAAAATTTGCTGATTCATGTATCAAAACTGTAATCGTTTACTTTTTCGTCTCTCTTTTAGCTAAAGGTCCATTGAGAAATGACATTTGATCGGAGAAAGAGAACTTCGATTGTACTTCGTCTTTGCCACATCCCGATTTTGCTTTTCTGATTCTCAACAAATGGGCACTATAATCCTTCTCAAGCTCTTTCCATAGATTCTCGGCAGTTTTTCCTGCACTTTTTGGCCATTTTGCCATGAAACGTTTGAATTCGCCCTCTAAATCCATCCACAACTTTCTCTTCACTTCCACTCTGTGGTGATTCGCTTCAGAAGAATCCCATAGAACTGGTTCTTCTTGAACTCTTGAGATGAAATCGACGATGTCCGATGGATTATGCTGCAAACAATTAAAACTTCTGATGACAGATTAGCTTCAACTACTTTTTTTATAGCTTTCCGTCCAATGCAGTTTTGTTCGTCGTCCTCTTTTTGCAGGTGTTGGAGCTCCTTCTTCAAGTGAATCGTCGATTTCTAATCCATTTGTTTCATCAGTTAGAAGCTCGTCGTCAACTACGATGTAATCCATGTGAAAGCTCTAACTACGTATCACTCCTTGATTCTGAATTTTTAGAACAATATTTTTAGTTAAAAACCGTCAGGAAAAGAAAAAAAATCACTAAATTGCGAGAATTCAAACTCAATAGAGCGAATGCGTTCCCACCAACCCCGTATTTCTCCCCCGTAAATCGACCCGAGCTTAAAGGCGCATGTATTTTCCCGGTATCAATATCTGGAAGCGACCCATATTTTCGGGTGAATTAACCGGAATTTTTCGGAATAAATCGGCAGCCGTGAATTGAATAAATCGGCAATAAATCGGAAAAAACGGTCACCGATTAATTCGGTGAATAGGTCCATTAAAACGAAGTACAGGAGTGGAACAAACAAGGGAACTTGCGTTTTCAGAGATGCTTCATCACCATGATTAACTGTTCAGTTGCATCAATTTTTTGGAAAGTCAAATAAAATCAAAGTTTCAATATCAGAGCAACTTACTAGAGTGAAAAATCGAAATATTTTTATCGACACGGGTTAGTAATGCACCAGTTGATCAGAAAGTGGACTGCCATGGAAGTTTTAAGCAAAGTTTGAAACAATGAAATTTTCTTGAAGCTGATAAGAAAATCTTCGGAACTTTCATTTTCTATGGATAGAGACCGCAACGTGCACCACGAAACTTCAATTCAACTAAAACTGTTAATATAGATGTGTTCTAAAGTTCAACATGAGTATATTCCCAAATTTTTTCTCAAAAATATTCATCCGTTCCCGAGTTACAGTCATTTTTGTGACGCTTTTTTTACTACTGAATTTCCATCGAAGCGTTGTCGGCGGCGCGAAAAAGAGGGTGGCGTCGCAATAGCAAGGCTGCGGCACGAGTTTTCAGTGGTTTTCGGAAAATCGCTTTCTGATGTAAATTATTGGAGAAAAAATACAAAAATGAAATCCTCGACTAAATCAAAATCATTATGAATCGTTTCTGTGGTTCGTAAAAATGTTTTGGTGGAGCGGGGGTTGAACCACGGTCTTGAGATCAGCGGCCAGTCGTGCTAGCCACTAGGCTACGGGCGCAGCCGCGCCGGCGATTCTAATGGTACCTATAAAGGGGGCACCACCGTTGGTTGGTCGACCCCAGTTTTTCAATCAATTTCCTCATTTTTATAATGAGAAAAACTGAAATAAAAATTTTCGGCGAACTCTGGGAGCTTAAGTTTCTATATGAAACTTGTGCCAAATTTTACGTAGAAGACAATGGAAAACAGACAATTTGCGTATTTCATACAAAGAAAGTCGCAAAATCAAAAAAACTGTAGAAAATCAAAAACTGCCGTTTTTGAAAAGGAATAAAAATAAGTTCCTGACATCCAAATTTTTTGAAAATTTGTTTTGGGGTTTGTAAAGAATAGTTCTATCCAAATATGCAATAAAAACATTAAGTTATATTATTCATTTTGTTGTCGATTTTGATGGTAGTTTGAATGAGTCTAACTTTTTTCGGCGAACTCCAAGACCGATTTTAACAGAAAAATCGAATTCAGCATCACAAAAACTACCGGAATCAATCGAGAAAACATGCGTATTCGACCTATATTGAACAGTTTCTCTTAATTTTCTGCAACTTGTTTTGAAGTTTCACAGATTTCCTTTCTCTAGTTCTGTTAGTTTCACAGCTACTGATCCAGAAGTACTTCCATTGGATTCTACGCAGTCGATTACATAAAGTTTTATCGAATCTGTATCAAATTAGCATATACCGACCGTGCTATTAATCGTCAAACACCGCGCGGGCCCGTCGGTGGAAAAAAACGCCTCGCCCCGCCTCCTTTCATTGCGGTCTCTATCTATGGAACATTATTATGTTTTGATTCAACGTTTGGGCCCCTTATTCAAAACATTAAAGTTACAAAAGCGCCATTATTTATTTGTCGAGGACATGAAACTTCAAAATAATTGAAAATAAACACATTTTTCTTGCGAAAGTCTGTTTCATCTATCCTATGAGTTTCATAGAAAAAATCTGAATACGTTACTGGCGTAATTCAAATTTCCAAGTTTAAAGTCGATTTTGTAACTTCAAAGGTTGCAATACATAACACTGGCACAAAAATTTTTATTTCACGGATTGTGGACTTTGGAAACATTTGATTATATATTTTTATATTTTTATTATATTTTTGAAAGGAAAATTATTGGTAGCGCCTGCCGAGGCACTTATCGTTTTCATGAAACTGGAATTCCCTCTGTTTTCATGATAAAATGAAATTGAACAGTATCAGTTTGCAAAATAATATTACCAGTATTCATTGTAACCAAAGACTAACAATTCGTTCAAGAATCGGAAAAGTTTATTTTCAATGAAGCTAAGGAAATTTGAAGAAACAGGAAAGAATTGGCAAATTTCTTTTCTTGGCGGTGTTGCTCCAAATATTTTTGTGTTGAAGTTACTGTTAAGCTATCAACAAATTGGAAAATACTTCATTATTTTTCTGCGATTTTTTTCCAGGTGAAATTCATTCGTGTTCAAACATGGAAAAGTTGTATTAGTTCTTGTGATAAACTGTAGGTGCAACCAAATCTTTGTCCGCTATGCCGAGCTTTGAATACTATAAAGGCAATGGGCATGAAAACGAAGAAACATACGCTTCTTTTCTAAAATGGCCTTTTTAGTGAGCGCGAGGGTCTCTTGAATTACACAAGATGGTTGCAAAGGAAAAAATAAGTAACTGAAAACCGTATTTTTATTGAAAAAATATCGGAACATCCTCGTACAAAATCATTGCTTTTTTATTAGTGAAATTGTTGATTCTATGCTTTAACTAGGCTTTTTTATTTCCAAAATTAGATGAAATTGTGTTTCGAAGCATCAAAAAATTAAGCAAGATGTACTGATGCACGCTTGAAATCGATTCTCCCTAATTTTTTAGCTTCGATTTTCTGAAGAAATAATAAAAACCCCATCATAAAACAGAAATTTTGTTTCAGTATTTCGTGAGAAATGGGAAAGAAAAATAGTATAACTAGTGCAATCTCCGGGTAGGTTTTTCTAAAAAAAAATCTGAAAGTAGAAAAAAAGAGATGCTTTCCAATGGGTTTTCAAAAATTAAACCTAGACATTTTTTCTCAGGATCCAAGAATCAAAACGAAAAACTGATCCATGAGGTAAAAAAATGGAAAACAAACAAGAGAAGCACTTTCGCTTTCCAATAATGTTTTTATCAACCAATTCCATTTATGTATAAACTGGTTTCAACTACTTACCTTTATAATTTTTCTTCAGTTAATGCAATTTCCCATTTTTTCAATGTTCTTAACATTTATATTTTGTGATAAGAATATCTATTACGTTCCATTTGGCTCTATTTTACTATTACGTTCCATTTGGCTTCTATCATCATTTTAAGAAAATATACTCACAATAGTTTGAACTATTGCGATTTATTTGGCTTCAATCATCATTCAAAAAAAATATACTCACAATAGTTTGAACTATTGTGATTTATTTGGCTTCTATCATCATTTTAAGAAAATATACTCACAATAGTTTGAACTATTGCGATTTATTTGGCTTCTATCATCATTTCAAGAAAATATACTCACAATAGTTTGAACTATTGTGATTTATTTGGCTTCTATCATCATTTTAAGAAAATATACTCACAATAGTTTGAACTATTGCGATTTATTTGGCTTCTATCATCATTTTAAGAAAATATACTCACAATAGTTTGAACTATTGTGATTTATCTAGCTTCTATCATCATTTTAAGAAAATATACTCACAATAGTTTGAACTATTGTGATTTATCTAGCTTCTATCATCATTTTAAGAAAATATACTCACAATAGTTTGAACTATTGCGATTTATCTAGCTTCTATCATCATTTTAAGAAAATATACTCACAATAGTTTGAACTATTGTGATTTATTTGGCTTCCATCATCATTTTAAGAAAATATACTCACAATAGTTTGAACTATTGCGATTTATCTAGCGTTCATCATCATTTTAAGAAAATATACTCACAATAGTTTGAACTATTGCGATTTATCTAGCGTCTATCATCATTTTAAGAAAATATACTCACAATAGTTTGAACTATTGTGATTTATCTAGCTTCTATCATCATTTTAAGAAAATATACTCACAATAGTTTGAACTATTGTGATTTATCTAGCTTCTATCATCATTTTAAGAAAATATACTCACAATAGTTTGAACTATTGCGATTTATTTGGCTTCTATCATCATTTTAAGAAAATATACTCACAATAGTTTGAACTATTGTGATTTATCTAGCTTCTATCATCATTTTAAGAAAATATACTCACAATAGTTTGAACTATTGTGATTTATCTAGCTTCTATCATCATTTTAAGAAAATATACTCACAATAGTTTGAACTATTGCGATTTATCTAGCTTCTATCATCATTTTAAGAAAATATACTCACAATAGTTTGAACTATTGTGATTTATCTAGCTTCTATCATCATTTTAAGAAAATATACTCACAATAGTTTGAACTATTGTGATTTATTTGGCTTCTATCATCATTTTAAGAAAATATACTCACAATAGTTTGAACTATTGCGATTTATTTGGCTTCTATCATCATTTTAAGAAAATATACTCACAATAGTTTGAACTATTGTGATTTATTTGGCTTCTATCATCATTTTAAGAAAATATACTCACAATAGTTTGAACTATTGCGATTTATCTAGCTTCTATCATCATTTTAAGAAAATATACTCACAATAGTTTGAACTATTGCGATTTATCTAGCTTCTATCATCATTTTAGGAAAATATACTCACAATAGTTTGAACTATTGTGATTTATTTGGCTTCCATCATCATTTTAAGAAAATATACTCACAATAGTTTGAACTATTGCGATTTATCTAGCTTCTATCATCATTTTAAGAAAATATACTCACAATAGTTTGAACTATTGTGATTTATTTGGCTTCTATCATCATTTTAAGAAAATATACTCACAATAGTTTGAACTATTGCGATTTATCTAGCTTCTATCATCATTTTAGGAAAATATACTCACAATAGTTTGAACTATTGCGATTTATCTAGCTTCTATCATCATTTTAGGAAAATATACTCACAATAGTTTGAACTATTGTGATTTATTTGGCTTCTATCATCATTTTAAGAAAATATACTCACAATAGTTTGAACTATTGCGATTTATCTAGCTTCTATCATCATTTTAAGAAAATATACTCACAATAGTTTGAACTATTGTGATTTATTTGGCTTCTATCATCATTTTAAGAAAATATACTCACAATAGTTTGAACTATTGCGATTTATTTGGCTTCTATCATCATTTTAAGAAAATATACTCACAATAGTTTGAACTATTGCGATTTATTTGGCTTCTATCATCATTTTAAGAAAATATACTCACAATAGTTTGAACTATTGTGATTTATCTAGCGTCTATCATCATTTTAAGAAAATATACTCACAATAGTTTGAACTATTGCGATTTATTTGGCTTCTATCATCATTTTAAGAAAATATACTCACAATAGTTTGAACTATTGCAATTTATCTAGCGTTCATCATCATTTTAAGAAAATATACTCGCAAGAGTTTGAACTATTGTGATTTATCTAGCGTCTATCATCATTTTAAGAAAATATACTCACAATAGTTTGAACTATTGTGATTTATTTGGCTTCTATCATCATTTTAAGAAAATATACTCACAATAGTTTGAACTATTGCGATTTATCTAGCTTCTATCATCATTTTAAGAAAATATACTCACAATAGTTTGAACTATTGCGATTTATCTAGCGTTCATCATCATTTTAAGAAAATATACTCACAATAGTTTGAACTATTGCAATTTATCTAGCGTTCATCATCATTTTAAGAAAATATACTCGCAAGAGTTTGAACTATTGTGATTTATCTAGCGTCTATCATCATTTTAAGAAAATATACTCACAATAGTTTGAACTATTGTGATTTATTTGGCTTCTATCATCATTTTAAGAAAATATACTCACAATAGTTTGAACTATTGTGATTTATCTAGCTTCTATCATCATTTTAAGAAAATATACTCACAATAGTTTGAACTATTGTGATTTATTTGGCTTCTATCATCATTTTAAGAAAAGATACTCACAATAGTTTGAACTATTGCGATTTATTTGGCTTCTATCATCATTTTAAGAAAATATACTCACAATAGTTTGAACTATTGCGATTTATTTGGCTTCTATCATCATTTTAAGAAAATATACTCACAATAGTTTGAACTATTGTGATTTATCTAGCTTCTATCATCATTTTAAGAAAATATACTCACAATAGTTTGAACTATTGTGATTTATTTGGCTTCTATCATCATTTTAAGAAAATATACTCACAATAGTTTGAACTATTGCGATTTATCTAGCTTCTATCATCATTTTAAGAAAATATACTCACAATAGTTTGAACTATTGCGATTTATCTAGCGTTCATCATCATTTTAAGAAAATATACTCACAATAGTTTGAACTATTGCGATTTATCTAGCGTTCATCATCATTTTAAGAAAATATACTCGCAAGAGTTTGAACTATTGTGATTTATCTAGCGTCTATCATCATTTTAAGAAAATATACTCACAATAGTTTGAACTATTGTGATTTATTTGGCTTCTATCATCATTTTAAGAAAATATACTCACAATAGTTTGAACTATTGTGATTTATCTAGCTTCTATCATCATTTTAAGAAAATATACTCACAATAGTTTGAACTATTGTGATTTATTTGGCTTCTATCATCATTTTAAGAAAATATACTCACAATAGTTTGAACTATTGCGATTTATCTAGCTTCTATCATCATTTTAAGAAAATATACTCACAATAGTTTGAACTATTGCGATTTATCTAGCGTTCATCATCATTTTAAGAAAATATACTCACAATAGTTTGAACTATTGCGATTTATCTAGCGTTCATCATCATTTTAAGAAAATATACTCGCAAGAGTTTGAACTATTGTGATTTATCTAGCGTCTATCATCATTTTAAGAAAATATACTCACAATAGTTTGAACTATTGTGATTTATTTGGCTTCTATCATCATTTTAAGAAAATATACTCACAATAGTTTGAACTATTGTGATTTATCTAGCTTCTATCATCATTTTAAGAAAATATACTCACAATAGTTTGAACTATTGTGATTTATTTGGCTTCTATCATCATTTTAAGAAAATATACTCACAATAGTTTGAACTATTGCGATTTATCTAGCTTCTATCATCATTTTAAGAAAATATACTCACAATAGTTTGAACTATTGCGATTTATCTAGCGTTCATCATCATTTTAAGAAAATATACTCACAATAGTTTGAACTATTGCGATTTATCTAGCGTTCATCATCATTTTAAGAAAATATACTCGCAAGAGTTTGAACTATTGTGATTTATCTAGCGTCTATCATCATTTTAAGAAAATATACTCACAATAGTTTGAACTATTGTGATTTATTTGGCTTCTATCATCATTTTAAGAAAATATACTCACAATAGTTTGAACTATTGCGATTTATCTAGCTTCTATCATCATTTTAAGAAAATATACTCACAATAGTTTGAACTATTGTGATTTATTTGGCTTCTATCATCATTTTAAGAAAATATACTCACAATAGTTTGAACTATTGCGATTTATCTAGCGTCTATCATCATTTTAAGAAAATATACTCACAATAGTTTGAACTATTGCGATTTATTTGGCTTCTATCATCATTTTAAGAAAATATACTCACAATAGTTTGAACTATTGTGATTTATCTAGCTTCTATCATCATTTTAAGAAAATATACTCACAATAGTTTGAACTATTGCGATTTATCTAGCTTCTATCATCATTTTAAGAAAATATACTCACAATAGTTTGAACTATTGTGATTTATTTGGCTTCTATCATCATTTTAAGAAAATATACTCACAATAGTTTGAACTATTGCGATTTATCTAGCTTCTATCATCATTTTAAGAAAATATACTCACAATAGTTTGAACTATTGTGATTTATTTGGCTTCTATCATCATTTTAAGAAAATATACTCACAATAGTTTGAACTATTGCGATTTATTTGGCTTCTATCATCATTTTAAGAAAATATACTCACAATAGTTTGAACTATTGTGATTTATTTGGCTTCTATCATCATTTTAAGAAAATATACTCACAATAGTTTGAACTATTGCGATTTATCTAGCTTCTATCATCATTTTAAGAAAATATACTCACAATAGTTTGAACTATTGTGATTTATTTGGCTTCATCATCATTTTAAGAAAATATACTCACAATAGTTTGAACTATTGCGATTTATCTAGCTTCTATCATCATTTTAAGAAAATATACTCACAATAGTTTGAACTATTGTGATTTATTTGGCTTCTATCATCATTTTAAGAAAATATACTCACAATAGTTTGAACTATTGCGATTTATTTGGCTTCTATCATCATTTTAAGAAAATATACTCACAATAGTTTGAACTATTGTGATTTATCTAGCGTCTATCATCATTTTAAGAAAATATACTCACAATAGTTTGAACTATTGCGATTTATTTGGCTTCTATCATCATTTTAAGAAAATATACTCACAATAGTTTGAACTATTGCGATTTATCTAGCGTTCATCATCATTTTAAGAAAATATACTCGCAATAGTTTGAACTATTGTGATTTATCTAGCGTCTATCATCATTTTAAGAAAATATACTCACAATAGTTTGAACTATTGTGATTTATTTGGCTTCTATCATCATTTTAAGAAAATATACTCACAATAGTTTGAACTATTGTGATTTATTTGGCTTCTATCATCATTTTAAGAAAATATACTCACAATAGTTTGAACTATTGCGATTTATCTAGCTTCTATCATCATTTTAAGAAAATATACTCACAATAGTTTGAACTATTGCGATTTATCTAGCGTTCATCATCATTTTAAGAAAATATACTCACAATAGTTTGAACTATTGTGATTTATTTGGCTTCTATCATCATTTTAAGAAAATATACTCACAATAGTTTGAACTATTGCGATTTATCTAGCTTCTATCATCATTTTAAGAAAATATACTCACAATAGTTTGAACTATTGTGATTTATTTGGCTTCTATCATCATTTTAAGAAAATATACTCACAATAGTTTGAACTATTGCGATTTATTTGGCTTCTATCATCATTTTAAGAAAATATACTCACAATAGTTTGAACTATTGCGATTTATTTGGCTTCTATCATCATTTTAAGAAAATATACTCACAATAGTTTGAACTATTGTGATTTATCTAGCTTCTATCATCATTTTAAGAAAATATACTCACAATAGTTTGAACTATTGTGATTTATTTGGCTTCTATCATCATTTTAAGAAAATATACTCACAATAGTTTGAACTATTGCGATTTATCTAGCTTCTATCATCATTTTAAGAAAATATACTCACAATAGTTTGAACTATTGCGATTTATCTAGCGTTCATCATCATTTTAAGAAAATATACTCACAATAGTTTGAACTATTGTGATTTATCTAGCGTCTATCATCATTTTAAGAAAATATACTCACAATAGTTTGAACTATTGTGATTTATTTGGCTTCTATCATCATTTTAAGAAAATATACTCACAATAGTTTGAACTATTGCGATTTATCTAGCTTCTATCATCATTTTAAGAAAATATACTCACAATAGTTTGAACTATTGCGATTTATCTAGCGTTCATCATCATTTTAAGAAAATATACTCACAATAGTTTGAACTATTGTGATTTATTTGGCTTCTATCATCATTTTAAGAAAATATACTCACAATAGTTTGAACTATTGCGATTTATCTAGCGTTCATCATCATTTTAAGAAAATATACTCACAATAGTTTGAACTATTGTGATTTATCTAGCGTCTATCATCATTTTAAGAAAATATACTCACAATAGTTTGAACTATTGTGATTTATTTGGCTTCTATCATCATTTTAAGAAAATATACTCACAATAGTTTGAACTATTGCGATTTATCTAGCTTCTATCATCATTTTAAGAAAATATACTCACAATAGTTTGAACTATTGCGATTTATCTAGCGTTCATCATCATTTTAAGAAAATATACTCACAATAGTTTGAACTATTGTGATTTATTTGGCTTCTATCATCATTTTAAGAAAATATACTCACAATAGTTTGAACTATTGCGATTTATCTAGCTTCTATCATCATTTTAAGAAAATATACTCACAATAGTTTGAACTATTGCGATTTATCTAGCGTTCATCATCATTTTAAGAAAATATACTCGCAAGAGTTTGAACTATTGTGATTTATCTAGCGTCTATCATCATTTTAAGAAAATATACTCACAATAGTTTGAACTATTGTGATTTATTTGGCTTCTATCATCATTTTAAGAAAATATACTCACAATAGTTTGAACTATTGCGATTTATCTAGCTTCTATCATCATTTTAAGAAAATATACTCACAATAGTTTGAACTATTGCGATTTATCTAGCGTTCATCATCATTTTAAGAAAATATACTCACAATAGTTTGAACTATTGCGATTTATCTAGCGTTCATCATCATTTTAAGAAAATATACTCGCAAGAGTTTGAACTATTGTGATTTATCTAGCGTCTATCATCATTTTAAGAAAATATACTCACAATAGTTTGAACTATTGTGATTTATTTGGCTTCTATCATCATTTTAAGAAAATATACTCACAATAGTTTGAACTATTGTGATTTATTTGGCTTCTATCATCATTTTAAGAAAATATACTCACAATAGTTTGAACTATTGCGATTTATCTAGCGTTCATCATCATTTTAAGAAAATATACTCACAATAGTTTGAACTATTGCGATTTATTTGGCTTCTATCATCATTTTAAGAAAATATACTCACAATAGTTTGAACTATTGCGATTTATCTAGCGTCTATCATCATTTTAAGAAAATATACTCACAATAGTTTGAACTATTGCGATTTATTTGGCTTCTATCATCATTTTAGGAAAATATACTCACAATAGTTTGAACTATTGTGATTTATTTGGCTTCTATCATCATTTTAGGAAAATATACTCACAATAGTTTGAACTATTGTGATTTATTTGGCTTCTATCATCATTTTAAGAAAATATACTCACAATAGTTTGAACTATTGTGATTTATTTGGCTTCTATCATCATTTTAGGAAAATATACTCACAATAGTTTGAACTATTGTGATTTATTTGGCTTCTATCATCATTTTAAGAAAATATACTCACAATAGTTTGAACTATTGCGATTTATTTGGCTTCTATCATCATTTTAAGAAAATATACTCACAATAGTTTGAACTATTGTGATTTATTTGGCTTCTATCATCATTTTAGGAAAATATACTCACAATAGTTTGAACTATTGTGATTTATTTGGCTTCTATCATCATTTTAAGAAAATATACTCACAATAGTTTGAACTATTGCGATTTATTTGGCTTCTATCATCATTTTAAGAAAATATACTCACAATAGTTTGAACTATTGCGATTTATCTAGCGTTCATCATCATTTTAAGAAAATATACTCGCAAGAGTTTGAACTATTGTGATTTATCTAGCGTCTATCATCATTTTAAGAAAATATACTCACAATAGTTTGAACTATTGTGATTTATTTGGCTTCTATCATCATTTTAAGAAAATATACTCACAATAGTTTGAACTATTGCGATTTATTTGGCTTCTATCATCATTTTAAGAAAATATACTCACAATAGTTTGAACTATTGCGATTTATCTAGCGTCTATCATCATTTTAAGAAAATATACTCACAATAGTTTGAACTATTGCGATTTATTTGGCTTCTATCATCATTTTAGGAAAATATACTCACAATAGTTTGAACTATTGTGATTTATTTGGCTTCTATCATCATTTTAGGAAAATATACTCACAATAGTTTGAACTATTGTGATTTATTTGGCTTCTATCATCATTTTAAGAAAATATACTCACAATAGTTTGAACTATTGTGATTTATTTGGCTTCTATCATCATTTTAGGAAAATATACTCACAATAGTTTGAACTATTGTGATTTATTTGGCTTCTATCATCATTTTAAGAAAATATACTCACAATAGTTTGAACTATTGCGATTTATTTGGCTTCTATCATCATTTTAAGAAAATATACTCACAATAGTTTGAACTATTGTGATTTATTTGGCTTCTATCATCATTTTAGGAAAATATACTCACAATAGTTTGAACTATTGTGATTTATTTGGCTTCTATCATCATTTTAAGAAAATATACTCACAATAGTTTGAACTATTGCGATTTATTTGGCTTCTATCATCATTTTAAGAAAATATACTCACAATAGTTTGAACTATTGCGATTTATCTAGCGTTCATCATCATTTTAAGAAAATATACTCGCAAGAGTTTGAACTATTGTGATTTATCTAGCGTCTATCATCATTTTAAGAAAATATACTCACAATAGTTTGAACTATTGTGATTTATTTGGCTTCTATCATCATTTTAAGAAAATATACTCACAATAGTTTGAACTATTGCGATTTATCTAGCTTCTATCATCATTTTAAGAAAATATACTCACAATAGTTTGAACTATTGCGATTAATCTAGCGTTCATCATCATTTTAAGAAAATATACTCACAATAGTTTGAACTATTGTGATTTATTTGGCTTCTATCATCATTTTAAGAAAATATACTCACAATAGTTTGAACTATTGTGATTTATTTGGCTTCTATCATCATTTTAAGAAAATATACTCACAATAGTTTGAACTATTGTGATTTATTTGGCTTCTATCATCATTTTAAGAAAATATACTCACAATAGTTTGAACTATTGCGATTTATCTAGCTTCTATCATCATTTTAAGAAAATATACTCACAATAGTTTGAACTATTGTGATTTATTTGGCTTCTATCATCATTTTAAGAAAATATACTCACAATAGTTTGAACTATTGCGATTTATTTGGCTTCTATCATCATTTTAAGAAAATATACTCACAATAGTTTGAACTATTGTGATTTATTTGGCTTCTATCATCATTTTAAGAAAATATACTCACAATAGTTTGAACTATTGTGATTTATTTGGCTTCTATCATCATTTTAAGAAAATATACTCACAATAGTTTGAACTATTGCGATTTATCTAGCTTCTATCATCATTTTAAGAAAATATACTCACAATAGTTTGAACTATTGTGATTTATTTGGCTTCTATCATCATTTTAAGAAAATATACTCACAATAGTTTGAACTATTGCGATTTATTTGGCTTCTATCATCATTTTAAGAAAATATACTCACAATAGTTTGAACTATTGCGATTTATTTGGCTTCTATCATCATTTTAAGAAAATATACTCACAATAGTTTGAACTATTGTGATTTATCTAGCTTCTATCATCATTTTAAGAAAATATACTCACAATATTTTGAACTATTGTGATTTATTTGGCTTCTATCATCATTTTAAGAAAATATACTCACAATAGTTTGAACTATTGCGATTTATCTAGCTTCTATCATCATTTTAAGAAAATATACTCACAATAGTTTGAACTATTGTGATTTATTTGGCTTCTATCATCATTTTAAGAAAATATACTCACAATAGTTTGAACTATTGCGATTTATTTGGCTTCTATCATCATTTTAAGAAAATATACTCACAATAGTTTGAACTATTGCGATTTATTTGGCTTCTATCATCATTTTAAGAAAATATACTCACAATAGTTTGAACTATTGTGATTTATCTAGCTTCTATCATCATTTTAAGAAAATATACTCACAATATTTTGAACTATTGTGATTTATTTGGCTTCTATCATCATTTTAAGAAAATATACT
This sequence comes from Caenorhabditis doughertyi, assembly GCA_963572265.1. Taxonomy (NCBI): domain Eukaryota; kingdom Metazoa; phylum Nematoda; class Chromadorea; order Rhabditida; family Rhabditidae; genus Caenorhabditis; species Caenorhabditis doughertyi. The sequence goes on along the minus strand of OY751556.1, from coordinate 23,964,882 downwards.
CACAATAGTTTGAACTATTGTGATTTATTTGGCTTCTATCATCATTTTAAGAAAATATACTCACAATAGTTTGAACTATTGCGATTTATCTAGCTTCTATCATCATTTTAAGAAAATATACTCACAATAGTTTGAACTATTGTGATTTATTTGGCTTCTATCATCATTTTAAGAAAATATACTCACAATAGTTTGAACTATTGCGATTTATTTGGCTTCTATCATCATTTTAAGAAAATATACTCACAATAGTTTGAACTATTGTGATTTATTTGGCTTCTATCATCATTTTAAGAAAATATACTCACAATAGTTTGAACTATTGTGATTTATTTGGCTTCTATCATCATTTTAAGAAAATATACTCACAATAGTTTGAACTATTGCGATTTATCTAGCTTCTATCATCATTTTAAGAAAATATACTCACAATAGTTTGAACTATTGTGATTTATTTGGCTTCTATCATCATTTTAAGAAAATATACTCACAATAGTTTGAACTATTGCGATTTATTTGGCTTCTATCATCATTTTAAGAAAATATACTCACAATAGTTTGAACTATTGCGATTTATTTGGCTTCTATCATCATTTTAAGAAAATATACTCACAATAGTTTGAACTATTGTGATTTATCTAGCTTCTATCATCATTTTAAGAAAATATACTCACAATATTTTGAACTATTGTGATTTATTTGGCTTCTATCATCATTTTAAGAAAATATACTCACAATAGTTTGAACTATTGCGATTTATCTAGCGTCTATCATCATTTTAAGAAAATATACTCACAATAGTTTGAACTATTGCGATTTATCTAGCTTCTATCATCATTTTAGGAAAATATACTCACAATAGTTTGAACTATTGTGATTTATTTGGCTTCTATCATCATTTTAATAAAATATACTCACAATAGTTTGAACTATTGCGATTTATTTGGCTTCTATCATCATTTTAAGAAAATATACTCACAATAGTTTGAACTATTGCGATTTATCTAGCGTTCATCATCATTTTAAGAAAATATACTCGCAAGAGTTTGAACTATTGTGATTTATCTAGCGTCTATCATCATTTTAAGAAAATATACTCACAATAGTTTGAACTATTGTGATTTATTTGGCTTCTATCATCATTTTAAGAAAATATACTCACAATAGTTTGAACTATTGCGATTTATCTAGCTTCTATCATCATTTTAAGAAAATATACTCACAATAGTTTGAACTATTGCGATTAATCTAGCGTTCATTATCATTTTAAGAAAATATACTCACAATAGTTTGAACTATTGTGATTTATCTAGCGTCTATCATCATTTTAAGAAAATATACTCACAATAGTTTGAACTATTGTGATTTATTTGGCTTCTATCATCATTTTAAGAAAATATACTCACAATAGTTTGAACTATTGCGATTAATCTAGCGTTCATCATCATTTTAAGAAAATAAACTCGCAAGAGTTTGAACTATTGTGATTTATCTAGCGTCTATCATCATTTTAAGAAAATATACTCACAATAGTTTGAACTATTGTGATTTATTTGGCTTCTATCATCATTTTAAGAAAATATACTCACAATAGTTTGAACTATTGCGATTTATCTAGCTTCTATCATCATTTTAAGAAAATATACTCACAATAGTTTGAACTATTGTGATTTATTTGGCTTCTATCATCATTTTAAGAAAATATACTCACAATAGTTTGAACTATTGCGATTTATTTGGCTTCTATCATCATTTTAAGAAAATATACTCACAATAGTTTGAACTATTGCGATTTATTTGGCTTCTATCATCATTTTAAGAAAATATACTCACAATAGTTTGAACTATTGTGATTTATCTAGCTTCTATCATCATTTTAAGAAAATATACTCACAATAGTTTGAACTATTGTGATTTATTTGGCTTCTATCATCATTTTAAGAAAATATACTCACAATAGTTTGAACTATTGCGATTAATCTAGCGTTCATCATCATTTTAAGAAAATATACTCGCAAGAGTTTGAACTATTGCGATTTATTTGGCTTCTATCATCATTTTAAGAAAATATACTCACAATAGTTTGAACTATTGTGATTTATCTAGCTTCTATCATCATTTTAAGAAAATATACTCACAATAGTTTGAACTATTGCGATTTATCTAGCGTTCATCATCATTTTAAGAAAATATACTCACAATAGTTTGAACTATTGCGATTTATCTAGCGTTCATCATCATTTTAAGAAAATATACTCGCAAGAGTTCGAACTATTGTGATTTATCTAGCGTCTATCATCATTTTAAGAAAATATACTCGCAAGAGTTCGAACTATTGTGATTTATCTAGCTTCTATCATCATTTTAAGAAAATATACTCACAATAGTTTGAACTATTGCGATTTATCTAGCTTCTATCATCATTTTAAGAAAATATACTCACAATAGTTTGAACTATTGCGATTTATCTAGCGTTCATCATCATTTTAAGAAAATATACTCACAATAGTTTGAACTATTGCGATTTATCTAGCTTCTATCATCATTTTAAGAAAATATACTCACAATAGTTTGAACTATTGCGATTTATCTAGCGTTCATCATCATTTTAAGAAAATATACTCACAATAGTTTGAACTATTGCGATTTATCTAGCGTTCATCATCATTTTAAGAAAATATACTCGCAAGAGTTCGAACTATTGTGATTTATCTAGCGTCTATCATCATTTTAAGAAAATATACTCACAATAGTTTGAACTATTGCGATTTATCTAGCTTCTATCATCATTTTAAGAAAATATACTCACAATAGTTTGAACTATTGCGATTTATCTAGCTTCTATCATCATTTTAAGAAAATATACTCACAATAGTTTGAACTATTGCGATTTATCTAGCGTTCATCATCATTTTAAGAAAATATACTCACAATAGTTTGAACTATTGCGATTTATCTAGCGTTCATCATCATTTTAAGAAAATATACTCGCAAGAGTTCGAACTATTGTGATTTATCTAGCGTCTATCATCATTTTAAGAAAATATACTCACAATAGTTTGAACTATTGCGATTTATCTAGCGTCTATCATCATTTTAAGAAAATATACTCACAATAATTTGAACTATTGCGATTTATCTAGCGTTCATCATCATTTTAAGAAAATATACTCACAATAGTTTGAACTATTGCGATTTATCTAGCGTCTATCATCATTTTAAGAAAATATACTCACAATAATTTGAACTATTGTGATTTGTTTGGCTTCTATCATCATTTTAAGAAAATATACTCACAATAGTTTGAACTATTGTGATTTATTTGTCTTCTATCATCATTTTAAGAAAATATACTCACAATAGTTTGAACTATTGTGATTTATTTGGCTTCTATCATCATTTTAAGAAAATATACTCACAATAGTTTGAACTATTGTGATTTGTTTGGCTTCTATCATCATTTTAAGAAAATATACTCACAATAGTTTGAACTATTGCGATTTATCTAGCGTTCATCATCATTTTAAGAAAATATACTCACAATAGTTTGAACTATTGCGATTTATCTAGCGTCTATCATCGTTTAAGAAAATATACTCACAATAGTTTGAACTATTGCGATTTATCTAGCGTCTATCATCATTTTAAGAAAATATACTCACAATAATTTGAACTATTGCGATTTATCTAGCGTTCATCATCATTTTAAGAAAATATACTCACAATAGTTTGAACTATTGCGATTTATGAGTACCGATCATCGAAATCTCATTTTATTAGAATTATACCATATTTTTCAATTATTTGAAACCAGTAGTATTTAATTCAACCTGTTGAACAAATCACGTGAATTCACTCTCCGATATTTACCGATATTCACTCTCCGATTAAGCCGATCGTATTGAAGGAAGTACTGATGAGCAGAACAAGTAAACGCGCTATAACAGTTATTACATTTTGCCCAAGTAAGAAACAAGATTTTCGAAAATTCTCAAAACCTGTTTCATAAAGTCTATATATCTAAATTCTGTGTTGTTGAGCAATTCACCTTGAAGAGCAAAACGATTTGTTTTCTCCAGCTAGTTTTTTTCGATACGACTATACATTAACAATTGCCAACAGATGAACGATTATGAAAAGTAAGTATTCATTAAAACATATGTTTGGTACTGAAATTATCTATTTATGCACAGGTTGAAAATGACGGAATTTATACCGGAGATGTCGTATTCTTTCGTAATATTTTTTCCATGTTATCATAAAAATTGTTTTTTATTGTCGCTTTGATAAAATTGCAACCTCGGTGTTCGCACAGAAAATCTCAACAGCCGAGTCACCTACCACGTCATTTCCGCAAACCGCCGCACGGTTTTTTGTAAGAGTGCGGCATAAAGATTCCACTCTTTCCAATCGTAAATTATTATTATGGAAATATAAAAAAGTTTTCGGGAATCATGTTTTGTATCACCGAAGAATAAATAGTAGTTTTTTTGTGCGGCAGAGTTGCGAAACGCCCACATTTCTGTCAGTGGGAGGAATCTCGGGAAACTGAGGCGCAGTTAGTCGAGGTAGCAAATTTATAAAAGCTACAATATCAAAGATTCTGACGTCTGTTTCGGAAAATTGATGAGTTTGTCAATGGCTTTGCAGGGAGATCACGAAAATATCTCCAGATATGAAAAAAAAAACATTAAATTACCTAAGGTTTATCAATTCATGCATTTTCAGTAACATTACTTTTTCACTTGATTTTTTGGAAATCAATAGGAAAATATTAGAGACAATTATTTGCCAACCAAAAAAAAATTCGGAATTTTTTCGATTTGAGTCTTCATTTATTACCAGGTCCGAGCCTAGCAGAGAGAACTTGTTGCAACATGGTTTTAGAATTCTCTACTAAACACACAGTGATCGAGATTTACTGATTCACTTCTCTTAAAATAATCTGGCGCGAACAAACACAACTAATCATATGGTTTTTGGCAATTTCCTTTGCGTGAAAACGTGTTGATTGAAAAGAAGAGAAAACAGGAATCCGAGGTTTTCATGAATAACTGGAATGAAATTTAGAGAAGCTGAAATAAAATATCTGAGAAACCACCAATTCCAGCTTGCGCCAATTTTTTTTATACAGACGTCGAAACGCATTGGATGGCCATGAATAAGGCAGAATTAATTCAAGTACTTGAAACCGAAATTATTTGCAACCGAACTTTTCCTAGAAATCAGTGTTTCACAGAAATATTGTTTCCTGACAGACAATTGTTAATCGGTCGGGATGTTTTAGATTCCGAATTTTACTAAATTTCTGAAAAAATTTTACATATTGTCCTTCACAATGAACTTCATGACCTTTTTCATATGTACATATCTGCATTTAAAATGATGAATAAAGGAAGGAATGCTTCCCAAATTCAAAATTGGAGATAGTTTATTGAGTTTTTAGGGCGGTTCAGAAACGCGAAGAAGTTCCGAAGACCGTTTTTACATATGAAAACGAGGTTTAGAAATTGAAATTGCTTATTTTAATTTTGACCAATTTGGTCAGCGTTTTTAAGCGTGTTGAGAGAAAAGTTATGCTGTTTTGTTTGATTCAGAAGAACCCTTTCAGAAATGAGATACACCAATAATGTCTTTTTATGATCGTTGGATATGGTTTTGACAAATTTTTAGAGCTACAAATCACTGGTGTAACAAAGTACATTCATTACACAATTGAACAGAACAAAAAAAATTGAGTTTACTTTGCCAAGGAAACGGTGATCAAACAACTGCAGTTTGCATCATAAGAATAGGATATCGTTAGATTTTGATGATCAATAGTGATTTGTTTTTGCAGGCAGTTACGAGTAATGCTATGTTCCAACTGACAAAAAATGATACTGAAAATGTAGAAATCTCACTAGGGGAAACAAACATAAGAATACTGTCCCATGATACAGAAAGCAACCAGATGTCCTAAAACCGAAACCGAAAGTCTTGGGACAATTATGACAAATGAGCAGAGAAAAAAACAAATTTTACAGTTTTAGAGTTTTCAGAAAATGATAACACAAAACTGAGAAATATGCTGCGCATCTCGTTATTTTTATGATATTTTTTTTTCCTTGAATGAATGAAAGGTAAGTGGGTTTCGCCTAATAAAGCATACCAAAAACATGAAAAACTGCGTAGTTGGTAGTTGCAGTTATTTTTGACCATTGTTGGGATTCTCTATCAAATTTTTAGAAAACACGAAATAATCAGTGCAGCTGAATTTGTGATAAATACTTAATAAAAGGCTGAAGCATGATTGCTCAACTAATTTTCGACAAAAAGTTTGCAATATTTCCACGGTTTCTTTCAGTAATGTTATTTGAATGCGATTTATACGTTTCGATCTTATTGGGTCTTGGTCGATTCGCAGTTGTTTTGTTTTCTTAATTTAAAAATTTTGTTTTAAATTTCTAAATTTTAAAATTTACATAAATCTCGTCTGATCAAAAACAAAAATAAAAATGCTAATCTCAACTACTGCAATCTATTTTCTACCCCGACCAAAAGGTTTTGGACGATCTTCGTGAGAAGATTTAGAAAATATTTGGAATACGGTTTTCTAAACTACTAGAAGCAATATTGACGAGAGAAATGAGTAACAATGAAGGAACATTAATTTTTAGAGTTTGAAAGTTAACTTCAAATTTTTATCAAATCTCATTTTGTCTATTTCGTTGCTTCAACAACACTTTTTTCTTATATATCGCGAAAGTGCACTCGAATCACTATTAACAGCGTTTCCATGAGATAATCGAGCAAGGGCCTCTTGGAGTCGGCACAGTATTTTCAAACTCTTTATTTCTCGCTGATTTGTCATATGGGCATAGTTATAGGTCATTTGTGAACAAAAATGCAGTTTTTGATTGGCTCCGCCTACTTCTGAATTCAGGACATTCAGAAAATTTTCAGAAGACGTGAGGTATCTAGAATTTTTCCCAAAAGAGATAATTTTGAAATCTTACCGGGAATGGATACTAGGCCATATTTGAAGACTATATTTGAATGGTCTAGTATTGATTCCCGGTTGAATTTCAAAATTATCTCTTATGGGAGAAATTCTACAATACTAACGTCTTCTGAAAAGCTTCTGAACATTCTGAAGTCAGAAGTGGGCGGAGGCAATCAAAAACTGTATTTTTGTTCACAAATGACCTCAGTGTATCATCAAATGTCATATCATTGAGAAATAAAGAGTTTGAAAATACTGTGCCGGCGTATGCTCGATCGCTTCATGGAATCGCAGTTAAGAACATCCTGAAAATAACCTCTATTCTAAATAAGACGTTCAAGCTAGTGGGGAAAATGGATATCCGAAACTATCCATTTATCTTAAGCATTTTCGGATACTTTGCCGTCGAAAAAATTTTACGGATAAGTTTTTGGATATCCAAAAATCTGGAAAGTTTGTTGCGCACAGCCCTGATCATAATCAAAAATTGAAACGGATCTAAGAAAAAAAGGAAAATAAACGGTAGTTTCGAAACCGAAGTTCTGTATGAAAGACAAGCTACCATGACTTCCATTAGATTTATTATTCCATAAATGACATCGCAGAAAATTGAGACTGATTAAAATAAATTTGTATTGATAAATGTCGCGAAACCCTTTTCTGATTCTAGCCGGTCACTCATTTTCAAAAGTACACCTGCAGAGTTCGGGGATTTCGTATGTTTTTTCTTTGTTTTTTTTCTGTTTCATTTTGAAAATTTCTTCTCTGTCGGATTTTTTTTTCAATACTGGCAATACGCTATTTATCAAAACTACAACAGTTTGCTTTTGAAAAATGCAAATGATTCAGTTTTTCAAAATTGCAAAATAACTGTTGCTCGCAATTGCGTCTGAATGTTGTTGAGAACCAGACGAATTCAAATTTTGCTATCGAAACCGAAAAAAATCCATAATAGAGGAAAAGAAAACTACCGAAACTGATTTTTTGTTTACTTCCTATCAACTTGCTGAAACGGTTTTTTAAATAAAATTACCTTTGTTTCATGACCTACATTTAGTCATCGCATGAGTTTCAATTGAATTCAATTGAAGCCCAAAATGCTATCATTTTATAATTTTCAATGTTTCAATGGGAGCATGAAGAATGGACAAGTATTCAAGAAGCTTAATAATACGAAAGAATCGTAAAAGTGATAAAACTAACAAACTATTGATTTTGGTAACAATAAACATAGAAAATAGCCTAGCTCTTTCCTTTTTCACGTTACAAAGGCGGCGACAAAGTACATTCATTTTGTGCCCCCTTCAATAAAATATGTTTGAAACTGCAATCGAAAATCTAAAACAGATGAGAATTCTCCGTCTAAAGTCTTCGCAAAATAAATCTGTTTCCTCAAAAAATAAATTAATTTGTCTCCCCAAAAACTTGTCTGCTGCATCAAAGGAATTCAGGATCTTCGGAATATAAAAAAAACTTTCAAAAAACCTAAAATAAAACTATTCTTATCAAAATAGTGTTATAATTACATTATTCTCAGAGTTTTGATCTTCGAATTATTGATTATGGCGGGCATTTTTGTGAAATGATTATACTAAACCAGTGATATTTTTATGGCACCTTTTTTTGAAAATCTAGAAACGCGAAGAAAAATGTATTACCTCGATTTGATTTCTAAATATTTCGGGAGTAATCCTTGGGATTCATCTCCTGGGAGTGTTTCTGGTCGAATTTTAAGAGTTTGTTAATTATTTTTCAGAATTTCTGTAAAACTTCAGAGTAATCTTTGTTAATGATTCAATCTTGCCAGAAATTTAATCAGATTAATAAGTGTGTGAAGTTTTCGTCTTGCTGAGAATGATTGAAAATAATTTTCCATTAAATATTTTCTGTTAACTACTTTCTGAATTCAGATTTCGAAAATATCAACAAACTTGTCAGAATTTTTCTGAAGAAAACATGATTGTGAAATGATGTGAAACTTTAAAAATGTTTCCCGAATGTCATGAATACCTATCCATACTTGTGGACTTCATTGAGTTCGTTCATCCCTTCCTTCTCAAACAGATATTCCAAATCGATAGTTTTTAGTAGTTCATAAAGGTCTGCCTGGTATTTGGATAACTCAATTATAAATTAATTTTAGTAATTGTTCAGCGAACTAATACCTTTTTAGAACATTTATTATAAAATGAGGTGGAAACGGTGATCTGGAATTGAAAACATACAGAAGCTTCAGTTTCATTTTCTCTTAAATAGTTCTGAAATGTCTTGCATTTCACTCATGTTGGGTTTCTATAAACTTTACAGTTACTTAGGTATCAGAATGTTTCAAACGCACCCAAAGAACTCTGCTGGAAAAATGAACTTTTCGAAAAGGATAAACATTTTCCTCTTATTTAGGCCTCAACTTTTGAAATAATCAAACGTGAACTATGAAAATTTCTCAGTATCACTGAAACAGATATCAACTTATCAGAGAACATTTCTGTTCCAAATTGAACGTATGAAATTTGATTGCTATCATTTTCGATGTTTTTGAAGTTAAACTATTTTGTGAAACTGTAAGCAATGTTTCAACTTTAATAAATATTTCCCTGAAAAACCCATTTGCTGAAAACGAGCGAATTTCTCAACTGGACCACTGTGAATAATAAAAAAAACTTTCATTTTTTATAAAGTTACAAAAAAATACTGAGTAATCGTTACAAATTTTTTCCAGTTCCATTGCAATATTTTTGAAACTGAACAAATTTGTAACTGCTTCGTTTAAAGTCAATTCTTTGTTTATAAAAAAAACAACCCTCCTGGCCAGAATGACAGATCCAGAAAGGAAAGAAAACTAGGACACGCAAGATTATACATGGTTCGCAGGTAAACTTTCATGTTTCAGAGACTCTATAAAAATTCAGAAAGTACCCTTTGGGAAGTAAAAATCAAAGTTTTTCTTTCTTACTGCATCTGATCGTATGCTAGCGTTTGTTAGTCAAGCATAAAAAGCTTACCTAACAAACATATTTCAAATTGAACGATGAATCAGAACGTATACTATTGAAAATGCCCTACTGAACAAATCTTTTTATCGAAATCGGAAGTTTTTAAAAGTGATTATTGAAAAGCAAAGATGGCGCGAAACGAATTTACCATCATTACGAGACTCTTTCATCCACACGGTGAATATGCATTTTTTTTTTCACTTTTTCAGTTTTTCATGGATGCCATCAATATCTTATCACGGTGCAATCCCCAGTTTTCTCTTATCAAGTGAAAAATTACGGAATGATGAACATTTTTAGATTTTCAATGTTCCATGAATTCCGTAAATCTATTCTTCGAAAATCTCTTAAGTTGATTCGGACTAGAGTTTTTTGTAGTTTTTTTTTTGCACGAAATATTCCTGTTTTGCATTGATTTTTGAACAAGTAGCATGCGAAATTAAATTTTAAAAGTAAGTTTCCTAAAATCTATGAATGTTATTCTGAATACTCCCAAAGTAATCGTGTTTCAACATTCCGGCATCTCCAGGACAATTAGCTATGTGTGTAGCAATCAAAATCTCAAAAGTTACTAAAACAGAGAAAAGTTGATTAAACCAATTTTTTGAATAATAAAACTGTTCTCATTTATAGATTTTCCAATTTTTATTTGTGTAATAAATGTATGTCTATCGAGTATATACATACTACTAAATTCACACATAACACCGGCTCAACATTATCACAGAAACATACATTTTAATACCTCAAAAGTTACATCGGTCAAATCAACTTTTTTAATTTTTTTACTCAGAAAAAGTCTACCCACTAAGTCTGTGAACAATTTCCTGGAAAACAATTTGAAAAACGAGTAAAGCGTCCAGCTCTGTGAATGGACAGTGGCTTTTTTTTTACATAAAGATGGCCTAAAATCCTGAGTAATTGTAGAAATTTTCTTCAGTTCCATGACAATAATTTATTGCAATCAGATAAAAACACAACTGATGGGCAAATATAACATGAACGTAAAGCTGGTAATGTTGCTGGTCCGTAGCCCACGTCTCGATAGGCGAAAGAAACCATTAACAGAAATCGTAAAAATCAGAAATTGACAATAAATTTCCATGTTTCAGATACTCTATCAAAATACTCAGAGTTCTCGTAAATTATTGGATTTTTATTCTTTTTCATGACCTTTCTCCACAAAAATTTAGGAAAAAAAGCATGATCATGAAGCTGAATATAGAAAAGTTAGTTTTCAACGAGAATATATGTTTTCCCTAATTTACAGCTTCAATTATGGGAAATAACAGCAACATCAATAATAATCAGAATTATGAGAAGCATCCTACGATCCTCACATTCAATTTTTTCTGAGGCTGAAGAATTTTTGATACAAAGAACATCCGATTTGAAATGAACAGAAATATGCATGCTTAGATCAAATTTGAAATCTTTCAGCTGATATTTCTAGTCGAATTAAGAATTTGAAATTGAAACAGTGGCTCCATTACGGTTTGTGTTATCACAAAAAACAACTGTTACAGTAACTTTATAAAAAACTTTTTCGAAATGGTTAGTATTCAAACGTCTGTGTTTACCCCTCTTGTCGAAATAGGAACTCACCCGGAACGGGGAACAAAACAGTATTCAAAATTTAAACAACACTATTGAGAAGGCAAACGAATGAGCAAGCGCGCCCCACTAGACTCAGTACTTTTTGCGTTTTAGGCATAAAAATGCCTATTCTGAAGTGTTCTTGCAACAAAAATTAAAAAAAAAAAACAAAACTTTTGAGTGAGAAAATTTCCCTTTTTTTTTAGGTTTCCAACCAGAATTAGGTCAAAGAGAGGGCTGAAACAGTCATTTTAATTCGGAAAAATGCATTTTTCAGATAATTAAAATCAAAAATGACACAAATAGGCGTTTTTCCGGTGAAAAACGAGAATATCTCCAATAAACTCATTCGCCGAAAATGAAAAGAAAATATTTTGAAAAAATCAACTGAGTCTAGTGGGGCGCGCTTGCTCCAAGCCTATGCCTTCCCAATATAATCTCACATTGATTCTTGTGGAAATTCGGTAACATAAATTAGTGTTTTCATGATTAATCTAGAACAGACCCTAAGCCAATTTTTCAGCTGATTATATTGCATCACAGTTTACCTTGTTTATTACCAAATTCATAAAACACGAATAAAACCGCTGTTCCTGTTCAAATTTTTGAAAAATTGGGGAGACGTGGGAAACTGTTTCATCCAAATGATTTATTTTAATCAATTCATGTGTTCATTCAGTAAACGCATTGCTAAAGCAAGTTTCCGGGATCAGTTTTCGAATTTTTTTTAGAAAACAACCGTAAAACACGACCGATCAGTTTTCGAAATTCTTGTTCGTCTTAGATCTACCAATTGAAACATTGATCATAACTAGATTTTTTGACTGTTTCTTGAAACACATAAAAGTTCAATTGCGTGATAAAAACTCAATTGATGTTGGTCGATGTGGAAATAAAGTTAGAGTGAATCTTGGTTTCCAAAATCATAGGAATTTAGGGATATCCCTTATCAGATTAGCACACCCCCTGAGTGTATTCACGTTTGCTGCAGTTTATCAAGGGAATGTAAAAATCAACGTACTCTAAAGCTGTAATTGAACCAGTAATTTTCTGAACTTGACAAATTCCCTTGTTCACATTTTTTTCAACAAAAAAACATTGCAGTTTCATTTAGTCCCATTATTGGAAACTGAATATTTTTGTCAACTGAGGGTGTTCTGACACATCTTCAGAAAGAATTGCCGGGTAGGATACCCGTATTAATTTTTTTCGACGGGCTAAAAATGAATAATGAAAGTACAACCAATCTAATGAAACTGTACATCGGATACGATAATTTGGAAACTGTAAAATTTTGAGTTTTCAATAATTTTTTCTGCCAGAATTGAGAAGTTTATACATTTTCCTTATTTCGGTTAGTTGTGAAAAGAATTTTCATTGAGCATTTTCAAGACTTTCAGAAACTTATAAAATTCCGTTTTTTAATCACTTTTTCCCTTGGAATACTGTTTTTATACAAAAAAAACGATTCTGTTTCAAGTACGAGACGAATCCTGAACATGACTTCAGCATTTGATAAAGACAATCCATCCAAAGAAAAAAAACGAGAAACGAGAAAGAAAAAAAGCTGACTGCATCCAAAATGTTTCACGAATCGCATAAAGTTTCAGTATAACTTTTCTAACAGTTTTTCTACATTGAATTAAAGGAGGACTGAACTCGGGTTTTTTTATTTCAATTTCTGATGCAGTTTTTTATTCTGATCATTTTCTTTCACTACGACTACACTCAAAAATCACTCTAAAAAAGGCGTTTGAAAGAAGCACGCAATACAGAGTGATGGCCTAGGATCCGACAAGTTTGCGCCTTGCGCGCGCTATTTTCAAATTCCTAGGCCGTGAACCTGTACGCGGCAATGCCTTCAAACGCCTTTTTCACCCGTTTAGAGTGATTTTTGAGTGTAGTCGTAGTGAAAGAAAATGTCCAGAACGAAAAACAGCATCAGAATTTGAAACGAAAAAACCCGAGTTCAGTCCTCCTTTAAGAAACCAAAAAAAAAAAACAGAACGAGCCTCATTCTTAGCAATATATCAATTCAAATCTGAAATTTACTGGGGAACAAGAAGTAAACATAATTATAAGGCTTGGTAATGTATTTGCAGTTAGTCAAACAGTGGAAACATCTAATAGTATTTCAAATTTCGTGTTTATTTTTTTGTTGGTACGTTTGTTCCACAAAGATCTAAATGAAAAAGAGCCGAATTTTGTGGGTTGGCTTGGCATAAATTTGTCGAACAAATCTGAATGATCGGATTAGTCTACAGAACGACCAAGAACACTGAAGTTTCCAACATTTACTGCTTCACAAATCTAGTTTCTGGAGCTGTGTATGTTTCTTATATTTTAAAGAACAGCAGAAAAAAAAACAAAAATAGAAACAAAAGTAGAGTATCCTTACTTCATACATTCCATTTATTTTTATCATTTGCCTAATTTCTGTTCCAAGTCTTCAAAATCGGTGATCACCAACGAAATGATTTAGTTCCAGTATCCGAAAGTTTGCTTAAAAAGGAACTGTTTTAGCACATTCAGGTGAATATCGTGAAACCTCCAATAATTGATAAAAAATAAAGATGCTACACATTCTCCTATTTACCAAATTGTTTCTCCTAATCGTTGTGTATGACAGATACACGAAGCTGAAATATTTTTTGACTGTTTCAAGAATTTCATTCATTTTGCCTTACCGAAGGGTAAATTGATCGGAGTATAGTTCGATTTACTTGAATTTGTAGATTCTAATGTCAAATGAAGGATAAAAAAATCCAAAAAACATTTTTGTGTTTTTATTGAAATTTACAGATACATTTATGCAATATAGCCATTGAGAAATTGCCATTGTTGCTGTAGGCTTTGTAAATGTCAGCATCCTATCGTAGAAAATTATTATAAATCGAAATCACATAGTTGGTGGGTATAATATTACTGTCCCAGACACTATCAGTCAGCTTTGCTGTTTTATGTATACTTTTTGGGTAGGATTTTTTTTATCAAGTTATATGATATTAGCAGCGTTCTTTTTTCATGCTCCTCTAATATTTGACTTGAAACAGTGAACTAGCTTCCTCTTTTTCTGCAAAGTTTTTAAACATGAAGAACGAATTATCAATGTTTTACTATTACTATAAATCGATACTATGAAAAATTGCCTTCAATCTGTTTGGAGGAAAAAGTTCGAATTTTTATTCATCGAAAGCCTATTTTCCAGAACCACTGTGTCAATTTTGAAAAGTAAAAATAATGAAAATGAAACGGCAATTGCAATCTTTAAAAATTTACATGTTTCAAAAGTCCCACTAAAATACTCGCGAGACTCCAATAGTTATTGCATTGAATATATTCAACAGCTTCAAACAAATATACCCCATAAAAGAAAAAAAAAAGATTTCTTCCAGCCACAGTTACAGTTTTATGAAATAAAACGGAGTGAGTTATCAATAGTGCAATGTCTCACGCACAGTAGCTAGAGCTAGTGACCAAACAACTAAATTGGTTCCAGAAACATGTTTTTGCAATACTGGGTTAATTTTAGCGCTTGCTTGTTTTTAAAAGCATCAACAAATCAAACCACGGAAGAGTACCAAAACTGCCGTTCATATGACGGACAATATTTATCAACTTTTGAAAAGAAAAATAAAATATCCTTCTCTAAAAGCGATTGTCAACAGGAATCAGCAGCACTTTTAATGTAGTTATGCAGGAACTTCTGATTATAAGCAGTAACTGAAACAGAATTTCTTGAGTTTTGATAACAGTTTCACAAGATCATCAAGCCTGTCCGTTCACCGTATCTGCCAATTTTTCGAATTCTTTTTTGGTGAAAACAATTTTTCAAAACACCGCACAGAAAGTATTTGGAATTAAAAAACAATTAACAATTGTTTTTTTCAAACTCTAACGAAACATTGAGCATTAATTTAAACATTCTTCAAGGGGAACGTATAGAAAACGATTATGTCGATATACAATTCGGGTTTTTCTTAAACAAATAAAACTAAAATACTGTTTGCAATGCTGATATACAACCCATGACTAAAACATGCAAGAGTGGTCAAGATTGGTTTCAATTATTGCATGATACTGTATTTTTTAAAAATAATTTCTCAAACCGTTTTACGTTTAACCAAAAAAAAAACTTCGGTTGCAAAATGGTGATATGAAAAAAGTATACATCATGTTTTGATTATTAATGACCCTAGGAATTCATCATGATGTATTCCGTTTGAACCGAAAATTTTTCGTTGAAATTACTGTTTGAAATTCCAACTTTTCTTCATTGTTAATCAGCACGAAGAAATGTTCAAAAAAATCAATAGTCCGCTCAATCTTCGTGTGATTTTTCCTGTCTCATATCCACAGGAAATGAATGCCATTGAATGATTGAAATAATAGCTGACACTAAAGAATCTAGAAAAGTTTTCAAGATACAGTTAGATACAGTTAGATAGTTAGATAGAATAGTTAGATAGAAGATACAGATACAAACCGAAATTCATACACAGCTTCTACTTTACTTGTAACAGTCATAACCAGAAGGTTTACGCCGCATTCGCGGCTCCAACCTCCTGGCTTCACGTGGGGTTGGTGAATCACGTGGGTATATGAATCGGGTTGTTCCTTAGAGAGGAGCATAGAACTTTGTCTCTGAACTTATAGCCGTTGAATAAGGCTTCGGTAACTATTAAGTCATTTATAAGCCATGTTCGAAAATTCAACTAATTGATGGAAATCAGGCTAAACTTACCGAAGTATTTCCGAACTTTCCGAACGTGGCAGGTGTTTTTGTGGTTATCTACACTGAACTTACTTCTTCCATTTCTAAAAGTTTCTCATGCTTATTGGTATTAGGCAATCTCATACTATTCTTTTTTCAAAGCTCGAATTCTTTAAAAAATATTGAGAATGGCCATCCCAAAATTATCAACAAAAAAAATTGGCACCCTCTGTTTCTATCTGGGTACTCGGGGAAAAACAGCAGTCTTCTCAGAGTTGGCTAATATTTTGCTGAAGCACGTGAAAATTTGGAGAACTGGCGTCAAATACTGAAAAGATGTTTCCGAGGTGTTTTTGGGCTGTAGATTACAGCATTGCAGAATGATAGTTTCCATCTCCAGAGCTCTCGACCTTTTCCATCCAATTTCTGTCATTCTTCGCTCAAATTCGCTCACACCGCCATCCGGGCGGCTAATAGTAGGTTTTCAGAGGCCTAAGCCTGAGAAAAAGTCTAATAATGGGAGGGGCTATTATCGGTTTGACGACTAAATATAACAAAGTTATTTATTTTGGGACCCTGGGACGTTAAACCATAAAGGGCCAAAATTTTATGATTTTTCTATGATTTTCAGGAGTTCTTTTCGAACCTGAAAAGTTTTGTTTGAATTCCGGTTTTTTCAAGAAATTTAAATTTGTTTGTTCTGTAATTCTTGGCCACAATTCGACAAAGAAAATGTTTGAAAAACAATACAAACTTTCCGATAAATCAGCATGTTGAGAACATTCTCATGTTTTGTTATTCATTTTGTGAATTCTTGTGAAAAAAAAGGCTTTATGCAGAGGCATAAGCTAGAGAGAATCGCTTTTCCTGTCAATTCTCTAAAAAAATCATTTTTTTTACAATTCTGAACAAAATTGCCTTTTTTTTTGAATTACAGTTTCTCTCTAACCTTTTCTTGAGGTTTTGGTCAAATTTGTAACAAAAAACGTTTCTGCCCAGTTTTTTCACTCTCGTAAGGAATTGTTTGAAAAATCGAGTTACTCATAAAACAACTAATTTCGATGTTATCACCCCAAGGTATGAGTTTTCCAACTCACAAAAAAGGCAAAAAAGACCTGCCACGCCACGGAATTGAACCTGGGATAACAGTTTACCAAACAATCATCTCCACCACTATACCACAGTGTTCCAAAACTCAAATTTCAAACGCTTTTTTTCCAAAACTACAAGACCGATTCTTGGTTTGAAAAGCTTTTTCGTCTCGCGAAGGCAAGACGAACATTTTGAGCTATCAAACACAAAAATCGGTTGGAGAAATCGACCCGCTTACCTCAAACTTGGGTAATTAAACCGGCCAGCGGGCGCCGCGCGGCAATGTAACCAAAGCGCGCAGCCGACACCAATCCAGGCTCGCGATGGCCACTATACTTTGCGTGCAGGTGGGCGGAGCTTAGGCTTTGTGCTTAGAGTGCACAGAGCTTCACAGAGCTCCAATCAAAACAGAAAGTAGACGGGCATCATCGCGGTAAAATTCTGAATCGATCTGTCTTTTCCCCGTAAAAATCCGATTTCTAGGAATGGCTCGAGGGCCCTGGAAACACAAACATACTGACAAACAGACGGAACTTGTGTATTAGAATAGTAAGATTGATAGGGAAGCTCTATATTTTTGTATAGTTTGAATCCATCATAAAACCTCCGTTTTAGAGGCATCTCATGAAAGGGAACAAAACCAAATTTTTTGTTTTTTCCTTATCTTATAATCCAGAAATTGAATTTGTAATCAAATAATCGTTTTTTGTAACCCCCGTTTCTGGGATGTATTGAGTTGTCTGGAGTTCGTAAAGTTGTATTATAGGTAGAACCTAACATAATGCTTAAAAGTATTTTAATAGTTAAGAAACGTTTTCTGTCCGGAGCGAGGTACATCCTCTTGGGCACTGTACAGTTTTCAGTCAAAGTGGTTTGAATCGATTGATATTTCATATAGTGATTACATAACAACTTCTAAGACATTTGGTATACATTTCATTAGGCTCCGCCCACTTTCTACAGTAATCCTTCCAGAAACTTCGAAATTTTTCTGTAAATGATAGGGCCGAAATTCGAACGGGAATCGACAGAGAGTACTTATTTGAGTATTTTTCATTGCTCACCGGAATTTTTTTCATAGAAAAAAATTTAATTTTTTCGAAAAAACTATAATTTTTTACAGTTTTTTGATTCTAGCGTTCCACATAGGACCAAGTCTCAAAAGGTGACAACGGATTCTTGTTCTACGCAAAATTTGCCACCGATTTGCTATATTTGAAAAAAAAATTTGGAGGGGGTAATGTTCGAGATATTTTCGATTTTCTCATAAAATTTCTCTCTTTTCGACGTATCCCTATACATGGCAAAAATGGTCATGGTCTCCGATTAAAAAAATTTTTGTGTCACAAGTTGGGCTACCGGTACCTAGTATGCTCACAAATTTTCAGCTCAATCCGATTCGAATTCTTGGCGTAGCGCCACCCCACAAAAAGCACTGATTCTACAGTGTGAACAACAGGCCATTTCCCATGATCGCGCTACGCCAAGAATTCGAATCGGATTGAGCTGAAAATTTGTGAGCATACGGTACCGGTAGCCCAACTTGTGACACAACAATTTTTTTAATCGGAGACCATGACCATTTTTGCCATGTATAGGGATACGTCGAAAAGAGAGAAATTTTATGAGAAAATCGAAAATATCTCGAACATTACCCCCTCCAAATTTTTTTCAAATATAGCGAATCGGTGGCAAATTTTGCGTAGAACAAGAATCTGTTGTCACCTTTTGAGATTTGGTCCTATGGGGAACGCTAGAATCAAAAAACTGTAAAAAATTATAGTTTTTTCGAAAAAATTCAATTTTTTTCTATGAAAAAATTCCGGTGAGCAATGAAAAATACTCAAATAAGTACTCTCTATCGATTCCCGTTCGAATTTCGGCCCTATCATTTACAGAAAAATTTCGAAGTTTCTGGAAGGATTACTGTAGAAAGTGGGCGGAGCCTAATGAAATGTATACCAAATGTCTTAGAAGTTGTTATGTATTCAATATATGAAATACCAATCGAATCGAAGCACTTTGACTGAAAACTGTACAGTACTATAGTCGCGAAAGATGGAAAGTTTGTCTTAAAACACCACTGTCATTTAATTCAACCTGAAAAAATGAAGTTCGAGGAGAGATTGTGAAAAATTTTATTTTCTGTTGCAGGGCTTATGTCTAACCATTACGTTTCTTGAAACGATGCCACGAATCGTTTATATGTGTGACTTGATAAATTCATGGATAGCCCAAACTAATGAATTGATATATTGGTGACGATCTGCCCAACATTAGGCTAGAATTGACACTTAACTTTACGAAAAACCTGTAACACAAAGTTTCTTGTTGAATCCCGTCATTTTCTCATTCAAACCGTTACCTCCAATCAACTTGTTCATTGTACAACTTTTGCATGAAACGGTCATTTTTTGTTTAATGTTTCAGAGATGCGATAAGTCAGGAGTTCAAAATCAGAATTTGTTACCTCGTCTGTTGTATTTCTGATATTTCTTGTAAAATTATTACTAATCGTTTCGAATTAGAATGTTTTACTTAATCGTTGTTCCAATTTCTCATTGGAAAACTTTGGAAATTTATGAATTTTGTGCAGCACAAAGTATTTTTTTCATCATATAATTGAAGCATACCTTGTGAAGGTAAATTTGCTCCCGGAATGATTTCGCTAACTTAAAACAATGAAATGAAACAGTAGCCGAAAATCTCAAAAAAATTCGCAATTTTAAGAATTCAGAAAAAAAGCAGTTGAGAAGGCCTGCCTTACTCCTGCGATAACCGATAGCAACAAAAAAGTCAGACTAGTCCGGCTGGTCTAATATTTTATTCTAAGGTACCATGAAGGGGCCTCAGTACAAAAATAAATATTTGGTCTGGCCACGCCCCCTTGATCTAGAAAAAAGTTGAAAAATCGATAATTTTTCATATTTTTTCCTGTAAGAGATAGAATCAAAATCTAAACGTACGTCAACTAAGGGTACATTTCTGATCATTTTCGATAAGTTTTCAAAAATCTAACATCTCTTCTTGTTGGAGAAAATTCGAAAAATATGCGAAAAATGATGCATTTTTGAGTTTAGCGGGTTGTACCGGGACAGGGACCCACCCAACTAGAGGTTTTAATTCTATATAATTAATTTAGTATGACATGGGTCTACAATGGTACAGGTCTGGTCCCGGATCTCTTTCCCCTAAATAGCAAAAAACACGAAATTTTATGGTCAGGTCCTCTAAATTCCACGTATACGTAATTTTAATTTCACGTATGGTGAAAATTTTCAATGTTATGGATTTCTCTGAATTTTTGTTTGTATGTTGCACTAACATCAACTAACATATTGACAAAGTATCAGCCTTCTATATTTCCTCTTTTCGCCACAGTACCACTTTGAAAAAATCACTACTAAATTCAGGGATAAATTTTCCAAAATTTTCAAAATATTTTTTATCGCTGGAATTTGTCAGGAAAGTTGTTTATACCTCATAACTAAGTGTTTAAAGCATCTATAAAGACATCAACAGTTTTTATTTTCGAAAATTCAGGTTCTATACAGACAAGTTCACTGAAAAATGAAAATTTACCACTGTTTGCATAAACTCCGAAAAGGACGGCTCACTAAATGTCATATTTTATCTTTAAACACTTAGTTATGAGGTATAAATAACTTTCCTGACAAATTCAAGCGATAAAAAATATTTTGAAAATTTTGGAAAATTTATCCCTGAATTTAGTAGTGATTTTTTCAAAGTGGTACTGTGGCGAAAAGAGGAAATATAGAAGGCTGATACTTTGTCAATATGTTAGTTGATGTTAGTGCAACATACAAACAAAAATTCAGAGAAATTCATAACATTGAAAATTTTCACCATGTATAGGTATACGTGGAATTTAGAGGACCTGACCATAAAATTTCGTGTTTTTCGCTATTTAGGGGAAAGAGATCCGGGACCAGACCTGTACCATTGTAGACCCATGTCATACTAAATTAATTATATAGAATAAAAACCTCTGTTTGGGTGGGTCCCTGTCCCGGTACAACCCGCTAAACACAAAAAAGCATCATTTTTCGCATATTTTTCGAATTTTCTCCAACAAGAAGAGATGTTAGATTTTTGAAAACTTATCGAAAATGATCAGAAATGTACCCTTAGTTGACGTACGTTTAGATTTTGATTCTATCTCTTACAGGAAAAAATATGAAAAATTATCGATTTTTCAACTTTTTTCTAGATCAAGGGGGCGTGGCCAGACCAAATATTTATTTTTGTACTGAGGTCCCTTCATGGTACCTTAGAATAAAATATTAGACCAGCCGGACTAGTCTGACTTTTTTGTTGCTATGCACTTCAGGCCTGTGATCGCAAATGTAAGGTAGGTCATCTTGAAAAAGAAAAACAAAGTGTTCCGCTTATGCTTTATATTCAGCGAATTCTGAGACAGTTAATAACGCAGGAATACGAGCAGCAATAAACTTGGATAGAATGAGTTCTCGAAAGGATTCGAATAGATTTCTCCTAAAAGTCAGTAATTTTCATGAAATATTTGAAAAAAATTCCGGGCTAGAGAGAAAAAACTACGTCTACTTGAAACGGTTCCAATTGGCCTACATGCTTGCATTACTTCATCCGTTTTCTGATTGTAGACTATTCATGATTTGATCAAGAAAAAAATTTGGCCTAGATTGAAATCAAATCTTTGGAACAGAAAACTAGTATGTGGATGGAACCTTCTCTATCAATTAGCTACTGAACGATATCGATAATTCGATTGGAAATAAAATTTCACCTGGTTAACTCGATGGAAAATTGCTTCTGTCAACTTTCTGACGCGTTTCAGTTTTATTTTGAAAAATTGGGCTCAAATGAACAATTAGCGAA
This sequence comes from Caenorhabditis doughertyi, assembly GCA_963572265.1. NCBI lineage: Eukaryota > Metazoa > Nematoda > Chromadorea > Rhabditida > Rhabditidae > Caenorhabditis > Caenorhabditis doughertyi. The sequence continues at coordinate 23,942,624 of OY751556.1, read as the reverse complement.
AAAAACTCGACTAAACAAAAAACTTCCCTTCAGTTAAAAAATTTTTTGAATTGGTAAACCAGTTGGTTAGTGATATGAAAAAAACGTGATACTATCAAGGTTTCCATCACATAAACTCATCAGAAAACTGAAACAGGGGCGCAATTTTGAGATTTCGCTCATTGGTTACTGAAGGATTCTCTCTAAATGTTTGTTTTGTCGGATTCTAAAGGATTAATGCTCCGCAAACGTCGCAATTTCTATTCATTCTGAGAACTATCACTCTTAAAACTTCTTTCTCATAGTCAAACGATGTAACAATGAATCGGATGGCTTGGTTTCTTGTTGGTCGCCAAACCCTCTTATTAAACCAATGTTTTTCACGTCATAGGTTTTGCAAACCAATCTTTTTTTTAATTGCTTATCGAAGATCAATTTTTTTTAAATTGGTAAATTGACGCCAATATTTTCATCACAAAATTTTCGAAAAATTAATTTTTGAAAAAGTTTTTACATTTGACCTTTGATAAATTGGTTTCGGCAGACCTACACCTAGTTATTGGTTGCCAATACCTTTTTGAATATTGGTGTAGCTTACCAATGACAATTTTAAAATCTGGCATACATAAGTCTTTCAATCTACCTTCAAGGCTGTTGGAATTGCCACGTGTCACAATTTTATTGCGACTCCCAGCCGTGAAAACTTACGGCGGTCGAGTGGTTCTGATAGACCGTCTGTAGTCAAAATTTGAGAAAATCCCTTTTTCTACGGTCCAGCATGGTCATGCTTGGCTGTGGGACAGTCTTGCCTCCGATGTTCCACGTTTTTCAGGGAGATATTACTCAAAAACATCCCTCATACTCTTTACGTTTGGAAACTAAACTAATACATGCTAGAAGAAAACTAATACCGACTGCATTGGAAAAACTCCAAATCAAAAGCACAGGGTAAACCGAAGCAGTTTTATGTAGCGCTCTATCTGTATGTTTCAAAGTGATTTTTATTCTGTAACATCAGTAAATTGAACGTACAACGGAGGAGAAAATAAGTAATACAACTAAATCGGTAATATTCCGCTTTTTTTTCACATAACTTAATGAAGGTGATGGTGCGATTAATTTGTTTTGCCTCACTATCAGTCAGATCTCTTAACTCCAACGGCTAATTTGGCGGAAAACGAGTCGGAACAAATAGTAAAGTTGAAAACCACAAGCCGAAACAGTTCTATTTAGCGCTAATAGCCAATACTTAACTTCGCTTACTTTAATGGCTGAGCGAGCCATATGTATTCACAAACTCATATTTTTGATTGAAATGACGTCAAATCAGCAGCGGCTTGAATATTGCTAAAGTTAAAACAAGTTCACAAAACAGCAAAATCAAATAAAGAAAAAGTTTTTCTTTCGGAACAAGTCAAGGAGTCACATTAAAAATAAAAACATATCCAAAAACTTTATCTCTAAAAACAGTATTTGTCTTCTAACAAATCTTTCATGACATATACCTAGAAGAAGCGCACCCTCTAATTGAAGCGCACGGTAATAGAGGCGCATAGAGAAAAGGTCCATTTTTTGTGTTTTCATAAAAAATCAGCAAAAATTATGGAAAAACTGGCAACTTAACTTCTTTTTTCTGATTTTTTTCATGATTTCTCTTAAAAATATGCTTCTTTTTCATTTGTTTCAACAGAAAATTATAGTTTTGTAAACAGTGAATATCAGGTACATTCGGGTTGAAAAATAGTGGCGCACCCTCTAATTGAAGCGCACCACTAATAGAGGCGCATCAAAATTGAGAGGTTGAGAATAGAGACGCATGCGCCTCTATTACAGTTTTTACGGTATGTGTAAGGTTCACATTTGTGGAATTTGATTTTCTTTTGTTAGAACTTCAATTGAAAACTCAATGGCATGTTTTTGATAAGACTGGCATGTGAATTGACCGTACTTTTAATTCGAATTTTTTTTCTAACTTCAACAGTTACTTCTGTTTTAACTCAGCGTTAATAAAATTTAAACAGTAAACTTTATCATTCGGTGTTGTGGATGTGGTCTGCCTTTTGTCTGCTACATGTCAGGAGCTAAAACTGAAACGCAACTAGTGAATTCTGTTTTTGAAAATGTGTTTGATTGTTTCATATAGTTCATGAATCGAAAACTATTTTAAAGATTTCAGTGAGGTTGTAGTGCTCCCTAATTTAAAGGAGGACTATAGTCACATTTTTTTATTTCAATTCCTTGTTCATTTTTTCATTCTGATTGCGCATGAAGAAATTCCATTGCGCATGAAGAAATTGCTCAAAAATCGCTCTGAAGCGCACAAATTGCTCTCAAAATCGCGCGTTACAGTCCGGTGGCCGCGGCCGTCTGGCCTAGAATTCCACAGCGCGGGGCCGTTTTCTCTATATTGTTCGCTTTTTTCCTACGTTTTACATGCTGAAATAGAAGAATATTAATATTTCTTCACAAAAACATGTGAAATAAACAAAAGAAAAAAGTTCATACAATTCATTCAGAACGGCATTAATTTTTCCAATGTTTCAAAACTTCCATGAAGATGGCTTTGTCGGAATTGAAAGTCGATTTGTCATTTGGTAAACTTTTTGAATGCTGTATGTTTTGATGATATCCGATAACCGTTTCCATTTTTTAACTTCGGAAAACAAATTTTTGATTTCCAAATAGTTCAGCTAACCCTAGCTGTCCCTCTGTTCATCGTTACGAGGTTCTAACCTTCAATATACATAGAAAATTTCCAAAGGTTTGAGACCGTCGCAATCAAAACTGTTTCATGCAGTTATCATAGTTTCTATACGAAATCTAGATGAACTGGTGTAGTATTGAGTTCCGGATAAAAACTAGGGAGAAAAATGCGAAAAACTCCAATCAATTTTAAAGTTTCCGTTTGGACAAATCTGTTATGTATGCTTTTTCAACACAGTGCCCAATTGAACTGAATTAAAATTTTTGTTCATAACAGCAGCTTTTGTCATCGATTTAAAGGAAAACAAAACCTCCTTTGGCAAAAATAAAGTTCTTGTTGGATAATTTTTCTTTCTAATTACTACCGTTTCGGTAATTCAACAAAAGTGCATTGCTGGAATTCTGTAAGTTTTCTGATTTCCTTATTTTGGATATCTTATGTGAGCAAGAGTAGAGAAAATGAACAAGCATAAAGGAAGCAATAAAACTGTCGAAGTTGATTCATATTATATTTCGTAAAATTCTTTAATCTTGTACCATGACGATGATTTTCAAAGTTTCAGTGGGTTGGGATAAAACTAATACCAATTTTTGTTTATTTTTATGCTGATATATACAAAAAACGGGCTCGTAGCCTCAAATTTGTTTTCAAATTGGAGTTTTTTTTTCAATTGTCCCTCTATCGAAACACAATACGTTCAGCAAGAGAAATAAGTTCTAGAAAACAGTAAGTTGTAAAACAGATTGGTTAGTTACTGTGAGTTTTTGTTTTTGACAGAAATTTGTGAAATATACTTTTCTTCACACTAGTTCATTCTGTAAGTTTCCCTTGTTTCCCTTGTTTCCCTTGTTTCCCAAGGCACGCAACACAGCTGTTAAGCGCAGACAGATGTGTTTTGAAGGCCTTCTGGGATGAAGAGCGACGCGTTGTGTGCTTACGAAATCTCTGCGTCGCGATCTAGACAACACTCTTTCTCCTTTTTATGACTGTACTCTTCACGTCAACCCCCTTCGGTCAGTTTTTATTCATTCAACATTTTCTCCCTGGTCGCTCGGTGCAGCCTACAATGTATTGTATTGATTTTCTCTAGTATTCTTTATTTATAATGATTTGGATCTAATTTGATGAAAAAAGGTAAGGGTTTTTATAGTTTTATGACAAAAAAAATTATCTCAAGCTTTCAGCAAAGCCGAAATTCAAGACACTCGTTCGCTACAAATACAAAACTGATCAATCAAAATTGCTCACTTTGATATACCAGTTGACAACTAATCCAACAGGAGAGCAACGCATTGCTGCCAAATGCAATTTGATAAGAACAAATTTTTCAATGAGAAAAATTGTTATCGAATTGTCTACTTGGTGTTGAATGAGGAACACTTCTATGTCATTTTCTTCAACAGAGCAGAACAAAAAATCATCTATGCTGACTCGCTGTTTTTTACGCTGCACACTGATAGAGACCTTCGAACTATTGCGAGGAAGCTGGGAATTTACGGCGCAAAAATCGATAACCTGAGGAAGCGCAACATCGTAAAGCAGAAAGTGACAAACTCTTGCGGAGTTCATGTAATCGGTTTTGTCCACATATTCAATGAACAAGGAGACAATTTTCTGTCGCACCAAATAAATATTGATGAAAAACCACTGACTGGAGATCTCACATCCTTGATGATCTTCCATAATATGACCAAGAACTTGAGAAGAGAACAATGTGACAGAATGATGTTACAAGACTCTCTTTTTTTGAGCCAACTTCCTTCGGACGCTCCTTTGAACGCTCGGAAATTCCTCGAAAGAAAGCGAAAAGTTTTGCTCAGGGGCAGAACGTTTTCGATAAAGAACTAATGGTTTTTCCAATGCTGGTCTATAACCATTGGATTCTCTGTTGTATAATCAACATACAATATGCATGCAGACCGTCGGTGAACCAGGAAATGGACCGGAGCAAACGATGCAAAATTGTTGTTTGGAACTCATATGAAGATGAGGACGTACCGAAACGGGAAACGGATGCTAAAGCCAGAAAAATTATTTTTGAGTTTATCGAAGTGATGATGGGTCCCGAAAGAGTTGATGGGAAATTTGATGAAGTACGTGTTGTTTTTTCAATCCTAAAAACATTCGATTGCAAGAAGATGAGCATTCGTGCGGCATTTACACGATTGCATTTTCAAAAGTCTTGTTCGAAAATTTCGACCAGTTTCTTGAAACTGAGGTGAGGAATGATAAATAATTATTCATTTCCAATGTTTGTTTCAGGATCATTCATATATCCCATGGCACAGGTTTCGCCATAGAGTACAAGAACATGTAAACAATGCTTCAAATTCTGCCAGTCGCCAGAGTACCTTTCAAGAGATAATAAGCATGGATGGAAATCTTGAACGATTGATTTCGTTCCCACAATTGGTCCGTATGCACAGATACCTTCCACAAGTTTAGTTCCAAATAATTAGTGAATTCTTTCAATTATTCGATTGCTTCCTTTATCAGTTTCTCATTTAGTTTTCACTTTTTTAATTAATCATAAATTCTGCCATTGAAAATAGTTCAATCATTTCCCACTTCATTTGTTTCTCTTGATTGTTATTTTTACATAAAAATTGTCTTGCAATTCAAAACCCCTTTCAAGTACCTTAAACATTTTTCATAGCTTTTTTTTAAAAGAAAAGAAGAAGAAAAAACGGAATAAAAAGGCTCAAAATAGTATTGCGGGCGAGAAAACTTGCGAATTTTCTAAACATCCTTTACACGTGGTAAATTTTTTTGGAAAATTCTGAAAACTTTTTCATTTTTCGAGCTCGGAGCACCACCCATAGGGTGGGTCCCATGGTGCAAAAAAGTCCAAAAAAAATTTTTTTCTAAAAAGTGTTGCAATCGATGCAGCAACCTTAAATTCATATTTCACCGAAATTTCTCGGTCTGAGAAGTCCTTAATCTGTGTATAATTATAAATTTCATGTGAAAATGTACTGGAGGAATCACAAAAGTCCTAATTTTGAGCTTAAAACAACTATGTATTGCGGACTAGATTTTTGCAAAACTTTGGTTATTTCAGTTGAGGACACTGCAAGAGCTGCGACTAGCAAAATCAAACTCTCATCCGTTGAGAATTTCAACTTGACCGATGAAAAGAGGAAGGAAATACGTGAATGGACTAGAGATCGTAAGTGAAAGAAGCTCCAATTAGTGTAGTGTGCAGAAAATGAAAGCTATCAGAAATTGGTTTTGTGGGGCTTTTATCAGTTCGAAAATTCACATTACAATTCGCTATTTTTAAGGTTGGAAAGTTGGCATGCACAGATTAACAATTGGACAAGTTGTTATTAAAAGTTGGAAACAAATGTATGTATTGCTGTTGATGGCGACCGTACTGATAAAAAATTGCTGTTGTTATCTCCCATTTTTCTATTTTATCTCGAATATATTATATTATTTTCAAGTCAAGATGTGAAAAGTCCTTCTAAATCAATAATTGCAAACAAATTGTTGTCCACATAAATCAAATGGAAAAACACCAATTTGACCGAAAAACTCAAAAACTGGAAACAGGGACCGATCAAAAATCTTCATATTTCAGTTTTCCATTGAAGCAGTCATGGAACAGAGACTTTTCAAAACTCGGAAACTCTTTGCTTCAAATTTACAGAGACTTGGAACCCATGAAAGCTTATGAGACATATTTTTTGCAGATAATTAGATGAATGCGGGCTGCAACTATACAGTTTTATAAATTTATTTTTCGAACGGCATCAATTGTGCAAACTTTTTCAATGTTTCAAAACTTCCATAAAAATGGCTCTATCAGAATAGAAAGTCGATATTCCCTTTGTTTTGAGTGCAGTATGTTTTGATGATATCCGATAACTGTTTTCGTTTTTTAACCATGAAATATAATTTTTCCAATGTTTCAAAGAGTCAAGATAATTATAGCTGGAACTCTGTTCATTGTTACAGATGGTACATAGTCAACAAGATTTTAAAAGGTCATTGTTTTTACATTTTTAGTGTATAATGCTGAGAAATTAGAAAACCAACGATCAATTTTTACAGTTTTTGTTTTGGCTGATATGTGCTACGATTTGGACAAAACAATTATGAGACTGTAGCTCGTCTAGGACAATGATCAATTGAACTGAAAGAACATTTTTGTTGATAAAATATTTGATTATTGATTTGTAGCCCAAAAAACCTCGTTCGGGACACATTCTTGTTTTTATATTTTTTCCATAGGTTTACCGTTTTGTTAATTTAACAAAAAAGCTTTGTTAGAATTCTGGAAGTTCTTTGTTCATGCCAATGTCCATACTCATCGACAATTTTTTTTGAACTGATAAGTACATCGGTTGCCTAACTTATTTTCCAAAGGAGCCTGACTGCATTTGGGTTCGATTGAAATGCAAAACGTTTAGCAAAAAAACGTTAGCTTTAGAAAACAGTAACTCGTAAATCTTGTTGGTGAGTCACTATGAGTTTTTGTTTTTGATAGAAATTTCGCTGATCAGGATTTTCTCCATTAATCAACACAAGTATTTTCCAGTCCAGAAACGCCCATTTCTCTGCACTACATTCATTCTGTGAGTTTCCCCAGAAAACGATTTTGTCTACACAGACACGCAACATTAACACAGACAGGTGTGCTTTGAAGGTCATATGGGAAGAAAAGCGATGCGTTGCGTGCTCATGAACTGTCTGCGTCGGGATCTAGACAACACTATTTCTTTTTTTTTAAATAACCCTAGCTGGAACTTTATCAATAATTACAAGATTTTCATCTACGAGGAACTAACAAGATTTTTAATAAGCTGAGATAGTCGCAATAAAAACTGTTTCATACAGTTATCATAGTTTTTAGACAAAATCCAGCTGAACTGATGCAGTATTGTGCGGCTCAAAAGAAGAGATTCGAGGAATTTCGACCAATCTCTACAGTTTTTGTTTTGTCTGCATTTTGTGAAGACATGGACAGAACAATTACGATATTCTAGCGGATCCTGAACAGTGCTCAATTGAACTAAAGATAACTTTGTTGATAACAACGTTCATAAAGTTATTGTTGTCTAAATTTTTAGTCGGAAACTTCCTATTTTCTCAGGTTAATGGAAAGAAATTGCTCTTCTTCAGAAACTTCTTCAAGCAAGTGTTTGTTTTTCTGAGCATGTTTAAATAAATTGGTTGACTGATTGCTGAAGCAATAATAAATGTTTTGCCGTTTCAGATATTGACCAACTTTTAGAGATCGAAAATTGTTTCCATAGGTAAGCCTCGGAACTTTCGTCCCAAAAATGCACTTTTCTCTACTCTACCTTCATTCTCCGATGTTTGCTTACGAAAGGTCCTGTCTACACAGTCACGCAACACAGGAATTAACACAGACAGGTGTATTCCGAAGGTCATCTGGGGAAAAAAGCGGCGCGTTGCGTGCTCATGAACTGTCTGCGTCGGGGTCTAGACTACACTGTCTCTTTTTTTATGACTGTACTCTTTACCATTCTACATTTTCTTTCTGGTCGCTCGGTGCAGCCTACAATGTTATTTATTGATTTTCTCTAATATTCCTTTATTTAAACTGATTTGCAACCGAGCTGAAAGTCGATCTTGGAATTGATCTGGCTACTTATGATGAAAGAAACATCCGCACTTTCAACATCTTGATCGAGAATTTCAATAAAAAGTTCAAGAATTACCGCATGGAAAAGAAGGATAAAAACGTAAGAATAACCAATGTAATCCTGGAAACCAATCATTGTTTTTCAGGTTCCATTTTCACAGTGGCTTTCAAGCTCAATGAGCAATTTGACAGATTCTCGTAAGCTCACCTTCCCGGATGCCGCTGGTTTGATAGAGTGTGCCTACGAAATGGCAGTCCACAAACCAAAGACACTCAACGCTGGAAGAAATGATAAGGTGAGAAACTCACTATTCAGTAGAATAATATACCGTTAAACCTGTAATAGAGCGGCACTATTTTTCACTACCTCATTAGGAGGGCCGCTCTATCACAGGGGGCCGCTCTTTATGTCAATACCCAATTTTATAGTGAAATCGATTTCCGATATTTAAAAAATATAACTTTTTACTGAAATTTAGCCAGAAATCGAGAAATTGAAGATTTTTTATCACAAAAATGTGGAATGAACTCACCAATTTCTTTGAAAAACAACTTATTTATGCTTTTTACATGAAAAAGGTATATTTCATGGTAATCATTGCTGAGTTTGGACCGTTCTATTCGAGGGAGGCCGTTCTAATAAAGACACTGCTCAAATGTTCACTAGGCTTTTGGAGGGGCCGCTCTAATACAGGGACCGTTCAATTAAAGGGGGCGCTTTATTACAAGTTTTACGGTATTCATTATCTCTGTCCAAAACGAGAAGTTTGTTTTGAAAAAACTATCAGTGAGAGTTGCAATAGTTGTTTTAAGATTTGGCACTGTTTCTCAAAAACCATGTTTTATCGTTTTGAAAATTGTGTGTTTTTACACAAAAACGGCAATTTTGAAACGATAAGTTCAAAGAAGTTACCATCAGAAAAATATAAAATAACTGGAAATCATGTTTAGACATACGGGGAAACGTTGCTGCCCCGAATGAATTCAATCATCGAGGAGCTCAATATGAACCGTTCTGATGTGTTTCTGGATATGGGGAGTGGTATTGGCAAGCTAGTTCTTTTGGTAGCCACCATTACCTCAGTCCACAAATCCATTGGAATCGAATTGGCAAAAGGTCCATTCAAAATGGCAAAGAAAGTTCAGGGCCAATACTCTCGGCAGGTTATCGCAAAACAAACACAAAATATGATTTGTTTTTATTTTCAGATTGATGGCGCACTTCGGCAAACGCCACAATAAGTTTCAACTGCTCAAAGGAAACTTCTTGGCTCCAAAATTTGCATGTCTCATCATGGAAGCTACCGTCATTCTTATCAACAACAAAAAACTTACTGAAGGAACAAAGCTCAAAATCAATGAGCTCTTGATGTTTTGTTCCGACGGAACAAGAATCATCTCAACTGAGAGGCTTGTTCCCGAAAGCCGGAACGGTGGTGCCGGAAGAGTTCATGGCATGGAACCCCGTGCTCAAGGTAATTATAGAAATTAGTGACTTTCTAAAGGGTTTTTTTTGCAGAGCTGGAAGATATTGTTACGACCAAGGAGCTCACGATTGTCGAAAGCAACGTCTCCTGGGGAACCTGTCAATACTTCTTGACGACAATCAAACGTCCATAAAGTTCTCAAATCAAGGAATTAAACTTCAAATAGTCCATCACTAAAGTTCATTCCCAATGATTATGGTTCTTTCCCATCTCACGCTTTTCATAATTCTCAAGCCTCCTGTTTTCTTCTCTGTTCACAAATCCCTCGATTGTTCTCTTCATATTTTTCTTCAATCCAAACCTTTAGGCGCCCTCACTTACTGTCATTTGATGTCATCCTTTCCAATCATTCACTCTTCTTCAATTGTAAGTGTTTTTGATTTCTGTTGGCTTGACTGGACTCATATATTGCTATTTTATTTCAACATACAAGCCGTTCCATTACTGTAGAATTCTTATCAGAGCTATTCACCCCGATTTCAATTTCTCAAGTTCTTTTAAATTTTTTCTTAGTTTTTGGAAAATAAATGATTTTTCGTACACATTGTAGGAAACAGTCCAGATGTAAAAAATGTTGAAACATTTTATCCCATCCAAAATGAAAACTTGAAAACACTGTCTCTCAGCCGACACCAATCCAGGCTCGCGATGACCACTATACTTTGCGTGCAGGTGGGCGGGGCTTAGGGTTTGTGTTTAGAGCGCACAGAGCTTCACAGAGCTCCAATTAAAAAACGGAAATGACGGGCATCTTTTCGAAAAAATTCTGTATCGATCTGTCTTTATCTCATGAAAATCGGTTCAGTAGGAAGGGCTGTAGGATTGAATACACACGCAAAAACAGACACCCTTTGATGATTGTTAATAGTAAAGATATTCCCTTAGTGAAAAGTGAATACATCTTTAGTGAACACCCTCATGATAATTTTGACTCGAAACAGGAAATAATTCTGGAATTAGTCATTGAACACGGCAAATCGTAAATGCGTAAATGCAAAATTGCTCAAATAAACATTTCTTGCCGGTGCTAAGGCGTTAACCGTTTGCACTGGATGTTTGCGCTAACGTATTCAGCAATGTGACTATGAATTTTTCACATAAAAAAATCCCGCGCGAGAAAACATTTTCAAATTGGAAACAACATACTGAAAAAATTGCCGTTTCGAACAGCTCTTGAGACGTTTTTTCTAGAATATTCCGCTGAGTCACTCCATCTCATCATTGATAAAGTAATAATCTTTTGAAAATACAAAGGTCTTGTAACTGGAAGAAAATTTTTCAGAATAGGTGTATTCCGCGAAAAGTTAACGGACAAGATTTTGTGAAGAAGAGTATTCCGATGACATACTGATAAAACTTCGAAAAGGGCGAGTTTTTTCTCAAAAGCCAGTAAGTTTATTTAGCAAAATTTAACTTGAAAACTGATAACTAATCGTTTAAAAGTTATAATGGTTTTTTGCCAATTCAAAAAGTGAGAACTATTGGATTTTCGGAAATCCTGGTGTAGCTTGTACTGGCTTCAGTTTTTCCAAAACCGGCTTTCCAAAGTTTTTGGAACTGTGATAATTCGGAAAATCGAGAATTTTCTGGACCAACTAAAGCTCAAACTTCAAAAAACAGAGGACCAATGTCAATGACTATGTCCACTCAAATTTCTGAATGTTCTGAAACTGTTAGTTTGAGTAACGCTCAATAACGAATACTCGCTCACTACCACAGGGCGCCGGTTGGTTGAGCCCACGAAAATTCATTTTTGAACGAATGTGCTGCGTGTCGCGTCGCGCCTACTAGGCTTCAGTTGATGATGAAGTTGGCACAGTGACATAAATTGAAATTAAATGGAGCGAGGTTACATTGATTGGCTCTCGGCTACTCCGTACTACTAAAAAGTGAGAAAGCTGGATTTCTGAAAATTGATGCTATCCGCATTGTCTTCAGTTGATCTTTAAAAATTTTTAAGTTTCAGAAAATTAAAAATGTTCTGGACCAACTAAAGTTCAACCTGTAGAAATAGGGGACAGAGTTCAATAACTGAATGATTCAGTCTCAGTTTTCTGAATGTTCTAAAACTGTTAGTTAGTTTAAGAAACTTAATGAAAAATATACACTGACTACTTTTGAGAGAGAAAAAAACGAGTACATAAACGGAAAAAACTCTGGTGAAGTTCAAGCGACCACAAACTAGTTTTATGAAATAAATTCTCATAAAACTTAGGCCTCATATAGTATCAAACTGTTGGAAACGAGTCTTGATTCATGATGGTTTCTAAACAGAAATTTTGTTATCTAAAAAGCCCAAAATTTAAAAAGGTTTCATTTCTACCATATTGTAATGCAGATAACGCAAAAGTTTATTGAGAATCTACTTTAACATTCTTATTTTCCAAATGCATAACTGTTAGAGTATTGGGAGAGCACAATTAATTGCTGATTTCTCGAAGGAATTCGACAAATTTTCCAAGTGACATATACATAGCGTACCAAAACAAACTAGCGTTACAACCCTTCTGAAACGGACAAAATATTTGAGAAAAAACTGAAACGGCCGAAAATCATAACTCTGGATTACGATTCCCTGTCTATCATTTTTCAGCCTAAATAAAAGCCAAATCTATTATATTTACTTAGGATGTTAATACAGTAATGGTTCAAAAACTATAATGCTGCCAGTTTTCGGATATTCAGAATCTACCACCTTATTTTTAATACTCAATCAAGATGAACACAGTATCGTTTCTTCAAAATTTTTCAAAACCGTAAAATAAATTGCGCGTTTGGCAGACAAACCCATGATGAACTTATGAGAAGGGCCCAGACTTGGTGCAAGTCGGAAAACGGAAATTCCGATTTTTCCGAAAAGTTTTTTTTCCGAACAAGCATGGACAAAATGTACCATGATCACCTGAGAGCTGACGGAAGAAGAACCGACGACTGGGATATGTATTCTCAATGAAACCGATTTTGGTATTGCAAATAGGGCTTATTTTTCAGTTGAGAGCAAGTTTTGACATTCAGGCATGAATCTTTTGCTTTTTCATAAAGGAATTAATTTCTGGTAATTGAAAATTGTTCATTAATCATAGGTCTTTGCAACACAAAGATGTACTTTTCTCATTGATAATTCATCTTGAGAGTTTCCAGTGAGAACAGCTGTGCTCTCACAGACACACAACAGAGGGGGTGTTAATGGCTGACAGCTGTTATCAAAAAGATATCTGAGAATAAGAGAGACGCGTTTGAGTGCTCACGAAATGTCTGCGTCTCAATCTAGACAACACTATTTCTTATTTTTTTTGACAGCACTCTTTACCTCAACCCCCGTCGGTCAGTTTTCCATTCATTCTACATTTTTTCCCAGGTCGCACGGAGTAACCTACTATGTATTTTTTTGATTTTCTCTAATATTCCTTTATTTAAATTGATTTGGATCAAACTTGATAAAAAGGTAAGGCTTTCATAGTTTTTTTTTTGACAAACAAATTATCTGAAAATGGAATCTGAAAAATTTCAAAAAACGTTTTCAGCAAAAATGGCGATTTCCGACTAGATTAATTGCTCATTTGTCTCCCCCGAAATATCAAATCCTTACAAAAATTCTCCGTTGCTTGTCGCTGTCATCGTGCTGGCTGTGAAAGGCCAAGAATGACCTCCAACTGAAGGGACCTTCTTGTCCAAAAGGAGACGGACTATATGCAGTCGGTTGCAGCAACAAATATCTGCAATGTGTCTATAATCAAAATTTTGAACAGTCGTGTCCGGAGGGTCTCTACTTCGAAAGGCTCATGGCAAGATGCGAACGTCGTGCTTCCAATCATCTCTGCAAAGCCGAAAGCCGGAAAACATTAAATGTGCGCCAAAAGGCTTTTTTCAAGCCGTTAGGTTGGTTTCGAAAAGAAAAACCTTAAAAGAATTTGCTTGGTTTCAGGTACTACAACGAGTCCAAATGTTACAATATGGACAAGACGATCTCGAAAAAGAAGCAGAAAAGTGTCAGGTGAGAGGACTTCTTTTGAAATTGTAAAAAAATTGAAAAGGAAACTTTACTGTTACAAACCGTTACTTTTTGAGGCGTTTCACAATAACGGGACTAAAAGGGCAATAAAAAATTTCTGATCCAATTCAATTTTTTTCACAAAATTTATGATGAAAAATATGGAAGATGTGCATTTGAAAGTTGTTTTTGAACGTTTTGAACAGATTCTTCAAGCTTTTTGGTTTATTTTCAATCATTTGAGGGTACTTCCATGAGAGGTGCTCTTTAAATACAGCTTTTACGGCAGTCCCTTTTCAACCTGTCCGAAAGAAACGTTTTTTTTTCGAAAATGTGATGTTTGTGTGTTTTTTCTGACTCGCTAAAACACATTATTATTTTCTTCCATTTTCAGATTAATGGCACATTTCGAAAAACTCCATATGTCATCCTAGAGGCGACAATCATTCTGACCAACAACAAAAAATTCGGTGACAAATTGAAGAAAGATATAAATGAGTTTTTAATGATTTGTTGTGACGGAACTAGAATCATAAACTTTTTAAAAATTACGATTTGCAATGAAAACATAATTTGTGGGAAAAGACCAGCAGTTACAGATACTCACAAAATAAAAACAAGAACCTATTTATTCACGCGCAAATACACAGAAGCGGCCACACCCACTCCAACTTTCGCAAAGCTGACAATGCAAAAGTTGGAGGGGCGGGGTCGCTTCTATGCATTTGCGCGTGATGGTGTCAAAGCATCGCTTGTTTTCTTTGATAGAACCTCTAATGAAAAACACGCATTAAACCACATAATGAAGGAATCGAGTTCCAAGAACTATAAGTTGGTTCTGAAACAGAAAAAAATCAGACAAGTTTCAGCTAAAACCTGGATTTACAGATAATGAAATCCAGATGCCGTTCAATTAGAAGTTTACAGATTTGGAAACAGCACAGAAAGTAGAAAAGTTTCTACCGAAATTGTCTTGGCCAGGAAAATCAAGCCGCACTGGAGTCCAGAACCGGTTAGAAGTTTTTATGACGCACTGAAACTGTAATATTTCTGGAAATGTTAGACCAAAATCCTTAATCTAAGAAACTTTTGGAGGTTGAACACTCTTGAACACGGAAACCTTCCAGTTATTGAATTTCCGTTTTTTTGTAGTTTCAAGAAAAGATTTTCCTCTTTTTTAACGGCGTCTTTTCAGTTTTACAAGTATGATGACAACTACCACAGAACTAGGTTGGAGACAAAAAAGTTCAATTAAGTGAAAAGTGTAGCAATTATTTTATTTTTTTCGTTAACCTCACACTGTTATTTTAACAAAGAATCAGAATGAGTTAATTTTCTGTATCGGTAATTTTTCATTTTGAACAGAGAAGTGCTGCAGTAATACCTGTTCTTACTGTGGTGGGTCCAATCTCTTCGATTGCGCTTTTCAATTAGAAGTTTTTCATAACATTCGTGATTTAATATTTTAACGCAAGTTCTAATTATCACCAACTTTTTGATCAACATCCGATTTTAGAAAAAGTTTCAAAAAATGGAAAAAATATAGGATTTTTTTTCGGAAAAATAGTTCCAGCTTCAAAGAAAAGATTTTCCGTAGTAATTTTTTCAATAACTAGTGAGCAGATAGGACAAAAATGATAGAAAAATCGTATGCTTTTCGAAACAGTGAAAAGGGGAGAGAGACACCGTAACGCACGAATCTGTCGAATTTCTCTTTGAAACTTTCTGTTTTCTTTACGTAGTAACTTGGTGAACGAAAGGAGTTTTTAATGCCACAAAAAAAGGCTTCAAAATTTCCCTTAATTATCTCATTTTTTCCATGTTTTCACTAAAAATCATGAAGTGCAACAAAATAGCCTCACACTATTATTTCAACAAAGAATCAGAATAAGTTGATATGCTGTATCGGTAATCTTTTGTCTTGGTCGAAAAAAAAGCTGCAGTGATACGTCTCCAATCTCCGTCTCCAAAGCTGCCTCCAATCTTATGATTCCACAGAATCTACAACGAAGCCTAGAAATTTATCTGTTGGAGAAAAAAACGAGACATTTTCTTTTCAACTTGATCTTTTCACCTTTTTCAAAGGAACGTTCATTTTTTTCCAATTTATTCGAAAAAGAAAAACGAATTTTGAACTTGTTCAGAAATTTCTATTTGTTTCTGGTTTTGCATTTCAGTTGTCTCCTACAGTAGCGAGCAAAACTGAGGGCACTTTTGGTTTTTTGTGAATAAAAGCATACAGGTGTCCACAAAAAATTTTGAGCCAGATCGGATATGTTTGAGGGCTTTTATTCACAAAAAAACCAAAAGTGCCCTCAGTTTTGTTCGCTACTCTATCTATGAATTTCAATACAATTATGAACGGATTACTATTCTTCGGAAAAGGAAACTGACAAAGCAAAAACAAAGTTTGTCCCCATACGTCTTCCCAGTATATATAATTTTTTTCAACTTACGGTTTTGCAATTGCTTTTTTTCTCATGTTCTTCGTCAGCAAGAGACACTGGTTCTTGAATTCAGCTTTGCAAAAAATAAAATTCTAAAAACAGAAATTTAAATAAAACAGTTTCTGATAACATATACAATAACTGGTAATTATTGAGGCAGATGATTTATTAGCTGTGATAACCTCAGTTTTCAACTTCATTTAAAACGACCGATATGGTGCAGTTCTATTACAGTTTACAGAAAGTTGCAATAAATCTTACTGTGGAAATGAAACAACGCCGGGTTTGTTTAAAGGAGGACTATAGTCACATTTTTTTATTTCCATTTCTTATTCATTTTTCCATGCTGAATCCATTGCGCATGAAGAAATTGCTCAAAAATTGCTCTGAAGCGCACAAACTGCGCTCAAAATCGCGCGTTACAGTCTGGCGGCCGCGGCCGTCTGGCCGAGAATCCGACAACGCGGGGCCTTTTCCTCCGTATTTTTCGCTTTTTTCCTAAGTTTTTCATGCTAAAATAGAAGAAATTTTATGTTTTTTTACAAAAACATGTGAAATGAACGGAATGAAGGCGAAAAATACGGAGGAAAAGGCCCCGCGTTGTCGGATACTCGGCCAGACGGCCGCGGCCACCAGACTGTAACGCGCGATTTTGAGTGCAGTTTGTGCGCTTCAGAGCGATTTTCGAGCAATTTCTTCATGCGCAATGGATTCAGCATGGGAAAATGAATAAGAAATGGAAATAAAAAAATGTGACTATAGTCCTCCTTTAACTTTGAGATGTCAGGCTCTGCAATTGATGCCTAGCTTGTTATCTCAATTTTTTTTAAAGAGGAAGATTGTTGGCGTCTCTTATTTTCCTGTTAGGGCAGTTCTTCTTCACTGTTTGTACAATAAATTGATAATGTCGTGATATTTTTATCAGCCGGTACTGGAGGTAGAGAAACAGAGGTATCACTCTCCCTCACCGGTGCAAAGCCATAGAATGAAGTGAAGAAAAGAAAACGTGTTATCACACAGAAGTTGTTAACGACGTAAAACTGTGTTGGAAAATCTCTTATCAATTGAGAGAAAACCAGGAACAGGTCATTGATCTGTTACAGTAGTAAACTTGAAACTTCAATTCAAAGTTACAGTTTCTTCGAATTGATACAACTAAGCCGTCATGGAAAATATGTTTGTTTTGTTTTTTTTATACATATACCAGCCTGATTTTCGCGCCTACGGCGCTCCAACAGGCTTCTTTATACTGTTCGTCGCTGCGCTCCTCACTTTTTTCACTGGTCGCGGCTACGCCGCTCCATACAACTGAAATCTGTCGACACCTGTAGGCAAACTGGCCACTACGGTTTTCGTGGTCCGTTGGCGCAGTGGGTGAGCGCGCGGCGGTCGTTCGTAACGCGCGGGTTCGATTCCTTTTGTGGTCGAGCCTTTCTTTCTTCTTGCCCAAAAAGTGCGAACATCGTGACAGACATAACCCCCTAGCGTTTTATATTATACATATATTCTTGAGATTTGAAAAGCTATGGTCCAATACATTCTAGACAGTTGATTCACAACTGTAAAATGATTGTTATTACTACAGTATAATTTCAACAGTAAAATGAATGTTATTTCTTCAACCTGATACAGACAAGAAGAGACAGTAAAATCTCTCTAAAGTCCTTTCATCCTATGCGGGTCGATTACCATAAATGGATTAATTTCCCGTCTGATGATTTTTGGGAATTATTTTTGCTTTATTTACAAAAAATATTTCTATGAACTGAAACGGGCAAAATCTTAGGTTTCTATAATCTAAAAAAGAGCTAAAAACACAACTAACATGTAATACTTCCCAAGTGTTACCCAGGGATTCCAGTGAAACTATGTGCAAAAGTTAGGCCCCCTAATGTAAGAACTATCCCAAAATATTTTCTTTTAATGTATTGTAGTTTTCGAGTTTTCATGATTTTTCTAGTTTTACGAAATTTTTTGGTTTTTGGACCGTATCTCAGCCAATTTTTGAGATTTTTCAACTGATAAAAAACGAAATCGTAGACAAAAATGTGATACAACTTTTTGCTATTGGCATCTTTGCTATGGGCTCACGACCAAAGGGCCAAAAAATGCTCCAAAGAGCAACTCGAAAAACCGACTTCCACAACTTTTTTTCTAATGTTGCTCAAAAGTTTCAGCGTCTAAAATAAGGTAAAATCACAAGTTTTTACATTTTTTTACTGAGAAATTTTTGAGAAAATTTCAAATTTATACAAAAAAGCGACTATTTGCGTGGTTGTATGAAGGTTTAGGGCTATTTATGGTCTTGCAAAGAGGTTGTTTTGTCTTATTTTATCTGTAATAATGTTATTTCGACATAATCTGTCATTTCCTATCAAAAAAATCAAGTTTGAAATTTTTCAAAATTTTCCAAAAAAATTGAGGTCCAAAATTTTGATTTTTTCAAACTTGATTATTCCGATAGGAAATGATAGATTATGTCGAAATAACATTATTACAGATAAAATAAGACAAAACAACCTCTTTGCAAGACCATAAATAGCCCTAAACCCTCATACAACCACGCAAATAGTCGCTTTTTTGTATAAATTTGAAATTTTCTCAAAAATTTCTCAGTAAAAAAATGTAAAAACTTGTGATTTTACCTTATTTTAGACGCTGAAACTTTTGAGCAACATTAGAAAAAAAGTTGTGGAAGTCGGTTTTTCGAGTTGCTCTTTGGAGCATTTTTTGGCCCTTTGGTCGTGAGCCCATAGCAAAGATGCCAATAGCAAAAAGTTGTATCACATTTTTGTCTACGATTTCGTTTTTTATCAGTTGAAAAATCTCAAAAATTGGCTGAGATACGGTCCAAAAACCAAAAAATTTCGTAAAACTAGAAAAATCATGAAAACTCGAAAACTACAATACATTAAAAGAAAATATTTTGGGATAGTTCTTACATTAGGGGGGCCTAACTTTTGCACATAGTTTCACTGGAATCCCTGGGTAACACTTGGGAAGTATTACATGTAAACTTGAAACTTCTCCTTTAGAATACATGTTTCAGAAATGATTTTTGAAGGAAAAAAGTCAGTTTCCAATAGATAATGTTAGGAGAACATTTTGGTTGAAAAATAATAATTTGACTGATAATAAATCCGTAATGACCTTGGGAACTACGGAAACCGGAAAACGAGATGCGAAATGATTGATTTTGAGAAATTGGGAATACGGAATAGGAAAAGTTTCGGAATACGGAGTTCGGAATCCAGAATTTCGTACAAGTCTGACAGACACAGAACAAAGGGGTTAACGGTTAACAGCTACGTTCTAATCTGGAAAGAAAAGAGACGTGTTTGCGTGCTCTAGACAACAATGTTTCTTCTTTTTAGGACTGCACTCGTTATCAACCCTCTCTCGGCCAGTTTCTATTCATTTATCATTTTCTCCCTGGTCGCACGGTGCAACCTCTTATATTATGTATTGATTTTCTCTAGTATACTTTATTTATAATGGTGGAAAGGATGAATTTAAAAACTTTTTTTTTGAAATATCTGAAATGTACCGTGCGAGGCTCACCACCAATGCTATCACAGTTCACGTAAGTATTTTCCGAGTGAAACAAGATTTTTTTGTTTTATAATGCAAAAATGTCGTTTTATAGACCTTCAATGGCATTCAAACATGAAGCAAGTCAAAAGCTCACATATGAGCAATATTATCAGAGCTAATACGAGATTATTTTGGATTCAACAAAAATGCTTGTTGAAATAAATAGCCAGCTTTATCCCCAAGAAGTTGTAACAGTCGATTTCCCTAACAGTGTGAGTGTTTTTTTTTACTTTTTTCTCCTGATTCTAAAAATTGTTTTCTAGAAGCAGCGAAAAAGCGGGTATTAGACATTTCCTGCGAAGACTACGCCAAACTAATGGAAACATATTAAACAGTTACAAGAAAAATTGGAGGAAGCCACGGAATTAATAGTAGAAACGGCACACCGATGCTATAACTTGCTCTATTTGTCTGAAATATTATGATAATGGAGAACATACACCACAAAAATCAAGTAAGGTGTTTGGGTTTTTCGTGCTTATTTTTGATGCTTTATCATTTTTCAGCGGTGTGTGAACACGTTTTCTGCTTTTCATGTGTCCAAAGAATGCGTCCACTACCGGAGAACAGGATACGAAAGGAAGTGCGAGAAACAAATTTGGTCGTGGCAACTCCGAAAAAATAACCCACACTTCATTAATCCATACTTTGCCTCTCGTCACAATAAACCTATTTATTTTTCAATAATTGTTTTATCTTTGAATTCAAAGAAGACATAAAAACCTTATAATAAAAGCAAAAAATTCTTTGCATAATTTAAGAGCTTCAAATAACTGTAAAGTTATTAAAAGAGCCGAGTTACTGATTGACATTTGAATTATCGATACAACGCTATTTATCAAGCTTTGAAACAAAAAATGGAAAAAACAAAAAAATCTGAGGCAATACTCACACATCAGTTTATGGAAAACTTGGAACGGAAAATTAAATTGAAAAAAACGAAGAGGGCCCAAAACTGGTGTTCAAGATTACCGTTCCTCGGGTAGCATTTTTGTGATCAAATCAGTGCAAGTTCGGTTTTTTTTCCAATTGCTGGTATAGAGGGAACAAATTATGAGCCTTAAACTGTTAATTCGAGAAATAATTTTTAAAAAGTTAATTTACTGTATCGGCAAATATTCGATTTGACAAGCAAAAGCTGCACAATTGTTCGATCGTCGGTAGAATCCGATCTCATGATTCTAGAGAAACTCAGAACAACTCAGAGTTACTTATCCGTTGGTGTAAAAGAGGACAATTTATTTTGAACTTGATCTTTCCAGCTTTTTCAAAAAAACGTTCATTTTTTCCAGTTCACGTGAAAAAGAAATATTGAACTTGTTCATGAATTTCTTCTTGTTTCCGATTTTTAATTTGAATTATTTCCATACATTTTTAACAATTTAGCGTGTGGGTGATTTTCCAGAAAAGAAAGTTACAAAGCGGGAAGGATTTATTTCCAATCAGCTTCCCAATATTTCTCCGCTTTTCCGACTTTTGTTTTTGGTTATTTGTGCTTACGTACGTATTTCATAGAACAACTGCTTCTCTACTTTTTCATTTATTTAATGCACACTTCAAAAACAGAAATTCAATAATGCAGGTTCTGCAAACTTTTGCAACTGGCAATTGTTGAAGAAGATGTTACTTTAGCTCTTGTCCTTTCAATTTTTCAAACTCACTCGAAAATTATTCATTGCACGTTTTGTATACTTCTCAGCTTTAGTTTAGCTAACTTTGTATTAGAATCAAAATTTAAAATTAAAAAAAATTGAAGTTTTTGGTTCTTCTCCGAATGAACAATTAGAAAACTCAGGGAAAATGACCTGACCTGTTGGTTTATGGCTATCGCGGCATAGAAGAATCTGGTGATGTATAATGTGTCGGTAAGAAGTGGTTAAAAATTTTATTGAGCCAATAAAAATTAACACATTAACATCTTTGTCAGAAACTTCAACTTCATAAAAAAACATGAAATAGTGAAAACGTTCCAAACTTGACCATCATCAGTGATGAATTAACAGAAGAACCTAAGTTATTTCCCGGTTTCACGTTCTCCAAAATTTGTTCCTTTTCTGTATTTTCAGATTTTTTTATTACTCAAATTTGCAATAATTTTCAGAAATGTTTCTTGAAAGTGAAAACTCAGTTTCCAAAACAAAATCTTAGGAAAGCATTTGGGTTTGAAGGTATTTTCTCCACAAAATATTTTTTGACTGGTTGATGGTTCAAAAATTTGAACCCAATCTACAAACTTTACCTTCTGGTTGAATCTGGCACCGGGCAAAGGGCCAAATGTTTTTGATACAGCTGACAAAAACACCTGCGAAAGGGGCAAAAAACGACTCGAACTATGAAGCTAAGCTCAATTATTTATTTTAGCACTTTTTTAGCCTCATGTAGATTTTCAAACAGTGTATTTTGATACAAGAACAAATTATAGATTTTACATTGGCCATCTAAGCCATTTGAAACATTAACTTAAGATTGAGAAAATGGAACTAGAGCTCCTCTGGCTTCATTCAAATTGAACCGGCGCTACCGATTTATCAATAATATGAAAAACATGAGAATTAAAAACCGAAAAAGCCTCAATACCCAGTATAATTGGAAGTTTTTTTTCAAAAAGGGAAGCCAAATCACTGAAAACCAAAGCGATTATACTAAAACGCGATCATCAATTTTTCAAATGGAGCTATCATTTAGATATGCAAACTTATTTAGTTTACCACTTTTCAAAACAGTATTTTTATTGTTTCTGGTTCGAACTCTACAACTGTTTTAATTCTGCCTAAATTTGTCCATTCTTTAGGAAAGCTATTTGAAACAGTACTTTTCAGCTTTGAATTATGCATTTTTCACTGATGCTTAAAAAATAATAGTAATCTTATTCCTAATACAGTGTCCAAATTAATGTTTCAACAACATAAAATATCAGAATTCATAAAGTGATGTTTGCTTCCTCAATTTTTTTTATGTGATGACAAAATATACATACCTGTTTTTCTTCGAACTTATTTCATCATAAAATAAGTACCTTTTACTTCCATTATCATTCAAAGTCCACTATCTCTGGAATTGTTGATCCAAAGAAAAATCGTGATAAACGGCGTTTTTAGTTGGAAGAAGTCAATTTAAAGTTGCTGATCGTTCTCTTTATCCCGCGTGTATGTGAACTCAACTAATTTGAATACTATTCAAAACGGGATATTTTAAAATAATAAACACTTTGAAAATAAAAGAGTGTTTTTAGACAACGCGAGCTCTTAGTGCTGTTATGCTATAATGAAAGTAGTCTAAATTTTCTAGTTAACCACTCTTTGAAATAGGATTTTTTAAAATTTTTGGTTTTGAGTTCAATGGTCATTTAGTTCAGAAATTCCATCTGTTAACAAATTTGTCCTCCGAAAGTTTAGTTTTACAAACCTGTTATGACAATTCAACCAACTTCAAATAAATACGTCTCCTCAAAAAAATTATGTGGAACCGTAATTACAACTGATCTGTCATTATGCATCCCAAGTTGACGGTGGCTAAAACTAGCGAGTAAATCAATGTTTCAACAACCTAAGATATTAGATTTCATAAAGTGGTCTTCACTGTGGCTACGGTAGCTTTACTGAGTTGATAGCATAATGTACCAGCAAAAATAATAACGTTTTTCTCGATCGGCTTCCACAAAGTAGTTTTTCACGTCAGGTTTATTTGAATGAGTTTTTTTTGATATGTTCATCTGTCATTAAAATATAAAATTGCGTAAAAATCGTACCAAACATGAATTAAAATCCTTCAACATTATTGAAACCTTTTCGAAACAAATGTTTTCGCTTCAAATCGCAGCAATTTTCATATTCCGAGAGTGGAAGAAACAATTAGTAATGAGTTTTCGAGTATTGCTTTCAACGACAAGAAGCTTTTGTATAGTTGCTCTATACCTCGCAAAGTAATTTTTAGACGAGTTCGTTCTCGATAAACAATATCAAACCTCAATGAACACTCAACAGTTGAAAATAATTCGAAACGGAAAAACATGAAAAGCCTGCAAAAAACAATCCCTCCGTAGTTAAGATCATTTCATAAAAATTATGTACAGAAATCCAAAACAGTTATAAAAATGTATTATGCTTCCAGAATGATTGTTCAAGGAAGGTTCGTAGTGCCTTAGCTACTGAACTGAGTATCAGAAGACAGACTCGTTTCGATAGAGAAGAGGGGCCTTAGACAGGCATTTGGCAATTAAAAAAAAACAAGATCTACAAAACATAGTTTCTAGCTTCAGAAGTACGGAAAAATGGATGATCAACAATTCAACAATTTTCAATGACGATCTTACAGAAAACTGAAATAATGCCAAAGGTTCCCGAGAAAAACAAACAAATGGAATATTACGCACAAAATTATTTTGAGAAATCGAAACAGAGCTTTCCCTAGCAAAAAAAAACCACGAAAACAGCAGTTTAAGATATATAGAAAAGTTTCAAAAAAACTCTCTGCCTTTTTTTTTTGCAGTGCTAATTGGACAAAATTCGATCAATTATGGTAAAGCAAAATTCAAAATTTTTTCACAGATTTTTAAAACAGAAAACTGCAGTTTCAAATTCCAGATTCACGTTCAAAAAAAAACAATATGAAATTTAAAATAAGGTAGTTTTTGTTCTGGGCCATTGTACTAATTGGAAACTCATAGTTGTCGAATCGAACTTTTTCAATGTGCCCATCGCCGCGATTTCAATTTATTTTCAACGGCGCAAAAATTTCATGGTAAAAGAACTGAAAATTACGGTGTTACATAAATTTTTGACTGTAATCGTTGCGGGGAACACATTGGAAATATTTTATGCGCATTTAACTGAATCTACACCTTTTTTGTGAAAGTATAATATCGTTTGAAAAATACGGGCGTACTACGATAAAGACAACTAAATAGTTTTTCACAGTTTTTTGAAGCAGAAAATATTTTTAAATTTGCAGTTTCATGATCAAATCCCTAACCTTCCGATGAAATTTTTAATGAAAAAATGTGCTGTTTCAGATCTCTACAAAAACAAAGTTGCTGAAAGACAATTGGAGAAAATCGGAACCAAGTAACTTTAAAACAACACAATGAAACCAAAAGGAAATTTTGAAAAATGAATTAAGATCAGCAAAGGAACTAACAAGACGGGTCAGTTAGGTTGAATGTGATTATGATTGCCCTCTAATACTGTTTACTCATTATGATTTTAAAAAAATCATCCAGTTTCCCACAGAAATAAAAACAAATTTTTCAATCACAGTTTCAGGCACAAACTGAATGAGGTCTAGGCTTTGAAAAATGATTTTCTATGGATCAATTTCAGACTAGCATTTTAGATGGAGGTACGTCATTGGAGTAAACTTTTTGTGACAGAGAACAACTTGTAAACGAAACAACCGCTTTTAGAAAAAAAATACAGGATCATGGGAATTTGGAGAAGCTAGGACATTGAAGAGGACATTGAATCAAAGCCTAAATTTTTTTAAATAGTAAAACCACAGAAAGCAACAGGAAGTTTTTACCACAGATAGCTCAACTGACTGCAAGATTTCTCCAAAACCTGTAGTTTTCAAAAATGACCAATCCATAACTATCCTCACATTACTATTATTGATTGATAAAAATTTGCAAATCAGCAAATTGATTTGAAGCTTTCAAATTGAGATTTTAAAGTGGAAACCCTCTAATGTAAGAATTAGTTCAAGCTTTCAGCCAAGGTTTCCAGTGAAAATAGTCAGTTTCCGATTGTTTTAATATAATACAGTTCTTCGAGGTTATGTTTTTATCCATCGTCGATACTTGTATAAAAACGTTCATTAAGAGTTTATTGCTCTACAGGTGTAACATTTCAACAGGGCTCAAGCAAAACCTCAGAAGGTCACGGTACCCGTAGAACCTTTCAACAATTAAAAGAAAACGTATTTTGGCATATAGAACAAACAATATATTTTTTTAAAGTCTAAGTCAAACTGAGTGCCAAAAACAGAAAATCTTCTAAAAGCCAATATTTTTGAATTTTGATTTTCGAGACTTTTTCCTAACCAATTTCCTATTGTAAGATCTTCTTATGAAATTTTTTTCGGTTATAGGTGTGTTTTAAACTCATGGTTTCATTGCTCCAATGTTCATACAATCAAAAACGTTGCCGAATTTCCCAATTATAGAACGAATAGTTTCTTATCAGTTAAATCAAGGGACCCCTATTCTGGAACAGAGCCAAAGAAATGATTTCAAATATTTCCGGTTATTTGAACATAATGAATGCTCTTTCTTATTTTATTGTTATTGAGTGGGCCAATTGAGTTGTTATAACTCTACAAAAAAGGACAACTGTCATTTCATTTATCATTTACTTGGTCTTTTAATATATCCTAAGCTCATCAGCTACAGAATAAAGTCACAAAAATCTTGAGGTTTTGAAAGGGGAAAATATTTTTAAAAAGGGACCTAACAACTACTTTCTACATAAACTTTGAAAGAATGATACTTTGGGAAAAGCAAAGTCCCCTTCATATTGGTGACTTGAAACTGTTTGAGCTTGAAGGATTTTCGCGTTCCTGTGGACAAATAAGCTATTTAGGTGCTGGATTCAATATGGTCTTTTGAAACGTAAGAAAGTTCCGCAATGATTTATTGATTCACAATCTCATTCATAATAGCAACAGTCTCTTCCATTCGTAAAGAGGGTGTCCAAGGAAATTTCAACTGTCTATCATATTGATTTCTCATCTTTCACTTTTAATTTGAAACATATAAATTTGCTAGTTAGTTACTAAATATTGATTCCGAGATTCAGTTTTCAGAGAGACGTACATATGTTCTTAAAATAAGCAATGCACCATGTAGAAAAGAAGAAAATACCAAGAAATATTTTTCAGTGAATTTGGATTACAGTTTGAGTCCTTTACAATTAATATCAGAGAATATTAATCCTCTCGTTATGGATTGTTTGAAACAGTATTCACTTTTTTGTAAAAAAAACCAAAACACAACGCTAAACTACGTGTTATTTCTCCGTGATATAATTTTTGAGATACAAGTTCAATTTGCACAAAGATTATAACAAAGAAATAACTTTAATTCTTAAGAATTTTTCAAAACAGGAAAAAACATCAAAATAAAATACTGCTTATAAATATTTCGAATTCAAAGGCAACAGATATGAACTGTGAGCTAAATGAATTAATATGCAAATGCTCATCTGTTGTGAAAAGACATGAACGAAACAGAAAAAGTATCCAAATTTAACAAATGTTGTTCTTAACGATGAACGATTTCTAGCTGTTGAATCAATGTAATAAACTATTGTCTAAAAGTTTTTTTTTTAATAAAAGATCAATTTCAAAAAATTGCCCGTTTATTATCTTTTTCAATTACTAAACTGTTTCACACTTTTCCAATCCGCGGAAATTTGCATTTTCAACCAAAAAATAATACAGGGACGTTAGAAACTAACGAATATCCCTTTTCTCTTCTTTTTTTTTAAATTTGAAAACTCGAAATGTTTTCCGTTTCAACTGCAAGGTTTAATGTCTGATAAAGGAACCAGTTCAGTTAATGAAGTCTATGTTTTTCCCAAAATCTGCTGGTTTTTATCGAAAGTTGGTTTCTAATATGAGATCAAAGTTCGTTAGCAAAAAAAGCTCGGATGTCAAAAAACTGTTAAGTCGGCCTGTATTGGAATTATAATGGAAATTTTCTATTCAATTCTACGTTGTGAAATCTCAAAATCAGAAATTTTCAGAAACCCAAGAACATAAAAAGTGCTTAAAACAGTGAAATAATTCCTAACTTTCCAAATTTACGTTGTCAAATTTGGGTTTCTTATTAATTTCCAGAAGTTTTATCTTCTATTAAGTTGGTAAGAAAGTTTCCGGTTTTTTTCGATAATTTTAAGTGACAATTTTTCTTGAGTTGGGAGGATATCCAAATGTTGTTGTATTGTCAACTAACATTGAACACTATTGTGCAAAATTTTGGGAAATTCCTGTCTCTGTACTACCACGCCCGCCTGTGTTACAACCGTTACACCACGACACATTCACTTTCATATGTCATTTTGAGTCTGATTTTTCGATAGAAAGTCGAAAGATTATCCATGATGTTTTTATATTTTTTGAAGGAGTATTGTGTCCAAAGTTGCTTTGCACATTGACTTTCAGTTTTACTTCTCAACATGACACAAAAATTATTTCATGATAGTGACCAATTTCTCAGCATTACATCATTTTTCGATGACCCGCAATAAGAAATTTCAACAAAGTGATGGGAGTCTGAGAAGTTATGTTTTTTGACAAACATATACTTGGCATAAATTACGGAGAAGTGTAGAGAACTGCTGTTTTGAGTTGTGAAATTTCGGCCACACTTGCTTCAGAAGCATCATTTTCAAGTGTGCTCCGCCTGTGTTCACGCAAGGAGAAAACTAAACCGTGAAATTTTATGTGGCTATGTGCCACAGTTTTACACTTTTAAATCAACGTCTGACTTCAGCTAATTCCGGAGAAATTTCAGAAAAAGTGAAAAAATCACCTTTTTCGTGCTCTGTGCTATTGTACGAAAGGGACAGTTAGAATGAACGCTGTTTTCCAACTTTTCTGAGTTTCAGAAAGAACTGAAATATTTGAATATGACACTATTGATACCCTTAACGTTTAGGGAAAGTTTAGTTAAAATAGCTCTGTCCGTATTTGTACGGTCCACGGAGTTGAATGACCTCTGAAGTCGACTATCGAGTCATTTGAATGTTGTGTACTCTGCGAATAGGTAACCATAGGGACAAGATCTTTCAGTTGAATAATTGTAAGTATGACTGGTTCATATTCATAGCATAACCTCCAGTTCGCCCCTTCTGCTTAAATAGGAAAATCGCCACCAATGATAACCGTCAAAATCATGCAGAAAAGTAGGACGACGGGAATGCATGGCTCTCCAATACAATAGAACCGATAGACAAGATTTGAAACGAATAAATATCACACATAATGGTACTATAATGCTGCAAAGTTACAGCAAAAATGAACGTCTGAGTGTCGAGAAATAACCAGTCAAACTCACATCATCAAAAAAGCCGGAAACTTTCTTACCAACCTAATATATTTTGGAGAACTAGGGAAACTGCTCTTCTGAAAAAGTAAAAATTCTATGAAAAAAAACTAAAATTTTCTAATTGAAGTTGCGAAAATTCTGGGGTTATGACAACTGCGGAATTTCGGTGAACCAGCAAGTAATGATGTGGACGGAACAGGCGTTTTTTTCCATGATTACAATAGTTATTCCTAATTTTCGCAAAACAAGAGTTTATCAACAATCGACTTCCATAAAATTCAACTTCGGTGCTTTTATGTACATATGTTCTCAGAATAAGTCCCCCAGTAATGCCGGTTTCATCATCACAACTTAAAATGAATCGTTTCAATGGCTCGATAGGTAGTTCCTGAAGTGAATAAATGATAAAAACTTTAATAATTAGAAAGTTTCCGCTTAATCTCTCCACTGTTTTATTAAGCGCCCTTCCACTTCCTTTCCATGTTCACACTTAACCAGTCCTTTCAAATTCATATTTTGATATTTCCAAAACAGTTCTATCTCAGAATCAGTAGAACAAAAAATATAAAAACTTAAAATTTAGTTGAATCGGCAAGAATTTTAGTTCTATTTATCAAATTGCAAAGAATAATCGGCAAATATTGACAAAAATTAACTTTTGTGATGTGAAGTGCTTGCTCATTTTTGTCATCATGAAATTAAACAATAAAAGATTGTGAACCCGGAAGTTTAACAAATGAAACAGCAATAATTCGGAAAATTTTTCAATTTTTCTATTTCTAGAAAAATTTTCTATTAAAAGAGCATTTTACCGTATCCCATGTTCAAATTAAATATAGCGTCTGAAAAGGAGCATCAATACAGTGAACTGTAATAGAAAATAACAGGTTGGCCATTGAATTTTTTTGTTCTACAAATTATGTTCACATACGTACCAGCAAGTAACAGAACATCGAATTGATCACAGTTACAAGAAACTGTATTAATCTTATGAAAATAGGAACATTCACTAAATTTCACGCAAACGTGGGCGAGTACAGGTTCATGGACTAAAATCCCTAAATTAGATGATTTTCTGATAAGTCATCACTCCTCTTCTGATAAGTCATCAGCTTGAAATGTACCTATTGCATTTCTGGTAGAACTGAAAGAGAAAATTACTCAAAAAGATAAATTTCCCCTTGTTCTTTTTTGATTACATCACAGGTGGTGGGCGATGTATTCTATATGTGTCAGGAATTCCACATTTGCCAAATGTGTTCATATAGGGTACTATATGTGTTGATATGGAGAAGATGAAGTTTTATGTGTTAGATGTGTGTTTGATGTGTGGATGTGATCATCAACCTTTCGGAAGAGCGCGCGTTGACGCGTGTGTTCCATGTGTGTTCTATGTGTGTTCTATATGCTACAAATGTGCGGATCCCAAGCGACTATGGCCTGGTGGCCTAAGATTCTTATTCTTTTCGCATTATTTTTTTCAAAGATTCTGAGATTTTTTTTTTCGTTTTAATTAAAATATTGATATTGTATTTCAGCCAAAACTGGTCAGTCATGCCACGGTCACATTATAGATGTTTTCAAGCATCCAAAACGCACGGTGAACGACACTTTTCCAGCTGTAGTTCATTATTGATTTTTCAGAAAACTCATCAAATTGTGCTCAAAACCAACAAAGTTATGGGACAGAGAATATGAATAGCGGCGAAAACTCGGATTCAGATTCAGAAGATTTCAATCCGGTAGAATTTGATGACCTGCCAAACGATTCAATGCCACTGGAAGACGAGCAGTTCCTTGCTGTTCAATTACCAGATCCTTTAGAAGATGAAAAAAGCGATGATTGTTATGGTAACATTATTTCTCGCTCTATTCGATTGAAACTAACTATTGGCAGGTTTGAGAGAACAAGTCAAAAAAGCGAACGAAAAAGTACTCATGTTCTTAGTATCTTCATGTATTTCTCGCTTTTCCCAACGAGGTGAGCTGAAGTATAGAAAAAAAGAAGACCGAAATGCTTTGCAGAGTACGAAAGATTCCTAAGTTTACATCCTACAACTTTCATTCAAGATGTGGAACGACTTTGGAACTGTGATCGAAACGCGTATACTTGTCTCTTCGTTTGCAATAAGTGCGGGAAAAAATTCG
The DNA here is from genome assembly GCA_963572265.1 of Caenorhabditis doughertyi. Taxonomy (NCBI): domain Eukaryota; kingdom Metazoa; phylum Nematoda; class Chromadorea; order Rhabditida; family Rhabditidae; genus Caenorhabditis; species Caenorhabditis doughertyi. The sequence continues at coordinate 23,911,617 of OY751556.1, read as the reverse complement.
ATCTTGTGGAAGCATGGTGATACATTGTTTCACATTCTAATTTAGAACCAATTTTTATTTGTTCAGCTGCGGAAATATAGTCAAGTTCGTTCGTGTTGGAATTTCGGAGCAATTGGAAGATATTGTGGATCACTATTTAGACGACATCTTGAAAATTAGAGAAGAATTGAGAAGTGGGAGAAGGAGAAATCATAACTTGAAAAGTTGTTTTTTTCGACACTTATGGGAATCTGAAAACTCCAAAGATGACTTGAAACTGAGTGGAATTCTTTCGATTGATGGAGTCGCAGTACCAGGAACGAAAAAGTACCGAAAAAACTCTGAACCTCAATGATAATTCGTAGCTTTAGGAAAATTTGGCCCATCTCCCTGATGCTTGTCGATTTACCAACAGCTGACATGCAAAAGTCTTCGAATATTATGTTGGAAGGTATTGCGGAAGCAACAGAAAATCCAACCGTAGCATTCTGGAACTCGATTATTCCGATAATTATGGCGGATTGTGAAACTAAAGAAGGACTAATTCGTGGAGTCCGTTTCAGACTGAAATGCGTGACTTTGTCAGCTGACCAGCCTGTTAGTCCGATTCCACAGATCGTGTTAACTACTAAATTTTCAGGCGAAACGTTCTTTTTTCGGGATGAGAGGTCATCAAGCGACATCAAGTTGTCCGTTCTGAGAATGTTCTGAGAATGTCTTTCGGAGCTTTGAAATCTGAGCTTTATGACAAGGAAACTGTGGACGACGTGTTTTTCAACAAAAACCCAGATGGATCATCTTGTTGTTACCGTTTCATTGCGATCGGAGTGAAAAATGACATTAAAAAAATTATTGCTGAACCCATCGAAGAAGAAATTTCTATGCGTCGATATCTATCACTACAGAAAGCAGTGTCGGCTATGGATGGAGAAGACAAAATTATTGGAACTAAACTTTTGGAGATGATCGAGTCGTATGAAGGAATCAAGTATGGGCGTCCAAGTGGAAAGACCGTTTTGTTGTCCATGGAAAACATAAAATCTATAGGATGTTATGTTCCATTGGGAGATTCTTCACTATTTATGGCCGTGTCTGCGTTCCCTGTGCATAACTAACTAATGCATATAATTTAATAAAAATTGAATTTTATTTCGTAACATGTCAACTTTTCGATTGTATTCGCTTTGAGTATTTTTCCCATTGCCGACAAAAAGTTACTAACCCTCATTTACAGGAGAGAGTCAAATATGAAGACGCGTGGGTCGAATAATGTGGGAAAACGAGACACGGAATCGAAAGATGTGACGGATACGAAAGAAGCGAAGAAGTTGAAGACTAGAAAAAGTACCAAATTGGAGCCAAATTCGCCGGCGTTCGATGAGATCGTACAAAGCGAAGATTCTCAGCTTTTGCAACAAATAACAAGACCGTTAATTGATGAGAACGATCCAGGAATGACTCAGTATTTCACAGATCTCAAAAACTGTGAATATTCAATGAGAGCTCCACCTGATAATTTGGCTCAGGCTGTAAGTTTTCTCCTCTTGGCCTAAACATATAATGAAAGCTATATTCAGATTGAGTCCAGTTACCAGACATCTTCAGAATACACTGGTGCAAAACAAGATGAGGAACGAAGATCAGATAAACGTTTCGGAGAAGGAAGTAGTTCCAATATAGTTCGCATGCCCTATACGCCGGTGCTAGTAAAAAAACAGAAAAAGATTTCTCATCAAATGGCTTTGGATGAACCAGAATATGTTAAGAGAGCCAAACTTTCGAAAATCGATGATTCCAGCGCAGATGCCACTTCAACGGTTACAGAAGAATCTTCATCGGACGGAAAATGGAATCCTATTGGCTTTGGAATGACCAATCTATATGATTTTGAGAACGGAATTCCATTTTCTAGATCAACCTGCGAGGTAAAACGACTAGTGTACTGAATAATGCATTCGTTCTATTTCAGGCTAATTTCGTTAAACTCATTAAAAATGAGAAAGAGACAGATTATTACCCGTACTTGAACCTTGCTCAATCATTCCATGGAAAAGATTCTAACATGGAAAAATTGGCTGTTGCCATGGCGATGACAACTCAACAAGTGAGTTCAACTCCGAGATGTTCCGAAATAATTATGTTGTTTTCAGAATAATCTACTTATCAGAAAGCTGAAAGCATCTGCAGTTAATAAGTCATCATCGAACGTTGGTTCCCCACATAATTCTAAGTATATTTTTCATATTTCTAGGCACTTATCATTCCCGGTCACGGCTTCAATTTGACTGACGCCAAAATAGGAGAAGAACAGATCGTACTTCCAAGCGGAAAATGCTTCGTAATCAGTGAATCGATGAGCGCTTATACGGCCAAAGATTTGACTTCTACTGATTTCGATTCATGCACAAGACGACTTTTCAGAGATGTATTGGGAAGGGTTTGTGTAAATGAAAAAAATGAAATAATCATATTTTTCTATTAAGGTTGCAAAGCGGGACCCATTTTTCTGTGCATACGCATCGACTCGTTCTTCAAGAAAATACCTCGTTCTGGGCCCTGAGTTCTATTCGAAAATCGCTCGTTAGTTTTCTGGAAACTGTTTCTAAAAATGAACCCAATTATTCAGAATTCGTTATTCGTGGATTCAATCAAAAACAAAGTGACGACCTCGAAACTCGCATCATGAGTTTGGCTAAGGAAACTCTGAACAACTTACTGTAAGAAAACATTATACTTCAATACAAACTCTTTTTTTTTAGTGACAGACGTCGCAAACACTTCAAACGAAAGATGCGAATGAATCCAGCTGAAGCTGCTAAACAATTGCGACAACAGATTAAGGAATATGGATCTAACTTGCAAATGTAAGTTCCATTACCGAACTATTTAGAAACTCCTCAAAATTTGCAGTTCGAAAATGGATTTTCATGAGAAATCGGACTCTGAAGGTAGCGATGATGATGAAGAAACGGAGCACGTACACAATCAAGAGTCGGATGACGAAGCAAGTTGAGAAGAGAAGCAGTTATTAATTTTTGTTTTCATCAATTTTTTGTTGTTTTTGTTGCTTTATATGATTTACCCTTGTCTTTTTGTTGTCAATAAAGCTGATATCTCGAGATGTTTTCTCGTTTCCGAGCACAAAAACAACTGAATATGAGGGGGAGAAGCCAACCGTTTCCTTCACATATAGGACACACGCCTATCAGACACATACATCCACATTCTCGTTTGCGCTCTATATGTTCTCATATCGGGGGCACATTGATTCCCTATCGGCTTCCGCGCCCATCGGTTTAAAACACGCGGCGGGCGCATATAGAATACATCGCCCACCACCTGTGATAGTAAACCTAGCATCTTGCATCCGATAACGGTTCAGAAACAGTTTTTGAAGTCTTTTGAGTTCGAAAGAAGGTTTTAGAACTCGAAATGTAATTCTAGGAGTTTAGAAACAGCGGTTCAAACTATGGATCTCTTGAAAACTGAAACTTGGATTGATTAAGATCATTCACCCTCGCAAATCTTTTTAACAGTAAATCCTCATTGAATTCAGACTGTAGTAGCTTTCTGGAAAGTTATGAGACCCTTAGGAACTAACTAAAACAACAAAAAAAATTGAGAAATTAGAGACAAAACACACGATAAAGGCTACAAAGTCAAGTTCAAAAAGTGGTTGACATGAAAATAAAGTCTATTACCCAACTACCGAAGCTTATAGGCTTCTACAAAAAAAAAACGTTTGGAAACTGTTTTATTTCTCTGTTGACGACTGATGCAGCTTTGTCTTCAAAGGAGCTGTGCAGAACCAAAAATTTTTAGTGTTAAATTATGTTTCAAGTTATAGAAAAAAGTATGAATATTCTAAAATGTTCGATACAAACGTGATCCTTGTAATTCTTGTGAGAGCTAAGAAAGATTGCTGAGACTTGCAGTTTCATCTGCTAAGTATGAATAGTCAGTTGCTACTTTATTCGATGACACGTCCCAAACCAAGCTAGACTTACATGTAACTTACAACAAAAATATACCGGCTTCAACCCTATTTTTAAAATTTTTCCGTTTTTTTTTTCGAGTATTGAATTTTGACAATGGTGTTTTAAGATTTTTCTAAATCGACATATTAGCTAAGAAAAACCCAGTAATAACACGAAATAATAAGGAGTGAAGTTGAAATGTTGCTGAAACTGCTAAAGTCTTTGATTGTTCCAAGTCGAACTGAAACAATTTTAATTAAAAAAAACCTATGAAACTGGCGGAATGATCAAACAATAACTCATGTCAAAAACGGGCAAATATTTAGAAAATTATGTGATTTGACGGCTCGAATAAGAAGGGACGAGGGTTGTAGCGATGGTAGCAGTGTTTAGTAAAAGCAAGAGTATTCACGAGAAAAATTCAAGTTTTCTGAGAAAAAAAGCTTGAAATCGAAATTAGGAATAGGTGGAAAATCAAGTTTTGAACAACAGTACTCTCATTTTAAATTCCTAGCAGCTTTTTTTAAACTGTTCTTTCTAAAAAATCCTATGAGTAAAACAGTGAAAAACAAGATCCAATGTCAACCAAGGTGAGTCAAACAATCAAAGATTTTTTATGAAAGTCCATGTAATTGTATTGCAGTTATTAGTCTGAAAAACAGCCCTTATATAAAAAGTACTCCTTGTAAAAAAAATTGCCTGTTTTTTATCAGTTTCAACTGTTAGACTACAGAAAGCGGTTGATAACTGAGCATTCTTTGAATCATGAAGGTTATTATATGGCGATCACTGAAACAAGAGAGTTTCTTGAAGTTCTGATTGAAAACGTGACGTTCAATGTCAAAACCGAGTTGGTGAAATTACATTGTATGTAGATTGTTTTATAATTAATTAATTGTTTTAGTTTTAATATCATTTTTTTTTGATTTTTCTGCAAGAGTTATTTCCGTTTCAAATGTTTTTTCACTAAGTCGTTTATACCGAACTAATCAATCGTACCTTATTGGTGTTCAGATTAATATTGAACCGTTTTTTTACGCAAAAAATGAAACGTCCGTTCGATTTGAATTGACTATGATAACAACAAAAACCTTAGAGAAAATTCAAATGGAGACATTAAGGTTGTGATTTTTTCTAAACAGTTCATGATAATGATTATCATCTGACAAGGGAAGGTCCCGCACTGTCTCACCGGGATTTCTTAGATATTTTGTGGATAGGTAGGCCATGGGTGCCCAACACCAAATACAAAATTATAGCGGCGTTCTCGGCGATTCACGGGAGTTACATACAATTATGTGAAAAACTTAAAGTTTTTGACCCTTCATCTTCAGAGAGTCATAACTTCGTTCGTTTTTGAGCAATCTTTTTGGTTTTTAGCTCATTCAAACCAGCAATAAATACTCTACAAAAAAGTCTCTTAGAGCACTATCTGAAAGTTTACACCAGTTTTGCAAAATCGTGAAACGTTGGAAATTCGAGATGATGTAAACACGATAAGTGCCTATTTTTGGACATCCATTGTCGAGAGACTATCACCAATCGAATAAGCGTCGCAAATAAGGTCAGTATGCGTATTTAGATATAGGTCGAGCAGGCGAGTTACGAGACTTATTTTCGTTTTTTTGGAAAAAAAATTTTTTTGAACGTATAGCTATACGTTGAATTTGGGTGAAAATATGAAATTACCTTATTTCTTTCAATGATATTGGTTTTTTATTGAAAAATCGTTAAGAATACTTTTCGTGAAATTGATGTACTTGCGATTTCAAAAAATAGTACGAGCTCATGAATCATATTTTCACCCAAATTCAACGTATAGCTATACGTTCAAAAAAATTTTTTTTCCAAAAAAACGAAAATAAGTCTCGTAACTCGCCTGCTCGACCTTTATCTAAATACGTATACTGACCTTATTTGCCACGCTCATTCGATTGGTGATAGTCTCTTGACAATGGATGTCCAAAAATAGGCACTTATCGTGTTTACATCATCTCGAATTTCCAACGTTTCACGATTTTGCAAAACTGGTGTAAACTTTCAGATAGTGCTTTAAGAGACTTTATTGTAGAGTATTTATTGCTGGTTTGAATGAGCTAAAAACCAAAAAGATTGCTCAAAAACGAACGAAGTTATGACTCTCTGAAGATGAAGTGTCAAAAACTTAAACTTTTTCACATAATTGTATATAACTCCCGTGAATCGCCGAGAGCGCCGCTATAATTTTGTATTTGGTGTTGGGCACCCATGGCCTACCTATTTACAAAATATCTAAGAAATCCCGGTGAGACAGTGCGGGACCTTCCCTTGTGAGCTAGGAAAAAACGTTTCATGAAAGTTATTCAAACGATACAATTCATTTGAACAAATTCAATACTGATTTGAAATGAATTAGTTGATACGAAAAAGGAGTGAGATGGAGCACTACGAAAAAGGAGTGAGATGGAGCATCTTGCACTACAGAGACAAAAAAAGTGGATTTTCATAACCATTAGTAACGGCAATCTTTGTTTTTATTTCAAAGGATTGACTTTTGTTTTCCATTGAAAATTCATAGTGATCATCAAAACATGATTTGACTTAGGATTCTAGCCTTGAAGAAACAGAGGTTTTTGAGTTTTATTTATTGCTTCCGCAACAAGTGTGGCGAATCTTTGTGAGAAGTTTTGTCATTTTTAATTCCGAAGACTTTTTTCTTCTTTCCATTGTATATGCAGTCATAAGTTTTCGAAATTCAGATTGAAACTAGTCGACAAACAACGTGAGCTTGTTGAAAAGCAGAAAAAAATTGAAAAATCTGAGATTATTGAATCGGTTACGCGCGGGAATTATGAGATATTGGAAACAGTGAACTTATTTTTTTAAAAAACTGATTTGAAAATGTGAAACTTGTAGAGTAATTTTGATTAAATTATTGTAACCGTATCGTTTATACTCAAAGATACCAGAAGCTTAGAACTGAAAGTTTTTCTTGTAATTTTTGAAAACAGTGTTAGAAGTATGTCTTCAGCTGTTTCTACACAAAGGGATTGATTGAACTGCCACTTTTTTTTCGAAGTTATTGAATATTTGAAACTGTAAGTTCTTCTAAATTAATTCGATGACGAAATAGCAGAGGCACTAGAAAATATAAAATTCTGCGATATTATGAGTTATCTAAAACGGTAGTTCACCAATTGTTGGCTTCCTGCTATGCCATCCTTGATGGATGGTTGCCGTCCTGGGAGGCAAAAGGTATTAGAGAAGTCACTGAGCTTCCTTTATGGACCACTCTAGCTAATTTTAATTGAAAAGCTATTTGTGAATAGTGAAGTCTATCAAACAGAATTGTGAGGCATTTCTGTTTTTTTTTTAAATCTTTTCTTGAAATAATCAGAGAAGTTTGATGACAAGATTGGAGTTCTGTTTTAATGACTGTTCAAAGGCAGTTTTTTATTTAGACAGCAATGGTCATTTTATGAAGTGTTTGTAAGTTGTCTCAAACTGCACTACATATCAATAATCCTTAAATTGGAGCATATCCCGAGGAGATACCTTTTGTGCATTATAATTTTTCTTTTCTATTATATATGAAAATTGGTTGAGCACATTAGTTCAGCTTTAACAAATTCCATGTTTCCCTTCAATTTTTTGAAAAATATGCACACTATTTATTCTCATTTTCGTTCAATTCATAAATTGAAGAGTTAATGTCACTCTGAAAAAATACCATTTTTCAAAACAATCTGCAACCGAACTTTTCGTTTTACGTTCACTATTCATGAACTTTCCGTATAAACAGAGAGAATCATTGAATCTCTTTTCGATTCCTTTGATGGGTTTCGTTTATCACAGCTTTCTTGTCTTCGACTTATTAGTTTTGTTATTACTTACACATTAACGCGATTTGAAATTAAAAGTTTTTAGAAACTAATTGGAACCGTATATAAAAGGTACTTGCACGCGAAGTCTCTGAAAGATTATGGACAATTGTCACTGTTTCAGTTGGTTTTTATTGCAGTGTCAACAATATTTCCGCAGTTTCAACAAAAATGATGTTCTTTACGTTTATAATAACAATCAGTAATCCCAGGGGAGTATTTTTCATCAAAAGGCTAGCGCGCGTTCGAACGAATCAAAAATCACCCACGGCTGATAAGAATTGTGTGGAACAGAGTTAGGTTTTACTTGTTACCTTCCATTCCTTCACTAGAAACTATCGTTTCTGCTAATTGTGATGTTTCGATCCGTAAACGGCATGTGCTCGTGAACCACTGAACTAATTTGTAGTTTGATAAAATTTATACAGCTTGGCAATATTAATTTCTCTAGACTCAACTAGTCCATGCTTACTGTGGCGGACACGTGGTTCCAATGCATATAACCATCAGGCCTGAATCGGGTAAGTTCGAAACTCAGATAGTTTGACCCCATATTTGCAAAAACGTCAAGTCAAAAGTACCACTCTTCAGAGAGCTTGCTGGAACGATAAACTATTCTTTGAACTAGCTGTCCAAATGGAATCCTTTGTTCGGATATAATTTTTCAAAAAGATCTCAATTAGCTCTGGATCTACTTTCAATGTATTATTCTTCGAGGGTAACGTAGGTGTGCAAAACACAACCGAAACGAGAGGACTAGATGAAAAAAGCGGTTTCATTAATTTCTCGATTTTTTTTATGATTTATTCATATCCACTTTTGCATCGAAAACATTTCCTGAGAAACATACGAATGCATTCCATATTGAGGATTAAATTTTCCATCTCACAACACATCTACAATTCTAAAAACGCAATGATGAGCTTGACGAAACAGAAAAAAAAATGAGGCTGCGTATCCAGATTCTGAAAAACCAGTTCTTGCAGTTATTTCGACAAACCACTCTAGGATATTCTAAGCAGTCTGCATTTTTCAACCAATCTTATGAAATGAAAACGATTTCATGAAATCTAGATTCGACAAAAAAATTAGACTGATCATTCTCCTACTTTGACGCAGAGCTTGTATGTGTTAATTTTCAGGCAGACGAAGCAAAACCTTTCGCGATTCTTAGAAACAATACAAAAAAACAATGAAAACATATAGTTTTAGAATCGGCAAAAAACTTGTTTCGATAGCGTTTGCTATTATTCGATTTTGAGATTCAAAAGAATTCATAAATTCTTAGCAGCAGAAAAAATGGATAATCCGAGTGGTATCGACAAAGTAATAAAACTAATCCACAAACATGGAAATGACCTATTAGAAACAGAAATCACTTTCAGAAGGTATGGCTTTTCGTACAGTAAATTCTTTTCAGCACTTATGTCTGTGGTGAAAATAATGGAGTGAGCTCAGATTTTTGAACTTTTATCGTTACTATTATTACTGGACAGATTCTGTGTGTATGTTTGTTTGTCGCTGATCCTAGCGTAGCCCCTAATAAACCGATTTTCATGAATTTCGCATGGATCGATAGAGCCCGTGTCGGAGATGATGCCCGTCTTTTCCGCTTTCTGATTGGAGCTCTGAGAAGCTCTGTGCTATCTATGCACATAGCCAAACCGCGTGTCCCTGTGTTTTCCCGGGAGGCACGAGAGAGGTGGGCGCCTCTTTTTTTGCGTAAGAAAGTGGGTCTACAAATGTGGTTATTTTTAATAATTCGATAGAAGCCAGGCGGTTAAGGCGCGAAGCCCGAAAACCGTCTGGTTGATTTTTACCAGAACTCGTTTCCAATATCGCTAATAACAAAATGGAGCATAGACGACTAGAAACACGAAATCTCCAACATAAAAATAGATGTTAAGAAACAGAAACCATCGTGTTTTTTACAACCCATATGTGCAATTTCACATGGCTTTTTATTAGGATTTGAAAGAACTTGTCCTTATTCTATAATCTCCATTTAATTGCAAAACCCTCAAGCGAGCAACGTTGAAAAATGTTGCAGTTACTCTTGACTTATAAATGGAATTGTAAAAAAATCTGGAGCATTTTGTCAATGATCTTAACATTTTTTTTCGGTTTCTTGAAACTTTTTTTTAGATGTTCTTCAATCATGTAAATATTGGTCCACAGACGATAAGTTCATGCTTATCTTTTTTTTTACTCTTTGAGATTTTTACGAGTTTATTTTGGATTCCATAATAGTGAGCAACGGAATAGAAAAACTTTAGAAATCAAACTGTGCAGAAACGTTCAAAAATTTTGAGTCATTCTGGAATTTTTCAAATGACGTGAATAAATTGATTTTGTACGCAAATTGCATTGCGACAACATTCCAGAAGACAAGCTAGGAAACCAACAATGATATCCAGATTTTAATTACTTGAAACCGTTAAAATATTACAGTTATTGAAGACCGGCTTACAGAATTATTGGTTTTTTGGGCAGAACAGAACACAAAAGAGAAGAAAGGAGACAAGCTTTATTTTACAGCTTGTCTCCTTTCTTCTGCAAAAAAAAGTCTGATGAAATCTTTGAGTTTTGATACACTCTAGAGTGTCGACTAGCGTCCGCAACTTGCGAGAAAAAGGGCGAGACTTGCACATTCTCGATTTGTCTCGCATATTTTCGCATCATTCTAGCATTTTCTCGTTCTCGCATATTCTCGTTATTTCTCTCACGTTCTCGTTCTCGTTCTCGCATTTTCTAGCATCATTTCATTTCTAGCATTTTCTCGCATTTCTCGCGAGAATGATGCGGACACGTGTTCAATAATAAAATAGCGGAAAAAACCAAACAATTCGCCCTAACAGTATTATTTTCGTGAACTTATATTTGTCCACGGTCAAAAATCTTCCTCAAATTGAAAAATTCAAACAAAAAAGTTCACGAAAATAACTTATTTGGAGCGAATTGTTTGGTTTTTTCCGCTATTTTATTATTGAACACGCGTCCGCATCATTCTCGCGAGAAATGCGAGAAAATGCTAGAAATGAAATGATGCTAGAGAACGTGAGAGAAATAACGAGCATATGAGAGAACGAGAAAATGCTAGAATGATGCGAGAATATGCGAGACAAATCGAGAAATGCGAGAATATTCTCGCGGGTCGACACTCTAATACACTCTTTTATCACGAGTTTGCATTAAATAGAATATCAGTTCTCTTCTGGTTAAACAAGGCTTCTCATTTGAACTTTTTCATTTCCAGACTCTCTTCGCCTAATGAGTTATCAATTTCTTGATAATAATCACAACCCAACGTGGCTGAAACACAAGAAACATCCAAAGGAACTGTGAAAAAAAGAAATTATTAGAGAACCTATGTATAATTGTTCTTCCATTTCAGGACTGTTTCGCAACTTTGCTATTAGAGTTTAGAAACTTCCAGAATTGATTGGTGTCTTTTTGATCGGGAAATCTCTACAGCCTTGATTTAGTAGATTTGATGAGTATTACAAGTTTTTGGCATTCTAAACCCTTCGTAGAGCAAGGAAAGTGACAGAAATAGTGAAACTTGCAGTATCTGCCAAAAGAAAACGGGAAAATTTCTGCAGTTTCAAACGTTCTTTATACTGAAAATGAATTTCCTAGTAGCAGTACCAATTCGACAAACTCACAATAATTAGCTCTGTTAACCACTGACTTTCAGTTGGAGACCAGGGTCGATTTTTTCACAATTATGTGTCTTAACTTTTCAGTAGCGGACGCGTAGCTACATATTTATAGAAGATTATCAGGGGTTGTTAAATTCATGTTAAGTGATCGGAGAACGCATTTTCTACTAGTTTTCTGAACACCTCGAAGCTGTATTTTTTTTTCTCACAATTTCTGCTTTTTGATTAGACTTTCAGCGGTTTTTGAGGGCAATTTTGTGATGATGGACCCTCTTTATCAACTAAAAAAAATATCCATTCACATTGTCGAAAGCGAGCAGAGCTGAGCGGAAATTTATGATTTATGGAATTGATGAAACTTTAAGTTTACGTATTCAAATACCGTGAAACTCGGAAAATCTAACTAGGGAATGGTCTAAACGCATGGTGGAGTTTCAATTCGAAATGTGTACCGATCGAAAGTTCAGGCCAACAGAAGCTCATGCCACTTTTCAGTTTTTGCAATAGAGTATTCAGAATCGAGATATTTCGGTCCAAAGTTTTGTACTTTTCCCCTCTGGATTTGCAGCTTTAACATAGGAATGAGTCACCGGTCACACTCATCGCCCAGCCGACAGGTCACCGCCTTTTAGGTGTGTGGAAAATGTCGGTTGGGTGGTCGAGTGGTTATCATGGAGGAACAGTAAAATGAAGTTGTGGGTTCGGTTCCCACTATCTCCATTCTTTTTTTTCTTTTTTTTTAACCAAAGTTTTCCAAGTTTATGAATTGAATTTGAAAGTTTTAATGATCTTTTTTAATTCAAAAGCCTCCAAACCAGGTGTAAAGCCGCGAGTTTCATTCCATTTTCAACCAAAAAAGCGCGGAAAAAGCCCTATAAAAGGCTGTTTTTCATTCATTTTGTCACTATTCCGTCATATTTTATCGTTTTTCTCATATTTTCTACATCACCCAATGGATTACGATGTGGCAAATGTTCTTTTCCTCCTTCACAAGAAGTTCCCTGTGACGCTACCATCCGATCCTGTCATTTCTCGTCAAGAGAGAAAAATGGCAGACCATCTAGCAAGCCTTATGGAACAAGCACAATATGGAGAAGTTGAAGTTGATGTTAAAGTTAAAGCTCCTATGTTAAAGCTGCAAATCCAGAGGGGAAAAGTACAAAACTTTGGACCGAAATATCTCGATTCTGAATACTCTATTGCAAAAACTGAAAAGTGGCATGAGCTTCTGTTGGCCTGAACTTTCGATCGGTACACATTTCGAATTGAAACTCCACCATGCGTTTAGACCATTCCCTAGTAAGCTCGAAGATATCTTTCAGCTTCTAAGCTCACAACGAGTTTTCTTTGAAAATCCGGGAAGTTTGTCATAACTAAGAAACGGGAAAAAGCTTTGAACCTTCGCTCAAAAATTTCGGGCCAATTTTAGAATTTTCTGGGGAATACACCACTGTCTTACCATTTTTTTTTGGTTTTTTTTCGAGTGATGTACTTCTGTAATAGTTCATCCTCATTGAGATTGATACCGACTTTGCAAAATGTTTCTTCAATTTTTAAAAATTTTTTGAAAGACTTATTTCAATTCGCTTACTACTAATCCGCATAAATGTTTTCACGTTAATGAATGTTTTGAATCTGAAAAACTATTCAGGAATACAATTATGTTGCAATCACACATTCCCAACGAACTAGTTAGGAAGAACAGGAAAACTTTTAAAAACTGATTTTGAGGAACTATTCTCGGAGACTTGTTCCTAGTTTTGCTGGTCCCATCAGTCAAATTTTCAGTTTCAGCTAAAAATTATGAGTCATTACATTTTCGAGAAAGTAATCATATGCATCTATAGAAACGAATGCAATTTTGAGTTTTTTTTTCAGTTGGATCGCATTTGTACGCTTTCCTCGTTATCTCAACGGTTCCTGTTATAGTTGTGCACCTTATATCAACATTTGAAAACAGAAAAATGACTTTCAGCTTCTTCTGTGAATGTTTGATCATTTTGTTCATTATTGACGACGAACTAACGAATTTTTTTTCCAGTTCCACTTATCGAATAACAGAAACAGATGATGAAGCTGGTGATGCAGCTAGAGGATTTACAAAACCATTGTTTCTATAATTTTCTGTTTTTCCGAATACAAAATATAAGCTTGGAATAACTGTTTTGAGAACAATCCAGCTTATTTCAACTCCTATCCAAAATTGTAAAAAATTGTAGACTCATTTTTTTCTGATTCTAATTGAATTCTCCATTTTTAATTCTGAAAATTGCGTGAATTTGAGAAAAGTGTTTGTTCGGAATTGTCAAATAACCACTACAATTCTGAAACGAATGAACCCTGGATTTCTATCGAATAGTTCAGAAGATTTCATGAGTTAGTCAAAATTACGAAGCAGACAAAGTTCTAGAAACTGTGAGTAACCTCTGGGAAAAATTTATTTTTTTTTAATGTAGGAAGAAGAATGGCACTAATTTTTTAATATCGTCTTCAAACTTGAAAATATGCTGAAAATTGGCTGAAAATGTTTCATCGCTTCTTGATGGTATATTTTTCCATTTTATTTTGGGATGAACTCCTTAATTGGAGTTTGTGTCGCTATCGATACAGGTTTGACATCACGTATTGACGCGAGAAAAAAAAATTTTCAACCATGAGTAACACATTAGCCATTTCTTAATGGGATAAATTATATTGCAAAAAGACTCTAAACGTATATTATTTATTTCAAATGAACTGACACCTCGTGACGTCACTCTCATCGGGAACCTAGTTGGAAAACTTTCATGGTAGTTTTATTTTGATTTTTTTCAGGCAGGTTCCGCACGCAAAAATTATTGTTTTTTGCTCAAAAATTTTTTTTTGGGTAGAAGAATTGAATGTGCGGGCGAAAACTGCCTGAAAAAAATCCCGAAAAAAATAAATAGCTACCATGAAAGTTTTCCAACTTGGGTCCTCATGAGAGTGACGTCACGAGGTGTCAGTTCATTTGAAACCAATGAAACGATAGCGTTCTGAAACTATTGATGGCGGTTTCACTTACTTTGAGAAAGAGAAGATAATTTTCAGAGTTTAATATATTGTGACTTTTCATATTTATGTTATTTAGCAAAAAAGTCTATAGAACACCATCCACTCTCAAAAATTATATTGAGCCGGAATGATTAACGATAGCTCAGAAAACTAATTTTTTCCCAGGTCTGAAATCTAGTGAGCAATACCAAACTTTTGAAAAACAATTCCGAAACCAATGGCGAAGAATCAGCTTCAGGAACTTCTGAATCTTGGAAAAGTATAACTTGAAACATTAAACAATAGAATGCAGCAACCTGAGTGAGAGATGAAACAATGTTTCGCTACAAGTTTTTAAAGTCAGAGAATTATCAAAAGTGAAACCTTGCCAGTGTTTGTTGATGGAAAAGTTCTCAGCAGTAGTAAGTTTTCCTAATTGTTTAAAACCAATTTTTGTCGTAAAGAAAATTGTTTACAACAAAGCATACTAAAAGTTGTGAAAAAGTTGAGTTTCAAAAGCTCTCGAAATAAGATAAGATTAACAACAAAGCGATCAGTTTCACACAGAAAAGTAGAAACTTCAAAAAAAAATACCGTAAAATCTGTAATAGAGGGACATGTCCCTCTATTTTTCAACCCCTTTGTTTTGGTGTCCTTCTATTACAGGTGTGCTTCTATTAGAGGCTGTCCTCATATTTCTCAAAGCTCTAGTAGGGTAGAAATTTGCACAGTTCGTAAAAAATTGTTTGTTTTACTCTGATTTTTTTATCGAAAACCACGGAAAACCTAGGAAAAGTAATAAAAAATGAATAAAAAATATTTTTTATTGCAATGTTTGTTTTTCTATTACAGATTTTACGGTAATTCACGTTAACGCTTCTAGTGGGAGTTTGGGCTAACGTAGGCTTTCTGAAACAGACCGAAAAAGTAAAAAAAAAAAGTAAAAAAAAACATTTCATAGAAAGGAGCGAGTTTTTTCAAAAAAAAAAACAATAGGGTCTGGTCAAAAAATTATGTATTTTTAATCAACATTAACTTTGTAAGATACCAAATTTCAATCGGACAATGAATCGTGGAAAAAAAACACGAGAAGTTTTGAAAACAAAAACTTTCTCTTTTTTGAAATCTTCCAAAGTTCGTGAAAAATTGGTAACTTCATTGAGAGTAAAATCAAATGATATATTGTCAAAGTAAAAAAGTTGCGACGCGTGAACCTCACAAAGCTGTGAAAAATCTCTCTCGAATAAACTCCACCTTTTTTTGCAAAAGTGCCGCGCACTTTTCAGATTTTCTGAATACAATGGATTCCTCGCGTCAGCCTCGAATTAACTAAATGAAAAGTTGAGTATTTGATTAAAATAGTAATGAAATATTCCTAACATCATATATTCCCGTCGATTTTGCTTTGAAAAGGTTAGAAAACGGCGTAAGATAACGAGTGTGAAAGTGCGCCGCACTCTTGCAAAAAAAGGTGGAGTTTATTCGAGAGAATTTTTCACTGATTTGTGAGGAAATACTCATCACCATTGTTATTGTCAAATTAATAATAGTTGTACAAGGAATTCAAATTTTTAATTTCGCGGGCGGTCCGCCTTTTTTGATCTCCAAGCTATTTTTGATTTCACGCAGTGCAAAATGAAAGTGGGCGGACCACCCGCGAAAAGAAACATTTGAATTCCTTGCACAACTATTATTAATTTGACAGTATGTTTCCCCATTTCTTTTTTTTCTTATCGTTAGGTTTTTCTTCATTTTTTCTTTTTCTACCAAACATTTTGCTCCTTTTTTGCCTAAAAAATGAAACGAAGCAGAGAGTTTTACAGTCACAAAGAATGGAAACACTGAAAAATAAGTTATGTCTCGACAATTCTGACCAGACAAAAACGAATAAAGAAACAGCTTAAATTTTCAAATTTCTAGTGCAAAAAACACTGCCTCAGTGTGTATCAAAACAATTTCGAAATCAGATTTTCGGGTGGTTACAGGAAAGTCCGAATCAATACGAATTAAAGCGGAAACAAAATAGACTGTAAACATTGTTCTTGTAACAGAAAAGCTTCAGCAGTTTTATAAATTTTTCGGGTACAAAATCGTGGTATAACTGATAAGTTCTCAAAAATCCAATTCACAGTCTATCCGCGCAAAATCTTTTTCAGGAAGAAAAATTAGGATCGTTTTCCTAAGTGTTATAGGAGTTTTTCAAAAAATTGCAAACAAATTAGATTGCATTTGACCTAGTTATTAGCTAAATAGTAAATGGGTCTCAGCTCTGCATCTTCATCGAAAATTCAGAATTAATAAAAAAAGAAAACCGATGTCGCAAGAAGATCGAAGAAATGCAAAGCTTTTGGAAAATTTGTTTTGGGTATTTGATTTAAAAATGAAAATGAAAAATTTTGGAAAAAATACGGTTACTTTTTTTCGTTATTTTTTGATTCAGAATGAACGAATTGCTGGTGACGTCGCTAATTAAAAATGAAACAGGTGTAACAGTAGGTGAAATTCTAAATTCTCCTCTTTATTCTCTTTTTTCACTGTGTTGACCATGGGCAGACCATGGGCTGACCATGGGCTGACCATGGGCAGACCATGGGCTGACCATGGGCTGACCATGGGCTGACCATGGGCAGACCATGGGCAGACCATGGGCTGACCATGGGCTGACCATGGGCAGACCATGGGCTGACCATGGGCTGACCATGGACTGACCATGGGCTGACCATGGGCTGACCATGGACTGACCATGGGCTGACCATGGGCTGACCATGGGCTGACCATGGGCTGACAATGGGCTGACCGCTGATCTAACCTCCCCCTCTGTCTAATAGTCTCCATAATCTTGTGTACTATCTCCTTCCAATCGCCCATTTAACCTCCCCCTCTGTATAATGGTCTCCATAATCTTGTGTACTATCTCCTTCCAATCGCCCATCTAACCTCCCCCTCTGTCTAATGCTCTCCATAGTCTTGTGTACTATCTCGTTCCAATCGCCCATTTAACCTCCCCCTCTGTCTAATAGTCTCCATAATCTTGTGTACTATCTCCTTCCAATCGCCCATCTAACCTCCCCCTCTGTCTAATGCTCTCCCTAGTCTTGTGTACTATCTCCTTCCAATCGCCCATCTAACCTCCCCCTCTGTCTAATGCTCTCCATAATCATGTGTACTATCTCCTTCCAAAAAAAACTGAGAAATTAACAGTAAATGAAAAACATAAATTTAAAAAAACCGAATGAAAAATAAAAAATTGAAAACGAAGAGAGAAGAAGATCACATCCCTATAGTGAATCACGATTAGAAATGGGGTCGAAGTGAAAAAAATCGAGAAATCAAACAGAAAAAATTATTGTTTAAGCGAAAAGAGTTAGTTCGATGCGTCTTACAGACTTTCACGGGATGACTACAACAAGCTAAAAAAAAAATAATAAAAAATTGGGTCTCTGCCAAATTTTTTTTACTTGTTATATGAATTACTTATTATATGTTCTTTACTTTTTATATGAATTAAGCAAATTGTTGAAAGTAGAGTTGTTGAAACATTATTCAAAATGATTTTCAGAAACGAGTCGACCGTTGCAAATAATACTTGAAAATTGGAATAATTTCGTGAAATAAACTTTTGAAAACAGAAATTAATAGAAAATAATATCATGGAAATACGACCAGAAAGAGAAGAAAACCCGAAAAAAAGGAACAATGATATTTTTCTTTTGGAACGCTATATTGGATCGATGTAGACCGCGTTAATTGAATATAAAAATTTAGAAATTTGGTTAAAATGTTGTTGTGAAGTGGATGCAGTTGGCGCACAAACTGGAAAAAAACAATTTTAGGATTGAAACATAATGTAACCGATTCTTTTTAAATTTCTGAATTACAATTATTCACAGTGACGATGACGGAACAAGATGGGTCATCTATCCAATGCTTTCGAATTACTCAAAAACGGGGTTCGACGTTAGATACATCCATAGTTCCTTTTCCCATCTCTCACGACTTTCGTTAACGAGAGAATGATATTTCTTGGACCACATTGTAAAAAATGTTGTGCATTCTTTTTCGCTGCTTTTTGGTAGTTGAAATATTTTCATGAATAATATTTTACAAACTGAACGTACATAACTGGTGCCACTGTTCCAAATCAATGATATGAAACAGATATTTTATTGGAAACTATTAGCAAAGGCATTTATCTTTGGCGTCGCCGACGTACCGAAAGCTGAGCATCTGAACCTCAAACCTAATCTGATTGCGCTCAAAAAAACTGAAATAATCAAAAATATAATTACTGTCACTTTTTCTTGTTATGATAGCCAATTCTTTTTATAATACATTGAGAATTGTGTTACACCGGGAATTCGGAAGAGAAATTGACCAACTGCAACACGATTAACTTCAAATATAAACCTACCAGTTTGATATTTTTATGAAACACTTTTTCTCTGTTTGTCCTCCAATGAATTTGTTCTCTGTTTTGAAACTTTTCGTTCTCAAAAGTATCCATTGCGAAGCGTGTTGACAAATTTCAATTAGTTTAAGCATGATTTTTTGTTTTTAGGTACCGGTTTCGAACTTTTTGCTAAATATTTGTCACGTGTATCACCGGATCGAAGAAGAAAATATTTTCGAATCTTTTAGAAGCAGGAGAAAAATTCTGTCCACTTCTGATTGTTTATCTACCGTTACAAGTGGTAATAATACGTTTTTTGTTATCAAATTGTTTCAATCAATTTATTATGATTCTTAAGAGAGATTTAGTGGAAGAATTGATCAGGTGATGGCATTAGGATTTTCAGAAGTCAAGGTATGGTCCCCATAAAGTCTACCATAGGCATATTGGACCTTCTGAACATTTTAGCACTTTTAGTTTTTGGCTCCGCCCCCTTTCCATCAAACCACGCCCCTTTTAAGTCTGAAAAAAATAATTTTTCTCCGTGAAGATACCAACACGTACTCAACGCGGTCTTGTAAAAGACACTTTTTTGAGCATTTTTGCAGTTTAAAGCTAAGCTCTAGATCTTGTCTATCATACTGATAATATCAGTTTTTCATTCTGAGCACACTTTTTTGCTCATTTTTTCGTTTTCCTGATTCGATACATCCCGGCTAAGACTAGTGCTTACCAGAATCGTAATCTACGCGTATTTTTACCTCCGGGTGCAAAAAATGAAGGTAAGTTTCGATATACATATAGTCACTTTTTTCTGAAAATATCATAATTTTCAGAAAATTTCATGTGGTCCCCCCTTTTGTGAAAAAATCGAATGTCACCGATTTGGCTCAAAAAATTTTTCTGAAGTCTACTATTCATAAGCTACATGAACACAAAAAATTAGCACTTCCAGTCATCGTTTAGAGCTGTGGCAGTATGCTCCGAAATTGAGCCTGTAAAGCCAGTGTATTTCTGAAGTCAAAGTAGGTGGTGTTATAACATGCTCTAAAGTCAGCCGACTGTTCTTATTATTTTTTGTGTGCATATAGCCCATGAATAGTAGACTTCAGAAAAGTTTTTTGAGCCAAATCGGTGACATTCGATTTTTTCACAGAAGGGGGGACCACATGAAATTTTCTGAAAATTATGATATTTTCAGAAAAAAGTGACTATATGTATATCGAAACTTACCTTCATTTTTTGCACCCGGGGGTAAAAATACGCGTAGATTACGATTCTGGTGAGCACTAGTCTTAGCCGGGATGTATCGAACCAGGAAAACGAAAAAATGAGCAAAAAAGTGAGCTCAGAATGAAAAACTGA
Organism: Caenorhabditis doughertyi; assembly: GCA_963572265.1. Taxonomy (NCBI): domain Eukaryota; kingdom Metazoa; phylum Nematoda; class Chromadorea; order Rhabditida; family Rhabditidae; genus Caenorhabditis; species Caenorhabditis doughertyi. The sequence continues at coordinate 23,891,372 of OY751556.1, read as the reverse complement.
TATTATCAGTATGATAGAGGAGAGCTAAAGCTTAGCTCTAAACTACGAATTGCTCAAAAAGTGTCTTCTACAAGACCGCGTTGAGTACGTGTCGATATCTTCACGGAGAAAAATTATTTTTTTCAAACTTAAAAGGGGCGTGGTTTACTGGAAAGGGGGCGGAGCCAAAAACTAAAAGTGCTAAAATGTTCAGAAGGTCCAATATGCCTATGGTAGACTTTATGGGGACCATACCTTGACTTCTGAAAATCCTAATGCCGTGCCCATCACTACTGGCGGTAAATTTTTCCACTAAAACTCTTTTAATGTTTTGATTTTACGAAACCATATATTTTTGTTTATTTTTATTTTGCAAATTTTTTGAAAAGTGTGTTTGTTTTCACATTCAAATCGAGCGAGTTCGAATTTTTCTGTTATTGTGAAAGCTTATTTGAATAGCAAACATATTTTAAAATAATGTTGCTGTAATACGCGAAACAACTCTGAAATTGCACCGTTTATACCATTTTCGAAGGTGTATTTTTTCTATTACTTATTTGCGAAATCCTGACACCTCGGCTTAAAGGCGCAGCGACAAATGTCTCTCGGGTCCCGCCACGGTTACAGTACTTTTTAGTTGAAAATAACTGTAAACGTGACAGAACCCGGTGAACATTTATTCACCGGGTCCTGTGCTGAACATTTGTACTTTTTTCACCGGGTCCTGTCACGTTTACAGTTATTTTCAACTAAAAAGTACTGTAACCGCGGCGGGACCCGAGAGACATTTGTCGCTGCGCCTTTAAGCCGAGGTGTCAGGATTTTGCAAATAAGTAATAGTACCCTCGAAAAACATCCAAATAGTTTCATGACAGTTCCATACTGTTCCACATAACTGTGAAAAAAGAGGCAGATTGAAATTAACATTAGATTCATCATTTTAAGATAAATGACCTATTATTAAAGAAAAGAAAATGTAATTTTTCTTCATTTGTTTCCGCTAGATTTTTGCATGTTGCATTTTCAATAGAGCTTCGCATTTTAAAATGATAAGAAATGTTTCTCACTTTTTGCTTAGCGCTTCCTCGTTGCGAAATTTGATGAACCGTGCATACATGGAGCGATTTGATTTGTGGCTCGTTATTTTAAGCACAGTCGTTCTTAGTTTGTTTCAAATTGTCAATAAAGAGCTCTAGGTAGGACGAAGCTCCATGTCCACATTAGGAAGGCCCTTGTCGATGTTAGAGTTTAATTATTTTTTATCCACATTTTTCAAATGAAGTCTTCTCAATGCTCAGTTTCAGTATCAGTCACAGTTTATCAGTCACAGTTTCCTTATGAAATCGTTAATTCCTCTGCCGTTTTCACACTTTTTCTTCTTCTCCCAAGGATTCTTTCATTTCAAGTTGAGTGTATCAATTTGAAGAACATCAACTCCAGCATCAATTGCCACGCGTTTCTCACTAGTCTCACTATGAGCTAAATTTACCGACTTGTACGTTCCTGAAGCAACGTTTCTGCACGTTATGGAACATAAATATTTTTCATATAGATCACAGTTTGTAATAGCGCATTTTTGCAACTTTTATCGGTAAGTATCTTTTCTCTATAAGTTTCCAATAGACTTTGCATTTTTTAGGTTTTCAAACTTCATCCAATTAATGAGAAACCTGTGTTCACAGTTTCACCTTAATAATTATTCATGAAACAAATGATAAATTTATTATACCTTTCTGTAACTTTTTTAAATAATTTTTCAATATTCTACTTGTGAGTCGAATGAATTGAATCAAAACTTCTTTCAAATTAAATACGGTTTTCTCAAGGCCAGAATAATGACATACATCATATTCAATCAATTCTACGTCCAAAATTTCTTTAAATGTTCAAGAAAATTGTACGGTCCCATGAATTATTATGCAATAACTGAAAAATAAGTTCAAAGGTTTTTTATTCGGATTCAGAAAAAAGGACGATGAGGCTTTTTTAATCTGTGAAACAAACTGTGAGGGAAGAAGTGACTGATGTTCAAGTTTCCGCCTGAAACTGACAGGCTTAATCGCAGTTTCAAGTATTATGTAGATGATAAGAAATACGCTTGAATCTAGTTTGATTATTGTTTGAAGCAGTGCCATTTTATGTTTCCTTCCAAATGTTTTCCTGAAACTATGAGACTATACATTTGGTTTCAAGAATCAAATACAGTAAAAGTTCTGATAAAAAAGATTTGCCGTTAACAAAATCGCTTAATACTAATATCAAAACAGGACAGCGATTCGGCATTTGAGCTTGGTTTCTTGTATCGTCTTTGAGTTATCCGAGTAAAAATGAGAATAACATTGATGTAATTGATCAAGTAAATAAATAAATGTTAGTACAATGATGTTTTTCTCGAGATTGAAACAAAACAAACTTATGAGAAAATTTTCAGATTTGAAGTTTTTTCAATAATTGAAATTCAGGTAATTCGGACAGAAAAAAGTTGTTTCGGTTGGATCTTCCTAATAAAATTATTTACGCTAGTTTTCTATTCACATCAATTTAGATGCCTGTTTCTTTTTCCTCATATGGGTTATAAGAAGGAAGCTGTATAGATCGATATACGAAATACGGGAATAAATTATTTGGAGAAAGTTTATATAAATCAAATTAGGAAGATTTTACTGATAGCATTTTCACTGACAGCAGTTTTTATTATATCTATTTTAGATAAATTTGAAGCAGTAACGTTATGTTTGATAAATTACTACAAATTGAGAATTTAGTTCGTTTCTACAGGCTCCCAAGAATTGTCCCGGTTTGAATTCCTGTATCTAAATAAAGTCCCACTTTTTCAATGAAAAAATTTTTTTTCTTATTCGCAAAGCTACAGCTTCAGTTCTAAATATATTGAAAATCTAACAAGTTAACTTCTACGAATCACATTCACCTTTGAAAAACACAAAAAAAAACACTCCTTCGCGAGTACAGTAAAACAGCTTCGGTTTTCTCATAAAGTAGTTTGAGGCTACCTAAAGAACTCTAACTTTCAACTTTCCACTGTCAGTTTTTCTTGGTTTATTTCAAAATGAGAGTGAAGATTTCAAAATGCTCCCCTCTTTTTTCTTGAACATCTCCGTTTCGGCAACATTTTTAACTTTTTTTGGAATCCAGTCCAGTAATGTAGATGTCCCTTCCTAAGAATTGGAATACCAATTTTGATACCAATTCATAGAACGTTCCAGCGTCTATAATCAATAAAATTGGTGCATAACTACTGATAATGAAGATGGACACTTTGTTTCGGAAAAAAAAACAATTATGTTTCATGACGGTGATTTGAAAATATAATAAATGTGGGATGCTCAATTCCCTTAATGCTTCCTCACAATATTCTCCTTAACGATTATTTCAATTATAGTCTTAGTTGTGTCGATTTGACTACAGTTTTCTCAAAATCAGTTGCAGTTTTTTCTACTGCTGAAATAATGGAACGCAACATACATATTCAATGAATTTTCCGAATTTGTGTCAAAATTTTTCAACAAATTGTTGCACGGTTTCCTGAAAATTATCATTGGGCAATGATGTGAACAAGTTTTGATCAAGCTGTATTTTTTAATTTGACATTTAATAGTCATGCGGAAAATAGCCTTTCCAATTGCAAAAAAATCTGGCTATTGTGAGACAAGTATGAGAAAATTATGAATGATACGCACTTTCGTATTAGGAGAAGCACACACATTGGTCCCAACAGAATTGCATCGTTCTTAACTCTAAAACAAATCTAGTGTAACAGTGTTTTTTCAGTGTAAATTACATGTTTCAAATGTTTGTTATTTTTGTAGTATCAGATGCATTTTTGCTTTTTCCGTCACCTATAATCAAAATAATCAGATTTTTTTTCCAAACTTTCAAACTTCGCTCAATTAATGAGAAATCTGTCGTCACAGTTTAACCTGACCACCTTTTTGCAAACCAAATTTTGAATTTGTTCAATTTTCACTTTCAAATAACATTATTTTCACTTTTTTTTCAGAACAATTTGTAAGTTGAATGGATTTGAAATACAGTTTCCTCAAATTTAAGTACGGTTTTCTAACGACTAGAATAATGACATGCATCAAATTCAATCAATGCCTTGTCCTTGGCCTTTTATTAAAATTTGAAAAAAAAAACTGTGCGGATTCCTAAAATACATTTGGGTTTATTATTTTAACCCGTTTCAGTGCCATCGTTGAAACTGAAAATTTCGATTGGAAATACTGCAGCGGCATTCCGAACTGCCAAGCAATCGAGTAAATGAGGTTTTTTCGATTTTTAAGATTGGTATAAGGAAGACGTAATTAACGCAGAAATCTCTGCTTGAAATTTTGAAGAATAATATCTGTTTCAGATATAATGTATTAGGTTGACTCATAAGTCCTTGTGCATTTTCATTCAAAAACATTTATTATCGTAACTTTAGTAAACGTAATCAGATAGTCAAATATATTCGCCTTTCTTATCAATGACACTTGACCAACGTGCCCACAATTTATGGATTCCATCTCTCCAAAACTCGGCGGGCTTGGACTTGAAATATGCGATCAACCAATTTTCGACTTCCGCTCTGCTGGTGAATTTTTTTCCCTGAAGATGACGTTGCATATCCGAAAACAGCCAATAATCGGAAGGTGCGATGTCGGGAGAGTATGGCGGGTGCGCAAGAACTGACCAGCCATATGTGAGAAGCTCGGATTTTGTCTGACTTGCCGTATGTGGACGAGCATTGTCATGGAGGAAATAGATTTTTTCGAATTTCTCAGCTTTCTTATCCAAAGCAGACTTGAGTTTCCTCAGTTGTAGGGTGTAGACATTGGCATTTACAGTGACATGATCGGCAAGCAGTTCCCAATATTCTACACCTTTCACGGACCACCATACTGATAGCATAACTTTTTTCTCATGTAAGTCATGTTTCGGAACGTCTGCCGGTTGTGAACCTTTGTCAATCCATTCATGGCGCCTCACGGTGTTGTCGTAGGTAATCCACTTTTCATCGCCCGTCACAATTTGGTTCAACCATGCATTGGTCCTGTGATTGGTAATCAAGTTCAATGCAGCGTCTACTCTCCTATCTTTATCTCGCTGACTCAACTCATGAGGAACATATCGACCCAGTTTTTGCACTTTACCAATTGTGGCCAGACCACGTACTATTGTTGGCTGACTGACCTTCAAAGTTCTTGCTAATTCCCGAGTGTTTTGAAAAGGGTCCTTCTCGATCTCATCTCGGAGGGCTTGAAGATCCAACTCGAGAGGCCTTCCAGATCGATCCAAATCATCAACAGAAAACTCTCCATTTTTGAAGCGATTGTACCAAGTGTTGATGGTGTTGAGATGAGGGGCACCCTCCTTGTACACCTCCACCAAACGCCTCTCAATGTCGGCTATTTTCATATTAGATAGGAATAAAAATAAGATGACATTTCGAAAGTGAAGATTATTGGGAACGAAAATATTAGGCATTGCTGGCACGCAAACAGCCGAATGAACTAGCTATCGGCTGTTTATAAGAGGTGTTTTTCCCACCAAAGTGTGTGCAAAATAGCAGATGTTTACTTTTCGATTGAGCAAAAACATATGAGAAAGAAAAACAACACAAAAAATACACAAGGACTTATGAATCAACCTAATAGAAGGTAGGAAGAGTGATGAATTCGATCACTCGTTTGAAAAGGTTGCACTCATTTCTAATAATGATCAGTAATTGCTAGTGAACTTTACAAACATCCACATTCTAAAATGATCGAATTGTACTATCCTTTGCTTTTGCTGTGACCCGTTACAATGTCTTAGAATATGGAGCAACTTATGTACATTACGTCTACATACTTATTCCCACCATTAAAATCGCTTTCCAAAAAATGACTGTTGAAAATAAAAAAGAAAACTGAGAAAAATAGCAGTAATTATTGATATTTTATCAAAGTTTTTTTCATCCAACAGTTCGTGAGTGTAGAATTATTGAAGTACTATCGCCGTTGCAAAAGCTTGGTTTGTGTTATTTGGAACTCATCTTATGTTTAAGTCATACAATAGAATCGAGAACTAAATAGAAATGTTTTTGAACATGGTGCTGTTTTCTTCCAACTTATTATAGTGATAGTGTTTCAAAACATCTATAACTAGGTTCACCATTTTCAAAAAAAGTGCGACGAAGTATTTTGAAAACTAGATGGATTTCTCTTGGAAACCATATTGATGGAAAATCGCTTTATAAGGTTTTGTAGCAGCTGGTTTTTTCTCATATTAGCGCGGTTTCAATGTTATTGTTTTCAGTCTAAAAGTGTACAAAATCAGTATCGTTTGTGATTGATCTTCAGAATTGATGTCCTAATTCAGCATTCAGAAATCCTCCCAATTTACAAAACTTTCGTTTTACTCGAGATCAGTGAATTAATACAGATTCAAGTTGTTGTTGAAAAGAATTCTTATTCTCAGTGATATTTTTTTCGCGTCAAGTTTGAAATTACTAGTTTTGACAGCCCGATTTTCGGTTTATTTTCCGTTATTTGAATTTATGGAATGTTCATGATACGTGTTAAACAGTTGACAGTAATAAAATAACAGATTCATGGAAATTATTTCCATTCTGAAACTCATTTTTTCCAATTGAACACGTGGTTGTTCAGCTTTTTCAATGCCGGAATTGTTTTTCCCTGTTTCAAGTGCAACAGAACTGCATATGTTTAGTGTTTTTCCTACTGTTCCAAAATCCGTGTCAGTGTTAACTACACTTTTGGAAAACATTTCTGTACAGATGGTAAAGATGCTGCATTTCCTATTGCAGTTTTTTTCACAATTTCACAAACGTTACATCAATGTAACCCTATTTTAACTAACGATTATGTAGAAGCTACTCGAATTACATAATGGTCGAAAGAAAAAGATTCATGTTGAACAACATCTTTGAAGTTTTCAAACTTTCGAATCATTGAACTAACTATATAGGATACTGCCAATTTACAATTGATTTCTAAGGCTTTGCTAGATTGCTCTGCCATTGTGTAAAACAATGACTTACTAGGGAATGGTCAAAATGGGGTGTGGGGTTTCGTCACAAAAAGTATATCAGTCGAAAGTGCACCTTTAGAATAGCCCAAATCAGTTTTCTTTAGCTGCTAAACACCTCTCCAAATCGAGATATTTCGATCTGAAATTTCAGTAATTTTCCGGTTGATTTACCACTGGAACACACACTTTTTCGTTGCCGGGACTATCTGAACACCCACTCTCATGTGATCTCCCTCGAAAGCAGTTGGAAAATGTGGTTCGGCGGCCGAGTGGTTAACGAACTGGGTGGTGGTGCGGAGGCTCTCTGGTTCGACCCCCATATATTTTAAAATTTTTTTGTTTTTTTCTTCAACTCTGAAAATCGGTTCAAAAAGTCTTTTGACAACCAAAACATTGTTTTTCCATCTTTATTTGACTCCAGGAATAACCTGGAAACTTTTTGGAAATTTTCATTTTTTCGAGAAATCTCAACTTTTTCTTGATGGGAACCCATGAAATTTTTTCATGAAAATTTTTTCTTTGAAAAATTGCCAAAAACAGTTGGATTTGGTCGATTGTGATGTTACTGGCTGAACATTCAATTTTGAAGAATCTTACAGCTCTTATTTCGGAAGAACAGTCGATTGAAAACAGGTAGTACCGTAGTGCAAATATGGTTTTGGTGAGACAAGGCGCCGTTTGAAGAGATAGGACGCTTCCACAATACATCGGCATACGATTAACATCACAATCGACCAAATCCAACTGTTTTTGGCAATTTTTCAAAGAAAAAATTTTCATGAAAAAATTTCATGGGTTCCCATCAAGAAAAAGTTGAGATTTCTCGAAAAAATGAAAATTTCTAAAAAGTTTCCAGGTTATTCCTGGAGTCAAATAAAGATGGAAAAACAATGTTTTGGTTGTCAAAAGACTTTTTGAACCGATTTTCAGAGTTGAAGAAAAAAACAAAAAAATTTTAAAATATATGGGGGTCGAACCAGAGAGCCTCCGCACCACCACCCAGTTCGTTAACCACTCGGCCGCCGAACCACATTTTCCAACTGCTTTCGAGGGAGATCACATGAGAGTGGGTGTTCAGATAGTCCCGGCAACGAAAAAGTGTGTGTTCCAGTGGTAAATCAACCGGAAAATTACTGAAATTTCAGATCGAAATATCTCGATTTGGAGAGGTGTTTAGCAGCTAAAGAAAACTGATTTGGGCTATTCTAAAGGTGCACTTTCGACTGATATACTTTTTGTGACGAAACCCCACACCCCATTTTGACCATTCCCTAGTTAGTGAAATCCATAAGTACAGACGAAACCTCTTCAAAACAGAATAATATTTTTATTTATACCCAGTCCTAGCAGTTCCGCTTCAAAATGGGAAAAGAAAAGTTTCAGGCTGAAAACTAAATAACAGAAAACATTTTCACTGTTTCAAATGCGCGATTAATTACAAGAATTTTCATTTACGGGAATCGGTGACGGGTTGCACAAGAAGCTATGTTAAATTTCGACCATTTTATTTGCGTAGTTGAAACAATCCATTACCAGTTCAATGTGAATTCCGGAAAAATTTTAACGTCAAAAGGTTCAGAAATCACCTGAAATTTCTAATGGCGATTAAATAATCCGAAGTTTGATCAGCCGATAACAATCAAAGCTTTCGGTTCCGTTTTCATAAACAAAAAGATATTTACAGGTATTAATTCGACGTTCTTGAGAAAAGGCGTTTACATTTTCTGGATCATGTTTTCAGATAGTTGAAGTAATGAGATGCGCATAACTCATCATTATAATATTCATGCCCAGTTTCACAAATTTTGAATTATCAACAGTGCAAATTTCGCGGTAATTTTTTCTTGATTTATAATTGCATTATTTTCATCTTCGTGTGAGAGTCGCACTAGCTAACTTCTTTCCGGTTTTTATTTGAATGCCAGGTATGAAACAGAAAATTTCGAAATCACATGTATTACTTCCAAAGTGTCACCCCTGGAATTCCTTGGGTCTAGGTTCAAAAAGTAGACCCCCCGAGGGGTAGAACTTTGGCGGAGTTCATTTCTTGAAAAGCGGTCTATTTCCAGATTTATTGATTTTTTTTGTATTCTGCAAAAATTTTGGGTTTTTTGACCGGAACTCGGTCAATTCTGAAGATTATTGAAAAATTAAAAAACGAAAATGTAGAACTTAATGAGATCTTTTTTTTGCTCAACTGAACGTTTTAGCCAAAGAACGATAAAGGGACCAAAACGGACCCCAAAGTGGAATCGAAAAAATAAACGTAGATTCGTTTTTTTCAAATTATGCCCATTCGATTCAACGTGAAAAATGAGGCAGAACCTCACTTTTGCTTTTCTCAAGTTATTGTCATTTTCAAAAGAAAAATTTGATTTTTTAGCTGAAAATGACTTTTTTGGCTTGGATTAGGTAGATTTTATCAATTTTTGATTGATCTAGGGGTTGTTATGATCTGAAAATGTTGTTTCTTTGTGATTTACATTATATTATACCATTTCCAATCAAAATTTTTAAGTTTTGAAAATTAAATTTTTTTCAAAAAAAATTTCTGAATTTGTGCCCAAATAAATAAATTAAACAAAAAATAAACTAAACAAATTTGAGAATCAATAGGAGTATGATGCATTCATTCATAGTTTAATCCTTTTCAGATTCTTCTCCGTCAGTTTCAGTTAAAGAAGTGATGCATTGTCAGCTGCCGCCTGCTTCCCCCCTTCTCTCTTCCTCCCTTGTCACTGTCCTCTAGCCTATACTTTTCAAGTGACTGCGTAGTGTAGTGGATAGAGCGTTTGTATTATGAACAGAAGCTCACTGGTTCGAGTCCGGAAAAGCGAAAATGCTAAGAAAAAAAAGTGAAAATTTTTTGCTTCATTTAGTGAAAAAACACAACCTGAAAAAAGTAGAAAATCTCAGGTGGTCCCCCCTTGAAATTGAAAAAAATTATTGTTTTTCCATTTTCTAAGGTGGTCTCTACTCGAACCCCCCACCAAGTCTCAGGGGCTGGACACTGAACTCAACAAATTCAAAATGGCTGAAATAGTTTTCTGATACAGGTAAATTTTATTCGAAGTGATCATATCTTGGATTAATAACTTATTCGTTCAAACTAACTGATTGAAACCATATTTGCAAAAAAACAATCAAACATGAACCTAATCAGTAGATCGAATAAAACTCATTGAATAAAATTTTATGGACTTCTAGGCGGTTGTTTTCTCGAAAAATGAAACCAATTCCAAACCATTTCTTGTGCTTTGTTGCTTTCTTCAAACTTTACATGAAACAGAAAATTTTTTTCGGTTTCTAATAATTTCCGATTAATCAATTAAAATGAATAATATTCAATAAAGACAATCAAAGTATATATTACAGAATCTTTCAAAACTAAATATTTTTCTAAATTCTGTTGCCCGCGCGAAGCATTGAATTACAGTACTTTCTTCTTGAAGAAAAAATATCGCAGCCGGAAAATATGCTTCCATAGTTGCGAACATCGATAAAAGCTAATAAGATGAGAAGAAAAAATTAGTTTTTTTTCTAGTTTTCATATTTTCAGAAAAAGAATGGTTCATAGGTTGCCAGAGAACTCTTTGATTAGTTGGTTTCGCTATCTGTTTCAAAAATGCTTTTTTTGTGGTATGAAATTTCGGTGATCACTCCTCACATCTCAAACAAAGTTTTATGTTTTTTTCTTGATTTTGAATTTACTTTAACCGCCACAGCTGTAGAACCTTCATATGATAATCCAAAATTTTAGTTTTGTGCAAGCCGATAAAGTCAATTGGTAATCACAAACTCTACAAAATTTTGGGATTCATTTAAAAAAATTGGTTGCAACTGAGAAAAAAAAAGTGACAACTGTGACTGTAATAAAGTTAGAGAAAAAAGTGAGTGTGAGAAAATCTCATCCCGAGTAGAATATACAACTTTAAAACGGGTTCACAAGTATTTCTAAAGAACAGTCAGATAAGGTTTCTGAAGATTGCGTTTTCAGAACCATCATTAAACAGAGCACACGAAACTTGGAGCAATTGTCGAAAGATTATTAGTGTACGATTGAAAGAATTCGAAAGGAATAAAGACAGTAAGCATGAACCTGGTAAAAAGAGTTTTAATTGATATCAATCTCCGTTTTGACCAGAGCAGTTCAGTAATATCGCATGAATAATTCAGTTTCATTATTTTTTAATCAGAAACTCTGACATTAAGCTACACTATTGTCTTTATAGCTTGTTTTCTGACAGAATCAATTTTTATAATAAACTTTTTAAAAATTAAACTAACAGTTTTAGGTTTGTTCTTTCAATTACAAATTTAAAACCGAAAACGATAGCAAGCCAGTTGGTTTTTCGTTTCGAACGGTGAAATCAATTGCTTTTTTATCAATTGTTTTTTTTTGTGGAAATGGTCAGAAATTCAGGTACACGATTCCAGTCTTCAGATTTATGTTGAAATTGAGCAAACTATATGTAATAATTTAGTTTACTAAACTTTATCAGCACTGAACATCAATGCTCATTTGAAAAAAAAGCTCTTCACGTAGCAGAAAAAAACTTTTTGCTTTTTGCACAAAAAGTAAACTCAGTTTCAGCCACATTAAAAATTGACATAATCTTGAATTGAATTACTTCCGAAAATCTAGGAAATGAGGAATTGCAAACTCCGGAGTTGTGTGAGTTCTCTGCTTCATTACGGTAATAATTTCTACTCTGCAGGGATTATGCTCGCTCTGGAAAAGAAATGATTCGATGCTTTATTTTCCATAAATTCAGAACTTTCTAATGCTTCAATCACTTCAGAAAAGAATAGAGATTCCAATGAAAAAGTATTCCGTTAATCACAATAAGGATCGTTTCCCAATATTTTCAAATATACTCAGCAAAAGTTCAACGATTTTTTAAATAAAGCAAAAAAATGAAATGGAAGTAATTAGTAATTCGAAGATCGATTGGAATCGTACAATTACTTTTACAATCAAAAAAAATTGAACAAATTTTAACGGTTTCAAGGTACTCATTTCACTGCCACCGACATCTTATGTTCAATTTAGTATCGAGTTACGTGCAAGAAAATATTCACCAAAAGTTTGAAGAAAAAATGGAGAACTTTTGCATCAAACACCTTTTTTTGGGCCTTCTTGAAAAGACAAGCCCTTATGTTATTTCACAGTTTGAGCAACATTACTTTCCTAGCTGGAAATATAAAAAATTGTTTATCCTCGATTAATCATGGTTTTTATTCACGCAAAGAAAAATGCTTTGAAGATTTGCTGGAAGAAACATTCAAAAAAATGAATCGTAGCCTTTTTTTGAACTCGAAAATCAAAATAATTTCGTTTGATCAAACTTATCCAACTGAAACTGTACTCAGGTTTATCCGCATTTCTTTTTTAATTACAACAGAATAATATTACTTTTTTTTGGTTTCACCGAAAGCTTGATATTTGTTCCGATAATTCGTCTGAACGGCTGAAAGGTAGATTAAGACGATAAAGAAGACGATAAAGAAAAAAAAGAAGCTCAGAAAAAAAGTAAAAGGAGCTTTTCCCACTAGTTTAAAAGTAACAGGCTCTAGTTAAAATAGAACGACTGAAACAGTTTTCTGAAAATTTTAATGCTGGTAATTTCCCGGAAGCAAAAAAATTAGTTCTTTAGCTGCAAGCTCAGTCGTTCTGAAAAACGTTTCATTTTTAAAGTGTAATCTGGGAGAACCCACTGAAACATGTTTTTTTTTCTAACTCAATTACACCTCTGGTGTTATAAAAAGAACTTCTTTGGTATAACTTGAGAGGATGAACTAGATATAAAATAGTTAGGAAACGGTGAATATTTTGACTCCACTGCCGTTTTTTGTTTCGATTTACCACTGTTTCTACTATGTTTCTTCAGGAAAAATTAGTGATGAATATATTCAATGGATATCAAAACTTTTTTTTCAAAAAGACGCATGAATAAAAAAATATATTTCAAACTTGATAGTTCTAAACAAAAGGAACTCAGAAACTCATTCTTATTTAAGTGAAATCAATGGATGCGCCAATTTTTCTCCATATTTTTGCATCATGAGATTGGATTTGAAAAAACAGAGAATTTCGAAGATTTTCATAACTTCCAAACTTCACCGTATCAAAAACTCTGAAAATTTTGGCTGTTTGATAGGTAATTTCAGAACAGTTTTTTTAAAAACATGAAAAATATGCTGTTGGTCGAAAATTTCAGCATTAGAAAAGCAGTATTTGATTCTTGAACTGTAGAAAAAACGTCATTAAAAATGAAAAAATCAGTGTTTCAATCACTTCATCTCTACTTCTCCTCCCTTTCGAGATTGATTATAGTCCGCGAATAATGCTGTCGTTTTTATAAAGTTGCAACCTGGGTGTTTGCACAGAAAACCTCGACAACAGAGTCGCAAGCCTCGCCATTTTTGCAACCCGCCGCACGGTTTTTGCAAAAGTGCGGCACGAAGTTTCCACTTTTTCTAATTGTAAAATACGGAATTCCTAGCAAGTTTTTAAGTACAAAAACAATAAGAGGTGCATTCGGTTCTTAAACTTCAAAAATTATTAAGGAAACACGAAAAAGCTTTTGAGAATCACGTTTTGTATCACCGGAAAAAAATAGTTGTGCTGCAGATTTGCGAAACGTCCACATTTTGTCAAAAAGAGGTTGCATTTTTGTAGCAGCTACAATAACTCCATTGGAAGTCTGTTGTATTCCTTGCAACTATAATTTTCCAATATTTTCTGAAAGTCTTGAAAATAGGCGTTTAAACAGAGATCTATTAGTGGATGGCTTCTGATTCAACTCGTCAGGAAAATTTATGAAAAAGGGTGAAAAAGCATCGATCCAAGTTGTTTCGGAGAAAATCATGATACATAATGTATCCTGGTTATTTGAAAATCATCACTTTTCCAAAAAGCTATAAAACCGTGATTATCTTGCTAAATGTTAGATTTGCTGACGGTTTTTCTAACACGAATTTTCTCTTACGTTTTCAAAAACCTCATTTCTAGATAAGATTCAACGTTCAAATTCACTTGTGCAAAAGCTTTCGATGACTAAACTAGTTCAAATTTTAGTTCTTTATTGCATTTCGAAACGTAAAAAGCAAGTGGGATACGAACCATCATTCAATATCACGGCTCCTTACATCTGGTATCTGCAACAATTTTTTTATTCTCCTGATTTCGTTTTTTTTAAATTTGATCAGTTTTCATCTGTTTTCGAGAACAGATAATAAAAAGTTTCTGCATATTTCTAATTCTGATTCTTTTTTTCATTTTTTGTTGTTATAAACTTTTCATTATGGATGTTTTATTTGGTTTACTCCAATAATGATGTCAAAACAGAATATTATCGTATTCGACTGATTGAACCATACAACTCTGATTACAGATTGAATTGACAAGAGATAATTGAAAAATTTTTGACAAATCAACTCGATAGTTCCGGTTTTAGTCACAGACTTTCAGAAATGCCTTACCAGCTAATTTGAATAAGGAAGTGATGATCGAGTTGAATGTATTGTAAAAAAACTGAAGATTTTTTTCCTCATTAGAAATGTCAGGTGTTAGAAACCGAAAATTTCATTTTCGAAATGAGTTTTTATTTTCATATCAGCAGCTCTTGATCTGATCAGTAGGTAGGTCAGGATTGATAGGCGGGAACAACTGTCTTATTTATCTATTACTTTTTGCAAAAAAACATGTCGAATTGTAAATTATTTAAAAGAGTCACTGAAGCAATTTTTGTTTACAAAACTGAAGTTTTTGTGGTTTTTAAAAAACGAAAAGAAATATTTCACTTAAATTTGCAAATTTCGTTCTTTTGAAATTTGTTTCCTTCATGCAGATGGTTCAACAAAAAATCGGTTTTACCATTTCGCTAAAGTTTTGAAAATTTTCTTTCACCGATGCCACGTTACTGATGTAGTTGAAGATATATTCACTTCCACCCATGTCCCTACCACTATGTTAGTTTTACAAATATTTAAATAAAAAAATATTCGGTCCCTCCTGCTGGAATCGAACTAGCGACCCTCTGTTTCCTAGACAGACGCTCTGCCACTGAGCCAATGAGGCGAATGGAAGAAGCATTGTATGGGGTTTTGAAACGAAAAGCACTGTTTTCACATGTTCCTCTTCCTTTTTGTGTCATTTTTACAAGCCTTATTTGCACAGATGGAGCGATGACCCAACATTACTGTCCTTTCTAGAAGTAGAACATATTTTTCGAATTTGTGAAGCTGAAAACTTTAGAAACAAAGAATAACAGACTAGCTAGAGCACTGAAAGTAAGAACCAAAGAGTTTGAAATTCGATTATGTATGCGTTTCAAAATTACGTAAGAAACCATAGAAAACTTTCAATTGCGTCCTTACAGTAGTTAAATCTTAAAATTACCAAGAACATGTGTTTCAGGAAATCGAAAAATTAAATTTCGTTCTATGCTGAAATTCGTGGACATATTCACTTGGCTAAAAAAAGCAAAAAAAAGTAAACGTTTCCTTATGAATCCGATATTCAGGCTGAAGTTAACGGCTCTGTTTTGCTTTGAAATGGAGCACCGGAAAAAAAAAAATAAAAATGATGTGTGTTATCTTTTGCGATCATCTTTTATCACTACATTTGACCCAAATCTTGTTCGGAAGTGGTCTACTGTCTCAGAACTCGTATATCCTAGAATTCATAAAACAAGTAACAGTCGAAATTCAAAATAGGACTTAAAAAAATATTGTACAGTTATTGAAGTGAAGTTACCGGATTACAACTCCAGTGATAAAACCTACATAAAACAGAAAACATCACTATCCACAAATTACAAAACTAATACGGTTTCTTGAAGTTTTCATTTTTGTTCACTGTCTATTTATGTTGATCCGGGAAGAGAAGCAACTGTGTACTTCAAAAATTGATTTCTAGACTTTTCTGGCATTTCAACTGATGCTCGTTTGCAGCAGAATACGATGAGATTGAAACTGAAAATTATGGAAACAACAATCGTTCAATTTAGTCGCAGATTTCTATTGCAAAAACTTGTTTACTCAAGTTCCAACAGTGAAAGTTTAGCATATTTTCTGTGAAAAATTAATGAATCCCAAAATAGTTTGCAGACGAGAAATGATTTACATTTTGAACTTTTCCGGCAAATCTAACAAACTTCCCGAATGATTTTTCTTTCAAAACTTTGATGAAACAGTCATTTTGGACATTACGCGGGGAAGTTATCCAAGAAGAACAGTCATGAAAAAGGCGTGTGTTCAGAACATTCTTAAAACTTTGGAATTATGAACAGTGATTTTTGGTAAAGAATGCAGACTAGTTTAAGCCAGTGAAATTGCTCATCTTTCGGATGGGAAACACATTTTTTTGATGAAAATAGCCAATGAGGCGGACAAGAGAAACAATATACATATTGGTTACAAGAGCACTGTGTTTTCCCGTGTTTTTTTTTTCCGATTGTGCCATTTTTACAAGCTTTGTTTGCTTAGAGGAAGCAACATAACACTAATCGAAGCATGAATCAAAAAAAAAACAAAATCAACGTTCCTCGAGAAACACTGAAACTTGATTCCGTAAGCGATAGAGTTGAAAAAAGTGTCTTGAAGCTTTGAAATGAATATTTCTGTTATCCCAGTGTTTCTCTTCTTTTTTGAGTTGATTCCTCACATAATTGAAAACTATGTTTCACGGGCAACATGAAACAAATTTTAATGTGTGAATTTTATTAACAACTAGGTTTTCGATTAAAGTTGAGATTGCACAAAAAAATTGGAAGCTTTCGAAAAACTTTTGTGCCTTATGCTGAAATCAAATCAGCGACCTTCTGTTTACTAGAGAACAAATCATTACTCTATCTAGAAAGCAGAACATATTACTGGGAATAGTGAAAAAGGAACTTCTGGAAACAAAAAATACTAATTTTCCTGGAGCTTTGTAAGAAAGTGCTGATAAGTGCTGACCAAACATAAAAGCAGCTATTTGAAATGTGTATAAAAAATGATGAACATTTTGAGATAAAAGCAAAAAACTTTCCGATTCTTTCACATCCCAAAAAAGAATGCTTTAGACTAACATCGATATATACCATGAATTTCCACGATTACTTGTGTTTTTTAATATGATTCAAATTCAGACTGATATTTTTTCACAAAAATTTATTCGGCAACTAACTTATTTTACTGTTTCAAGATATTCAGAAAACCAAAAATCTAAAGACATTTTTAATCCTCCTTCAATAAACGTAGATGAATGATAGACTGTGGGAAAATCAATAGAAAAACGTGAAAAACGTCCTCAGGTTTACATCGAATCGAATAAGAACCGATTATTCAATTAAAACATTTTGTATCAGAAAACATTCTGAGTTCGTATTTTCCATTAAACTGAAAATTTGCTGTTTTAGTTTGTAATTTAAAAAAAGTTTCGAATCATGAAACTCGTTTTGAAGAGCTCGTATTAAGCCACAGGTGCCGCGAGAAGTATTTGATTATTTGGACACACAAAAATTGCGTTCGGTTTTTGTATGTTTCTGCTAAAACCAAGCCACAAACAACGGTCAACTTTGTTAGAATCACTAGGTTGATGTAAATCTTTAGAAACTGCGTAAACCTAATTTGTAGACGTGTAATATAGTTCTGAAAAAGCTAGCTTAATAATCTTTTGTTTGATGAAATTTTCTGCTGTATTTTTTTGCAATGAAAATTTCCAATTGAGTAACGCAACTAGACATTTCGAGAAAACATTTCAATCAAACTGATTGGTTTTCACTTTTCATATATTTCACAGCTTTTTGTGTCGGAAAACAAACCTTCAAACTCGCATTTTTCATTCAACTAAGTTTGAAATTTCGCGGCATCAGTTTTCACCTAAAAGCTTTTTTAAACTGAAAAAATTGCTGACATCTCCGTAAACCGCGAGTTCAAACTCTAAGCCATGTTTTGGAAACACTTCTGTTCCTTTTTTTGACAACAATAATCTCGCCGTTCTTGCTTATTCATAAAGTGTTTGAATAATTAATCCGAGTTGATTTTATCTCTTTCAGGATCTCTTCTCACAAATAAAAAATTAAAAAAAAAACATTTCAATAGTTATTTGCTGATATCGAGTACTTGAGTTCATAATACCACACTGAAACCTTTTGGTATTGATTCGGTCTAGTTTAGCATTAATTTCACAATAACTTGCAACAGAAGATTATACTCACAACATGTGACTTGCAGTGTTTTAAATAAGAGCGATACTCTGAAAAATAGTGCACTCTGTTTCCGTGGATCCAGAACTCTGAAGCTAGGAAGTTACTTTTATTAGCATCGTAATACAATAATGAGCAATTCGCCGTAAGCAACGCCTTGGAATTTGAAAAAATAGCCATACTAATTGTTTAGGAAAGTGTAGAGTTGTTGAAAAAGCAATGAAACAGGAGCGATGAAACTGGAATATAAATTTCAGAGCACAAGGAATACATTATTTGTTTACAATAATCCTTTGAAATTACAAAAATTAAACCTACAAAAAAACAAAAAATTTCTACGACTTCCGACTCTGTGTAATGGAAAAATTTTTGCAGAGTTATTTTCCAACACGTCATATTATCGGAGTTAGCAGACCAAAAAACGTTCCTGACGTGTTTGAAACAGCTAACGATGTTTGTATCAAGACCAGTTTCAAAAACCAAAGACAACCTTAACGCCTCATAAGCAAGCAATACTTTCGCAGACCCGTAAGAAAACTTTCCTCTCGTAATATCAATTAAAAGCCAATATTTTAAAATGTATGTATACCGATTCATACAATTCAAAAAACAAGTGGAAAAAAGTTTGTTCTAGTGTATATTGGAAACGCGCAAAAAATTCATTTTAGTCTGAAATCACATCTGATAGCACCTTCATACAGAATGCTGAACAGACAGAACTCTTTGAAGGCTTCGAGTAAAGATAGCGTAACAGTAAAAAAACTAGATTTTTAGTTCAAATCCATCAACGATAAATATTTGTCCAGATCTTCGTTTTGAGAACTAACATTGGACTAACTTCCGACTGGATCAGAGGAGCAATGGTATTTAGAAAATTTGATGTTTCAAAAAAATTTTCATCAACCTTGAAATTATGAATTAAGACGATTCTTGATTGTGTATCATTTTCTATTTTTTCAACTATGAACTCGGCAGACATTACTCACTTGTCAGTCCGAAAGTTGGTTGTTGTAAAACAAAAATCACTGGTTCTCCATATCGTTATTATTTGAGCAATAACTACAATTTCAGTGGAATTGGGGCTGGATTCCTACAATAAATGTCAATCTTGCTTCGAATATTGGTTAAGGCTGCATCAGTTGATTGAACTATTGGTCACGAAACCCGAGTTATTTTCTGATTTTCACTACTACTGTCACATTTTCGAGATAATACTACACATTCAGGGAAACGTCGATGTAGCCTCGAATATTTTACCATTTTTTGTCTTTTTTTTTAATCCAAATGGCACGCAAAAAATAGATGCAATTGAAGAATATCTAAAGTTTCATCAGCTTTTGATATCAAAACCGAATTATTGCTTTGATGAGCTTCGAACAGCAATGAACAGCAAGTATACACTATGCTCCAAAAATTTTTGGTTTTTTATGTCGATTTTTTCCCGTTTCAAATCACTTGTGTTTCGGTTCAATAATGAGTTTTTTGGCATTCCGGCTCGTTTCATATCCACTTAATGGATATCAATGAGCCATAATGTCCAGAAAAATCAATCTCTAAAACATCAACTTGCTTCCAGATTTTTCACTTTATCTTATTAAAAAGATTGTTACAGGAAAAAAAATAACAGCGCTCGAAATAATTATAGAATTGATATCCTCGAGGAAGTAAGCATTATCTGCCACCCAATTTTTTTTAGCAAGCGGAGAAAACGGTGTCTTTTCTCATTATACCCAAAAATCATAAACTTTCAGCTATAACATTTCGAATAAATTTCCATAACGAGAATAACATATGAGTGAACAACAATACCACTTATTTTTTTACATAGTTCATGAAACGGTTTTGTCATAACCACATTCCCCATTTTTGACTTTCGAAGTTGTTTTACTGTTTTGTAACCTCCCTTTTTTCATGTATTAATGGATAATTTCATTAGATTTTTAACATTCTTGAGATCAGTTTTTTGGGCATTACGGCTAGTTGATATCCAAGTAGCGGATATGAAACCAGCCGGAATTCCAAAATGTTTATTTTTGAATTCAAAATACAATCGTTGTGAAGCGGGAATGAAATCAAAAAAAAAAGAAAATTTTCTTTCACTGAGTTGTTTTATTCGTTCATACTTTGAAGGAATCGATTTAATCGATTGGTATGGTGAGAAAAGTGGGTTTTTTTCTAGAAAGAGATATTCTGTTATTCTACACAGATGTAGATGCCTACTTTTGCTTGGGAAATTTTGAAGACCTGAAAGTAACTGATGAAAGCAAAGAAACCAAAATAAGTCACTTTCAATAACTTTCTAGGGAATTATACATGACCAGATTTTTTTTCAATACGTTACTAAATTTGTGCTGTTTTACATATTTATTTTTATTGTATCGATATTCATGCGATGTTAAAAGATTCATGAATGAACAAAATAGTGGGCAACAGAGAAAATTATCAGTGTTCGAAAAATCTAAAATTTCAGGCGAAAAATCATGAAAACATATGACACTTGTCCTGAGAATTTCGATTACTCTACGGATTTGAGTGGTAATTGACACAGCAAATAACTAACTTTTCACCCAAAATACATAAAATGTTAAATTAGAAACAGTGTTTCTGGAAAAAAAATCGCTAACGAATAACATTGTTTTCAATTCGATGATGGGTTGCTCGACTTATTTTGAATGTTTCGAGTATTTCAAAATTTGCGTTAAGAGATACTGAAATAATCGTAGTACAGAAATCCGAACGTAATGCGGCTTATAATTTGAAAAACTGATTATTATGTTTTGAGAAATTCTTTGTATTGCAGAACTACCCAACGGATATTTATTATGAAGTCAACTGAAATTGTTTATTGAGTGAACCCGCGCAGGAACGATGTACTGATTTCATGCATGTCTTTAACTTTAATGCTTTTACAGAAAGTTTTTATTGAGTTGCTCCCACAGAAACTGTCGAAAGAGAGAATAAAACATTTTTATTTGTCTTGTATAATACTACAGCTCATTTGCAAGGTTTACGCTAACGGGAACTCTCTACCATGTTGAGAGAAAGGTTTCCGATGGGAAGAGACAAAAATTTACTCCCCTGTGGATTTTCGCGCTCCGTAAATTGACAAATATTGTTTCTTCCATTTGAAAATGTTTACTGTAACATGGAAGAGTTTTATCGAGTGGTAAATTCCGTGGTCAGTGTGTTGCAGTCTGTCTTTTCGAACCAGGTTTTCTGTCTTGTAACCTGACTCTTTTGAACGTATTGATGCAAAAATCTGATAGGTTCCAAAAGCGATTACTCATTCTACAATTGGATTTTTTCGGGCATTACGGCTAGTTGATATTCAAGTAGTGGATATGAACCTAACCGGAATGCCGAAAAGTTTATTTTTGAGTTCCGAATACAATCGTTTTGAAACGGTAATAAAATTGAAAAAAAAAGAAAATTATGTTTCATAAAGTTGTTTTATTCGTTCATACTGTAAAGGAATCGGTCGGTTTCATTTATCGGTACGGTCAGAAAAAGGTTTTTTCTAGAATGTAGCAGCTTTCTACTTTTGCTTGGAAAATTTTTTAAAAAACCTGAAAATAACTCATAAAAGCATTTTAAAAAGCCAAATTAAGTCACTTTCAATAACTTATTTTTATTGAATCGAGTTTCAGGCTGTGCTTCAGCGATGTTAAAAAAATTGATAAATGAACGAAATAGTGGGCATCCGAGAACATTCTTAGTGTTCAAAATATTTAAAATTTCAGGCGAAAAACCATTATAAAATTTGTCACTCGTCACTGAAAATCTCGGGTATTTCACAGATCTATGCGGGAATACATAAATAATGCGAAAAAAACTCCGAAGAACGTTGTACTCTAAATAAATGTTGAATTAGAAACAGTATTTCTGTATTATCTTCATTTCGAATATTGCTTGCTTGGTTTATAGTTGAATGAAATGATAATTGAAATTTTTTGTAATGTGATACAGAAATTATGCACACACCAGGAATCCAGTAATGCGGCTACTAAGTTGAATAACTAATCATTATGTTTTGTAACATTATTTGTTAAGCATAACTACCCAACGGATATTTTTTATGAAGCCAACTGAGATAGTTTATCGAGACGAGCAGAAACGATGTGCTGATTTCATGCATATCTAACTTTAATGCTGTTATAGAAAGTTTTCATTGAGTTGTTCCCACAGAAACTTTTGTTCTGTACTTGATCTCTTTCGCGAGGACTAACCACAAGAGACATTTGTACTCTTCCATGTTACAGTTAAGGTTTTCAAAGGGAAAATACGAAAAACTCGGTGACCTGTGGATTTACGCGTTCTGTAAATCGACGAATATTGTCTCTTCCGATCGAAAATTTTTACTGTAACAAGGAAGAGTTTTATAGAGCGATCAGTTCCATAGGCAATAAAATCTACTTCTCAAATTTTAACGCAAATTCAAGTTTTGTTATCTTCTCTTTTGAAAGTATTAGTGCCAAATTCCAATAGTTTTCGAAAGCGATTTTAATCGCTTTCGAAACCATTCTAAAATTGGATTTTTTGGACATTATGGCTAATTCATATCCAATTAGTGGGTATGAAACCAGCCGGAATGCCAGAGAAATTATTTTTTCCTAATTTAAAAATTCAAAATACAATCGTTGTAAAACGGTAATATAACTAAAAAATTATGTTTCACAAATGTGTTTCATTCAAAATATGTTTCATTTTTTCTATAAAAGTGATCCAGTTGAAAAAGTCTTCTCAATGTTTTATCTGCTCAAGAAGTGTTTCAAAATATACATAATGGTGTCAGTTAGAAGTTGTATTAGTGCTTCGGGCGCTGGTGGTAGGCTACTTTGAAAAACTATTGTCAGTTCACACGGCGTGTTAGCTGCGCAAGTGGGGCACACTAATTTTAAGCCACGCTACTAACTGATGAGAGGCTTTTGCGAGTGTTGCCCGATTTTTTCGGTTTCACAATCGAAGTATGTTATGTCGTTTTGCAAATCAACTTATTAATAACCACTTGTCAAAAAACCGCTGTATAACAAAGGACCAGAATAAAATATATTTCTAAAAAAAAAGCTGGAATTTTCCAAAAAAAATGTTTCAAACATTTCATAGATCAGGCTTATCATATTTTTTAGCAATTGATCTCAATCGTTTCGCCTGACATCAAAATTCAAAGAATTCCATCACCACGATGTGTATCGTTTTGAGACGGTTCCTGGATAAATCTGTAGAATTTAAACCCACTTCTTGATTGAACTCCTTATGTATGCTTTTCAAAAATATTCAGTTATTACTGTTACAGAAACTTTTTATTCAAACGTTTTCTCGATAAATTCAATCAATGGAAAACCAAATCTGACAGTTTCAAAACAGTGTTTTTATTTCATCGTGACATACGTTTCTGATTAAATAAAACAAAAATTAATCTGAACTAAACTGTGTATAGCTCACATATCGGCTGCATTTGATAACCAGCACACTTTGTGGGAACTGTGAGACAGCGATTTGCTTAACCAAGTGTTGCTTTATTTTTTAGTTTTTATCCTGTTTCAGCATACTCAAAAATTCTCAGTCGTTATTTTTTGTTGCTCCATTAATTCTTTATTTATAAACTGTTTATCACTATCCCAATAAGTACGATCAACGACCATATGAATGAGCAGTTAGTTTTTGTAAATTTTATAATAAAACGTTTCACTTCATGGATTTCAGAATAGCTTTCTAGACTAACCCGACATACCAGCAGTTCGATGATTGTCTGGTTCTGTCGGTTTAATTTCTGTCTAGTAATCGAAACAGTAATTTTTCAAAACGTTGCATATGTCCTGCTCCTGTGATAAACTTCTGTAAAATACAAAACATAAATATTCATGCAAAATTTTATTCCAGTTTCTTGTGCCTGTTGAAACCACGACAACTTGTGGATTTCGATGTTGAAATGAACATTTAAAAAACTTGAGAAAAGCCAATACATGGTTGTCAGTTCATTTTACTGTATCGACTAGTATTCAAGTAAATGTGGTACAGAAGAATATTAGTTATCCCAATACACCAAATGGAAAAAAAGACTGACCGCAACAGGGAAACCCTATCTTCAAAAAATTGAGAAACTGGAAATAAGAAGACGGTTTTCAATTAAAACAAAGAGCCAAAACTTTTGGTGAAAAACGTTATTCTTATTTCTTTTTTCCAACACACTAAAATGAGAGAGGTTGTTTTCTTTTGAGCTTCACGACGGGCTTTATATTCAAGAAATGTACATAAAGCCAGTCGGTATAAAGCCAGTATAAAGCCAGTCGAAAAGCCAACAAAGTTTTTATTCAATTCTGATAGGGTATTTTTGAAACGGAAAAAAAAAGTTTTCAAAAAAGGCGGGGACCTTATGGTACGTACAGTAGCGAGCATAAGTGAGGGTACCTTTGTGTTTCGATTAATAACTATACTCAAAGTCATCCGATTGACCCAAAATTTTTTTTGAGGACACCTGAGGGTCCTAGGAACACGACCCAAATTTTTTTTTCGGAAAAAAAATTTTCACGAAAATTTTTTGCGGTGACGAGTGCCGGAGGTTCAGGTGGCAATTTTGAAAACTTTTTTTGGGTCAACTGGAGGTATCGATTTTTCTGCTCTAAAATGTTGCCCCAAGTCCCAGTGTACCATTTCCGTCAAAATATCGGATGTATCGCCACTGTTCGTGACCTTATTTCAGTCAACATTCGTACGGGGGTATTTAAACAGAGCATAATAACTCGGCTGAAAGTGATCCAGGTCACTTAAAAATTTGAGAGAGGGTCACTTTTGAGACCCTGAACAAAGTTCTATGGATAGATATAGTTTTAGAAAATATTCATTTTTTAACTTTTGTACTGATTTTGGATGATTTTGAAAATCAACTGAAAATTCAAAAAATGAATTTTTTCTAAAACTATATCTATCCATAGAACTTTGTTCAGGGTCTCAAAAGTGACCCTCCCTCAATTTT
Organism: Caenorhabditis doughertyi; assembly: GCA_963572265.1. Classification (NCBI taxonomy): domain Eukaryota; kingdom Metazoa; phylum Nematoda; class Chromadorea; order Rhabditida; family Rhabditidae; genus Caenorhabditis; species Caenorhabditis doughertyi. The sequence goes on along the minus strand of OY751556.1, from coordinate 23,866,187 downwards.
TCAGCCGCCCTGGATCACTTTCAGCCCAGTTATTATGCTCTGTTCAAATGCCCTCTTACGAATGTTGACTGAAATAAGGTCACGGACAGTGGCGGTACATCCGATATTTTGACGGAAATGGTACACTGGGACTTGGGGCAACATTTTGGAACAGAAAAAACCATATCTCCAGTTGACCCAAAAAAAGTTTTCAAAATTGCCACCTGAACCTCCAACAGTCGGCACCGCAAAAATTTTTTGTGAAAAATTGTTTTTCGAAAATAAAATCTGGGCCGTGTTCCTAGGTCCCTCAGGTGTCCTCAAAAAAAAATTTTGGGTCAATCGGATGACTTTGAGTATGGTTATTAATCGAAACACAAAGGTACCCTCACTTATGCTCGCTACTGTATGTACAAAAAAAATTCTATTTCAAAAGTGTTTTATCTTCAATTTTTTCAATTATGAATGCTTTTTCAATCACTTCACAAACCTTTTGTGGAGTATAAAACAACAAAACCGGGTAACTATTATATATTCCATCTTTAATGCATATACCGTAAAATCTGTATTAGTATTGCCCCTTAATTAGAATTGCTCTTCTAATAGTATTGCGTCCAGAAATTGGCTTTGAGAAATACACTTGCCCGTCTAATAGTATTGCCTCTTCAGTTGAGCTTGGCAGATAGTGATGATTCTATTGACACCGAATATTTTACCCAGTTTTCGGACATTGAAAAATAAACTTGCCCTTCTAATAGAATTGCCCCCGGATGAAGCCTTTGAAAAATAGTATTGCATGCAATACTAATACAGGTTTTACGGTAATTATGGTTTGAAAACTTATCATTGAATCAGCCTATTCTATGAAAAATCAAAGTCATTTGGAAAGTTTTGAGTTTTCTTTTAGTTTCAGCACTATAAGAAAACTTTTGTGCCTGATAGCAAATAATTCATAGTGCCACTATTCAAAAAAAAAGATTTTTTGATGTTCTGTCCATATGTATATGTAGGTTCATAAGTTTCTTCGTAGACTGAGAAGAACAAATTCCTAATCTTATTCTGCTGTTTCAGAAAGTTAATTCATACGTAATTTGTAAAACTGCGACGTTTAACGAACAAAAACTTTTGAAGTAATGTTATTTTCTCGTGTGCTGAGTGACTGACAAATACTATTTCAGATATGTATTATTTGTCTAGCCACTATATCAAAGGTCACTCCATTTACTCGTCTTTATTGCTCAGATTTTACCGATTTCTTGGAAACGATTTTATCTCACTAAAAAGAGTGAACTGTCAAACATAAAAAATGTTCCACAATCAGAATATAAGTTTGAAACAGCCATCAGTGGTATTTCGAAGTCATATTGTTGTTTACCATAACTTAACGCACTTGAAACTACTAAACTGATGGAAAGTTGAGTTATGCAAACAAATTTTTAAAAAAAGATACATTTTTTTGAGCTGAATACGAAAGTCAATAACGAAACATGGTTTTTCTGAGACTTTATCGAATTTAATCTCATCCAAAATTTCTATCGAATTTATATGAAAGTTTTGAAACAGGCATGTACTATTTCATTTCTGTATCTCGGTATGGGGTCCTTAAGGTCGTTGTTTAAAAAATTTTTGCTGAAATAGCTCTAATTTTATCAAAGTTTCATCTACCAACTCGACAGACTAAAGAGATCAATTTTTTATAGATTTGATGAACAAGCAAAACTGATTTTTTTTAGAAATATGTTTCAAAGAATTCACTTTATTGGTAGATTTTGAAATGAATCCAGTATATAAAAATAGCAGGAGAACTCATATTCACGCCAATAATTGAGCAAGTTTAAGACAAGACCACCCTTTTCAAAAAAATTTTATTTTTATTTTTAAAGCGAGATTATTAGTACTATCTTGTTGGAATACATAAAAGTTTGACATACATGAGAAACCAGGAAAAATAGCATTTTCTTTTTCTAGAGCTCTATACGAAGTAATCAAAGAAAATAGTAAAACGCTGAATAAAGGCACCTGAAACCGCACAAATTCATAACAGACCCCACATTATGAAATTCAACGTTTCAACCGAGAATCAACTTCTACTGTCGCCACCTAATACCTGTATTTTTTTTGGCACAATTTGTTTGAAATTTTCCTAAAATCAAGTGAAAAGAAGTAGGTTTTCCAATGAGTCGCCCTCAGAACCACTGTTTCTTGTTCACTTATCAAACAAATTTGGGAATTATAAATTAGATCCGATTCTGGAATACCTGGGACAATTGAATCATGAACCAAGAACGCACAACACATCATTTCAACAACTGCGATATAGCTAGTATGAAAGTTCTGAATCAGAAACTATTTTAGTCTTTTTATCTCAAAATTATTGGGCCAGATTTTCTCAGTTTTAAAAGGCCCGGTTTCTAAAAGTTTGGAGTCGCTGATACGGTTTGTCGCTGATTTCCGAAAATGCGAACATTCAATAGTTTATGAAGTCTTCCCAATGACCAAGTAGTATTAATGTTGCGAGATTTGGGGAAAAAACGAATTACTGAAACACGTTTTCATTGGAATAGATCATCAAGATCATTTATTACAATTTTTCCTGTTTCTAAAAGCCAAGAATATAATCTGAGTTCGCTCATTGCATGACGCGTACATTATTCGCAGAGGTATTGAGAAAAAAATAATTAGCAGCTGAATAATGCACACAAAATGAAGAAATTAAATGAAAGGACTTCAAATGTTTTAGCTTTTTCTTTTTTTCTGGGAAAAACTGTTTCATTGTCTCCATAATTTTACTCATAGAGCCAATGTCAATGATTACTCATAACTCGTTGATTGTAAAGATTCAAATTGATAATTTTGGACGGATCTTATAAATATCCGTAAGAGTTATGACCAGGCAATCTCCAGATGTTTGTACATGACGCTTTTGTAAAAAGAAACACTTGAAAAATATAGGAAATCTGGCACTGTTTTTAAAACTCTATGGGAAAAATACCACGTTTCATGAAACAGTTAATTTCTCAGGATTTTTTTAATAGGGAGACCTAAAAATTCCTGAAGTTACATCGAACGTTCAACAAAACAGGTTATATTTTTCAGAACTTAAAATTTCGAACGCCGGTTTCAGCTTCAGATCTTGTGTTATGCTATTTCATTCAATTCACTGAAAGGAAACCGAAGGCCGGATGGCAAAGTGTTTGCAACGCATTTGGACTGTCAATTTGCAAAACCAAAAACAGGCATATTTAGTGACTTCTCAACAGGTGCTCGTGCAACTCATTTCTTGATTAGCTAACGTGAGTATCAAGAATTTATTTATGTGAAAAGCGTTATGGCAAGCATCGTCAGTACTGGCATAACTACAGGTCATGAAACAACAACAAGATCATGAAAAGATAGAAATACCTATGTCAGTTGTTGGATCCTTCGAACAAACAGAAAAGTTTTCAATATTGTCTGTTCCATAAACATCATTTAAAATTTTTTGAGTTCTAATAGACAATTCGTAGAGTAATTCTCGTTTTTAATTGTTAGAAACAATCCTTGTTTGTTTTCGCAGCAACACGAAGCATCGAAGCTAATATGTTTTTCCCGTCCAGAATTTTTTTTTTGCAACAGCAAAAATTTTTTCTTTTCAGGTGCCTTAAAACATTCAGTTTCGATCTCTTCAGAACATTTCCAATCGGAAGTAAATTTTAATAACAAAATACGAATTGCAAGATCCTCAAATACTCTACATCAGTCTTGGGGACTTGGATGACGCAATTATAGAAGCTTTTTTTTCTGCGTTATTTTGTTGTCTTATTTTGAGTTCAGTCTCCTAATTGGTTTCAACGATTTTGTGCAACATTGTGGGTAAACTGGAAGAGACAAAGGATGTTCAAATGGTAACTATTCCAGCCATGAATTATTGCAAAATGTTTGGTGGCACCCACGAATTCAACCAATTAACATAATTTGAAAAAATACAGAATTACTTAATGGCATACAGTAACAGGAGCTTTGTGAATATTTTCACTGATTTCCCAACTATGTAAATCGCATGATACGATTGTTTTCCAGTTCCATAATCGAAAATTACTCCTAACAAAACATTTGTACAAAAAGTTTTATTGAAGCGTTGATAGCGGATACTTCTCAAGGCACTCTGTCGATTCGTCATCATTTTTTCCCAGCAAATTTATTTCGACTATCATACGCAAGTTTTTCATTCGAATCAAATCACTGGTTTGAAAATGCTAAAAAATCTTCTTTATTTTTCAGTTTCACATTGTTGCTTTATTTTACTTGACAAGCGTTTCTTCAATGCGTTGCCAACAAATGATGTTCGAACAAACTCTAACGCTTTGAAAACTCTTGTGAAGATTGTCATTATGATAAACCTGGCTTCTTTGTAGAAGCTAATGGAAATATATGAAGAACGAGCCTGGAGAGATTGACTCTTGATAAAAATTTGTTGGAAATCACACAAATGTTACAGAAAACAATTATTCCACTGGTCATCGGTTATTTGAAATTTAAACCATGTTACTTTAGATACATGGTTGAGAGTATCGCTCAATCTTCTTTGAAAACCATGATGAAACGCTTTAATTCTAGGAAACTATGATAGATGACTTTTACTGTTTCGAATTTTCGATAAAAAATTTTTTTCAAAAATGGAGCGCTATTTATTCTTTTGGCTGTTTTGTTAATACTGCTATATTGATAGGCTCCTAGAGAATGATTCATATTTGGAACACAGTTAACTTCAAGTTTCCCAGAAATTCAGTTAAAACCGAGTGAGAATAGTTGTTGTGAACAACGATTTCATTTTAGAATTTTTCTGCTTTATCATGTTTTCAAATCGTAACAATGCTATTGGTCAGCGGTTTTTTTGGAATACATGTATTCATGGCTCATTTCCATACAGTGATAAGAAAGTAGAACATCATTCGGAATGTTATTTTCGTGTGATAAGCTTTGTTAAACGGGAAAACTGTGGGAAAAAGAATGTTGTCGGAATGCTTCAGATGTTTCAGATGATTCATTTCATTTTGGTTTCGAGCACATGAAACAATTATATAAAACAATGCTGCACACTCAATACTTCCAATTGTGCAAGTGAATCATACCAAAAACTTCTAATGTTACTGTAGCTGAAACTTTGTGTATAATTTGGACCTTTTTCTGTTTTTTTTTTAGGTTAGTTTTAAAAATTTCTTCGAAAATAGTCGGTTGGTGTAATAACCGGGAAGTTTATTCTTGAAGCAGACAAATTCGTCGGTAGAATTATCGCAAAAAACTTCGACAATTTCCCCATATAAATTTTCCGGGTTTTTGTTTTTTTTAAACCTACAGTTCTTTGGTTTATTTTGTGTATCCATAACATTTATGTTAATTAATCAGAAACTGTCAGTTTTGAGATAACAGAACATACTGAAACTGTAGATTTCGGCAATATCTAACTTGTACCAGTTGTTCATTTTTGAATAAATACCGTTTCAGAGAAGTGTTAAAATACGTAAACCAAAATATTAAGCGGTTTCTCTTGTACTTTCCAAAAAAAATTCCTGATTTTCATTGGTATCAAGTTAGTTTTAAAATGTTTGGTCTTTGGCTCTTCGGCACGTCTATTACCAATTTATGGTTAATAGACTGCCCGATGGGTCCAAAAGAAAATGTTCTGCCGTTATCGTAGCCACATTGAACTTTGGAACTAGACTTTGATTTTGAAAATGTGGATGAACCGTAAAAAAATATTCAGTTACTGAAATTTATTAAAGTTAGAACTACTTCTTTGAGTTCGTTATTGCTCCGATAGATAAAAAACTTCGTTAACAATATTATCGAAACGAACTGCACGAAATTGAAAAATTATTATAATTTGAGAATAAATTGTTATTTCCGGTACAGAAAATATTAGCATTTGTGCTGCGCCAAAGGATAGATTGTTGCTCGATTTTCCAAATTGCAGTCTGTATTTTAAGGAAGTCAACGACGTTTTTTATCATTCTATTAATAAAGAACAGCTCTAAAAAACGAAAACGAAACAGTGAAAAGAAATAAGGTTCCTTGACAAACCTATTTATTTTAGACACTGTATACACCTTGTTCACTGTACGAAATGGTTTATGCAAAAAAATAAGTTCGAAAATGAATCTTTAAAAAATCGGTTATTTCTCATTTTCATCGGTTATTTCTCATTTTGAAAGGTTTATACTAATATAGTGAAACATCAAAAATGTTTTTTTCAGACAACTTTGAATAATAAATTGATATCTTTTATATCAATATGCTGGAGTTTTTTTTTAGCAATTTTGCAACTTAGCAATTTTACCTTAACAAAAACTTCAAGTAGGCCATGCAACAATTTTGGTGCTTTATGTCGCAGTACATAAGAGAATTACCTGTGTTAAAAAAAACTGTAAGTGTTATGGTACAATCAAAACAGAAAACAACCAACAGAAATTCGTGAAAAAAATAGGAGTTCGAACTATCAGTGTTTATCTCCTAAGAGATTTAGAAACGAGTAATTTTTATGTGTGTTCTCAAAGTTCTCTGGTTGGTTTTGAGAAAAATGGAAACTTCTGTTTCGAAAAACTGATCTCAACTGGGTTCATATTCCCGAATGTTATGATTGAAATCTCTTTCTTTTTTTAAATGAATAATCACTAATTCCTCGTTTTGAATGTCATAGGACGGAAGCTTTCGGATTACTAGAACCATATAAACTTTCCACTGTTTTTTAACTTTTCACAAAGCGAGTGTCAACAACTTGACTGGCTAATTCACGGTTTCTTAGAGTGCATGAAGAGGATCCCATTAGTAGTATGGAACGTAAAAAAGAAGAGCGCACCGTGACGTCAGCTGGCCTATCCTTAGACAGCTGCGCGGCTCCCCTGGCTGGGTCCCTCCCTGGCTGGCTGGCCGTGGCCTAAGAGCGAGAGAGTGAGAGACGCAGAGAAAGAGAAAAAGCGCGCGAAATTCAAAAAAGACGAGAGAGACGCAGAGAAAAAACATTTTCAAATCAACAATATTTTTTATTTTAAAAAATAAAAAACTAGAAAGACATAATGAAACCAGTTATATTGATTTTTCCAAATGCAATATATACCCATTCAATTTTCAATAAAAAGAAAACTTTTTACAACTTTTGGAAAAAAGTTTTATTTTTTTGAAAATTAATATTTTCTCCGATTAAATCAATAAGATTTTTATTCATAATTTCTCCACATTTTCCCATCATCATAAACATTTCACTCACTACATGTCAAATGTCTGCACCTTTCACCCTCAGTGCGCGCGTGAGAGTGTTTGCGTAAAACTGGCCTTGGTCTGCACATTTCACCATCGGTGTTTGCGGACCTTATAACATTTTCATTTTTCAAGGCCATTTCTGCCACTTTTCATCGATTTTTTGCGGTTTGAGGCGATACAATGACTGAAAATAATTCCACGAAGGTAATAAAAACTATTTTTTCATTGTTAAATGTATCATTTTTCAGACAATCCGTATCGAGTCTGCCGAATGTGTCAAATGCATGGCTATCAAGGGTCGATGTGTCCAAGCGAGTAACAAAATATTTTGTTACGTTAAGATGTCATTGGGTGCATTCAATGAGGTAATAAAAAATATTTTTTTACACAAATAAGTTAATTTACCTTTACAGAAATTAGACGGATATTGCATCAATTCGACCAGAGCCACCATCAATCCGGAAATCACCACGACTACTACATTCAATGAATCGTCGTTTGGTGCCAACACCACCGTCGTCGCTCATGATTTGTATGGAAGCGGCGAGCAAGTTGTCTCGATGTTCATTGGCTGCATCATCATGATGTGTTTGTACACATCATTCCGAACTGCTCAGAACCCCCTGTTCAAACACGGACTCAGAGTCCTCTGCAAGATTATGAGAGAAAATTGCCACCAAACCTGCCAATTCACCATCACCATCATCAGATACATCATCGGGAAGATATCTGGAGGAGGAGACGGAACAACCACCCCAACCTTTGCCTCTCCCGAGCCACCACTCGACAATAACTTCAATTATTGGACAGAAAATGGTACTGGAGCCGCTTTGGAATCCACTGACACGACCGGTGTTGCTGCAAATGCCCCCCAAGAAGAAGAAAAGGAGTCTGTCGGTGGAATTTTCAGCAACGAGGAGGAGGAGGAGAGCGACGAGATGACAAACGTCGCCGCGTGGCTCGCTGCCTAAATTTCAACCCCTCCACCACCAATATTTTTGTTAAATTTCGGATCACATGTACTGATGATCTCTTTTTATGATACCAAATGTAACCCGGTTTACCATTTCCCACACCCACTCGTTTTTGTTAAATTTTCTCAAAGTTTTTTGTTTTTTAAGTAGGTTTTACTTGTTACTGTTTGCGTGTTTCTGGCTCATCACCCCTCTTGCCACTTTTCTCCGTGTTTTCACCGATGACCCGTCATCGGAATCATCTGTATCCTATTATTACCCATTCCCGCTAGTTTAATGAATAAACTTATCGGATGCCCCTAATCTTTACTATTTATCTGAACAATTCCAATCTTTCTTCACCTGAAACTGCTCATTCTTGTCGTTTGTCTCCACAGATGTCGGCTGCTTCTTCGTCTTCCTCTGATAATTCAGATATTATTGTCGACCAGGTGACTTCGTTATTGTTATCACTTTCTGTTAATAACGAAAAGAAAAGCAATGATCTAGAGGTAAGTCAGTTTATTTTCTTTCAGACAATTCTCATTCACAGAATTATATCAAATCGATTTCTTTCCCACGATTTTTCCCTTGCGCCCCTGGAATCCTCAATGCTGAACTTAACGGTTCCGTGTGTTTCTATTGTCAAACTGCCATCGATATTTTGAAAAAGAATTTTGATAGTATCACCCAGAAAAAAATATGTATAGCCCCTATTCATTTCTTCCCGAAAAAACATATTTCAGCTATCGTATACGCTGATTCAATTATCAGATGCCTCTACAAATCCCCATGTGGTGTCTTCTTCATACCAGTATTGACTGGCCTCAACCATCATCTTAAAGCTGAATTATCTCGGACTAGTTAAATAATAAATTTATTTTTTGTTGATTTACTTTAAAAGAAAATAACGAACGATTAAAAACACGATCGGGAAAAACAGATTAGGGGGTGACAGATGAGCCTCCAGATTCAATCGCAAGTGCAAAACTTGCACTTTGAGCACAACGAAATTGTCAGCTTCTTGTTGGGTTCGATGGCGATGGCGACGCGACATCCTTTGCAGAGCCGGATTCCTGTGACGAGTTTCTCCTTTACTGGAGCTGAAAAAGGATAGAATTAGAATACGTAAAAGATATAAAATAGTTTTACCTCTTCTTGGGTTTGCCCCCTTTCTCTTGTTTCCGGGCGACTTCTTTCGAGGCGTTGGCAGTATTTGAACCGAGTCCTCCTCCAGAGTGATCGTCTCGTCGAGAGTGATTGTTTCGCTTGGAGGTGGTTGATCCATCTTGATCATTTGTTTCCCATTTGGACGTGGTATTGGTCTCACTGGACATGTTGAACACTCCACTTCCTTTACAGCGTTTGGAATTTCTGTAAAAAAAGTGACAATTAAAAACAATACAAAGATAAAAGAGACTATACCTTTTCCTTGAGTTTCGAGACTTCCAAAAAACTCTTCAAGAAGTTCTACCGCAACTTGTGGCAATGGAGAGAATTGACGTGGTGGTTGAACTGTAGTAGGGTTTGGATCAGGTAGCATCATCAAACGAAAAACGTTAGAGGAAATAGAAGGAATAATCCGAGTATGCAGGTAGAGAACACAATTATGATATAGTCTACGAAATAGACTATGAGAAGTATCAATAATTGTGACAGGGGAGCAATTGTTAAAATAGAGAGATGAATAAGAATGGTCACCGTCCACGACGGAGACAAAAATGATGAATGAGCAGTTTAGGGGGAGGAGGGAGGGAGTTATTTCGAAAGTGGGCGTGGCCAAAGTTTTCATCGAAAGGGCTCACTTTTCAATTTACTATTACAAAGATGGCCCCTGGATATTCTACTTTGAATCCTGAGCAGAAAAGCTTCTATTTCACCGTACTGGATGATGTCCATAATAGGAAAGATCGAGTGAGTTACTGTATTTTAAATTTTAAAAAACTTACTGTATTTTTTTGCTAGTCTCGTCCAATTGTTCGCCATATTGGTGGGGCAGGTGGTACTGGAAAATCGGAGCTTATCGCTCACATTGTTCGTGCCATAGGTATTCATCAAATTATCCTTTGTGCATCAACCGCTAGAGCCGCTCGCAATATCAATGGTTCAACCATCCATAGTCTATTGAGACTTGATCCTCACTGTGAGAAAAAGGATGACGAGCCTATTACCCCACATCCATTTCTATTGCTGGCTATATTTGACGAAATATCAATGATCAACGTCAAACTCTTTGCACGAATCGAGAAAAGGTTGAGACAGCTTCTTCAAAGTGATGTTCCATTTGGCGGATGTGTTGTGCTTTTGTTTGGAGACTTGTTACAAATCCCGCCAGTTATCGTGACCGAGCCTGAAACTTTTATGAATGATCAATGGATTTTCAAATGTAAGTATATTCTATTGAAAACTAGGACATCAACTTCCTTATTTAGCCCCACTTTGGAAGGAACATGTACAGTACTTTGAATTGGAAACTGTAATGAGACAGGAAAATGATCCCGAGTTTGCCCAAATGCTGAAAAGATGGCGCCTAGGGATATGTACTGAAGAGGATCACAAGTTTTTGAACAATAACGCCCGAAAACACCTACAAGATACAGCCAGCGAGTTCCAAAAGTATTTCAGTCAAGGGAAGGTAATGACTATTTTGGCTCATTCAAATGCAGAGATTGGTCGATTGAACCAACAGGTATTTTTGTTTATAAAAAATACTAATCGAAAACTCATGTTTTAAAGATTACTCACAAGTTCTTCGACAAAACGGCTCTTTTTGATATTGTAAAAACAACACGTACGTATCGTGAGACGACCACAGTTCCTGACGTATCTCATGAAGTGATGTTCCAAGTGGCGGAGGGGAGTCGGATCCAAATCATCAAAAACTTGCATGGCAAACTGATCAATGGTGAAACGGGGATCGTCCAGGATATTATTTCCACGGAGAAACGTGTTGATTGCATGAGTATCAAGTAAGTTTCTGAAAAAAAGTTTTATATTTCCAAGTTTGTTTATTCAGGTTGGACTATGCTGATGAAGTGGTTTCTATTCCTTCTACGGTCACAGAGAGAAGAATGACGAAATATCAAAAATTGTCAAATACATTCTCAATTCGTCCTGGCTATGCGGTCACCTATCATAAAGCCCAAGGTCAAACGCTTGATGACGTCATGCTTGTAACCCATCGTTTTCTCCCACCAGCCCTATTCTATGTTGGAGCTAGTCGTGTTCGTAATCGAGAAAGCCTTCATATTTTGAGCTACAATTCTGGAGCCTCAATTAGAGCTGACCCGGAAGCTTTGGAGGAGTATCAACGTCTTAGGATGTCAATTGGCAAACCACCTCTCCCATTATAAATCATTTTTGTTCACTTCTCATTCTACTTTCTACTATATTAAATCATTAAACTAAGTTAAGGGTAATAAATCATATGGTTCAATTTCTTGACGTGTGGTGTATGGGGTATGTATCCCGGAGTTCGTACGGAAAAAAGCAATAAATCATTTTTTCGAAAGTGGGCGGAGCCTGGGGAAGAGGGGGTAGTCAATGAGCTCTCGACTCCGAGAGCTCATTCTTACTATTTATCACCGTACTAGCGTGTGACCTAATGTCTATCCCGACCAATTCAATAACTGATAGCCCTCCGGGGCCACAACTTTCACCCTTACATTCGCCTGACTCATTTGATGAGGTTGGTCATCTTAATCTGATGCCATATGAGGATCTAATGACTAAACATTTTCCTCCCTCGGAATCTTTTGATGATGCCGCTCACCCCGACTCGATACCCGTAGTAATGGAGAACATGCCGAGAAAGCGGAAGGATCTGTCTGGAGCTTCTGACCATGGGAAGAAACCTGAAAAAAAATCAAGACAATGTAAGTATTTGAAATATAAATTTTTTGAATTGTACTCCTTATAGATGGTGGTGGAATTAAAGAGTTCAAAAAGGGACATAGTTTTCCGTCCGAAAAAGAAAAGGAGTTTTTCTTCAAATATGTGGAGCTATCACATGACATTCAGCTGAAACGCCTAAATTCTGCATGTGTTGATCTCCCCGTAATGAGAATGAAATTTATCAATTTGGATGAAATAGAAGAAGATCAACTACATGTTCACGTGTCTACCCTTATCGACATTTTCATTCGGATGACGATTCAGAAAGCAAAAGGGAATCTCGTTGATACTAAATACTGGTTCCAGTAAGTTTTAAGAATCTCTACATCAAGTTTCAAAATTTTTGTAGACTCCATCACCATGGTTACAAAGAGACTAATGGATTTTTCATTATTCACAAAACTTACAAGGCTGTTGACGGAGGGGTAATTATGAATCAGATATCCGCCCATATGCAATCAAACAAGGAACTAAGCCTGGATGAAAATTTCACTGTGGCTATGAACATATTCAAAGAGAAGGACAGAAGCCCGGCAAGATTCAGAGGGCGTCTACGTGGAAGAGGTTTTCACAAAAATGAAAGGATAAGAAATACTATCTTAGTAAGCTACTGAACTAATTCACCCGAATTTTATGAGAGATTTCCAGGAAATGAATTTTGGCATTAAACAAAACCGAGTGATTGGCGCTTCTCATTGTGTCATCAAAGCTATCGTTTTAGGAAAAATGGAAACCGATATCAAATCTCTTGATATGAACGATTCAGAAAGAATATCACGACGGAAAGAATTCAAAAAATTGATGAGTAATCAAGTCTCCCTTCAACATCGGGGTCAGGTTCAGCTTCAAATGGCTCGTGAATTCCTAGAAAGTCTGGGGATGGATCCCGACCAGGAATCACATGATCTTGATGACATCAAAGAGATTGCAAGTCGTATGCCTGACTACAAGTTCATTGTATGGTCCATCAAGGGTCATCAAATTATTGCCTCAGAAGAAGCACAATTCAATCCGGATGGGACCAAATTCATTGGACTATACTTCCGTAACAAACACTATGAGTTCGTCAGTCATACAGTGAAACCAAGACATTGCAGGTGAGTCTTTCGAAAAAAAAAAAAAAAACTTAACCCCAACACCCACACCCACACTAACCCCTTCAATCCCGTGTTAAATGGTCAACTCACAACAAGTGAGCTGACCATTTAACACGTCAAGAAAATACTTACAGTTTCTGCTACAAATGCTTCCAATTTGTGGATCAAAACAATCATCACAAGGTCTGTGACGCTAAATGTAGACGATGTGGATTTCCGCATTGTGATGGTGAACTCGAACATGTCTATTGCTCAGCCTGTAACATCACTTTTAAAAGTAGATCTTGTTTCGAGAAACACTTAAAGCCTAGATCAAAACGCTCTCTCCCATTCTGTGCCAAATATTTTTAGTGGGTTAAGATAGAGAGGGGACAACTCAAAATTCCTCATTTTCAGTTGTCCGCATTGCCTAACTGTCGACAGAAGGACATCGTTTAGAGGAATAGCTCACGAGTGTGGAACTAGAGGCTTCTGTACCACATGCCGGAGAAGGGCTTGCCCTGATCATGTATGTAAATACCCTCTGCCGACAGAAGGTGAGAGGGAAAGGAGTGCACTGAAAGAGGAAGAATGGAGAATTATCGTCTACGATATGGAATGCGTCGTTGCAGAATCAGGAGAACTTGACGGTATTTTGAAAAGATTGTGAAAAAAACTCACCATTATTTACAGAAAATGCCGTCCGGGGCCCTCGTCACGAGCCAAACATGATATGTGTTGAGATGTTCTGTCATAAATGTATCGATACACGGATATGTGAAGATTGTCCTCCTCCCTGGCACTACAGTTACGACACCAACTCACCTCAAGAAGAACCTAAACCAAAGGAAATCCCCGTGCTTTATAACATTGATTCCGGAGATTCAGAGGATGAAAACTATGATGCCGATCAAATTTTGGAAGTGGAAGAAAGAAGTACGCCTCTTGCACGTTTCTGTAAATTCCTTCGGACAAGCTCAATTGCTCGTGAGGCTATCGTTGTTGCACACAACGGACAAGGGTAAGAGTTATCTGAAAGAAAGAAAGCAAAAGACTCACCATTTACAGATATGATCATCCCATAACTCTTGGGGAGCTCGATCGCCAAGAAGGTGTGAAAGGAAAGGAACCAAGGGTTATCCTCAAGGGAATGAAGATCACTAGCGCTGAACATATCGCCAAAAAACACAGTTTGTATTTCAAGGATTCGCTCCTTTTCATTCCTATGCCTCTATCGAAAATGCCTGCTGCTTTTGGTCTGGAAGGAGAAGAGAAAGGCAAATTCCCTTACCTCTTCAACCATCCTGATCACTACAACACTGTCCTTGCAACCCTACCACCAAAGGGATATTATGGCCTAAAACACGTTCCTCCAGCTGTTCGTGAAGAGTTTGAAGAGTGGTATGAGGCTCATTACCACGACGGATTCGTTCTTCACGATGAACTTTTGAAATACTGTCGATCAGATGTTCGGATCTTGACCCTAACTCTCATTTCATACATCAAGGTTTGTGACTAAATTGTGCATAGATTGTGTCCAAATTGTGCATAGATTGTGTTTTCAGATGTGTAGGGAATTATTCCACGGTTGGAATCCACTTGTCCAGGGCACAACTATCGCATCCTTTGCCATGTTCGTTATGCGAAACCAGTATATCCGAGAGGGTGATCTAGGATATATTCCTGAAAATGGATATGGAAGTGATACAAACTCTATGATTGCGCTAAAGTATCTGATGTTTCTTGAGAAACAGAATCCAAGTCTTCACCTTCAACATAAACTCCGTGGAGGAGAGTACCAAATAAAGATAAATGGACGAAAATACAAAGTTGATGGCTTCAACAAGGCTACGAATGAAATTTTTGAAGTTTATGGATGTCTTTGGCATGGCTGTGAGAAATGTAATCCTATTCGAGATAGGCCAAACAAGATGTGTGACATGACGCCCCAGGAACTATTTGATCAGACAAAAAGAAGAGGGGAAGATCTTGTCAATGCTGGATATACTCTCCACACTATTTGGGAATGTGAAATCCATGAACAATTGGAGAAAGATAAAGAGATGAGAAGCTTTTTCGAACTGGTAAGAAAGGATGAGGGTTTCATAAAATACTTCCAATTTCCAGAATAAGCACTATCGACGTCTAATGCCGAGGGAAGGAGTTTTCGGAGGACGTACTCAGCCATTCCGAGCCATTACTGAAGCAACAGAAGACGTTGAGATGGCATATCTTGACTTCAATAGTCAATATCCTTATCTCAACGCTGGAGGAACCGCATATCCTCGAGGAGATCCAACTGTATTGACAGATGACTTTCCGGATACAGATAAACCACTTCATCTTCGCGGAATTGTTTTTTGTGATGTACTCCCCGGACCTCAATGTGAGATAGGATACCTTCCTGATCGAATTAGATCAAAACTCATGTTCACACTATGTAGAAGCTGTGCCATTGACGAAAACACAAGTGGTCAGTGCACTCATCTCAAAGTATCCGAGAGATATCTAACCGGAGTATGGACTACAGATGAGCTCAATAAAGCCATATCGAAGGGTTACAAAGTCCTAAAGTATCATGAGATTTGGTATTGGGATGAATGGGATTGGGTTAAAGGAGGTTTTTTGGCTGATTACATCAAACCACTACTAACTGTCAAATATCAAAGTTCTGGATGGCCAAAGGAGGATATGACCGATGAGGAAAAGGAGGAATATATCCAAACTATATTCGAGAAGGATGGAGTCCGTCTGGATCCTGACAAGATGGTTAAGAATGTGGCATTGAGGAGTTTAACCAAAATATATCTAAACTCTGCATGGGGGAAGTTTGCTGAAAACCCAATAAGAACCGAGAGTCGACTCATTCTAAAGTATGATGGAGCCTCGATGGCAAATTTCTTCAATGATCCAATGTATGAGCCCACGGGGATGGTGAATTTTGGAGAACACAAAGTTTGGATCTCAAGAAAACCAAAGAAATCGGCAGCACATGGAGCCAGACATGCAAACTTGGTGATTGGTATCATCACCCCTTCTGCAGGACGTCTTCAATTATTAGATGCTATCGAGAAAGCTGGGATTATGAACACAGTCTATTGCGGTGAGATCTTGGGTTTTTGAAAAAATCTCTTAATATCTATTTTACAGACACTGACTCGTTAATGTTTTTGCACAAGAAAGGTGAGGATCCACTCAAGGAACTAAAAGGGGATCATCTAGGAATGATGGCTAGTGAGATACCGGAAGGATGGAAACTCCAAAAGACTGTATGCTGTGGTCCAAAAAATTATGGATATCAAATGGTAAATGATTTGGGGGAGACAAAACATGTCATCAAATCAAAAGGGATCACTATGCATAGTGAAAATTGTAAAAGGATAACCTTTGAGAAGTTGGAAAATCAGGTAATTCGAAAGTTTTTAGATTTTTTTAAAAATTATTTCTATTCAGATGAAGGAATTCGTTGAGGAAGGTGTTGTGGACCCATTGGAAGGAGAGATGTTACGGTTCAAAAGAGGAGCTCACGCCTTTGATGGTCTCTGGACATGTGTCATGAAAAAGAATGTCAATCCACGGATGGATAAGGGACGTTTTGTGAATGGGCTCGTTACCCCCTTTGGACAACTACCACTAGGAACTAAACTAATTGATGACTATCCATTTTATTAATTTTTTGTTATATTTTTTGAAAATAAAAAAGCTTACATTACAACCTTGGTCCGTACTTCTTCGATTTTGACACATTCTCATCAACCTCAAGATCCTCTTCGCCTATCACATCGATCGTCATCACTCGAAAAAATGCCACAGTTCTGAAGAAGACAAGTAGCCAAGACAGAGAATGAAGGAATTTGAATAGGAGTATCAACGACTCATTCAGAGGGGAAGATTTGGAAAAAACTGTTTTAACTGCATCACATTTATTAGATAATTTAAGTTTAAAAAAACAAAATGAGGCATATATGGAATATTTGATTGGCTGGTTGGGAATATGGTTGGGAATATTGGGTGGTGGGGGTGGTAGGTAAAAGAAGCACATGTTTTTCATATTTGAGGATGCGATGATGGTGCTGCCGAAGATGTGATGGTGGTGGAGAAAATGCGATGATGGTGGCGGTGGAGAAGGTAGATGTTGAGTGATGGTCACCATCCATCGTCGGCCACCTCGACGACTACCAAGTCGGAGTCGTCTCCCGAATCCTCGGCCGGGGCTCCTGGTACGGCGAGGGCGCGGATCTAAAACGGATTAATCAGAGTCTTTAAATGTACATTTTAAAAAATCAACTCACCATCATGATGATCCGCTCCTCCTCAGCCGAGAGCTCGACGGGGCGTCGAGCTCCTCCAGGGCCACGCCGGCCTCCTCCTCCTCCTCCCTGGCGACGTCCTCCTTGCTGGGGTGGAGCTTGACGATTGCCCCCTTGGGCTCCGAATCCGTTTCCCCAGAATCCTCCTTCACGGCGAGCGACTCCTGGGGGCCCAAGGGGTGGTGGCACGACGACGATGGGGCGTTGTGGTGGTGGTGGGATGGCTTGGAGCTGGAAAAAAACAATCATATAAAGTTATGAGATATGAAAACTTACTCCATGGAAGTCCACACGGATCCTTACCACCTCCTGGGGGTATAGCTCATTGGGTCTCCCTTCGAGGTGGACCAGCCGGGCGTCGGGGTCCACCTCCCAATTCCATCTTCTCCGGAAGTAGTCTGCCACAGACTCTTCGTGGCCACGGCGGCCGAAGCGGTGTCTAGCCCTGTAAAATGCATGAAATAATATTATCAAACAACTTTAAATAACTTACGTATGGCGGGACATGACGACCCGTCCATGCAGACGGACGTTGCGGTGGCGGAGGAGTATGGTCCTCCCGTTCAAGGGGTCTTGCCCCATTTCGGAATATTCTTCACAATTGAGCCAAACGGTCATGATCTGAAATAGATTCAAATTAGAAGAGAATACAAAAAGGATACGGAAAGTATACGAAACCTCAAAAAATGACGGATTACACAAAAGAATACTCAAAATAACCCCCCAAAATATACACACACTATAACCCCTTCTTGGAATCGAATTGCCGCGGTGAGCGGTGATGAGATGGAAAGAATCTTAAACTGTTCCAGACCTCGGCACACTTGTGGTGCACCTCAGTCTTTCACAAAGAGAGAGGTGGTTGTTGTTGGTAAAAGGTTGGGGTTTTTTTTGAATAGAGGTTGGGATTTTTTGGGTAAAGAAGATAAAATGAATGTTTTTTTTTTTTTTGGGGATAAAGATTGTGTTTTTCGAAACAAAAGAATGTGTAAAGATTGAGTAAGGATTGAGAAAGGATTGTGTTTACTGAAAAAAGATTGAGAAAAGATTGTGTTTTTGGTAGGGATGACTTTCTAAAGGAGAATAGGGGATCTTTTGAGACTAAAAAGGATGGAGAGATGAAAAAACTGTCGAATGAGGATGAATGAATGACCTGATCTAGATGAGGTGCACTGTAGGCGGAGTTTGTGCAGTCATGCTGCGTGCGCGCGAAAACGCAATATGACGCCCCCTCCACGGAGGGGGTGGAGTTTGCATGCCGAGGGGTAGGGTCGGTGTTGGCAACAAAGAGCAACAAAGAGCAACAAATATCATATGTCGCCTTGAGGTCGAATCATAAACCAAAAGTTGGTATCGGAAGAATCACATTTATTCAAAATTCAAAAGAAACAAAAGAAGGGGAAACATAGAATAAACATTAGAGACGAATAATAGAATCAGTATTAATCCAACTTGCAAATGATTCAGGATGTCCTTCCCATAACACTCTGCTTTGATGTTTTCCTTTCCAGACACGAGTTTCGAGAACTTTTTCAATCCTATATACGGCGTTTGGATCGTATGTGCATTTGGTCAGCTCCTTGGTATAGAATATTCCCTCAATTTCTTCTCCATTTGTATCGACCAAATTGTAAACTACAGGTCTCCTTTCGATAACTTTTGACACAACATAGATTTCAGTAGTCCATCCTTGCTCATATCCTTTATCAAATGTCCCTTTCTTTGCCGAAATCCGTACATGATCGCCAACTTTGAACTTGATTTTGCCAGTCTTTCGATCCGGTAGAGGTATTATGAAGTCTCCATTCTCGACATCTACAGGTTTCATTCCAATTCCTCGATTGATAGAGTTGTTGATTCCTTTGACCACGTTTTGAAGGACATTGATATACTTGTATTTGTATTTCGAAGTCATGTATTTTGCAAGACGTGTCTTCAGGGTCCGATTTGCCCTCTCAATTACGGCACATTTCAAATCACTTTTAGGAGAGATGAGTGTGACCCCTTCCTTTTGAAACAGTTGCTTGACATGTGTATTATAAAATTCCTTTCCCTCGTCGGCATATACACTAATAGGAGAAGTACCAATTTCTTCAAATAATTGTGAAAGAGCTTCGGCTACTTCTTCACCACTTTTTGATTTCAAAGGTTTCACAAAGAGTCTCCTAGTGTATATATCAATGATTGTGAGAAGGAACGTTATACCGTCATTGCTTTCTTTGTATTTTGACATGTCCGCCAAATCAATTTGAAGATTTGAATATACTCCTGGAGAGAGTGTTTTTAATCGTGGGAACCGTTTTTGATTAGGTCTGTGCAGTGTGAATGATTCCAAATCCTCCAATACTTTTTCCACATCGTCATATTTGAGTGTTTTGAATCTTGATTTCAAGTAATTGTGAATATTAGCAACAGAAGTAAATGCACATGGGTGTTTTGGATTGGACCAAGCATCCTTGATTGCGGCTTTAGCCCTGGAAGAAGTCATTTGAATGATTATTTTCGAAAGACTACACTTACTTTTATACACTAGAGTTTCCAGAGTTTACAATAAACACGATTTCCTGCTGGCGCCACGGTCCCTCGTCCTGTTCTCCGTTTTCTCCTTTTACCCTCACCATGAGGCTTTTTGTGTTTAATTGATGTTCTTGGGAGATTCGATCTCGCCTTCTTCTCCTCAACATCATCGGCAAATGTGATTTGAGCCTTCTTTTTGATAGCTTTCCGAAAATTAGCCTGTTGTTCTTGCTTTATGTCTCTTTTCATCTCTTGTTTGACCGGTTTCATCTCCATTTTGACTGGTTTCACCTCTTTCTTGATGGGTTTAAGCTCCTTTTTGATAGGCTTTTCCTTTGGAATGACAAACTCTCGTGTAATCTCCTTCTTGGGAATTATTGGTTTTGCTTTTGGATAGGGCTCATATCGGGAATCTTGGCTCCTTAGTTTAGGTTGAATAGCTCCAAAGTATGGTGATTTCTCTCCATTTTTTAAAACAACATTCTGATTCAACTCGTTTTTCAGTTCTTTCTTAATCTCTTGTTTTATCTCCTTTTTGGCTTCCTTCTTAACTTCTTTTTTCGCCTCCTTCTTCTCTTTCTTCTTCTCACGTTTCTTTTGAGATTTTGAAACCTTTTGGATGGGAGCGCCAACGGGTTCTGTTTTAACTTCTGGTTTCATTTCTACTTTAATTTCGGGATTTTCTTCTTGTTTCACAATCTCCCTTTTCAAATCCTCCATATTAACATCCTTCTTCATTTCCTTCTTGATTGTTTCAATTTCCCTCTTTATTTCTTTCTTGATATCCTTCTTCTTCTTTTTCTCACTTCCTTTACTCACCCTTTTCACAGGCTCACCTTTCACTTCCGTCTTCACATTACTTATTACTCCATCAAGGGCAATAGGATCAGATGTGAGTGCAATTGGGTGAGTGACATCATTAGTCTTTATTATAGTCTTTGTCTCTCCAGGGGGTGGAGGGGGTGAGGGTGAAGATGTTGAGGTGGTACCGTCTGGTTTCTCAGTTTTCTCCTTGGGGGAAGAATGGAGTCGAAAGTTTTCGCGGATAATTTCGATCAAATCTTCGTTGACTATTGGAAGATTCATATTATGTTGAACTTTGTACAGCAAATCTTGGTAAAAGCGACATTTTGCGGTAGCATCGAGTTGGTCATCAGTGAGTATTTTTTCCATAAAACGTTTAGCAGATTCAATAGGACCATCTTCATCATATGGAATCATATGATATTTGCGGAGGAATTTGGTCATTGCTTGAGATTTGTAGCAACTAGTGCTGGAGTAATGAATGCTGCTAGTTGATTTTTCGACAGCTTAAATAGCATTTTTCGAGCCGTATCCACAGTGCTTGCTCCGGAAAGAGCCACCAGTTTTGTTTGAATTGGCCTCAATATTGCGAGCTCCTTGCTGTTGAGAGGTATGTTTTTGGAATTCAAAAGATTATACACAATTTCGACAAGGATATTCACTTGTTTGTTGTTAGCATTGAGTATAGCAGATCGATTTCGTTTCATAACTTTGTGAAGAAAATCGTGATGAACAATAAGTTTGTCAGCCATGTTGAAAAATGGATTGTGATTCTTGATTTTGGTCTTCTTTTATAGTGGCTCATAGGCTATAGGATATTCATCAGTGAAATTTGAAAGGATTCTCATAGTGGGTGGTGAGATTGGATCATTATTGATTAACATTGCTTGGTATGGTTTTGCCATAATTTCTTGATAGGCTTGATAGGCACCTCTCCATCTAATACCAAATTGCTGAACAAGTAGATTCTTGATTTGAGCAGCATCTGATAGACTCCGCATCAGAATAATGTAGGTACTATTGTTTCGTGTGATTGGAGGAAGCGCAAAAGCCGATTGAACAAGATTGAATACAGCACAATTATAATGGTGTGCATGTACAGTGAATAGAGTGTTGAGAAGATTGAGATTTTCTTTTGTTTTCGAAAATTCAGTCATCAAATCATCACAAACGACAATATTTCGTTGATTTCGATATTCTTTCAATAATTCCATGTCGGGTAGACCTTCGAACACACGTAAATTTGGTAGATGATATGGTATGCTCTCAGTTTTCACACCACAAAACCAAAAAATGTTTGATATTGGTTCATCGAAAGTTGACGCACTGTTTTCAATAATTTTTCTCAATAGTGTTGTCTTCCCACTTTGGGTTGCCCCAATAATTGTAGTTTGGGAAGGGAATCTGAATCGGAATCCTGGATTTAATGGTGAGGATTTCTTCTTGCTTGATATCGGCTGAATAGTAAAATGCATGGACATAGGGCAAACAAGAAAGTTAGGCTAGCAAGAATGTTGATAGTGATAGACGGAGCACTAACTTGTTGCTGAATTGTCTCGTTTGTAGGAAACATTTCGTTATTCTGACTGACTTCTCTACCCCTTTTATAGTTTCCTGGAGGGGCCCCCTAAAAAACTATTTAAACTCTTTTAAAACCCCATTTTCATTTCAGAACCATGAACGACTTCTACGTCACTCTCCCTTCGAATGTGCCAAATGCTCCATTTCCGAATACGTCGAGTCGATATGTCACAAGACTTCCCGAAGTGCTTCAACTGAAAAGAGATGAATGGATGGTGGCTCTAACGGATTTGGTCTATCCACACAGTTTTGTCAATGTTGGAAAACCACTTCACTATTGGGTTCATTTCAAATCGGATCGGAACCCCATCCGCATCACTTTCCCGGCGGCTCATTATAAGGATTTGGCTCAGATCCTGACAACATTGAACAGAGAAAAACACACACGTATGAAAAGGAGTGCAGTTGATGATTTTATCAAAGAAGGAATTTCAAAGACAAAACGAGAAGCTCCTGCGGTAACTCCTGCTCCTGACCAAACTGAAGAGGAAGAAGATGAAGAGGATATTGTGGCGACCATTGATGCATTTGAGGCAGAAGAAGAAGAAAGAGCAAGACTTGAAGCTAAGAGAATCCAGGACGAGAAGGATGCTGAAGATAAGAGAAAGGCCGATGAGGCTAAAATGCAACAGGATGAAGCTAAGAGACGCCAGGATGAGGAGCAACGTCGTCAGGCCGAAGAAAGGGAACGGCTTGACGCTAAAAGACGCCAAGATGAAGAGAAAAGACAGCGAGATGAGGCAAAAAGGCAAAAAGATGAGAAGGATGTTGAAGATAAGAGGAAAGCTGATGAAGAGAAACGACGTCAGGACGAAGCCAAGAGACGTCAAGATGAAGCTAAGAGACGTCAAGATGAAGAGAAACGGCGGCAGGATGAAACTAAAAGGCGACAGGATGAGGAGAAACGGCGTCAGGACGAAGCTAGAAGACAGCAAGATGAGGTAAAGAGACGTCAAGACGAGGAAAAAAGACGTCAAGATGAAGAAAATAGAAGGAAAGCGGCGGAAGAAGCAGCAAAATCTGCTACTACAGTTCCTCCGACCACAACACCAGCTCCTGTGACAACACCAGCCCCGGAACAAACTGACGAAGATGAGGAAGAGGATATTGTGGCGACCATTGATGCATTTGAGGCAGAAGAAGTAAGTGATATTTACCTGTAAGGGTATAGTTTCTCTATTTCAGAATGCGTCAAATAAACCATCCGAATCGAGTGAAGATAAGACTGCAGAAAAACCAGAAGAAACTCCTGCTCTGGTCCCAACTGATGATGAAGATGAAGAGGATATTGTTGAGACTATTGACGCATTTGAGGAAGAAGAAAGAAAGATGAAAGAAGCTCAGATCATCGATGAGGAAGCAAGATTGAGAAATGAAACTGAAGAGCGAAATAGACGCCTGCAAGAGGAACAACGTCAAAGAGAGAAGGAAGATGAAGATATTGCCATGACAATTGATGAGTTTGAGAAAGCCGAAGCCATGTACCCTGAATATAAGAAGGTATCTCTGCAGGTTTTGAATAGACCAGAAGATCCAACCACCTATAGAGACTTGTTAAATGAATTTGATAAGCATAGATCCCTAGTAAATGTAATTGCGCCTCAATTTGATGCTAAGAATTATTTCAATTTTAGTGAAGAAGATGGTAGGCTCAAAGTTAATATTACCCATCCTGATGTTTTGTTCCTTGAATTTGATAAGGGATGTTCATATTTTCTAGGATTTGACGATACTATTGTTCGAAATACTATGGTAGCCCCACATAAAGTCGACCTTTTTGGTGATGTTAGTGTAATTTATCTGTATTCTGACGTAGTTGACCCAATTATTGTAGGAAATAAGAAGACAAATCTTTTATCTGTTATCCCCTGTACTGGCCAACATGGTGCCGTAGTGTATTATACAGTCCCAAATCCTCGTTATGTCCCCCTCATTAGTAGCACTATAGACAGTATTCGTATTGAACTCTTGACAGATGGTGGAAATCCTGTACCATTCAGTTGGGGTACGACGATTGCTGTCCTACACTTTAAGAAATTAGTCTTGAGATAAGCAAACAATACCTAATTTTACGACCTCTATATGTCAATCGTTCACAGTTCTTATTACCTTCCGTTTGATGAGTTTATGATGAGACAGGTGTTTTGTCACATCTTCTCCTTCCTGATCATCTCATCTCCGCTCACCGCGGAAATTCGATGAGCAGGTTAGGGGGGTTTGTAAGGTAAATAGTTGTTGTTGTTGTATGAATTTATCGAATAAAATTTGAAAAAAGATGTAATCATTCACAAGGCAAAATACGAAATTTGTAGGGGCGTTTGATTGGAGATTGGCGGTTTTGGTCTCGTTGTGCAAGTGGTCCACGGTAATTTTTGAAGATTCCAGTCATCAAGGGATCCAGACGTCCGGGAAGTACCAATTGAACATAGTCATACCATCCACGTAGCACACGGCTTACTCCAACTTTGTATGGTGTTTCGTAATGGGTAGTGAAGACGTGACGAACACAATTCTCAAAAGTCGAAAAACTTTTAGCACAGCGGGGGCAAGTTTTGTGTCGTTTTCCTTTCAGGATCTACAAAAATGAATACATTTCGAGAAAAAACAATGAAAAACTCACATCTTCTCCTGCTTCACGGAAATTTCTCTTCACGGCTTGTGCCCAGTAATCGAGAACCCCTTGATCAGTCTGAGCCATTGGATTGGCAAGAGTACGGACAGGATGATTAGATTGAACATGTTCGACCAGCTCGGCCATTTTATGATAGTGTTCAAGACATACCGGACAAGTCTGAGATCGTTTGGCAGTGTTCCAATTTCCCATTTGAGCAAATCCAGCTTCATCAATGTTTGGAGGAGGCTGTTTGAATCCGTTGTGAGTCATATCAAAATGAACGAGTAGGTCATTTTTGTTGAAAAATAAAGTGGAGCATTCTCGGCAATATCGATCGAGGAGAGGCATAGTTAGGCAACCGTTCAGTAGGACGAAATAGAATTGAAATGAATATTACACTATTTTTTGTTCGGAGGCAGCTGATACTTGTAAGTGTCCCATAGGTATGAGCGGATGAAACTGTCGTCATTTGTCATATTATCCAGAAGGGAGCAGAGAGTTTGAAATGAATAGCCTCGACTCATCATTGCCAGGATGAAGATGACAAACCCACCACAAGTTATCTCGTTAGAATTCTGATTTTTGCAGGTATTATAATAGACTTTTGGAAAGGTCTTTAGAAAATTGACAACATGTTGATTTGGATCTTCGCCCAGTGAACAAAAGAAGTGGCAATTTCGATTTGAATCAACAGAAATCCCCTGCCAATGTCTCCCGGATTGTGATTGAGTGTCGGTATTCAAAACAAGACTAAAGTTCTTCTTCTTCTTTGGAATTCGGACAAGTTCATCTGCTGCGTAGACTCCAATGAACGTTTTCTTAGTGTGTGGGTCGTTCGAGAGAATAGTGTCAATCTCGTCGGAAAACATGTATAAATAGGTGAGTTTTTTGTCATTCTTACCCCTTTTTATAATGGCGCCATACCCAGTTGATCTCACTAAAATTGACTATAGACGTCTTCTAAGGCATAACCTTTCTGGAACAGGCCCCTTTCTGGGGACCCGTTACCAGAGAGGTGGCAATATGAGAGGAGCAGGTTTAGGTGGAATTCTTACCGCGGCATTAGCAATGATCCCCCGATTCTTGAGTTCTGCTGCAGGCCAACATTTAGTTAGCGCTAGCAAGTCCTTGGCCAATGAGATTGCAAGTGGAAATGATTTGAAATCTAGTATTAAGTCAGTCGCAAAGCAAAAATTGAAGGAATATGGAGGTTCTGGTAGGAAGCGCCTTAGGAAAACTATAAAAGGACCAAGTGTAGCCGTTCTTAAACCCCATTTAGTTGAGGAGAACACGCGGCAAAACTTTCTCTAATCATGTTGAGTCGTATTGATCCTAAAAGTCAGGATTATATTTCCGAGGAGCTAGACTTTTCAACCCTTCCTGCTACTCAATGTGGTATAATTAACTCGCGATATACGTATATCCCTCTCAAGAATCAACTTTCTGAAAATGGTCCTTGGGAATTGACTTTGACAAATAATAATCGTAGTTACCTAAACCCCAAAAAAACATATGTAGTTTTTACTTTTGAAATAACTGATGAGAATGGTAATCATGTAGAACAAGGAGGCACTCTAGAAAACAAACTCCTTTATGCGCCTATCAACAATATAGCACATAGTATTATTAAAAGTTATACAATGCACATTAACGGACAAATGGTCTTTCATAACTCGACAAATTATGCCTATCAAAGTTATCTAGAATCGGCGCTAATGTACGGAGAAGAGGCAAAAAATTCTACTCTAACATCGGCTGGGTTCTTCCATGATCCGGTCATAGGTGATCCGACTAGTCCAGGATTCTTGGCGCGTAGTAATTTGGTTAAGAAGAAGGGGCAAGTTCAAGTAGCCTGCAATATCTCTATTGACCTAATGAATCAAGCAAAAGTTTTGATTAATGCCTGTAATGTGAAGTTGACTCTATACCCCAATAATAGTGATTTCTTGATAGAGGGGTATAACCTGGGAGGAGTTCAATTGAAATTCCATGTGAGAGATGTGTACGCGATTGTGAATGAGTTTGATTTGGCTGACGGTCTCTCTAATGAACTGGAAGCTGCTCTGATTGAACACAAAAACATTCAGTATCCTCTGATCTCGCCCCAGGTTCGCAGTTTCTATATCGAGGCAGGAAGATTGGATTCACCGGCAAATACCGTCTTCACATCTAAGATGCCTCGACGGATATTTGTCGGACTAGTCTCTGCTGACTCATTCAATGGAACATATGCCACGTCACCATTCAACTTCCAACATTTCAATTTGACGGACATTCATATCGATTACTGTGGACAGTCAGTGCCGGCACGACCATTCAATCTGGATTTCAAAAGTGGAAAGTTTATCGAACCCTATCTTCAACTGCAGGAATCACTTGGACATGCTAGGACAAATTTCACAACAAACTCTATTAGTATGGAGATGTTTAGAAGTGGAGGATATACTATCTTTGGATTCGAATTGAGTCCAATTGCCCAGGATCATAATCTGTTTGAGCTTGTACGGCAAACGAATGTACAAGTTCGTTTGAATTTTGGCGAGAAGACACCGTCTGGAGGATTGTATGCAATTGTTTATGGAGAATTTGATAATCTGATGAATCTAAGTGATATGAGGGTCCCATTCATCAGTACTGTCGTTTAATTGGATCCTTTCATCCTCAATGGAAGGTCGTGTTATGGTAAGTCTTTTTTGCATATCCCCCTTTCATCACGTTCTTTCAGATCTCTAATAGTATCCAAACAAAAAACATCTGGAACATTCCCGTTTACAACTTTTCAAATAGCTGGTTACTTATCGTGAGTGGAATGAATGAGTGTCTTTGAAAACCTTGTTCTTGCAGCATAGTGGATTTGCCGATTCTGCAAAAGAAGTTCAAATTCACATCTATCTGGATGGTGACGTCACCAAAATACTTTACATCAAGAGTCTGAAAGCGTCAGCTGTTTAGATCTCACTTTTCGCTTCGAGACCCAAAAGCGTCAGCTGTTTAGGCTCCGCCCACTTTTCCATTTTGGCCCTCTCATTTTCAAAATCAGTCATTCTTTCTTTTTGTTCACCTGGATGGCGGCGGTTTTTTCTGCTCCTCTCGTCAACCATGCCCCGAAAGTCCTCCCCCGTCACTCGAAGCCAGACATCTGTCAAGCGACAAAGTCGCCAACAGCTGAAGGCTCCAAGTTATCCCCCGATTCATCTACCAAATCTATCTCCTCTATTCCAACCACCAAACCGGCCAGTGATGCAATCAACAAGTCGGCCAGTAATGCAACCAAAAGAGGTCGCCCCCTCAAAACCGGACGGTGGAAGAGATCGTTCCCTGAGACTGGTCTGGATGCTCAATCAAGTGAACGATCTACAACAGATGCTTCTGAGCCACACACAAAAAGGACACGAAATGGCTCTCCAGACGTTGGCGAAGTACTCAGCAGTAGCGAGAGTCGTAAGGTATGTTGATGGTGGTGTCAAATCTAGCTTCCCATAATATATGTTTTCAGAGATATCTTAGCGAAAGAGCAGCAAAAGTAGAGTTTCCAACTGCGGAGGCTGCTGAATTGACTCCGAAATTTCTATACGATGACCCGACTCTTGTCATTCGTATGTGTCTTGATTGTCGTATTGCAAGTCGTCTTCTCCCCATTCATGAAGCTGATAAGGAGAATCAACATCTCGGTAAGTGAAGACTTTAACTATTTCTGTTTTTCCAAATAGTTGGGCTTTTCATTTACAGTCATCAACCTATGCAATATTTGTCGTGCTGCTCTCAAGTCTCATCAACGTCTTCAGTTCTTCCAACACGAACTTCCATGCTTCAAACGTCAACAGCTCCGTGAGGCAAAGTCAGCTAAGAAGGACCTGAAAAAGTTTGTTTTGTAAATTATTCTCGCAACATTTTAACCCCATTATAGAGTACCTTGAGACACCCCTCTTTTGACTTGACTTTTTATTACTAGGAAAATATAGTTCTGAAGGTGCTCTATTTTTTTGAACCTCTAAAGACTCGTCCCATTTCGACTTGACTTTTTTTTATTTTCTAGGAAAACATTTTTGAGCTTTGTAGAGGTTTTATTTCCCTTTTGGATGTCCCCCTCATTTACCCCTTGAAATTTTATTGTATTTTTTATTTTATTAATAAACAGAATGCGAGAAATGTGTTTTATTTGATTTGTCATTATTGGGTTTCGAATGACCCTGTTCATATCTCTCTTTCCACTCTGGTGTTTTAACTCTTTTTCTATTTCGCTTTCAGATGACCACCGCCGTAGATCCTGAAGTCTATGATGGAGCAAGTCTCAAGATGAAGAAACAATTGAAAGAGGTTATGAAGAATGTCCGACACTTGGAGAAGGTTGTGGTGAAATTGGATGATGGTCTTCCGATATCTGATAGGATTCTAAAACAAAATCTGGAAAGACAGAGAATAGCATTAGAAAACTTGATGGACTCTCTTTGTTTTGTGGTAATTGTGAAAATCATCTAGATACATTGTATAGTTTAGTTTTTCAGTCGGAAGGACAAGTTCGTGGATTGACGACTACGAAGATTTGTACAGATAGACGGATCGATGAGGAGAAGACTGCAAAATCTGAAAGAGCTCATAAGGAGAAGAAAGGATGGAGGAAGTGAACGTTCTCATTTTACTTTTTTCTCTGAATAATAAAAGGTTGTTGTTATATCTGTGCACATGTTGTCATGAATGTTGGTGAGGAGATGAATAATGGGGTCACATTGGAGGAGAGGGGAGAAGGGAGGCAAACGTCTTTCTTCACATTACAAGTTTCATTTTCGCGGGCTCAACATCTTTTTCTTTTTAATTGAGATTAGATTGTGTCTAGATTGTACACGAATTGTGCTCAAATTGAGCAAGCTATTTTGTAGGATATGATTATGCTCCCGCTTGGAGCAGTCCCTATGATCCAATATCTGGATCAAAAGGGAATTGATTGGAAAGATGAGGAAGATGTTTCTCCGGCTAATAAGGTGCTGGAGAAGGATGGACAAGTTGGTCTGGTCTTTTGCCACAATAAGGATATTCAAACTGGGGTTGTTCAAGTGTCCGATAAGGGGTGAGTTTTTTATTTTTAAATGCAAGGATTATTTTCAAATGTTTTAGGCCTGAAATGATGGTTGGTCCTCCTCATCAACGTCGAATGTTGGTTGAGGCTTATGAGGAGAAGTACCAGATTGTACTTGAACATTTCGGACTTCCATTGGTTCACACGATTGAAGAGCCGAATCGTCTCTATCCACCAGAGATGGTATATGTTCTCCCAGTTGAAGAAGCTTACGCTCTCATCGAAGCTAGACAAGAACGAATGGAGCGTGACTGTTCGGCAAGGCTTCATGAGAAGCGGCGTCTTCAACAAGAAGCTGAAGAGCTGAAGGACGTTCGGGATGATCTGGAGAAGCAGCGGCATGCTGAAGTTCTTGATAAGGAGGAGAAGTATCTTCGAGAACAGGAGTCAGTCGCTGATGCATTGGCTTCGGAAATAAGAGAGATGGAGATCCGTGATGTGAAGGAGGCCAAGATGAAGAGAGAAGAAAAATGGAGACAGGAGCGAGAGCTGGCGAAGATTCGTAAGGATGTGATCACGAAGATGATGAAGGAGTTTGAGAAGGTTGATGTGGTCGAGACGAGCCCACCACCATGCAGTCTCTGGCTTCGTCACAAGAATGAACTCCAACGGGAAGCACGACAAGCCCTCAATCGGTACAAGGATGCACGGGCAGCAATGATTGCGGCAAATGAGGAGCGACGTATCACCCACCAAAAGGTAAGTATATAGAATTGAACTTGGGAGTATGAAATTCAAATGGATTCAAACTCCATTTGAACTTTCCCATTCGGCCATCTGAACACGGAAACATTTTATCTCTTTTCAGCTCATTGCATTCACCAGAGGATTCGCAGGATGTGGTTCAAAATAAATGTTTTTAAATTTTTTATTTTTTGAAAAAATAAAAAATATTGTTAAGTAAAAACTGTTTTTTCTCTGCGTCTCTCTCGTCTTTTTTGAATTTCGCGCGCTTTTTCTTTTCTCTGCGTCTCTCACTCTCTCGCCCTTAGGCCACGGCCAGCCAGGCCAGGGAGCCAGCCAGGGGAGCCGCGCAGCTGTCTAAGGATAGGCCAGCTGACGTCACGGAATCGTGCGCGTTTTTTTACGTTCCATACTACTCCCATTTATTAATCTGTCATTTGTTGATTGCTGCTCGCAACCTTATTACCACGCAGATTCTGTCCGTGTGTGTTTCGCGCACTTTTTGAACAGATGAATGACTTAGTAGTAGCAGCAAAACATTTACAGTCATAAGTTTCGCCCCGTTTCGCCCCAGCCGTGGCCGGCCGGCCGCGGCTTTTCTACTGCTTTTTCACGGCTTTTTGAAAAGCAGCGGCCGGCAAAATTGAAAAAAGCCGTGAAAAAGTACTAAAAATAAAAAATTTGACGGCCGGCTTTTACACGGCTGGCTTTTCATTTCAAAATTTTTTCGAAAAGCCGGCCGGCCGGCCGCCACGTTTCACGGCCAGCCGCGGCCGGCCACGGCCGGCCTTGTTCCTAGGTATGTAATAAACCATAAAACAATTACATGGGTTTCAACAACCGGAAAGTTTGGTAGCCAAAACTTTCTAGAGTGTCAAAAAACTACTTCTGACGTTGAAACCGGGCACAAAGAGGACCCACGTTATCCCAGTGACAAAAAACCTCCATGGAATTTTTTGTGTTGGATAGCTTACTCAAACTTACATAGTGAAATAGCAATTGTGCAGTCGGTAAACTTTTTAATTCACGTTTTCTGAGGAATCCGAGATAACGCCACTGAGGCACTGTACAGTCTGAAGTCAAACTGATCCGTATCCCTTTCGGTGACATATGGTGAACACTCAACAACTTCTAAGACATTTGACATATGTTTCATCTGGCTCCGCCCCCTACCTACAGATTACTGTATGAAAGCTAATCAAAGCTAGAAATGTAATCAAAGTTCTTGGGAACCATTCTACAAATTTTCGAGAAACAGAATAAGAAATTTCATGATTTCACAAAGTTTCAGTTTCAGACTTCCCATTTACTATCCGCTGAAATTACCCATTTCGACTTCTCGTCTGATCTCCTACCGCTTATGGATAAGAGATCATTCAAGGAGTCCAAAAATCATGTCCTGTATGAGGCCTACCCAATATTTAAATGGATTGCAATTGAACATTTACGGTTACACTGAATTAGTAAAATTTTGTATTGTGTATTCAAAAACCTTTGCAGAACTTTCTTACGTTTCAAAAGATGAATATTTTATTCGTCCAGAAAAACGTGAAAATCCTCAATACCATTTTGCACTAAAATCAGTTGAAAACAGCTTCGAAAATTTTCACGTTTTTCTTGACGAATAAAATATTCATCTTTTGAAACGTAAGAAAGTTCTGCAAAGGTTTATGGATACACAATACATGCATATGTGTAGGCAATAGAGTCATCGTATAGATAGGCTCATTTTGTCCTGAGTCATTCAAAATTTTCAAAACAAAACAACTCTCGAATAACCAGAAGTGTGTACAAAGACGTTACTAATTTTTCTTTGAAAACAATTGAATCGAAAAAAAGATGTAAAAAATGACGTTCGGAAAAAGGAATAATTTCCCAAGTTTGATGCCGCAACAGTGTTCTTCCCGCCCTCTCATCCATACTTTTGCGTCTGAGAAAAAGGTTGAATTTTGAAAAAAAAAACTCACCTTATTTGAG
The DNA here is from genome assembly GCA_963572265.1 of Caenorhabditis doughertyi. NCBI lineage: Eukaryota > Metazoa > Nematoda > Chromadorea > Rhabditida > Rhabditidae > Caenorhabditis > Caenorhabditis doughertyi. Next base: position 23,833,488 of record OY751556.1, on the reverse strand, counting down.
AGTCAACGTAATAAAAACCGTGGTAACCGATTCCATTAGAATTTCTTTGGGAAACTTTTTTTAATTTTAGAGTTTTCTTTTTCTTTTGAGCAGTTTGAAATCTTAATTCTGAGAACACAGCCGCCGCGACATTAGTTCACGTTAAAAAATCATAGAAATTATGTTAGATCTGAAAAAAAAAACTGGCCCTCGTTACAACCTTATTATTAAAAATGAAAATTTTTCAGTTTCATATACAAGTTTACAGAAACAGGCAGCTATCGGAAACAGTGTTGTCTCGTTTCCTGGAAATTTATTCAGAGCCGTTTATGTTGGTTTCTAATTGACAAGCGAAACTTTCCAAGAGTATGTTTATCTTACACTTGCATCATCGGAAAATTAAGTGCCTGATGATGAAAACAGAAAATTAACACTCACACTAAAACAGAAATATCGTGCCATAACAACTCCAGCCAACATTAACTGGTAGATCCATAAGCCAACCCAATTAGTGGTCAAAGTCCAACTTCATCAATTAATTTTGCAGTCAATGCAAACTTTTTCTATGTTAACGTCTCTAGTCTTCATACAGATTGGTGCAGTCCTTGATTTATCGATATTGAATGAACTTACTTTTAAAAAATTTTACCTGAAGTAGTAGATTTTTTCCAGTTTCATTATTTCTAGAAAAACTACACTAATAGTGATTTATCAATTCACATTTATTTGTTTCTTGAGTATTGTTTCTGCAAACTATGGAAAAAAGGTACAGTAGCGAGCATAAGTCAGTGTACCTTGAGTTCTCGGTTAGTAACCACACTGAAAAACTTCCGATTGATCTAAAAAAATGTTTGTTTGTACCTGAGATAACTAGGAACACAACCCAATTTTTTTTTTCGAAAAAAAATTTTCATGAAAATTTTTTTGTGGTGACGAGTGCCGGGACTTGAGGTGACCGTTTCGAAAACTTTTTTTGGGTCAACTGGAGGTATTGATTTTTCTTTCTTAAAATGTTGCCCCAAGTCCAAGTGAACCATTTCCGTAAAAATATCGGACATGCCGCCTCCGCCCGTGACCTTATTTCAGTCAACATTCGAATAGGGGCTTTTGAACAGGGCAGAATATCTCGGCTGAAAGTGTTTCAAATGGGCTAAAAAATTAAGAGAGGGTCATTTTCGAGGTACTGAATCTAATTCTATGGATAGAATTAAGTTTCGAGAAAAATCATTTTTTGACTTTTTAGTTGAATTCCAAAGTCATCCAAAATCAGTACAAAAGTCAAAAAATGATTTTTTGCTAAGCCCTAGTCTATCTATAGAACGTTGTTCAGGACTTCAAAAATGACCCTCTCTTAATTTTTTAGCCCATTTGAAACACTTTCAGCCGAGATATTCTGCCCTGTTCAAAAGCCCCTATTCGAATGTTGACTGAAATAAGGTCACGGGCGGAGGCGGCATGTCCGATATTTTGACGGAAATGGTTCACTTGGACTTGGGGCAACATTTTAAGAAAGAAAAATCAATACCTCCAGTTGACCCAAAAAAAGTTTTCAAAACGGTCACCTCAAGTCCCGGCACTCGTCACCACAAAAAAATCATTACGAAAATTTTTTTTCGAAAAAAAAATATGGGTTGTGTTCCTAGTTATCTCAGGTACACACAAAAAATTTTTCAGATCAATCAGAAGTCTTTCAGTATGGTTACTAACCGAGAACTCAAGGTACACTGACTTATGCTCGCTACTGTACATAGTTCTGATAATTGTGAACCACCTTCAATTGACATATCGTTACAACAATTTTGACAAAAAAACAGATAGAATAGTTGAAACAGAATTGAATTGTGTTTGGTTTTGCTCGTTATTCGGAAATAGAAAGTTTATTTGAGTTGTCAGTGACAAAAAGCAGTCAAACAAGATACTGATAAGAGCCTCGGAAGCATAAATTACTAAAAATTCAACTTCTCGCAAACATTCAAAGAAAAAATTATTCACTTTCAACTAATTATAGCAACGGTGTATTTTTTTTCAGCCGCCCCTCTCTCTAAAATACAGGTTGTGCAGGGTGGGCGGACTACCTTATGGTAGGTGGGCGGAGCTTGTCGAAAAAAGTGTAAAAAAAATTGGTAAAAAAAGTGTCCCAATTTGGGGTTTCTCGCTCCTATCTCGGCTCAAAGTTGGAATTTTTGAGTGCTCTTTTTTTTGATCGAAAGGTTTTGATCTGGGCTAAGACGACGTCCGATTCCTAAGCCGGCCAGCTTCTGGAGCCCGCGTGACGTCACTGTCTCTGACTGCAACTTTCAGAGTCTTCGGTTTTCGCCGTTTACCCCGACTTTTTTCATTCTGCCTCTTATATCTCGGCTTCTACTCGACCGATTTGTCTGAAACTTTGGCTCCCTTTAGAATTTATAATGCTGAGCAAATTTTTTTTGTTTGTTTTACTGATTTCCTATTTACTTTTTCCAAAAAACTTGAGAAAAGTCGAAAAAATGCGAAAAAAACGCATGCGTGCCGACCGATCGGGCGCGTCATATTTTGGCCTCTGGGAGTCGATTTTTTTGGGAAATCCGTAAAACTAAAAAAAATAATTTGTTGAGAAAAAAAATCTCTACAAACTGATATAAAATTCATTATAGGTTTCAGTAGAAAATTTTGGAGAAAAGCTTGAAAAACTGATTTTGAAGTACTGGGGGTACCAGTTTTTTTCGGTTTTTGAAAAATTTTTCCACTAAAATTTTTTTCTAACTATGTTCATATGTCTTAAAAAGTGAATATTTAATGGACCTTCAAGTTACAGAACGATCGGAGCACTCTCCGCAAAGTTGGGTGATTTAACTGATCCCCATTGTGATTTTGACAATTTTTGACTTTTTGCCAATTTTTTAATATGATTCGATAGAAAATTTTTCGCTGATTCTGATGATATAAGTACTTCTTAGGGTTTCTTTCAAAATCAGGCTCAAAACCCGCCGCAAAGTGACCACCCTCTTTTTTGTAAGTTGTAAATAAGGCGCGCGCGAGGAGGATTGCTACCTTCCCACGGCCCAACCTGTCACTTAATTGGGTCAATATTATCGAAGGAATGATGGATTGTGGGAGTCTAAGGTAATTCTTTTGTTCTCTTTATTGCTCTTTTGAATCTTGTTTGCCTTTCCCAGCTGTAAACTGAACAATGAATGACATCTGTTCTCCTCGACCATACAGTCTCATTCGTACATCTTGGAACGATTTTTTGTCCCATACTGCAATCGATTTTAGTTTTTTGAATTCTATTCTTATTTTTCTCATTTTTTTCAATGTTAATCTTTTTTCTCGTATTTGTTCTTTCTTACGATATATTCAACAGTTGTTATTGAGTTCTAATATAATTTTCAGAGAAAAATGGCCCCCAAACGTTTGAAACCAGCAAAACCATCAAAGCGAAAGAAACAAAAAAATACCGAAGAAATGGAAGATGATAGTGCTCCTACAGAAAACAACGATGACCAATGTTCTGATGTTTCTATGAATACAGTCAAAACAGAGGAAACAGTCGATTCTGGTAAGACTAATTCCCTTAGTTCAGTATTTCAACCAGTTCTTTTTTAAGAACCCAGAGGAAACAGCGACAGATCTGACCAGCAAAGGGAATATGAACGACTCCGCAAAAGAGCCTATAGAGAAAAGCAAAAAGCGTTGAAGTCTGCAACTCAACCAGAAAAAAAGAAGATCAAGGATATGAGTACAGAAGAAAAGAGGGAGTATCGCAAACAGAAGAAAAATGTACAAAACGCAGTAAAAGAGGCTTCAGCAACTGTCTCTCAATCAGAACAAAAGAAAAAGATCAGAGAAATGAATACAGAAGAGAGGCGCGAGTATTTCAGACAGAAGAGGAATGAACGAAACGCCATGAAGGAAGCCTCAGCAATTGTTTCCCGATCGGAACAGAAGAGGAAACCTAGGCAAATGACAGTAGCAGAAAGAAAGGCTCACGAAAAATTATTGAGAGATTCTCGAGAAGCAAAAAAAAAGACGCCGAAAACTGAAGATGACTATGATTTGGAAGAGAGTGGAAAACCAACAAGTAAGTTAATTAGATTTGTGTAGTGAGAATGATCACGTTGTATTACTTTCAGGAAATACGAAGCGAACGAAGAAACTGTCTCCAGATACTATTGAGGAGTTCAAAGCTCCACACCCAAAAAGACGGCCATCGAAGAAAGCTGCTGAAAGGAGTAGATCTTCCAGTGTAGTCTCGGAAAGATCTATGCGTTCAGCTGGAGATGAAACACATGAAGAAGATATCGACGCCTCAGCTTCTGCCTCTGCCTCTGTTTTGGCGTCTGTATCTGCTGGTGCTTCAGTTTCAACTTTTGTTCCTGCTTCCACCTCAGTTCACGCTCCAGTTTCTGCATACGCTTTAGCTTCAGCAGCAGCAGCTGCTGCTGCTTCTGCTGCGGGACTCCAACGAAGAGATCCGGAACCACCAAAGTTAGACCAAAAAAGAAACTGCAAAGTTCGCCTTGGTTTGATTCAATTGATGGATGTTGAAACGGAAGCTGTCGTAGTACCGCACTATAACTCATCTGTAAAGTCAGAAGAGTATGAGCAGTTGCTTGAAAGACTTGATCAGTTGACTGCGGGCCAGAGCCAAAGATGTCAAGAAATGATTGAGAGTACAGAAGTAGCAGAAACGTTTAAAAGCTTTGGTTGTGTCACTTTTGAATGGGAAGGTGATCAAAACTCGAGAAGTTTTGAACTAAAAAGTAAGTGAAATTCTGGACTGAAGTGATTTAATAATTTGCATTTTGTTACAGAATCAATTCATGTGGCACCTCCAACTCTAAAGAAAGAAGACACTCTCAATGTTTTTTCTGAAGCCCATTTGCGTGCTTCATATCTCACGTGTCTACTGGAAGCTGACAAGAAGAACTTCCAAAGTCTCGCCTTCCCGATTCTCAGCTTCGAAGGATCCAATGTGAGATCGGTGTTAATCGGACTGCAAACAATTTTTGCTTACATGCACTCCGTAAACACCACATGCCTCCAGCTCATTTACATCGTTACACCGTATATGGATGTCTATGATTTGGTTGGAGAAGCATTCTCATACGTTCGAGAGTTTGATCTCAGTCTTTGGACTACTGAAAAGTATCTAAAGTATGAGGAAAAAATTATTGAACGTATCGAGTTGAAGTACAGTTTTGCGACGATCCCAGGCACAGATATGATTTGGAGGGTTTTCACATTTTCATACAGATCTACAAAATCCGACAACAATCGTGAGAAGGCATTGTGAGTTTAATTTGTTTTGATTTCCAATCAAGATTAAATTATTGTTTACAGGAAGCTTCATGAACTGATGTTGGACCAGACGGAGATCGAGAATGAATCGTTTAATGTTTATCGGAAGGGTCTTTGCTCGAAATTCTTGGCTAAGAAGCGTATCGAAAATGGCGTCACTGAAGGCATGGAAGATGGAGCCGCAAACATTCTGGATATTCGTTTTAATTTGAAGAACTTCTGTGGATCCAACAAAATTTTGCGGAGTCTATGGATTATTTCATACTACCATATGTACTTCGAAGAACATTCAGGAGATGAAGTCGATGTTGACCTATCGTCCGCTCAGTGCATCCAAAGAAAGAAACGTTTCGAAGATCTCAGAATGATGCATACTCGAGTCGTCGAAATTTGGAATGATACACTTAAAAGTAAGTTTTGTGAAAAAATCATAAGATATAACCTCAACCCATTTTTTCAGATGCACCATTTCAATGTGATTGCGAAAATTATGTTAACTACCACATTAAAATGATGGTTTTCATGACAAATTTGAGTTGCCCTGATGTTGTTATGGACAAATGGATTCTTGATACCCGTAGCTTCGTTTTCAACGATGAACACAATCACAACTTTCTTCGAGATTATGCTCAATATGAGCCACAGTTTGTCTATCGCACTCAAAATGACAGGAAGTTAGTTGCTGTCCGTGATGAGCAAGAATTGCAGAGAAAGGTAGTTACAACGATTTCTCTACATTTTCATTTATTTTCATTAATTTCAGATCGAGACTTCTCTTAGTACGTGGTTACCGGATCGTTTACAAGTGTTTGCTCAACATCAGGCTACTCTATTGAGAATATTGCACAGTGAAATGAAAATTGCCAATGATGCAGACGTGGGCTCGGAAGCAAGTCCAGAGTTTTATAATCCAGAAGAATCCGATGAAATGCTCGATGATATATACAAAAAGAGGATAACAGAAAAAGAAAGACAAGCTGCGCAACTTACGGGAGACGAGTTGAAGAATGCATTAAAGGAGTTGGAAAACTACAAAATTGGGTTGCCCCTCGCGCGATACACTCGCCACTTCGAAAAAGATCTTGATATTGAACAAACGTTGAGAAACCGATATTTTCGACTAAAATGCTCAATTATCATAGGTACATCGTATCCACGCGATGAAGACGAAGATGAGCAACAGGATCAGTTTGATGACAGAGAAATCTGGGTAATCAAAGACGATCGAGCGGCAACAGTCGATGAGTACATCGATGGAAAGCTCCGAAAACTTAGGATTGAGCGATTCAATCCATCAACCGATGCTGTTCCCTACGACCCTGATAGACGTTCTACTATCCGTTTGTACCCTTCAAGAGCTTCAAGATATTCTTCAACTTCGGACAAGGAAAAGTATCCAAAACAACTCAAAATCGGGGGACAGACGGTAGAATGTCCATATTGTGGTGCTTTGTCTTTTGAAACAGAACGGTCTTGGTCGTGCTGTAAGTCTGGCGCTGTTTGGATTCCACCAATCAAGAGAGTTCCAAAAGAAATCCAACCGATTTTCCAAAAGAAGTTCAGAAGTCTGTTGATCGCCGTATGTTTATAAAACACATATTCGAATATTTCTCATCTAAACATCCATTTTTCAGGCTAATGCGGCTTTTTCGATGGCAAGCATCGCCTACACCCGGCAAACTCAAGCAAGAGGAGGCATTCAATCATTGAAAATCAAAGGATTGATCAGCTGCCATCCTTCAGCAATCAACCCCCGCAATGAGAAGAAGCCAGCATATGCAAATTTCATCGTTTTGAATTGCTCAGACAAAAAGATTGCTGGAAAGCGGTTTGAGAGAATGAGTCGAGTCAATGCGACGCAGAAGAAAGAATTAAAGAAGATCTTTGTCGGAATCCAGACTTACATGAACAAGTACAATCGCCTTTACGAGTCATATAAGTCAATGGCACAACTCGAAAAGGAATTTAAGAAATTGAATGTACCTGAGAATCGCATCAAGTTTCGAATTGTTCCACCAAGTGAACTTCAGAAAGATCAAGTTGCTGCCCTTCAGGCTCATAAAGGCGTCTATGCTCGTCCGTCTCAAATGGAGAACGGATATGTTTCCGTAGCGTATACAATGGACATTGAAAAAGATATCCCGCGTACAAGGGGTTACGAAATATATTCCAAGAACCCAAAAGACCCAAATACGCCACAACAGCCGCTTTCTGGATATTCTGATTTTTGCGAGTTGATGTCTTATCCTTTCTTTTTCCCGGACGCCATTGGAGGATGGGGACTTCACAAGTACCCGAGAATTGAAAAGAAAGACCGAAACAAAGTTCTCTACGTTGATAGAGTAAAATCTCATATTGCTGAATTGCAAGAATCCGGTCGAAATCCATCTGAATATTACGACTTGGAAGACGAAAAAATGAAGGCACTTCTGAAATCGATTGATTACAAGGAGAATCAAGATTTGTCACCAGAAGCATTAGAAGACGAAAATGATGAAAGTGAAGAAGAAGAAGAAGAAGAGGAGGGGGATCCAATGAAGTAAGTTTTTGTTTCTATTCACAATATCATAAAATCAAATTATAATTTCAGTTTGAACGATGATCAAATTATGGATTATGGTGACCTCGAGGACCTTCAAGAAGTCCCAGTTGATGTAAATGAAGTTGGAAAAATGCGGAATCTCATAATGGTAGAACGAGGTGGCGAATATTACCCAGTCATTAACAAGAACCAAAAGACTGTGGAAATCCCCCATGTCTCCGGTGGAAATCCATTTGGAGACAGCGATTCGGAAGAGGAACCAGAAATCGATAGATACGCAGACGGAACTGACGATTACAATCCAGTTGGTCTACCAAACTTCTCTGACGACAATGAAGAAGAATGGAGCGATGTCGAAGGTACAAATGTTTTTGAAGGACCAGATTACGAACCCGATGGAGACCAACGGCACGGATTAGGAGATGCAATTGAAGAAGGCGGTGAAGGTGAATTTCTCGAGCCGAACGATTATGCAAACGCCGACGTTGACGAAGATGAACTTCTGCGTGATAAACCTGTTTGTCATGGAGATGAGCATGACGCCGAATCCACTGCTCTCGCCCAGTACAATGACGGAGTGAAGGTGAAGAATGTCGGCGTGCGACCATTTGTGAGTCTTGCTGAATACGCCAATTTCGCCATGCGAGACCGCGTTGGAATGCCGAGTCGATTTCAAGGGGATGCTGGTAACCTTGGACAGCTCTGGACCTGCGACCAGTCGGTAAAAGTCAAAGAAATGAGGATGAAAGCATTGACAACCAAAAGAGCAATATTTCCTCATGCCGTCGACAGAAACACTCTATTTGAGATGTATCAAAAGATGCTCCAAAAAGGGTTCAACGGAGAGAAAAAACTAGGATGCCTGTGTACATTGCCATCGACAGTCCCAGGAACCAGTAAGTATCAAAGAGAGCTGGTGATGAGTGCAGTAACTATGGCTAATCGACTCGGACACCCGCATCTCTTCATCACCTTCACAGGCAATCCGAAATGGCCGGAAATCGAGGAAGAAATCAAAAAACGAAAATGCACTTGGGCAGACATTCCTGACTTTGTCGACAGAGTGTTCAAATGTCGTTTCGAAATTTTCTTAGAAGATGTTCTTGGCAAAGCTAAAAAGTCAAGGAAAAACAGTGGCAAGATTATTCGAGAAGCCGGCCATTTTGGAGCGATCAAATGGTACAATTTCTCCATTGAATTTCAACAGAGAGGAATGCCTCATTGCCACCTCCTCATTGCACTCGAAACTCCTATTTCGAACGCTGCTCAAGTGGACGAAATTATCCAAGCCGAGGTGCCCGAAAATCCAGATCCATCGGACAATGAATACGAAGGCGTGAGTTTCAAATTATTAGAATTTTCACTGTTTTTGCTGAACATTTTTCAGAAGTTGAGATACTGGACGTTGGTCAAAGATTTGATGGTTCATTGTCCATGTCACAATGTTCCACTTGCATACTGTAATCAAGATAAGAAGCCGTATTGGACGAGATGTTGTAAAGGATTCCCGAAAAGGCTCTGCGATAACACAATTCTCAGCGACAACCAGTATCCAGATTATAAACGAAATTCTGGAAGACATTACGAGGTTTTTCGAAACGGTCAACGACTCAAGGCAGGCGATGAATATGTGGTTTCTCACAACAGGGAACTCTTGATGAGACACACTTGTCACATGAATATTGAAGTAGTTTCATCAATCAAAACAATGAAGTACATGTACAAGTACATCCACAAGGGTTCCGATCGTGTGCTTTTGGAAGCCACAGAAAAAGTGTCGGCCGGATCCTTCGCATCAGATCGAATGACTCTCCGAAGAAACGTGTTTGCGCCAAAAAATCTGAACCTCGCCAAAGTCAGGGAACGTCAAGCAGAAGCAGACCGTCTTATGCTTCAAGCTGGAGTCACTATTGGAGCAAATACACGAGTAGCCCTGAATGACTGCTCCTACACCATGGATATGTCGGCCATCACGGCATGCGAAGCAGCTTGGAGACTCGCCGGATTCCCGATGCACGGATCATCCCATATTGTGCATCGTGGCTATGTACACGAAGAAAACAAGGATGTGATGTTCTTGGTTCGCGGAGTTGGAGCGGCCCAAGCTGGACAGATGCTCAAGCAAAAGTCAAAAGGAATGATGGTGGCCTGGTTTGAAGCGAATGAAAATCCAATTTTACTTAAGGATGGACGAATGACAACCGATCTCACTTTCCCGGAAATGTTTTCACACTATAAGTTTGATCCTAAAGAGCAAAAATTCAAGGAGCGCAAAAACGATTACTCCGGACGGATTATGGGGCGTATCCAAGCTCCTCAACCAAAATACCTTGAGCTCACAGCTACTCGCCTGTTAGCTCAAACTGTCAAAGGACCAAAAAGTTGGACAGAACTTCGGACGTTCCGTGGATTCCCCTACGCAACCTGCCTTCAAGCCGCCAGAGCAAGAGGATTGATGGATGGAGATGTGGAATGGGAAAATGCGATCGAGGAAGTTGCTCAAACCGAGTCTCCTATCGAATGCCGTCGCTTTTTCGTAAGCATTCTCGTCCATTGCGCACCAGCTAATCCCGGAGAACTGTGGGAGAACCATTGGAAAGTATTAGTAAACAATACAATCGGATGGTCAGATGAACAGAAGAAGGCTCATGCACTACGTCATATCCGATTTTTGTTGGCACGTCATGGAATGATGTTAAACGATTTCGAACTTGAAAACGTATTCAGAGAACAAGATTTGCCGGCAATTGACCGAGACACTGATGTTGACAATCCGAACATCCAACGAATGGACCGCAATGCGCACAGAATAGCAGGAGATCGGCTCTACAACCAGCTAAACCAAGGCCAGAAAAACTTTGTCGATCGAGTTATCCAGTTGGCAAATCAGAGAACAAAAGATGTCGATAGACAGCGCCTGGTATTTGTGGATGGTCCAGGAGGAACAGGAAAAACGTTCTGCTATCAAACAATTTATCATCTTCTCGCAGCCATGGGAAAGAAAGCAATCTGTGTATCCCATACTGGAATTGCCGCTTGTCTCCTGCCCAATGGCTGCACATCGCACAGAAAGTTTTCCATTCCTTTGGAGATCACACCTCAGATGGTGTGTAAAGTTTCGTTTGGATCAGCAGAGGCGGATATTTTGGCTGAAATCGACTGTGTCATTTGGGATGAAATAAGTATGACGGATTGGCTGATCATTCATGCGGTCAACATCTTTTTCCAACAACTGAGAGATAGCACTCTTCCATTTGGAGGTGTTCTTATTGTAATGGGAGGTGATTGGCGCCAGATTTTGCCGATTGTCGAGAACGTCCGGGGTCAAGCAGTCACTGATTACACCCTCAAGACCTATGCACTTTGGGATCAATTCGAAAAATTCAAACTAACTGAAAACCGCCGAGCCATCACTGATCCAGATTATGCGGCAAGAATTTTGAAAATCGGAGATGGAGTCGATTACCAGGACGAGGCACGGCAAATGGTTTTCATTCCGGAAAGATTCGTTGAGCGGACCAGTGACCTCGCATTAGCTGATTGGGTCTTCCCAGATGTTAATAACATCGACGAAACAAAATCAGCAGCATTGCTCACATTAGACAATCGTACATCCCTTCGCCTCAATGAGATCATTTTGGATAAATTGAATGGAGAAGTTCGCGAGTTTTTGGCTGTTGACACACCCGACAAAGACAATGCTTTGAATGTGGATCCAGCAATTTTCACTTCGGAAACTCCGTCTGGAATGCCTCCACATCGTCTTCGGCTCAAGATCGGTGCTCAGGTTGTTTTGTTGAGAAACATCTCAGTCGAACAAGGACTTTGTAACGGAACTCGGCTCACAATCACGAAATTTGGCGATGATGTAAGTTTATTTCTATGTGATTTTCTAAATTTGTGTCATTTATTGTTTGAAAATTTTCAATAAGTTTTCATTACAGATTATTCACTGCACAGCTAACAACCCGACCGAGAACACACCACTGACAGTCTTCCTCCACCGAATGCTCCTGACACCATCTGGAAATGGAGCAAAAAATCCGGGCTTCAAGCGCCTACAGTACCCTCTCCGACTTGCCTATGCCTGCACTATTAATAAAAGTCAGGGTCAGACATTGTCGAGATGTGGACTTGTACTGCACTCCCCCGTCTTCTCACACGGTCAGCTTTATGTTGCCATGTCGAGAGTTCAGCGAGGAGCAGACTTCAAGATGTGGCACGCGAAACGACTTCATAGACCAGCCGATGATTATCACTATATGGGAGGAATTTTGGTCCGAAACGTTGTTTTCCACCAAGTTCTCAGAGATAGACCCGTTGAAGAGATATTGGAAAGATTAGAACCAAACGTCGCCCAAAATGAAAACGATGACAGTGATTCGGATCATTCAAGTCTTGGACAATTTGATGCACTTGTGAATAATATCAGATGTGAAATTCCTGTTGATGTTACAAAGAAATCTGGCAAGCGGCGTCTATTCACCAGATTTGTGGACTATGTCAGAGACTTCATGCGAAACCTTCGAAAACGAATGAATGAGCAGAAAGAGAAAACGGAGAAGGGAGACAAGAATGATGAAAGAAGAAAAGAAGGAGATGGTGAAGAGCAGGAGGAAAGCAAACAAAACGTCGAATCGGACGATAATGTCTATTTTGAAGATTACTTCCATTGCGACTACAAGAGGAAATACAGAAAAAATGATGATGATTCGAGCAAAAGAGACGATATCGCTTTGAACATAAAAAAAGATGTCAATTCGGACGATAATGTTTATTTTGAAGACTATTTCCATTACGACTACAAGAGGAAATACAGAAAAAATGATGATGATTCGGACAAAAAAGACGATATCGCTTCGGGAATAAAAAAAGATGTCAAATCGGAAAGAAAAAACGATGTCAACTCTGATGATGATGTCTATTTTGAAGATTACTTCCATTACGACTACAAGAGGAAGTATAAATAAGTCCTGTTGATATTTTTCATGCTATAATATAATTTTTTGTGAAACCCTAAATTCTGGTTTGTTTTTTTAATTGTTTATTTGTAGTTTTTTGGCGAACTAATTTAAGAACAAATAAATATTATTAATATTATCTGTCTAATTTTATCTATTTGGTGTTATCCTGAGTCTCGCCAACACTCTCACTGTCTGCGTCTCTCCTGTGTCCCCTCACCGTCTCTCTTGCTCTTGGCGCCTAGATGTGTCCCCACAGGGCGCCCGAGCTTAGTGGAGTCTCCTAACTTCAAACGGTCATAACTTGCTTCATATAAGTCGTAGAGACTTCGTTTTTAGACCAAACTGACGCAACTTTCAGCCCGCACCTATTGCAAGCTAACACCGTGAAGTATTACCCACGCGAGGCATCGCCGAGCCTAGCTTTTTGGGCCGTTAGGCCCAAAAAGCTAGTCTGACCCTCAAATACAATTTCAGTTGGTGTCCTGAGGCTGTTTAATATTTTCTTCGTCCCAAAACGAAACTTGTCAAAATGACACGCCCGTGGTATTCCTTGACTGTTTTCGATACTACTCTGTCTCAAATAGTAAAGCGAAATCACATAAAAAAGGTTTTTTAAGCTGAACTTGATAATTTGCTGTTTCTAAGCGGCTGGAAAGTAACTACACCGATCGATCTATCGTTCATGGACCAACTCCGTGTCTTCACTACTTTCAGCTTCAGATCTGGAAAGCTATAAATTTTGTGACATTGATCAGTTAGGAAAATTGAATCTCTCAATATACTATGTAAAATAAGACACAAAAAATAGCAAAAGTTCCAATTAGTTTTTTTTTCAGAAATTAAAGAAAAACATATTTTTGCATTTTTAAATAAAACCTCACGAACAGGATAGCCAGAGTGAACACAAAAATTCATTCAACTTGGTGAACTTAATTGAAGTCACGGTTATCCCAGTAACTGCAAAATTTTTTGTCTCTTCTTGATTGATAATCTGATAATCTATGGCTTCTGACAAGTTGACCAAGTTGAGAGAGTCTTTCGACAGTATATTGCCTGCTGATTAAAACAGAAGATTAACACTCACACTAAAACAGAAATATCATGCCATAACAACTCCGATCTCATTAATTAATTTTGCTGTTAACTCATACATTTTTCTGTTCCACCATTTTTTGTTTCACTGATGATTCTCTGATGAGATAGAGTTGAAATTCTTTCTGAAATGGATTGCCCTCATCATTTTGAGCATTTTTGCGTAATTTCACGTCATTATCAGTCTGCTAACATGCCGAAAATCTCAAAATATAGCATTTTTTGACAGTTTTTCCAGTTTTTGACATGTCGTTTCAAACTTCTCTAGTCATCTAACAGATCAGAATTGCACTTGGATTATCAATATTGAATCAACTTATTATACTTATTTAAAAAATTTAACTGAAGCAGTAGATTTTTTTCCCTCTTCGTCGTTTCTTGGCACTGATAGTATCACATTGATATATTAATATTTTGCAAATTATAAAAAAGTTGCTTCTAATAATTGTAAACAACGTCTCTCAGATTAATATCGTTACAACAATTTGCTTAACAACCAAATAGGCTAGTTGAAACAGAATTGTTTTGTTTTTGGTTTTACACCATTTTCTGAAATTGAAAGTTCCATAGTTATCAGTGACAAAAAGCAGTCAAGCAAGATACATGCCTCGGAAGGATAAATTACGAAAAATTCGAATTCTTTACGAACATTCAAAGAAGAAATTAGGAACAGGAACATGGGAATTTTTTAAATTTTTATCACTGAGCAATTTGGGAGATTAGGCAATTAGGGAGTTTCAAAAAATTAGAAATCACACAACTGATACGTGCATTAGATCGGAAGGAACCTTCAAACTGATGAAATGGTTGCTTGTTGTATCGTTTTTTCAACTTCTTATTTGCATACATATCTCAAAATTTCATGCAATAACTTTTGCTGTGCGGAAACAAACTCCAAGAATCATAAATGGCTGCTCTTCTTTTTTTTTCCTTTTTTTTCAAAAAAATTTTAGCTCTCTGAGAAGTGAATTCGTAAGTGAAAACGGGAAAATAAAAGGCAAAAAAAAGTGTTTATTATTTCTTGATCCCTGTTCCAGAAAAGAAGTAAACTCTCGGATTTCACTATTCGACGTTGCGCATAGGGGACACGGCATTGGATCTAGTCTTTGTCTGGCATAATTTCCAATGTTTTGATGAACTCACTCTATCAAAAGAAGAAAAAAAAAGCGTTTTTCCAGTGTCATTGCAATATTTGGAATCAATTGGTTTTTCTGAAATTGAAGATCATATTTAGAAAACTTGTAACGGAAAGCCTCAATTTGGTTTGGCAGACGAACCATTTTGTGATCACTACTTTCATAAATTGAAAATTTTAGAAAGTGAGCATAATAGCTTCCGGTATTTGCGATTCAAGAAGTGTGCGTTTTGGGTTTCATGAATGATAACTCTCACATATTGAGATTCTGAAAATTCTTCCACGTCTAAGATTTTCTATAGAATTAAAGTACTTGGCAAATAAATGGAATACAAATGGAATCGCAAAAACAGATTTTTCAGGCCAGAACTTTGGGCAAGAGAAACGCAGCTTACAATTAGTTTTTTGTTATTTTTTCATCAACAAAGCTTTACATTTTTTGAAGTACATTCTTAGAATTTTGCTCGGCTACTTTCATGCATTCGTTATTTTGGCCTACAGTTTTTTGTTCATAACTTTCTGTTTCGATCAGTTTTGGTGTTTTTGGCTACATTTTCAAAAGTAATTGGTTTCTGTACGGCATCTGCTTATAATAGATCCTGATGACATGCACTGTGAAATAAAACTGAGAAATAAGAATCCCTTTTCTTCATTCCATCGCTTATTTGAGTAAAGTTATTATTTGGGAAAAATAATAAACTTTATTTCAAAACCTTTTGAAACAATCTTTTCTGCTTCTCATTATTAGTTTCAATAACTTTTTATTGACTTTCATCGTTTTCAAGCTCTTCACGTTTCCTACTCGATTTATTTACATATGGAGTTACAATTCTGATTTCCAGTGTTTCGTATTCATTTATTAGCTGTTTCTTTCTCTCAAATTTCTCATACCCCAATTTGGAAACCGAAATTTTAATAATTACTCATTCAACCGATAAAGCGACCTAGGAAAAAAAGCCAAATCATAAAACAGCAGTTCTTCAAAAATGACTGTTTTTTTTTGCAATTGTTTTTGGAACATTTATGTCAAGCAGTATTTGCATGGTGAATCGATTAAATGGGATCTTCGAAACAGCAAACTTAAAATTCTAACACATAAGTAACTGTAATTTGATTTCATATTCTCATTTTTTACGAGATTTTCGGTTGAGTAGCGAAATATTCACTGTTGTTGTGACACTGTGGATTAGTGAATAAAGTGGACGTATTGCTGAAACGCGTGTATCAGAGTTGTACAAAATGGATTTTCTCGATTCCGTAATGACCTTCGAAACTACGGAATCCGGAATACGGAATCCCGAATTCCGTACAACTCTGGCGTGTAGAAAGCATCAGTATTTCGAGCTAGGTCACATTTCAGGTGAAGATGTGCCGGAATTTCAACAATCGTCCGTTCATAGCATCGTTATTTTTCAACAAAAAAAGGTTGATTAACCAGAATATAATAGAATCTGGAACTATTTTTGATCTAAATTAAAGAGCCAGAAACATGAAAGATTATTCATTTGGCTCACAGTGCTTCCTTTTTTTGTTCTTTGATTTCGAACGTTTTAATAGAAAAAAAACATTCCCTCAGAGCCAACATTGATCAAAGTACCGATAAGAATTTAGTTGCCTTGATTTGATATAAAGAAAAAAATTCAAATTGCTTTGAGACTTCATACTTTTTTTGCAATTTTTCATCAATGTTTCAACTGGTTTTAAAACTTTCACAGAACAGTTTCTTATAGTATGACGCAGATATTAGAAAGATGTCTTCTTCCTTCTGGATATGATTCATCAGGCTATTAAGAGTAAAATCAAAGCATTCTTTCAGAACGGTAATCTTTTATTCTACAAAATTCCTTAGTTACACTTGTATTTGCAATAAAACTTTCTAAAGTTCGGATTCCTAGTTGCGAAAAAATATGGAATTTCAGGAAAAAACTTTATTTTTCCTGTTATCCCTATATCGGATAATGCGGAGTATCGGAAGTTTCGAACATTCTCATCTGAAAAATTGAATCAAAAACAGAAAAAAAATCGTGTTTCCTGATAGTTTCAATGTGGCTGTTTCAAGAATTTTCGCAGTGAACCAAACGTTGTATGAAAAATTTCGTCCAATTTCCAGCAAACCCAAGCACAACTAATTGGAAACTAATAATGGAATTTTTTTTATTTCTTCCAAAACCTTTCTGAAACATTAACTCTGCTTATTTTGTTTTTCACCTGTAACAAATTTTACTGTTTCATTATATTTTATTATTTTCCTGATTATCCTAGAGGTATCGTTCCGGGTGGACATTTCAACAGTTTCACAAGTTGGTCTTGCTTACAGAATTTATTAAAAAACTAGACGAAAATAGAGAAGTATTGAGTAAAATTTAGTAGAAACAGAAAATAACTTTTCTAGACAAACAGTTGTTATAACTTGGCAATTGATGAAAAATATGTAGCACGGGAACGCCCTCAACAATTACAGCCAGAAGTTAAACTAAACTGAAATAGAATATTAGAAACAGCAAAAATGTTTATACAGAAAAGTTGATTTAGCGCATGGAGTTTTCAGATTATAGGTAGCTGGAAGATAGGACAATCAATTTAGTACTTTGATGTTCACTGATAAGACACTGAAAGGAAGCAATTCGAAAATTGATAACGAGAGTATATTAGGGAACATTGAACTACGGATAATCTTTGAAAATGTTGGAGTCTACAATTGGCTTCTTGTTCTTGCTCTCTGAACAACTATTTTGTTTCATATGTATGGAAATAAAATGTCTTATTTGGGAAAATAGGAACTGAAATTTTCTATTTGTGCGAGAAGAAAAACAATTTCGTGATTTATTACATAAAATATCTAAGATAATATTTGTTATGTTTCAGAAAGTGCATTTTTTGAATTGCATTTTCTCTAGGACAATGACTCGGATCTATGCTTTTGCGTTGCCACGTAAAATGAAAAGGGAAAGGTTCAGCATAAAAAGTGATATCATTCATTCGTTAACAATAATGGTAGTAGGCTACTACTAGTAGCCCAAAGTTCACTTATAAATAGAAGCTAGAACAGATTATTCTGAATTAATTGAAGAGAACGATATAGGAAATTACATGAAAACTGAGGAAAACGGGAAAAAATATTTTTTGCTCATAGTTTTATAACTATTATATTTGTGGGTTCACTTCAAAGTTAGCGAGTATCATTTTTAAGAAGGGGGCGGAGCCTGATCTGAGAATCGCCGTTCCAACAATGAAGTTTATCATAAGACTAATGTCGAAAAATGATAGTTCGTTCGGAATGATTTTAAAACTTGTGTTTCCTCATTCATTCTAATGATTCCCAGCTGATTCATACCAGAGTTGAGCGGAATTCCGCTTTCCGCCTTCCGCCTTCCGCTTTCCGCCACTTTTTTCTTTCCGCCTTCCGCTTCCCGCCTTCCGCCAAAACTAATGCTCTTCCGCTTTCCGCTTTCCGCCTTCCGCCCGAGATATATTTTTTCCGCTTTCCGCCTCCGCTTTCCGCCGAAAATTCCGGAATTCCGCCAACATTCCGCCAAATTTCAAAGCGTCTTTTTTACCGAAAAAAGTTTATTTTTCCTATAAAAACCTGCTGCTCGACTATTTTTTCAACTAAGTTCATCGCCGCCTAGCAAAATTTTAGCTAGACTGTCCTATTTTAAGCTCCGAAATTCCGCCTTCCTCCTTCCGCCCTCCGCTTTCCGCCATTATTGTGTTTCCGCTTTCCGCTTCCGCCTTCCGCCAAAAAAAAATTTTTTCCGCCTTCCGCCTTCCGCTTTCCGCTCGAATTTTTCTTTTTCCGCCTTCCGCTTTCCGCTTTCCGCTCAAAATTTTTTCTTTCCGCTTTCCGCCTTCCGCCTTTCCAAAAACTCGTTTCCGCTCAACTCTGATTCATACAATCGCCATAGTCGTTTCGGGCATTGCCTATTTCTTACGTAAATCGGGCAATTAAAAAACTGGTTGGTTTTGAGATTTTTATTCATAATTTTCAGTTTTGGTCAGTTGTTATATTCTCGTGTATGATTCGCACAGTGATCTGAAGTACATAGAAATCAAACCGAAACACTGTTGCTGATGATTTGGGCTTTAAGATAAAACTGGGTTATACAAAGTGACATCACTATCTTAGAGTTCTATTGTTTCAGTAAACTATTGGGTTGATTTTGAAACCTTTACCTTTTGAATGACAATTATTCGTTTTCTCTGTTTCAACAACGTCTTATTGGATTTCTTAGTTTTCAGTTTCTTTAATAGTCTTTGCTTTCGTAGAGATAGATTTTTGATTTTCATTATGTGGAACTAGTTAACAACAGTTTCTTTTTCACAAGGTTCTCATATCATGATGATTTGGAAACCGAAATGTGAATCATTGTCAAAAGCTCATAACTTACAACGGCAGATAATTCTGTACAAATATGGACTTCCACGAGTTGTACGGAATGAACTTTTCTATTCCGGACTCCGGAATGACATTCGAAACTTCGGAGTCCGGAATTCGGAATAAACTCTTTTTCCCGGAATTCGGAATCCGGAGTCCGGAATAGCGTACAACTCTGAATTTCACTATATGTAGCACATCGAATCTACATTTTTCTATATTATTGGCTTGAATAAATGAAAATTGTGAACAAGCGAATCCAAGTTATGATAAAGGTTTATTGAAAATGAAAATAATCACCTTTCTTGCTGCAGTGAGACATTACAAAAATGTTGCGCTGAGAATTCAAATCTCACATAGCTAACGAGGAACAAGTGAGAAAAAAGTAACCTGAATTTTTGTCAATACAGTAAAACAGTGAGCAATGTGCCAAAAAGACTTTCTGTTTGTTAGCGAAAATAGGCGATCAAGAAAAGAAATATGAAAGTTATTGATAGTGAGCCCCATCAGTTGCCCCTTTCAAACCGATTTTGTTTAAAGATTGTTACCATGCTAAGTTTCTGTTCCAAACCAATTTTTTTCATGTTTCAAAAACGTTAAAATTTCAGTTCTGGTTCTGTGGAGGATGTTCAATAAATTTCACTTTATTTATCACGATTTTCTAGATAATATTACCCAAAATCTGATTTTTTTTATTTTTGAGTGCCGTAAATGATACAACGGCTTTTCTGAAAAAAAAAACAAAAGAATTAGGTTTCAAGAATATGAGATGATTGAAGTTTTTCTTTTATTTTATTGTGTGTCTTCTTAGCACACTACTTAGCACAGGAACTTCTTTAAAACTTCATAAATATCCTTACATCTCAATTTTTTGATAGGGAAGGGTTTTATCTTATCAATAAATGAACCCAATGATTCAGAAAAATTCAGAAAAACAAAACTTGTCAGTGTATAAACGTTTTTTTTATTTTTTTCCATAAAAATGTGCAATCCAGAAATGGAACATGCATGATTTGAAAATGTGATCAAAACAACACATTGAAACAGGAAATAAACGAATTTTCTCTGATAATGTGTTTTTTTTCCAAAGTCTCTAGTGAATTAGTTCGCTTTCAGAACTTGTGCAAATTCCGAGGACTCTCGTTCAGTATAATTAACAGTTTATTATTTTTCAGCTATCATCATGCCACAACCCTTTTTTATCAAAATGTTTTCAATAAAGTGTTTTAGCTTTTTTACACCAATTGAGTGAGATACCGGAATTTCACATGATGTTTCAATTTGTCGCGACAAACACTACTAGATAATAATCGGAAATTCAAGCCAAAGTTAGAGATAAAGAGTCTCTAAAACACTGAAAAAATACAAAATTATAAAAAAAATGGCCTCATAGATTGATGAAAAATAATTCACGGCAGAAGTAACGGTTTCGCTCACCTTTCACCACGTTTATGATTTTCTACGTGTATTTACTTATCTGTCACGACAACAATTACTCCAATTGGAATGGAATAAAAGTTGACGAGGGCTCGATAAAAGACAATGAAATAGACACGTGCATTTTGTCATAAATTGTTCACTATGTCCTCAAAGTCCTGGATTCTTTTGTTTCTAATTTTTTGTTTTTTTTTACAACTTCACCCTTTTGGGAATTCATTAAAGTGGCTCTGTTGCAACCAACTTTAGTAGAGCTATGAAGCGTTTTTTAACCAAAGCTCGGAAAACTTTTCAGTTTCTCATATCTCTTAACTTGTTGGTTGTTTATTAAAATTGCTGAAGTCAATAATTTCATACTTTTTTCTAAAAAAGTACTGTGAGTAATTAATAAAATTTGAGTCACAAACTGTTTGAATTTTGTTGACACTTCAATTACATATGGTGTTTTCTTTTTCATTGAGAAGTTACAGTTAACTTCTATTTTTAGTGTTAAGGTTCCTATTTTATTCCAAGTTTTGTACGACTTCTTTTGCTAAGCGTTCCGGTCAATCAACTAGAAATTATTTCAATTTCAAAAACATATTTTTTTTTTCATTTACATTTTATCAGTCCGTTGCGTTTCGATTTTGTCGACGGCTTCTCTCATTCAGTACTCGTTCTCTAAAATGAAAGACTTTCTGTACGGATTTATAATTCTTGATTCCATGTTTCAAATTAACCACATGAACTGTAAAAAATAATACCTGAATACTAGCGATAGCCAACCGCTATTTTGAGTACGTAATCAGCGTCCAATTTCAATTTGAAAACAAAACATTCTGCCAGAAACTTCAATATTCTTCTTCACTAATCTTGTTTAAACATTCTGAATTCGCCTTGTCGCTTGGTATCGGATAATTCACTTTTCAAACGTCTGACTGAAAAATTTGAAATTTTCCTGTTTTTTGCTAGTTTCATTATCATGTTTTTTTTTTCGAATCTTCCGATAATGGAATAGTTAAAAGGGGTAAAAAGCAATTATGTAGCACCGTGTTCAGCCGTTCAAATACAAATCAAAAAAGCTTATACCAGGTGTTCAGTTCATCGTGATTCAAAACGGCAATATTCTGTTTCCGAATTTGATTCGATTAGGAGAGGGCGGTGCTTAAATTTGGAAATCCATCGGAAACCGCTGAAACTTTCCCGAATTTAAGCTCCGCCCCCTCCTAATCGAATCATTCTTCGTCTATAAAAGACCGATTCCTCCTGCTCTCCCCATCATTCTGAAATTCCAGAATGCGTCTTCTCCTTCTTCTTTTTGCCACGTGTCTTATGACATCTACCGTATTCTCTTACGTCGGAGTTCGTCCTATATGGGCTCTCAACAAACTTCATAAACAGTTCGATGCTCTTCAGAATGCTGCTAAAAGTGGGAATGAATTCATCTTCTTGCAGTTGAAAAATGTGGATAATGGTGAGTTTTTATGGGAGTTTGGTATTTTTTAATGGATATTATTTCAGCTGATGATTCCCAGAAAGTACAGAAAATCATGGATTCATACAAAGAACAGGTATTCATACCAATCAGTGCCCTCTACATTTCCTCTGAATACACCATTGTTGGAACCTATGCCATTAAATACGGTTTTGAATTTGGACCAAGAACCTTCCAAGTGGAAATGATTGAGGTGAGACTACATAGACTACAAACACTACAAAAACTTTGAATTTCAGGATTACATGAGTCCAACTAACTGGAAGATCCAGAATATGACTTCGGACAATCAGTTATACTAATTTTTTGTGAATTAATAAAGTTTTATGCATGCAATGACTACTATGACTACATCGGAAAAATGAACTAGCTTTAGAATTGGTGCTTTCAAATAAGGGCGATATGTGACAGAAATATTTCTGGAATATTCATACTGAAGTTCTTGTTTCAGGTTTTCCATAAGAGCAGACAAGAATTTTCGAACCACTCGCAATAGAATATTGAACCGGAGCAGATAAACTTCACAAAGCCATCATTATTTTCAACTTTCCAAATGGGAAAAAACAGATTTCAAACAGAAAACAACTTTTATGAAAGTATGTATAACCAGTTCTGTGATGTTCTTCAGGCCAATACCGATAAATCAAGAGAACTCAAGAGAGCGAAATCCAGTTTTTCGTATTAAAAAAATTTGCTGCTTTGCTTATTGATTATCAACAGAAAAGAGTATGAACAGCCAGTTCTGTCGCTTTTCATAACATTAATCTGCAAAACTCGTAACTTTCTTTTTCATTTAAGAAATTTGGGATACGTTCAAAGAACTGAAGTATTAAGAGAGTAGAATAATTTTTTCAGCATCTGAAAAAAATACGATTTATATGTTTTCCTAACAGTTCTCCGGGTCATAAAGTTCACATTTTTTCTGTTCTTTGCAATTTTTATAATCATTCAAGTTCGAACTCTTTCGATAATAACTTGAACTTTCGTAAGCTTCTCCTATCTGCCTCCCTTGTAACAGCCATTCAGTTTTCGTAATTCAAAATGTGAATGTTTTTTTCCAATTTGATTCGATTAGGAGGGGGCGGAGCTTAAACTCAGAAATTCTGCCGAAACCATGAAACTATTCCAAATTTAAGCTCCGCCCCCTCCTAATCGAATCTTCCTTCCCCCAATATAAACCTTCATTCCCCTTGTCTTTCCCCTCATTCTGAAATACCAGAATGCATCTTCTCCTTCTTCTCCTTGCCACGTGTCTCATGACAACTCCCGTACTCTCTGACGTCAGAGTCCGTGGAATTCCATCTGGATGGGCTCTCATTCGACTTCGTAATCAATTCAGTGTTCTTGAGAAAGCTGTTAAAAGTGGAAACAAAGTGATCTTTTTGAAGTTGAAAAATGTGGAATTTGGTTAGTTTTTGAATAAATTATTATGAATTTAATGAATATACTTCCAGCCGATGACGACCAGAAAGTACAAGAAGCCATGGAATCTCTCAAAGGACTCAAATTCAGACCAACCAAGGCTGAATATAGCTCTCCTGACTACAAAACCATCGTTGGAACTTATGTTATCAAACAGGGTACTGAAGTTGGACCAAAAACCTTCGACGTGGAAATTATTGAGGTGAGACTACATAAACTACAAACACTACAAAAACTGAAAATTCCAGGATCACATGAGTCCAACTGGCTGGAAAATTCAAAGTATGGCTTCTGACAATCAGTGATACTATCTTTTGTGAATTAATAAAGTTTTATGCACACAAAGACTACCAAAGAACATACATCAGAATTATTGTTTTTATAATAGGACGACATGTGACAGAATTATTTATCTAGTTTCATACAGATTTCTGTTTCAGATATTCCATGAAAGGACATAAAGATTTTTTCATCAGTCATATCGCAGGGCTCACTTGAGAATCACTATCTTCATATTAGTACGACATGTGACATAATAGTTTCTCGAATCTTCATATTGAAATTTCTGTTTCAGGTTTACCAAGAATACATTTGAATATTATCGTACCGTTTGACAGAAGTTCCTTCAGTCCAAAAAATTTAGAAATGATCAAAATTCAACCGGAACCAGTAAACGACAAAGCCTTTGGGGAACAGAAAAATTTAAAAATTACCAGTCATTTCCAAAAGTTATGAAGCTAATTATTTCAGAAGCTTCAAAATTGTGGCTTGAAAAAGTCTGAAAAAAACTGTGATTGTCACAGTCCTGTTCAAAAATTTGTTTTACTTTTTCAAAAATTCATGAAAAATGACCATCTCATCTGACTTTGTTCGATTTCTAAATCGATTGGCTCCTTCAATATTTCCGAATAAATACTTTCCGCCATCACTTTTGCTTCTGGTTTCGGTGGTTTTACAATAAGGTGGAAATAATACAATACGGACTTTTGCAAAACAAAAGTTTATTTATGATTTTTTTCCTGTAAAGACAAATTCATTGAAGTCAATCAAAATTAATCGAGTAATAACGTTTTCGAAGCCCTGAAAACTTCTTTAGGAAAATATATTTGTTTTGTTAATTCATCGTTTTTTTTCTATTTCAGTTTTGTTTTAAATTTTCTAACCAATGAGAAAAAAACCGATATGTGAATATGTCCTAATAATTCAAATTCGTTTCAGTGACCCAATTGTTTTCAATTGTTTTCAATTCATGCCTGTTATCGCGCCTTTACGTTTTAGTCTCTTGAAATTTTAATTTTTTTTTACTGTATCTTGTTCTCCATGTCTTTTCTACAGTTCTGCGTAACATCGTTAAGATGTTGAACAAGTAGTGTTATCGATCGAATAGTACAAGAAATTGTCGAAATCCTTCGTAAATCATCGAAATTTTTTTATCTGAAGTATCTATGTTTCAAGTAACTGTGATCAAGAACTTGATATCGTTTTCCTGAGTTCCTGTTTGTCAATCAAAAAAGTGTGAATCAAAAAAGTCAAAACAAATAAATTTTGCTGTAAAAAACTTCGAAGAAAAGTTTACTTTTCCATGATTTCTGTTTTTGTTCGCCTAAAAACCGAAGAAATAATAAAATCTTTCCATCAAAGACACCAAAACCTTATAAAATCAAAACCAAAATATGAAGGGCTCTTATTCGTCACAAAAACCTACAGAAAAGTTCATATGAATTAATTTCCATCGTGTTTATTTGAAACATGAGCAATGATAAAATACGTTTTCAAGTTCCTTTTATAACTTTGAACGGTTTCTTTAATATATTCGAGAGTGATGTTACTGAGATAGCTAGTTCTTCAAATTGCATCCATGTTTTAGCACTTTACTATCGTTCTCGACTATATTTTCAAAATTTCCGAAGTTCTTCAAAACAGAGTTTTATTCTAAAAAAACTTTCAGACAAGATTCACAGATTCATGTTTTCTGTTAGTATTTGTCTTAAAAGTTTTATATTACTATTTTTATTGTTGCGATACTTTGGTAAATGAAACTACATACCCACAAAAAATATTTTTCTTCACAAAAATTCTAGCCAAAATAAAAACAATAGAAATCAATTCCCATCGTTGTGCTCCGCTACAGTGCCATAAACAAGAAGATGGATGATTTTGAGATCCTGGAATAATATCAATGTTTCAGGTTTTCCATAGAATAATAGGTGGTCTATCAAAATCAATCAGTCTATAAAATTGACTTCGGTGTACCATTTTTTTTTTTTACAAAATACTATGAAAAAATGCAGAAAACTAATTCAAATCTACGGAAATTCATAATCTAGCATCTGGCTATATCAAACAAAGGAATGAGGCTCCACCCACTTTTCGAA
This sequence comes from Caenorhabditis doughertyi, assembly GCA_963572265.1. Classification (NCBI taxonomy): domain Eukaryota; kingdom Metazoa; phylum Nematoda; class Chromadorea; order Rhabditida; family Rhabditidae; genus Caenorhabditis; species Caenorhabditis doughertyi. The sequence goes on along the minus strand of OY751556.1, from coordinate 23,807,413 downwards.
AACCACACACATTCACACTTGATACTCTTTATTTTTAAGTGATTACATAGACAAAAACAAGCATTTTTTTTACTCAAAAAAGCAGCATTTCAAAGCATTTCAAGGGGGACACAAAACATTTCAGACAAGTACAAAAAACAGTGTTATATCAATTGAAAAAGGACCAAAAGGGACAAGAAATGAAGAGTGGAGAACACAAAAATGGTTAAAAAAAGAAGAAAAAGCCAGAGAGCGACAGGACAAAGACAATCAAATGAAGTGAAAACATTAGGAGAATACGAGTGATGGGAGGGGTTAGAACTCCTTAGCGGCAAGCTCGTATGACAAATGCATAGCTTCTCCTACCAGAATCATGATTGAGGTGACGGCAAATACAACCAGAGAGAAGACGATTAGAAGGACACGATCCAAAACGGATGCCAAGTATTCCCATTCCAATGCGTATCTGGAAAATAGTAATTGAACACCATACTGGGAATACTTGTTGAAATAGATTTGATTTCAAGTTGATGAAACAGGCGTTTGAATCAGATATTTAGAATGAAGATCGAAAAATAGTACTTAAAATACGCAGAGAACTTCAGAGAAAACTAGCATCATTTCTAGATGCTCTCAAAATGTCAAGTTGGTGAAACAGATTGTAAACTGTAACTGGAAAATTGAAACCAAAATAACTGAAGTCATCGCCTTAAACAACAGACTAAGAACGAACTGAACTTTTTTTAAAGATGTAATCTGAGGTTCATGAAACTTGTGTTCTTGTCAAGGATATTAGATTAAATTTGCAGAACAGTTTGCGCGAGTCAGGCACGCCGAAAAGTTACTGTTTCTGGATTTTTATTTCCTGAGCACCGTTTTCTATCGGAAAAATATACATTAAGCACTCCGGAGACTTTGCTTCAGCAGATGAGAGGTTTATGAAACCGATTTTTTCAACTAAAAAGTTCTGAATGATGTTTTTGAATGAGAACAAGGGAATGTACATTGAAATATTTGGAAGCTATTTGGAACGCCTTACTGGTAACTTTTTCACAGAAAGAGTGATCTGATGCTGATGTAACAGGTTTTTTTCAAATATATAGGTCATAAAAAGAAATCGAAAGATAGTTAACGCGAGTGAGAGACGCAGAGGATTTCGTCCTCACTCCTTGGGCAATATCGGACAATTACGTTCTTTCGTTTAGGTTTTCTAACCAACACTTTTCAATTATGTTTCTAAAATAGTGCCACCCGAACGCCCAATGCAAAAGTAATCATTTGAGAATCTAATCTGAAGTTACTGGAACAGTGAACTAAAGTTCCCTGCAGAAAGGAGAGAATGTCATGAAAGAACAAGAATGAAGGAAATTAGGAGGAAATTAACGCGAGTGAGAAACGCAGAGAAACTAATGTTTCTGGATTTCTATTTCTAGACTAATTTTTTTCTATTAGGCACTTGGAATCGACAATTTTACCCTACACTTTTCAAATGTATTTTTCAAAATGATTTCGGATCAATGGGTTTTGCAGTGTGATGTCAATTCTGAAGATTCTGATCTGAAGATTATGGAACAGTCAACTAAAGTTCTTTTATCTTAGTGGAAAAACGTGGGAAAGGATGTGAACGACCAATAACAGCAAAAAATATAAAGTGAACTACAATTCGGAAAACTACCATCGTCTTTTAGAGATTTACAAACATATCTCAAGCGGGTGGGACAGATTCTAAACGCATTTTAATTAGGCCTCGTTCGAAGCAACAGCAAAGATAAATTAAATACTGTTTTTGATCGGTTTTTATTAATCTGCAGAATTTTTTGAAAAGTTGAGTCGAAATCTAAATTTGTTTGAAAAATTATGTTTCTGCTGGTCTTTATGAAATTTTCTATTTCTCACAAACTATTCAAGAATACAGAATTCACGTGCAATCTGTTCAAGAGATTACCGATTCCTTACTTTTAGAGAAATAACAGAAACCACGCTAACTTTAGTCATAAGAACTATGAAGAAAAACAGTGAGCATGAAACACAGAAAATTTCCTGATCTTAACTCTACTGTTCCAATGTTCTGATAAGTTCTCAAGGTGCTGGAACGAGTTTCATTAGCATTCCAATTGCTGTATCCTATAGAGAGAGTAAGAGTGAGCGCGCAACAGAAAAACACAGATGAACACAGAGAATTCCAATATCATCGTCGGAAGTGCCATAAGGGTTGCTTTTAATATTCTTATCTTTCTTATCTTTATTCGATGAAACATAATTTTTCAGATAATTTAGTAAAAAAAAATAGTTCTTGACGCAGATCATTTTGGCATTTACCCATTTTTCCGTGTTTCAACTAACCCATAAGGTGTCTCTCTTTTTTCATGTTCCAATAAAATGCCATGCTTTATCTTAAAAACCCTCACCTTCTCTTCAATTTGCTCTCCAAAATAGTCGAATCCCCAGTCACAGAAAAAGCTGAAATTGCAGATGCACTGAGCATAAGGGGTCCAGGCTCTCCATGAGGAACAGAGATGGCTGCTGGAACCTTCTTGCGACCCGCTTGACGCAGCTGTCCACGTTCTCCACCACCACAGTCTGGAAAAGGGGAATTTTCCAGGGGAACTTTTTGGGTATTTTTTTCAGTTTCAATTTTTCCAGAAAGCCGTTCTAATCAGTTTTCTGCAATAGATAGCTTAACATTTCTTGTAATGCTAAAAAAATACTCCATTCAGAATAATTTTTTCTGTTCCACAGTCTAAGTTTTATATCAACTATCAGCGTTGGACTGGTATCACTTTATTCAAAACTCACTTTTAATTCCATTTTGTTTATTCGAATTGATTTTCTTCACCAGTCGCCTCCAATTTCTTCTGGCAGCTTCTCGTTTCATGTCGTCCATGCTTCTGGAAAAAATATTGTTGATTTTTACTAAGGAGGAAAGTGTAATTATCAATTATTTTCTTAGGCGTCAGACATGAAATAGTTGAAACAGAAAAAATATTTTGTTTTTGAAAATTTTCTGAGCTCATTAAGCCCACAGGTCCGAGAGTTCAAGAGAGGAACATGTCTGTTAATTATACCGTTTCAGAAACTTTTTTCAAAGATATTAAGGTTCGGTGCATATTTATTTATACACACCAAAGTTGTACGGAATGGATGTTCTTAATTCCAGAATTCGAAATCCGGAATCCGGAATTCGGAATCCGGAATGATTGGCTTTGCGAGATTCAAAGCATAAAACAGCGAGTGAGCTCGAAAAATAGATTAGCTCCGTTTTTATGTGCATTTTAGAAGCCGTTTCAGTCTAGAAGCATTGAATACCGGAATATCGCTCAAATATTCTCCATGACTCTGCTATTTTTCTTGATTTGAAAAATTTGAGCTGTAACGGAATGAAATTTTATCATGCGGAATCCGGAATTTGGAATGAAATCCAATTTTTCGGAATCCGGAATCCGGGATACGAAATGAAAAAAAACCTCGGAATACGTACAACTCCGTACAACTCTGATACACACCACTTTTTCAAATTGGATGATAAAAAAAACGTCTATGAGGAATCCATTCACTGTTCTCTAGAAATTTTGAATTCAAGAGCTCATGGAATGGTAAGTTTTTCACCAAAAACATAAAGTTTGTTGTTTCAGGATGCGCGGATAAAATCAGTAAACTCATTCTTGTGGTTCCGCAATCGATGCAATTAGTTTATTATTTTGATTGATGGATTTTTTGAAGTGAGAAATAGCAAAATGTCTAACAATATACCTTATACGTAACTTTGGAGAAACATGCGAAAATTCTGTTTCTCTTCCTTACTGAAGATGATAAGGGTAAGTTCGTGATTTCTTTTGGGGTTAGCGGATCGGATTGTTAGGGTACCTGTTTCAGAACTTTAGCAAACAGGTCTCAGCAAAGTTTAGGATACTTGGCAGCAGTGTGTGATTGTCGACAAAAATTTTGACAAAAATCGACAAAGAAAGTGTCGATACTTTATCGATATTTTATCGATACTTTCCCAAAAGTGTCGTTGAAGTATCGATACTTTATCGATAAAAGTATCGATAATTTATTGACACTTTTCGACACTCAAACGTTGCTGACCTTTACGTGGAATAATGCTATCCGGTTTTTTTCCAAAAAAGTTGCTGTCAACGTGAAAGTCCGTGACCGTAGTTTACAACAGAGTATCGGAAAAAGTGTCGATAAAATGCAAATTATCGACAAAAAACGTGTCGATATTTTATCGATAAATATGGTATCGTGTTGGTATCGATAATTTATCGATAAAATGTCGATAAAAGTATCGATAAAGTGTCGACAATCTTTCGACACTTTTTTTTAGTTCATTTGTCGATACTTTATCGACACTTTTTTCGATAAATTTGTCGATATATTTATCGAACTGGTGTCAAATACACACACTGCTTGGCAGAACGGCTTATTTCCACAGACCCCTTTGTTATTTCGAAACAGTGAGACTAGATATTAATGAAATGTTGCAAAACTCAAATAGTTTTTGGAACAGTTTTTTTTCCGACTCTTTCTCTGTTACTAACTAATTACCAGACATGAGCGGAATTCCGACTTCCGTCTTCCGGATTCCGGATTCAAAAGTTTCTCTTCCGCTCATGTCTGCTGATTGCCAGCCTCATGTTTTATTACAGTTTCATGATGGTGAAATAATTCCTGTTTATTAGCGCATAATTGGTATCTTTGTAGTGCGATCTTTGAAAATTTTCTTCAAAAGATGTAATCCCTTCCAATAATGCCAATCTATTGCAGGTTATCGAATTTCGCTGCGTTAATTTTTCTGTTCCAGATCCAACATAATATTTTTTAAAAACATTTTCAACCCATTGGGTGCTCGGGTACTCTTAATACAGGGTATGAACTCACATATAACTCCTCGCACTAATCGGTGCTGCCAATGGAGCTCTTCCACTTCCACTTCCCGACTTCAGAAGGTTCAATCCAGAAGATGATGACGTCACTTTTGGCATTTTTTGATTATTTTTATTAATATCAAATCTCTTTGGCTTCTTTTGATCCTTCTTTCCAAATGTTACACCAGTCTCATTCCAAAGTTCCAGGAGCATTGTGGGAGGACGCATTCGGAGCCAATGAGCAATCTGAAACCAGGAAAATGGCTCGAAAATTTATTAAAACCGAAAAAAAAGCAACTCACCCTCCCGAAAAATATATACGAAACAATTGGTGACACTGGTTTTGCGTACATCTTTTGTAGATGAACATTCAGGATGAAAGCCGTAAATAGGGTTCCGATGAATATGATAAAAATGATTGAGAGATAAAATATTCCAAAAAGTGGAACAAAATCAGAAGATGTTGGCATTTGTTCAGAAACCATCATCATTAGGATAGACATGGCAAGAAGGGAATCGATTCCGAGGGAGAGTTTTTCTCGTCTGGAAAATAGGTGGTTTTTTGAATTTCTGTAAAAACTGTAATAGAAGAGCCCTCTATCAAAACTGCACCTCTGTTAGAACTGCACTATTTTAGTTTAAAAATGGCATTGAATTAATATTAAGGAACCTAAAATCTTCTACGTTCAAATTGAAACACATAAACTATAAGTTAATAAATATGAAAAATGTTGGGTTTTGCAACGAACAATTAAGTTACTATTATAAAGTTGAGGTTAACATTTTGATAAACAGATAGTTCTACTTCTTTTGAAGTTTTACGAACTTTTATTCATTTGTTCCCAGAAATTAGGCACGGACAAATAGAAGATTTAAGTTTACTAGAATATTCCCTTCAATATAAAAGCCCTCAAATCGCTCGAGACAATAAAAAAGACATCTTTTCCTAATACAGTTGCAACAATTTATTGAAGTATAGTGATCCTATAACAAAAAAAGGTTCCATAAAAAAGGAACCGTTTCCAATGGGACCTTTTTTAGGGGATCTTTTTTTGATGGGACTTATTTTTTGATCTTGGGACCTTTTTTGATGGGCCTTTTTTTAATCTTGGGTCTTTTTTTTGATCTTGGGATCTTAATTGATTGGACCTTTTTTTATGGGACCATTTTTCTCATGGGTCCTCTAAACTAGGACAGATGCAAATTTTTTACGTCCAAATTGAAACACATCGTTCATATATTTGAAAAATAAAATTTGGATCTTGCAACAAAAAATTAAGTTACTGTTATATGGGTTAAGTAAACTTTTGAATAATTTGAACGTAGCCATTTATCCTTTTTTAACCAGTTTCCAGAAATAAAATTTCAGAAAATTCACCTCTCCGAACTCGTAGAAGCAGCTGTGAAGAATCCAGTAACAGCCACCAGCGTGATAACAGATGTTGGAATCACCAAATTAACAATATAATACAATGGCTTTCGTCTAACCACCAAAACTGCTTCCAACAAAACCCATGGCTCCGGACAACAGACAAACTTCTCTTCGACTCTTTTGATATTAAAACTGACCACTACCCATTCTTCGTTTGGAAGGAAATTATCCATATTTACAGACTCGTATTCAGGTTCATAATTGATATCAGATTTGGAGGATGTCCATGAAGATATGGTTAGTTTACACGCTTGTTGATCGTACGGGAAGAATCTGGAAAATGATTTTTTTCGGTTTCGGGTAGTCTTCATCTAGAGAACGGTTGGGTTCGGAATGTTAATTGAATCTTATGTCGAACTTTAGTTTTTTAATACTCTAGTTTGATTTTTAAAAATTTATTTCAAAATTCCGTTCTAGTTTTGAAATTGTCGGTTTCCGAATATTCACTTCAGTAGTTCAGTTTCCAAAAAAAAATTAATGGTTGAATTGTAAGTGAGCTTAGTTTTTTTTTTAAATTCAGCCTGTATAGAGCAAAAATAATTAATCTAGAAAACACGGACAAGTTTAACACATCATTAGGCCTGAGTTTTTCTGAATGGGCCCCGAGTTTCTTATATGAACATTTTTCAGTCAAAACCGAAATTCAAGTTCTAAAATGTCTGTTTGAAATGTGAATCGTTTTGCAGACTTTTACAGAATTGGTTTAAAAACTGTCGGTTTCTGATTGCTCCTTTCTGAAACAGTTAGTTTCAGAAATGATGTTCTCGTATTTCAGTTCCGATATGCCAAAATTGTTTCAAAGTTTTTCAAAGTGTCGATTGGCTGATCCAAAACGATCCCAAACTAATATAATTTAACGAAAACTGGTAAAAATCTCACTATCAGATAATCTCTTTTCAATCCCAAAAACTAACCGAATATCCAACAAACAACTGGTTCGATACAATGCTGGATACATGAACTTCACTTCCGCTCCTTTTTCTCCTTTCCAATAGTTCGTAGTCACCACTACATTGATATAACGTTCAGTTTCCTCTCGATTCATCACAACACTGAAATAAAATAGATAAGCCCTGACCAAATTTAATAGCACTTTTCCAACTTTGTGAGAAATATGGAAGTTCTGATTCAGTAATTTTTTTAGGAAAAAATATGCTTGCTAGGGGTTTTTCGCCGAAAAAAACTGAGCTTTTTGTGGGCGTGGCTTACCTATTATACAAATAAGTGTCCGGAAGCCAAATAGCGTCAAAAGGCAGAATAGTTGTGTTAATCATTCCGTATAAATACGGATTCCATCCGAGAAAATCATCGTTCCACTTCTGAATTGCCCACACGTTCAAATCCACATTTTGTTGTTTTTCGTTCTGGAGTGCTATTCTGTGGTAAGTATGGATAGAATAAGCTTACAATGGAAAGAATCTGATATAAACTCATTGAAAAAGAAACTGTTGTTGGTTTGGAATGATTCATCACGGGACGCACGCGACTGTCGTATCTGAAAATGAAAATTAGACGTATGAGTGCAAGAGAATTAGTCTAAGAAACAAATGCTTTTAAAATGAGCTTTCTGAAACTGGAAAAAAAACTCTTTTCGAATTTGTGAATTTGTTTTTCACCACTTCAAGTTTATTTTAAAGTTTTAATAAATTGAAAAAACCGATTATGAAGTTGGCTAAGGTAATTCAAACTGAGTTTAGTGAACTATCAACTTCTGTTTTGGAGCCACTTTCGGTTTGATACTAATTACGAAAACAGGCCTTTAGCTTCTAGAATAATTAAAGGATGGACTTTAATGAGACAGACTGTATAGAAGTATAACGTACATTTTCGAAAACAATGGAAATCAAAATTTTCTTTACCGCTGTCGTTGCCAATCGAATTACGGTAATAATAACAATTTTTATGTCTACGTGTTGAAACAGGAGCTACTGTTTCGCCAGCTTCAGATAGTTGTTTACTAACGGTGATTCATTTGGTTCTGACATGGGTAAACTTTTTTAAAATTTTCCACTTCATCCGATCCAAATAACCTCGAATTCATGTCTTTAGTATTCTTTGTCTAACCGTGCTTCCTAAATAAGACGTGAAAAAACTACTGTTCCATCTATATTTCAAGGCTTTCAAGTTTTTTCTGTTATCGTTATCAAAAAAATATTGGTGGCAAACGAACATTCTAAAACTTCCCGTTTTACTCAGGCCGTAAAATTTTTAAGTAATTGCGAATAATATTGTTCTTCGCGTGCAAAAAAGTATGAAAATTGTAAAACTTGACACATTTTTCGCATATCACAGGTATGATCGATTTGCTATCAATTTGACATGAATGCTAATCATGAACGAGCTATGATTTTTCAAAATCGAAATTTTTTATAAACCATCAAGCGCAGGAGTATCCCTAGCATTCCGAAAATCAAATATCAACTGTCCAAAACCGAAAAATTTTCTAAATTTCACAATGAACTTCCTGATTCAATATCGACCCAAACGTTCATAGGGCTACGTTAAAGTGCTCTTTATTTGCCTTCAAACTTTTAACAAACACTTCAAACAATAATAAAGTCCAGGAATTATTCTAAATAGCCTATTCCCACAGTAATTTCACAACTTTTTGAACTTGAAACAAATGAAACTGGACATTCTGGTTATTTGGAACATGAGCAATGACAAAATACGTTTTCAAATTCTTTTTATTATTTCGAAGTGTTTCTTTCCTACATTGGTAAACGGCTCCCGATAATTCCAGTTCATCTCGTTCTAGACCTTTTATCCAAACCTTTTTTTTTAATCCAACTTTCCCTCCCTCACTCCCCTAACTTTTTACCTTCTCGGATCCATCAAATCTTTGGCCAACCGGATGTGTGGCAGAAACTCGCCGTAGTCATCCATCAATGCTTCTCCTGAAAAGAAAAAAAGAAAGCAATAAGTAGTCAGAGAGCAATATCCACCACCCTCACCTTACTCTTTTATTCATGTAATTTACTTGGGAAACTGATTTTCATGAATTTTGAAATGCTTTTTGGAAGGGTTGAAGAAGGGGTACTCGTCATAATTTGGGTACATTTATGGGTACATTATGAGTCAATTTTGATGGCCTAATTTTTTCTAGAGCGCCAGTGTAGGAGGTAAACAATGTATGAAACTAATGATGTGAAAATTCTGTTTTAACTTCATCATTTCAATAGAACTGTTAATTTAATATGGTTCTCACACTATTCAAGAAAAACAACTTTGCAGGTTTTTCAGTATTCTTGGTACAAATGTTGGTCAGTTTTGACTCATTCGGAAACTTGTAACCAGTTTTTTTTGGTCAAAAAGTTGGAAAATCTACAAATAAAAAAGCACTAATATGTGAAGTTACTGTTCCAGTTATACCATTTGTGTGGAAATGTAATGAAGATCTAGTGAAAACAAACGGCCGGAAAAATGAGAAATATCCAATTATACTTCTATTATTTTCACTCCATTTTCTTTGGTTTTGGATTGGAGCCAATCTTTGTTCACTTATTTGCAAAAGTCTGACACCCTGAATAAAAGGCAAAGCGATAAATGCCAATCGGGTCGAAGTTACAGTAACAATCGGAAAATACTGTAAGCGTTAGCGCTGCGCTATAATCCCGAAGTGCCAGGAATTCACGCAAATCAATAAATCCTCTGCGTTCGAATATTTCAATGTTCTTTTAAAAATCAGTTTCAGTTATTTGACTTCTGTGTGACAGATAAATTAGTTCACTGAAATGAATTTTTATACTTTCAAAATCTCGAAACAGTCATAAAAGAGAAAGTATCTAGAATTCTGCTCAATCAATTTTTCGATCAAACTTGATACATACAAATGATACACAACAATAAAATTAAGCGCTTTTTTCCTGTTTCAGAATTGTGGTATTCACGAAACTGAAGAGACTGTTTCATTCATTTAGCGACAATTTGATAAAACCGTTTGAGATGAAATTCTGCCTTTTGTTTCCTGATTATTTCCTTTGTTTGTATGTATTATGTCTATTCTGTGTATGGTTTCCATTTCACGTTTACAAGTGACGTACAATAAATAAATAAAAATAAAATGAATAGTGAAGGTTTGCTAGGTTAACATTTGGGATAGGTCTCAATAGTTTTTTGCCGAAAACTGGAGTGGAACCATTATGTCCCCTAAATCTTCTAGTTGAAACCATAAAATCTTTTCAATTTTTTGTATAATTGAAGGTTTAGTTTCTGTTTCACTCATATTTTTTTTATCCCATCACTGTTCATAAACCAGTTCGACGCATCTATTACTCTGTTTTTTTCACAGATGGAAAAGTCACTTGCTAACCCACATTACCTAAGGCTTATTAAACCTAGGAGATGTTCCAGGTCTAATTAAAAAAAATGTTTCCCAAAAAACTTTTTGAAATTTTTGCTCTCTATGTCATCTTTGGAGCCTTGCATTATCAAAAGTTCTCAATTTTTGCTCTTTCCCGTTTTCAAAAAGTCCATTTGACACCAAAACCCAAAAGAACACAACTCACTGGCTCCGCACACAGCTCCAATGATCGTCAAGAACCATCCGACCACCCTCGCCATTGAGTATGTAGAAGAGAGAGGTCAAACACCTGAAAGAATTTGGAATTTGGAATATGGAATACCTCTTTTTGAAGATTAGAGAGGGAGACAAGAGAGGAAGGCTCTTGAAAAGACTCAATTATTCAGAAGGGGGGAAAACATTGAGGCGTGAAAAATGGAGGAAGGAGAGAGGGGAGAGAAAGTAGAGAAACAGAGAGAACAATTGGTAGAGGATATGATTTTTGGATTTAAAAAAGTATTGAGGTTCTTTGAAATTAAGGGCTAGAATCTGAAAGAATTTTCTGATTCTAAGCGTCAATTAGTTTTCTTTTTTTTATCCGAAAAAGGTTTCCATGTTCTCAAATAGTTGAAGATTTTAGAAATTCCATCACGCGAGTGAATGAGGGCTGGACTAAAAATCTTTATTTTACGAAATTAAAGGAACATGAAAATCGTGGATTGAGAACCTATACAATTCCTCAAAATTTGTAAAAGCCGTCAAACCGTAAACATAACATGCCAACACTGAAGTTAATGTCAAAAAAAAGTAATTTTTTCGAGGAAATTCGGAACAGTGGGGGAAAAGGGAATTTTACTTATTTCAATCAACCAAGCAATACATTTCTTTAAAAAACTCTTTTTGTTAATTTATTGGAAAAGCGTATTTTAATTGAAAAATCATCTGTTTCCTGCTTTTGTGATATTTGAAGAAGAAACAAAGCCATGGGTTTATGGCACGATAATTTTTGACATGATTCTATGAAATTGGTGTTCAGCTCAAAAAAAATTGAGGCGATCACTAACTCTTTCAGACAACTCGAGGTATTTTTCTTAAAACCGGAACAAATGTGGAAAGTAAACAGAAGAGTACCGGTTCCAATGAAATGAAAGTAAACCTGATATTATGTGATAATCACTGAGTTTTGAATAATTGAGCTAAAAGTAAAATGTTCACATTCATTGTCTGTTATCAGTTTTAGACTTGTACAAGATGTTCCAAGAAAAAAGGAACTGAGACACAAGTTTAAGCCAACGGTAATTTGACCAAAGTTATTCTATTTTTTTGAGACAGAAGTTCTGGAAGAATGTGATATGAGAGCATGGTAAAACCACCAGTCGAAAAAAAACTTTAGGAGAGGAAGAGAAACTTCGTAGACTTGAATTCCAGCGATTGAGTTCCTCCGAGCTTGGATAAGATGATAATTCATTTTGGAAACTGTGAACATTGGCTACTTTTACTCAAAAATTTCTCGTATAAATAGAGAAGGAGTACAGCTTTATTCACGCGTTTCTATTCACAAGGTCCTATTACTTGCCTGTAAGTTTTTATAATTTTTGTGAATAAATCGAAACCGAAAAAGTTTTATTTCAAAGTGAAAAACTAATGTTTCAATTTGCAGTTAAATAAGATCTTCAAAGCTCTGTGTTTGTTTGTTGATAAAAGGAATAATATGTTTTCAGACTACAATTTCTGAATGTTATTGGTGAAACAACCAATTATCGAACATGAATTTTTAATCATAATTGGTCAAAAAATTATGTGAGCTTGTTGAAACGGAATAAAAATACATAAATTACATCACCTCTCTGAGTTCTCAGACTCTAAATTATTCAAGCGCCGCGCTTCAGAATTCAATTGTAAATGTTTGGAATTCCCAGAGAAGTGCGGAGTATATCTTGATGACAAATTCCGAGCACAAGAATCATTATTTCTCACACAATTAGCACAGCATTAATTATATTAATAATGGAATCTCCAAAAATCGAAAGTATGTAACAGGAAATTTAGTTTTTTTTTCATTATTTCGTCGTCGTTTATAAAACTAGAGTAGTCTACTTCGTGATGCTGGAAAATGATACATATCTAGTAAAAACTCTGAGAAACTAAACATTCGAAAACTGGTAATACTTAATACTACTTGAAATAATACTTGAAAAATCAATTGATATGCTCTATGGCGGAATTTTTTATTCATTCCTCAACAAATCGCGATTTGAGAAACAAAAATAATAAGAAGAACCCACAATCTAGAGATGCCAAAACAGGAATTTAATTTTCACTTTCTGCCAGAAAATTCTTAACAACCTTAACTGGAAGAAAAAAAAAATCAGAAATCTAACCTGCTGACTTCGAAACTGAAAATTCAACTCCTCAATCTATTCCAGAAAACCATCCTTCATAAGCTCCGCCCACTTCTTTTTTCTTTTTCTAATTCTATTTTCACTAAGCCTTCGAACCACCGACTAGTGAGGAAGAAGAAAATGTTAGAAGTTGGGATTTTGAAACATGAAAAAATTAAATACCATCTTACTGATTAGTCGAATAATTAGGTTGAATTTATCAAATTATTGGAATGAAAAAGTTGCAAAAAATGATTAAAAGAAAGCGAGAACTATCAGTTTTTCTAGCTTTTAAAACCTAACATGTCCATTTAGAAACCGAAATTTTTCTCCACAAAAAAAAAACCTTCCCCCAACAGGCTCCGCCCACTTTCTCCCTCCTGAGCATCAACTTCACTCCCTCCTCCCATCATCTATTTGAAAGGTCTCGAGAAGAAGTAAGTGGCCGTAGAAATTGAGGGGTAAAAGTAACGATGACCCCTGGGCCCTAATGAGTACGCCTTTTTTCTCTCAAATAGAAAACAATAGGAAATTGGAAAAGAGAAAAAGAGCATAGAGACAACCACTTTTAGAGGGGGAGGGGAAGGACAAAACTGCCCTCTAAAAGGGTATAGGAATCAAAAATGGAGAGAGAAAAGAGAAAAGAGAGAGAGGGGAGAAATGTAATAAAATTCAATTGAACTTCGGGAGACAGAATGGGGATGAGGGATCAAAGAGGAAAGCTTGGAAATTTGGAAAGAATTGGTAGGAGACATAAGACGGAATGTGAAACGTTTGATCTGAAAATGTGATAATAGGTATAAAGTTTGGATATATCCATGGCAGGACGGTTTTTTGAGCGTCCGTAAAATTTTACGGGGACCGTAAAAACTCCATCCGCAATATCCGTAAAAAATTTTAGGTCCCTTTTTAGCATTTTGAGCAGGGTTTTGGTATTTTTGAACTCGTGTATTGTGAAAAATTAGTTTCGGAAGTTGATGTGCTTTTTTTTTTAATGAGAAAGGCTCATGCAGCTTCTGAATCAAATTTTACTTTTTTTACGGAATTCTACACATTTTACGGATTTTCAATCCATAAATTTTCCGTTTTACGAATTCCGTAAAACAAAAACTTTACGCCTAGCCCTGATCCATGGTATCGATTTTGAACTGTTTGGCTTGATATCTAGAAGTGAAAGTGATGTAGCTGTAACTGAGACTCAAAAAATACGATCGGTCCGTTCTGTGAATCGCGATAAAACTTTGTGATTGAAACCGAAAAAAAATAATAATTTCTTGAAATCTGAAGAAAAAAATTAAGTGAAACTGTTGTTCCGAGTTGTATTTCCGTTTTAAGTTTGAGTTATTCACTTAAGATATTCCATGAAAGATGTTTTAAAACGGATGGGTTTGTAAAAACTATTCAAGTAACCGTATTGGCATTATCACTACTTATAACATATATCAGACACCAAGAATAGAAAAAAAAATGAATACAGTTTTTCGAATTTTTAGTCAAGTTGCAATTTTCATGTTTTGTTTCTATTTTTTTCATTTTTTGTTTTGGGCTCGAAACGAGATAATTTGAGTATTTGCAACGGGCCTGATTTTTTAGAATGAAAAACTTGCTTTGGATCGGACCTGAAAAATGAGAAACCGATTATTTCGGTTTCTCAGCCAAAATTTGTTATAGGATAGGTGAAACAGTAAGAAAAGGGAAATTTCAAAAGGAGTTTTGAGAGATCACTTTCGGAGAACTTAGAAGGATTCTATACAATTGGTCCGTTCTGTGAATCGCAACAAAATTTTGTAGTTGAAACCGGAGAATTTTTTTTGGAAATCGGAATAAAAAAAAAAATGAAGTGAATTTATTGTTTCCGATTTTTCTGAAGAAGCAAAATTGGCATAATCCCTACTCATGACAGATATCAGACACCAGGAAGAAAAAAATTACAAACTAAAAAAATAATGAAAAAATCAATACAGTCGTTCAAGTTTTTTGTCGATTCGCTATTTTCACGTCTAGTTTCATTGCTATATTTTTGGTCTCGAAATATGATAATTCAGAATTCTGCTCGACTGTTCAAAGTTTTGTTCCAAGAAGAAGAAGCAAAGCACAATAATTTCGATTTCTCAGCCAAAACCTGTTTTAGGATAGGTGAAGCAGTGAGAAAACGAAAATTTCAAAAGAATCGATCCGTTCTGTGAACCTCAATAAAATTTTGTAGTTGAAATTGGAAAAAAAATTGATAAGTTCTGAAAGTGCGAAATCGAACAAAGCAACATTTCGAATTTCATTTCGGTTTCAATATGACTTTAACCATCTAAGTTGATAAATTCGTAGGTTTATCAGAGTTTTACATTTTTTTGCAGAAATTATGTATTGGCAAAACCATTCCTCATGACAGACATGAAACACCAGAAACAGAAAAAAAAATCATACATATTTTGAAAATAACTGACACATTAGTACGATTTCTTTGTTAAGATGTCCTTTTTTATGTCTGTTTTCAAGACTGATAAAAAAACTGTTTAGTAAAAAAAAGGCAAGCTTCATGATTTTTCAATCTGGAAAATTTGGTGATTCAGATTTTGGATAGAATCGAAATTCGAAAATCCTTCGACGTGTTTGCTGAATTGATTACAATGAGGTGTATCTGAAACAGTGAAAAAAGGGAACTAGAAAGAGAGAAGAGAAATGTACCACAATTGTAAGTTTCACTTACAGTGAAAAAGCATAAGCCCCTCGTTTATTAGTTAGCTCACTTGTCGAAACCTAGTATGGGATAACTGGAACAGTGAAACACTCGGAACTATCTTATTTTTTCAATTGAAAATTGAAATCAGAAAGATGAAATTGTAAAAAAAAAGAACCATCAAGGGTTTCTAAAAAAAATCCAAACTCCTCAAATCGGGATACGACATTGGACAAGACAGTTCTTTAGACAGTTGATCCCATCACCAGAAACAGTCGAACTAATTTGAGCAATTTTGATGAGATCAAAATAGAAAATGGAAACAGTGAAAACTTACATTTCCATCTGTCCTGTTAATACTAGGGTAGTTTTAGTTCCGTGAGGGGATGTTACCCAGTGGAATTTGTTTCTAAAATTGGCAAATGATAAGTTTATGAAGCTGGGAAATTCTGTAATTTTACATTCTGAACTTTCTATTTTGCTTTTCAGTTTCGGAACCTTGGCCTTATGTTTCAAACATCTGATGAGAATACATGCAGTTAGGCCAACTTCCCATCCTTTGAATTGCCAAAAGTTAACTTAATTGATAATTTTCTAGTTTACCTCAGAATACCTCTACCAAAGTGGCACCTCTAGTAAAGTGGCACGAAACAAGGTGTGTTGGTACAATAATTTTTGAATTCCATTGTAAAATAAATGCATACATTTTTGTAAGAATGAAATTATCCCAAGAACGTAGATCTTCAATAATCTACTCGAGAAATAGTGAAATTTAATTAACAATTTTGATACGAACTGAGAGATTTTTTTTCTGTTTTCGAGCTCCTATTAACTAATCAACATGTAAGTGAGACCCTGATTCAAGAGACATTTTTCAGAAAAACAAGCCCTACTGGAAGAGCAAATGACCTTTCTTCTTATTTATTTTATAGGAGATGTGGAACAGTCCAAAAATTTTTAGGGGTTTAATGAAAAATTAGCAATGGTGATTATTTCATCAAAATACCATTCAAAATAACTATTTATCTCCTATACTGGGTATCAAAAACAGTGGAATTTTTCATTTCAGTGTTATTCCTAACGTCCAATTGTCGGATAATCATTTGTTCAAGTTGGGGCCTATACGATAAAATCGAAATGGCATTTCGAGACCTTTAAAAAATGTTCTGGAAATCTAGGGAGTATCACCTTCTGCAATGAAATTGAAGCTTTTTTTGATCTAGATGAATATCGGATATTAGAAACAGTAAGCATTTCTGTTTTAATAGTTTATTTTCAAGTGGAAACTATTCCGAGTTATAGTTCTCATTTGGTTGGGAAATTAGAAAATCCGAATAATTTTAGTTCACTTTCATAACCAAATAAAAGTCCTTGATTATTTGAGTTTTATTCTTGCTTTTGTAAAAAGAAGAAACCGAAACCAACATACAACCGAGACTACCGTGAAATTAAAGAAGTCACTGAAAATGAAGTGTGAGAAACCGGGAATTATTATGAATTGAGGCAAAAAATAGTCTCAAGAAGAATCAGAAGAATCATGAGAAACATCAAAAACACGATGATTTCAATTTTGAGATTCAATAATCACAAAACTTGATCTCCATTAGAAACGGCGGAATTCTATGGACAGTTGGCAGGCAAAACAAAAACAATGAGTTATTAGAAGAGAACAAATACTGGAAAAAAAAGCCACTTCAGTTTCACAAAATCCGGAAAGGAACAGCCTATTTTCATAAAATCGTTCTGATTGATGTACTGAGGTTTTCAAAGTAAAATATAAGGGCGTTTTGAGAGATAAGCAAGACTAAAAAAACTAAACTATCCGCTTATCTCTCGTTCACAAAACCGCAATTTTTCGTTCGTTCTTTCCCAGAAAACTGAAGTATCCCGGGTTTTCAGACAAACAAAAGAAATAAGAAAATACATCTAGAAGAGAAAAACAGTTTACAGTTCCACTCTGCTTTTAAGTTGGGTTTGAAATTTGTTAATTTGATTATTGCCAAAACGTTAGTTTTTTCAAATCAATTTTATCTCTTCTGAACTATATTTTCAATACGCATTTCAAGTTCCAATCAGATAACCAGTCAGCGCATGAAACCCTTGTTATTGGACACATTCGGGATTGGGAACAACTCAGCTAGCTCAGCAACAAGGGAACCAGATTATTAATTTTCTTTCTTTTATTATCGACCTTGTGGAACAGTTGGAAAATTTCAGCGGTTTCATTTAAAATTAGGTGTGAGTAAGCGTTGACTCATTATCAAAGTAACTAACTCTGATATTGAGTATCCGGAACACTAAAAACGGCACGTCCAACTCATATTTTAAAATTCAATTTTTTGGCACAATGGTAAATTGCTTGAAGCTGTGTTATCAGGGATTCATCAAACTGTTGGAAATTTTACCTCTTAGTAACATTGACGTTTTTTTTATCAAGAGAAATATTGGAAACAAGATACAGAAAACATTTCAGTTTCGATAGGTTATTTTCCATTTGTAGCAATTTCAAATTATAATAGAACGATTGGTCCGAAAAGTCAATTTGGTTTTGATACATTTTTTGATACCATCAACATAAAAAAAATAACGAATTATTTTGAAAACATATGACTGAAACAGTATTTTATCTTTTTTTTTCTGTGTGCAATTTTTTTCAAACTCATGATGGAACTGACAAAACTCATTACGAAAAATGGGATGAGAGGAACAGACATGCTTTCTTGTCTCTCAGCAATGAAAAAAGGATCATTTCCAAAAATGTGAAATTTATTCAGATTTTGAAAGCCTAAAAATCTCAATTTCTAGAATTTAGCAGTCTAATTATTGCTAACTCAAAAACAAGTTTGAAACTGAAGAGTTTTTTGAACAAAGACATCATTGAGCAATAAAAAATGATGGAATATGAAAGACCAACGGCAGGAATTAAAATAGCTGCTTTTTCATCACTTATAAATCCGCAACGTGTTCCTTTTCCTCTTTCAACCAACGGAAGATTCCCAGACAAACAAGAGAAATAAGAAAATACATCTACAAGATGTTTGACATCTTCTAGATTTAATGTGTTTTTTGTCTGTGGTTCCTTTTTTTTTCGTTTAATCCTGGTCAAAAGTCAAAACAACACACTTTCTTGGATTGAAAAAAGGAAAAAGAGGATAGAAAAATAGGGGAAATTAAGGATGTGATCATTTGAAAAGAGTGAAATTGAACAAAAAAGGTAATTCATAAGGAGATTTCGATACAGGAAATTTTTCACTGGTTTCCATAGAATTATTTCGCATTTTCAGAATATTGATATGAAAGCTATGAAGAAATTCGAGTCAATACAGCAGGCTAAACGTGAAAAAGAAACCACTCATCAAAAGCAGTGGAGTTGAGTCAACATATCAAAGTAGTTCAAACCGGCAATGTAAGGTCCATTTAGAGCCATTATTGGAATTCGAACGAAGATAAAAACAAAAAATGTTTCACTAGGTTTTTGAAGGTTTTTTTGTCGGAAATGGCGCCGTTAAAGCTGAGCTCCAAATACAACTAATTCTGAAAATTATTTGCAAATTACTTTTTGATTTTTTTTGGTATGAAAAGTTACTATTCGTCTTGGGGAGATTTCACATCGTTTCTGGCACGACAATCAAAAATATAATTGCGCAACGTAACCGGAATATATATACAAGAAACAGTTTTTGTTTTGTACTAGAAAAATTGGGTCTTATCAGGAAGTATGCACAGTAGCTTGACAGAGATTTTGTGATATCATGAGATCTAAATAAAACCTAAGGGTCTGGGTTTTTTTCAAAAGTAGTTCGTAGCAATTTTGAAACTGGTTATTGAGAAAAAGTTATGAGGAAATAAGCAACTTTTTTTCAGTTTCGTTATGTTTCTATAAAGAATTCCAGCAACTTTGGGTGATCTTGGAAGATCACGAAAATGGATTTTGATTCTTTTCCTCAAAGTGTTTCATACAAAAATGAGGATATTGTGCATTCACTCGAAAAGCACTGTTCTTGCAGTTTCAGTCTATTGTTTTCCAGATAGCAGAAAGAACCAGCGACAATACAACGAGATATTGAAAAATAAAGTGAACGAAAAACCCAGGAAAATGCACGGAATGCCGGATCATCAGGCAGTTCATAAAATCCATTCAATATAAACTTTTTGAAACATGAAATTTAGTTTTTTTCATGCTTAAAGGGAGATGAATTACAGTTTCAATCGGCTTGTATGTTGCGTTTCGAACGTTCTGATTTCTCAACGTCGGCTTTTACGTCATAATCATTTCATTGTAGTTTTTTTTCCGTGTGCAATTTTTCCCAGTTTCAAGACTTTTATAAAAAACTACTTTCAGACGAATCAATTGTCTTTGATCTTCAGTTTCAGATTCCTATCAATCAGCCTATTTGTGTGAAAACACTGATTTTAGAACACATTCAGCATGGGTACAATAAAATTGACAACAAGAATGAAGTAGATAAATATTTTTGCTTTGTTATATTATCGGCACAGTGAAACAATCAGATAATCCTAGCATTCTGAGCCCTCTTATCGCTTTTACTATCCCAGAAAACATCAGAAAGAACGCAATAATCTCTGCTATTTTCACCGTTTCCATACGCTTTTTATGGGAAATTTTCAGCATTTCATCTGTTATTGTCCAGTTAGACGTTAAAAAAAACGCAAAAAAAGAGCTGTTACTAATTATGGTCTTTCTATTGATTGGAAACAATGAAAATAAGTAGATTCTTTGCTGAAAAGTTAGTGTTTTCACCGTTTCGAATAGGTAATAAAAAGTGAGGAAACTAATAGATTTTGATAGGTAATCGAAAAAATATTTTGCGTTTTAATCTACATAATGGAGTGAAGAATTAGCGTTTTTAAAATATAAAAAAAACTTAAAAGAAACATGATTAATTTCATTTTTTTCAGTTTCTATTAGTTTTCATCCGAATTTATCTCGAAACTTTTATAATACACAGTCGATTTCATATAACTTTTTTTATAATCTTAAAACCAGAAAACTTGGGAAAAGAAAGGAGAAAAAAGAGCAAAGAGCACAAAAAGAGCACATTTAGTGTTTTGGGAAGCAAAAAGGAGGCAAGAAAGGAGAGGAAATGAAAAGTTTAATTTGGAAGTTGGCTGGTGTGCACTGGGACACCAAACAGCCCCCATATAATAGGTTGTGGTCCCTTTTGGCTCCTTTCTGACACGTCATCGAAAATTCTCTTTTTTCTTCTCTTTTCTATTCGAAGGCTGTTTAGTTGAGAAGAGAAAAGAGAGCCTCTCTATATAGATAGATATACCAACAAAACATTCCGTCCCAAGGGAATTTTTATGCGAAAAAGAGAAGAAAGGGGAGGGGTTGGAAGACGAACACCGCCCCATCACTTTGAAATGTTTGAAGAAGAGAAATTGAAGGGAGAAGAGGGTGTCTGGGAATAAAGAATAGAGGGATGAAAGTGTGCTCTATTGATAATTTCGAGATTTTTGGTGAATTTTCAGTTTCAAGTTGGGAATATTATGTAATTTTGGATTGAAAATGTGATCCATCGATACCATTTTTTAAATACTTTAAGAAATACGTAATTTTGTGTATAATTTGTAAAATTTCTGATACTTTCCACGGGCCTATCGTTTTCTCAATCAATTGCATTTTTAAATAAAATTCTTGAAACTTGGAAATTTGAAGTATTTTGACAGCGAAATTGTTGTATGGAAATGATTGGAAACCATGTGATTTTGAAATTTCGAAAATGGAAATTTCTTGATTCAGACTGTTGAGATATGCTCAGGTATGATTCGGATGTCAGTTATAACTTCATACTTTTGGTTTTGAACTAATTTTCCAGCGACGCACTTCTCAGGAAAATCTAAAAAACTTGAAAACAAAAAAAAACGGAGAAAATGTTTAAAAAAGATGCGAAGTGGGAACGTTCAATCAGACAAAAACAAATGGAACAATCGAAACAGTGAAAACTCGGCCAATTTTTGCCCAATAAATTGCATCACATTTCAAAAATTGTATTGTGAGTGTTGGCATAAAAAATTACATGAACTATCAATAAATCATTTTTCACCAATTCGAGGTCTACCTGAAACAATTTCCAATTTCAGGATGTTAGTTATGAAGTACATGAAACCGAAAAAAATGTACAAAAACTAGAAAATAACTTTTTTCTATAAGTGAATAAAACCTTTTTATTGAATCTTTCCAAAAACTTTTCATTTTTTGGGTCGCTGGAAAGTTACTGCCCAGAATTCAAACTTTGAAATAGCTTTGAGAAAAGGAACTGCGAAGTGTTAGGTTTGGGGTTTGAATCATGCAGGCGAAAAAAGGTGAATTGAAAATTTTGAAATTCCTGTAATTTTTAAAAAAGTCGAAACATTGAAAAATTTTCTGAAACGTCTAACTTTACGAAGAACGTGAAACGGGAAAACCTATACAAACTGAGGAAACTAAAAATTATGGCCACAGTCTGTTGAAGAAATCTCTCAGGATGACTAGTTCTAGTCTGTAACGAGTTCAAATTATCTTTACTATTATTACCACAAAGATTCTGTATGTGTGTTTGTCCGTCCGGCGCTAGCCCTAGCGAGGCTCCTACTGAACCGATTTTCATAAAATTTTGACTGATCGATAGAGAACGCTGACGGGATGATGCCCGTCTTTTCCGTTTTCTGATAGGATCACTGATAAGCTCTGTACTATCTATACACATAGTCGAAATCTCGTTCTTCAGCGGGAGTCAGGCGGTTGAGGCGCGAAGCGTCGGAGACCGTCTGGTAAGGATCTATCTATCTATCACTGATCCTTCTTACACAAAAACTGTCGTAAAAACATGTGCTACTGTAGTGGAAGATTTTTGAAAGTAATAACATAAAAAATTCTTTTAGCAGAGGTTGGATTTGAACATTTTTCGACTGACATTAAATGAATAGACCAAAATTTACTATTCAAAAGAAAAAGAAGTTTTCGCCGTATCAACTTTATAAAAACAATATTTCAGCTTATAGAACTTTTGAAATTGAAACAAACGTTATATTAATGTGAACAGCGATTAGTTCAAACTGAGAACGTAGCACAAGGATATAACTGAGGACGTCTTGAAAAAAATCAGGACGGTTTCTTTTAAGTTTTCAATAATCTGCAACAAGTCGCTGTTTCAGAATCTCTATTAAGAATTGAGAATTCTAAGAACGCTTAATGGTTCGAGTAGCCGGAGACCATCCTTTTTTTTGATAGGGAATAAAAAAGGGAAACCGAAAAAAAACATGCACAAACCCAGAAAAAACAACCAATGCATAAGTATGCCTCAATTTACTTTTCGGAATAGGGGTTGATGAATCAACTTTTTCAAAAAATGTTTCAGCTTATCGAATTTTTTTCCAGCTTATTTTTACTTCAAAGGATTCACACTGACATATATCAAACAAGTCTTATTTTCCTAAGGAAATGTAGAAAAAAAGTATTCGAAACCGGAAAAAAATATACAGAAATCTGAAAAAACATTCACGTTTACGAGAAAGGTGTGAGCTCAAACGTCTCCGCCAAAAATTCTTTTTAGGAGAAGAAGAAAACGAATTCTTCCAAAAACACAGTTCACGGTCCATTACCTCCTCTCCTTTTTCTTCCCCATTTTACCCCCAATGAACAAACTAACCTGAAGGGAGCAGAACGTTTTGGGTAAAGACGAGAAAAAAGGGATAACAGGTAAGGGATGGATCGGACCAACAATGAAAAAGTCTGAAAATGGTTTCCGAGAAACGGCCGATTTTTGCAGTTTGCAGCGGCTTCAAAAATTTTGGTACGAAGCGGAAAAATCAATAATCCGGACTGTTTGAGATTGCATTATTGAACACTTCATTTTCTGTTTGAAAAATGAAGATTTGTTGTTTCCGTGTTCAAAATGGTTTTTTTTGAAGTTTGGAGTACAATTTTCTATTAAAAAACAGGTTCTTTGAGCAAAAGAAAATCAAGATTCTCAGGAATTCTCCGGAAATAAAACAACTATCTGTTTTAAATTCTAAATTTTGCTGATTTCCTTAAAACGCATCTTTAAACGCATTGAGAGTGCCAATCATTTTGTTCAGAAGGCCAGGATAGAAGACATGTTATATTTTTTGGGTCCTTTTTTAATGTCCAAGAAGAATTCCAAATTTTAGAACAAACCAACGAAAAAATATCAATGAGAAAGTTATGAAAGCCCATTAAAATGTAGAGTTTGAAACGCATAAATTTATTTTAAAGCGAAGATTTCTTGTCTGTTTTGCAAGGTCTTAATTTATCCGAAAGACATCTTGTTCCAGTAACAACCGACGTAGAATAGCGAAAAACCTTTTCAAAAAGAATCCTAACAATTTTAAAAAATTTCCCAAAAACCAAAATGAGAATTTCCAATCTTACTTTTGCATAAAAACAGATAAAAAGTAGCTTAAGTTTCATGGAATAACTCAAAATGAAATTACTGTTTCAATTCTCTGATATTATCCTCCAATTTTGTGTTTAGAACAATTCGATGGTGTTCCAGTAAGACGAACGGGTGAAAAATGAAAAATGTTTTTCAACCATACAAAATGGTCTTCATTTCAACGGCTAGGCAGTCAATCCCCATAAATTGAAAAAAGACTGTTACACTATGTTTTGAAGAGAAAGTCTGATGCAACTTTCGATAGTATGCTAGTCGCATTTTCATCACATTTCAAACAAGCAGCTCAAATCTTTTTCACACTCGGAAAACAATCAATTTGAATACAGAAGGATCATTTGAGTTTCATACTCTTAGATGTCTGTTTCCCCAAAAACAGAAATAGAGCTCATCTTCTCAAATTGCATTCTATAATGACAAAATGGGAAATCGAATTAAAAACCAGACAATCAGAAAAAATTAAGCATACCTCTAATAAAAGAATATGTAGGCCGAGGAAAACATCTCCAGGCTATAATAAAGAAAAAATAAAATGTTTTGGAAAGTTCAGAAAAAAGGTTTAGCCTCAATGGAATGTTTATAGTAGATTAAGATTTAAAAAAAATACTAGTAGCTCTAACTCTAATAGAGCGGCTTCCCATTTTGGAACCTTTTTATGGGCTCCGAAATCACAAATAACAAAAAAAAAACAGTTTTCTTAACCTCTCATCCAATTGAGTTTTTCCTAGACATCATTACATGAATGGTAAATAAACAAGTAAGGAACATTTCCTCCTAAAAAATGGTTCCAAAAAAAAAATAGAGTGTCCCATTCGAAGAAAAAAGAGGTCCTTCCACTCAAAACATTGTGGTCTCTTTCTTTCCTCCTTCTCCTACTTCCACTCTAATTTATTCATTGCAAAAATTGTGTACACTCCCTCTGCTCCACCCTTTATTTTCTCTTTCTTTCTTCACTCTATTTTACCTGAGGGGGGGGGGGGGGTGCCCATTTCACTTTTTGAACACACATGACATGGCAGTTTTAGTCCCACTCTTTTTTCTTTCTGTTTTCTTTAGCTCAACCCCATTTTGACATGAAGGAAGAAAGTAGGAGGGAGAGAGAAGGGAAAGGAAACATCTTGGGGGATGTTGAACGAACAGTAGGGGGTTTGGAACAGATGTCAGCTAGGTTGAGGAGAGAGTATGGGCAAATGAGGGACCCATAGATCAGTTATTCAATTCCTCGCTGAAATATACTTCTATGCGATTACCGTCCTGTATCAATCTAGAAGTTAAATTCCAACAAATATAGCAATGCTTTGAAAAATGAAACAAACAACAAATAGCTCCGACTTTGAGACGGAAAAATTTGTAAGATTACGAATCAAAGTTTTTTTACTAGCTTAAGTTTCAGAGAACTTCATATGTTTTTCTGTTTCATGCAGAACGTAAGAATCAAACTCATGTTTTAATTTCGATGACATACTCGGTTTCACATAAAACTTCAATGATTCTTGTCATCATTAAACTGAACTGAGAATCTCCGTAAGCGAATAAAAATCTAACTACAATTTAAAAACTCAACACAGTTTTCGATCGAGTCAAAGCATTTTTTAAACAAAATCTCTGTTACATGATCAGAATGAAGGAACGTATTTACTACAATTTACAATTAGAGTATTTCGGTTCTCCATTTTTTGCTTTTTTCCTTTCGAGAAACTCTCATAATCAACTATTCGTAAAAATTTTTTTTCAGTTTTAAATACTATTCCAATTCTCCGGCGTTCGAACCGAATTTTCTAACAAACACCAACGAAAAATTAGATTGTGAAACTGTAAGGAAGCCACTGAAAACAAAATTACAAAAATTATCAGTTGCGACATATTCGTATTTCTTGCACATAGTTTTGTAAGAAATCATCAAGGTGTATATTTTTCAATAAGGTATTGAAACTCGTGATTTGGTACAAATTTTCTAGGGTTTCATAATTCTCATTTCTGGAAAACATTGTTGCTACCGTAATTGGTAGTGTCGAAGTGTCACCATGTTTCCCTAGGTTTATTACATAAAATTGATTTTTTTGCAGTAAATGAATTGTTTGGAAGTTCTTTAAACGTCTCAATGACGCTTCTCCCAGTTCTCGAATTTATAGCCAAACTGGAACTGGAATATTATGAGTGAAGTTATTCAAACGAAAACACTGATTTCAAAATTGGCCCAAATATCGAAAGTGCAATTGGAGGAAACACTGTTAGCTTCGAAACGTTTTAAATAATTCGGAATCTTGAAAACATTTTTAAAATTTTGAAGTAAAATGGCTGACCATCAGTGTGTGTTATCGACAAAAAAATTATCGATAAATTGTCGACAACTAATCGATACGTCACGATTATTTATCGATAAATTGTCGATAATTTTATTGATAAAATTCGACAAAAATCGACGAAACCCGGGAAAAAGATTAGCCACCTTGACGTGGAATTATTTTTTTTCATCATTTTTATCACGAGAAAACCACGTCGGGAGGCCTCATTTTTCCACGATTGATTTATTGCCTACAAAATGCTTTGTTGAAAATGATAAATTTATTGATAACGTGTCGACCTTTTATCGATAAAACTTTTTCATATTTTTATCGATAATTTATCAACAATTTATCGATAAAATTATTGATAAATATTCAATAAAAAACCGATAAAAATTTATCGATAAATTGTCGATAATTTATCGACAAATTGTATCGATAAATTTATCGGTAAATTTGTCGATCCTGTGTCGATAACACACACTGCTGTCAGCTCATTTTTTAAGAATTCTTCTGTACTTCTTAACTGATAAAAACATTTCAAAGAATTTTCTGGCGTAATCAGAAGAGTGCCAAGAACTATCGGCTGTTGACATTCTATTGACATAATTAGTGACCGTTTTCAAGATACCCTCGATGATCGGACCAACATTGACAAAGTTCAACGTTCACAGGACAACTAAAATATGAAGCAGTGATATTATTAGAGCTGAAAATAAGACTTCTTTTTTTTACAAACCATCAAAAACCGAGCTGGTTCAGACGTCGTGCATCTAGTACCCAATAAAGCTCAATATGTGCCAAATTTTCCAACATTACATTGCTGAAATGAAATTGTACTTTTTATCAAATGTAATTGAAACTGTGCATCAAAAAAAGCTTTAGTAAGTAAAAAGATCAGAGTTTTCATTAATTTCTTGAACCACTTCAAACTATAAAAATGCAAAATCTCGAAGTATTTCAGCATTATGTGCCTATGTTCAAACTGCTCACTGTTATACATAACTTCATTTTCTGTAAATATATGTGAACTGTCTGAAAGTTGTTATGTGACCTCTAATGGCGCACATAACGTTTTTAAAGTTCGTTTTAACGGTTTTCACGTGAAAACTTGAGCTTTGTACTTGAGAATTGAAAAACTAACTGATTTTTTTCTTGTTTCGGAAACTCTATTTTTGATGAAAATTTTTTCTCTTCGCAGTGGTCGTGTTGAATATTTTATTTTCTAGTCAAATCACTTTTCGTTTTATTTTTGAAAGATGGCGCCTTTTCAGCTTGATTATCTTTACTATTATTACCACACAACTTCAGTGTGTGTTTTTGTCTGTCTGTCAGGTGCCCTAGCTAAGCTCCTACTGAACCGATTTTCATGAAACTTTGACTGATCGATAGAGAATGCTGACAGGATGATGCCCGTCTTTTCCGTTTTCTGATAAGATTACTGAAAAGCTCTGTGCTATCTATGCACATAGCCAAAATCGCGGTCACTAGCGGAAGCCAGGCGGTTAAGGCGCGAAGCGTCGGAGACCGTCTGGTTTAATCATATATTTCAGTGTCATCGTTGTGTGAAATATGCGGAGTGTGGTCATGGATTATGTTTCTGTTTGATCAGGTAAATTTATCAGTTTTGTGAAACACCAATTGTTCCCATCCGGAAAACCGGTTCCATCTGTTTGTAATTTTTGAGAAACGAAGGTTTTATAGGGGTGACCTTAGGGTGACCATCTGACATAAGTTCGGCCAAAAAAAACCAGTTCTAGTTTTATCATGCGGACTCCAACAGTGGCATGCTCCAATAATCACAAAACCTCAATTAGAACTCAAAAAGCACTTGGATGTAAATTTCTTGAATGATCGTCTTCTCATTCAAGAACCAAGCATTCCAGGCTCTGGAAAATATTATTCCTTGAAAAAAACAAATCTCAAAATATACTTTTCTCTGACTCTCATTTTTATAGTATAACCAAAAATAGTTTTGAAGCTCTTGATTCAAAATTTTGTGAAAATATTTTGTGAAAAAAATATGAGTTTCTGCAAGGATTACGTGCTTTTTAGATAAATTGAGGTACAGACGACACCTTTCGAACTGTTTTTTAAATCAAAAAATGTATTCATTAAGGCGTTGAAAAGAAAACTAATTTGGGCACAAAACTTATTATTCATCTTCCAAGGCTTCTCTAGTTTCCTTCGATATTGATCCTTCGGTTTCAAAATATGTAGTCACGTTGACAATGTAATATGATTCAGGGAAAAGTAGATGGTTCTCCTGAAAAGAAAAAAATAAGTAGCCAGAGAGCAATTTTCACCACCCTCACCTTACTCTTTTATTCATGTAATTTACTTGGGAACCTGATTTTCATGAATTTTGGAATGGTTTTTGGAAGGGTTAAGGCGAAGGTACTCGTCATAATTTGGGTACATTATGAGTCAATTAGGTGGCCTAGGTTTTTCTAGGGCGCCATTGTTAGGAATCACGCTCGAAAGAAATAATGCTGTGAAAAGTGTGTTCCAGCTTTATCATTTTGTTGGAACCGGGAAACCAATTCAGTTGTAACTAATTTGGCAAGTACTTTCAAACAAGAAGTTGACGTTTCTAAGCTATCGGAAAGCATTGGAACTGGCAAGTTCCTCTTGACTGTGATTCATTTCAATAGTTCTCACCAGTGAAGTTATTACGTTCTTATAAATCGCACCCAGCAGTTTCTGATAATAATAAAGCAGCTCTTCGGTGTTTTTGCTACGAATTTTGGTCAGTTTTGACTCATTCGGAAACTCGTTACCAGTTTTTTCTGGCCAAAAAGTTTGAAAATTTACAAACAACAGGAAAACTAATATGTAAAGTTCCTGTCCCAGTTATACCATTTGTTTCAAAGTGTAATGAAGATCTAGTAAAAAACCCTGAAACAGTGAGAACATTCCATGTCAATCATTCTTTTTTACTCAATTCTCTTTGGTTTGGAATTGGGACCAAACATTGAATACTTATTTGCGAAGCTCTGACAACCTGACTTAACACTGACTTTCTGTAATTACTCTACTTACTAATTCACAGGCGCCAAAATGTTTTCCGATTTGGCTAATATTTTGTGTGGAGGATACCTATCGACCATACACTGAAAAACTGTTGAGTAGGAGTCGATATCATTCTTGCTCCGCGAGCTGGAGCCCGATTTTGTAAAAAATTAAAGTTGTCCAATCAGTCTAAAAATTGTTTTCCCGAGGTTTTTCAACACGTAGATTACGAATTTCATAATGAAAATTTTTGAAAATAATTTTTTGAACTAGCTGTAGTACTAAATTTTTATATTTTTCACGTTTTTTTGAGATCTTGAAAAATTTTCGAACTAATAAACAAAAATAGATTCCAGATTCGGATTCAGCGTCTCAAAATACGCTGATTTACTATAAAACATCTAAAATCAAAATGTACTATCATCGAGTAAAAATCGCTTTTTTACTTTTTTTCAACTAACTCTTCCCTCGGATCATCGTAAGTCGATTAAAAATGACAGGATCGGCCTGTAAAATCGATTCAATTCAAAATTGAGACCAAGAAACACAATGAAAACAATTTTGGAACTTTTCGGGAAAAAAAATTTTTTCCATTTTTCAACCATAATGATTGGAAAAACGTAAAAAATATTTTTTTTCGAAAAGTTCCAAAACTGTTTTCATTGCGTTTCTTGGCTTCAAACTTGTATGGAAACGATTTTTCAGACTGATACAGTCACTTTCAGTCATCTTATGATGACCGGGATTAGAATCCACATGTCAAATTAATGATCACTGACATTGGGAAACAGAATTAAAACTCGCGAGTTACCATCGAAAAAAGTTTACCCAGGTTCTTAACAAAGCGTCACTTTTTTGAAAATGAGAACCTGAAAGAATAAAATTCATATTTCAGTGTTTTTCCAGAGTCAGTTGGAACAAAAAAAGAACCGATTTTTTCTCGATGATAGTAAATTTCGAATTTTGATATTTTATAATGAATCGACGTATTTTGAGACGGTGAATCCGAATCTGGAATCTATTTTTGTTTATTAGTTCGAAAATTTTCCAAGATCTCAAAAAAACGTGAAAAATGTAAAAATTTAGTACTGCAGCTAGTTCAAAAAATTATTTTCAAAAGTTGTCATTGCGAAATTCGTAATCTACGTGTTAAAAAACCTCGGGAAAACAATTTTTAGACTGATTGGACAACATTGATTTTTTAAAAAATCGGGCTCCAGCTCGCGGAGCAAGAATGATATCGACTCCTACTCAACAGTTTGTGAGTGTATGGTTGATAGGTATCCTCCACGCAAAATATTAGCCAAATCGGAAAACATTTTGGCGCCTGTGAATTAGTTCTTCAGTAGTTGTTGAGAAATTACAGATAGTTAATGTTAAAGGCGCAGCGATAAATGAAAATCGTGTCAAAGTTACAGTAATTCTCAGTTGGGAAGTACTGTTAAGCTTCATCTATTTGACTTCTGTGTGACAGATAAATTATTTCATTCATATGAGGGCATGGAAATAGTCGAAAACTTGAAAATATTCAAAATGAAAAATATCGAGCAGAGAGAGTTCTGCTCAGTCGATTGTCAAAATCCTAGCTCACACGTTCGATACGCATCAGTTAGATTATGAAAATTCCATGTTTCAGAACTCCGATATTCATGAATCTGAAGAGGTTGTCACCAGTTGAAACATTTTTGTCCCAGTTGCGCGGACTATTATAGTTGAATAACTGAATCACCTATGTGATCTTTTCGAAAACGGAAAATCCGTTCAATTTTTCCAAAATTCAATTTTTTTTGCCAGTTTCACATTTTTGTTTTTATTTCATTGGGTACTCTATAATTCGATATTCTCGTGAAACATATAAAAATCTACCAGGGATGCCAAAATATTACGAAGACGCAAAAAAAGAAAGGTTTGGAAAGACTTAAAGGCGCAACAGAAAATGCTTACAATATCTTGCTTAGATTACAGTAATATTGGACGAAAGTTACTGTAAAAGTGGTGAGATATCGGGTACGTTTTCCGTTGCGCCTTTAACCAGAACCTACACGTTTCCTTGTTTTCGTGAAAAAAACCCACAAGTCCAAGAGCCTTTCGGCCTAG
Source organism: Caenorhabditis doughertyi (assembly GCA_963572265.1). Lineage (NCBI taxonomy): Eukaryota > Metazoa > Nematoda > Chromadorea > Rhabditida > Rhabditidae > Caenorhabditis > Caenorhabditis doughertyi. Next base: position 23,775,986 of record OY751556.1, on the reverse strand, counting down.
GTTTTGATCCCAGATGTGTGAAAAAATCTGTTTCGACATTTTTTTCCTATAAATTTCGTTGAATTTTTTCTTTTTCAACTCTATGATATGTTTGAAGTTTTGCGTTATCAAAAGTTTTCGGAAGGCGTAGGAATTCCTGCTTGTTCCCCGTTTACAAAAAGTCCATTTGACACCAAAACTCAAAAGAACACAACTCACTGGCTCCACAAACAGCTCCAATGATCGTCAAGAACCATCCGACCACCCTCGCCATTGAGTATGTAGAAGAGAGAGGTCAAACACCTGAAAGAATTCAAACATTTTGGAATATGGAATACCTCTTTTTGAAGATTAGAGAGGGAGACAAGAGAAGGAGAGAAGGCTCTTGAAAAGACTCAATGATTCAGAAGGGGGGAAAACATTGGGGCGTGAAAAATGGGGTAAGGAGAGAGAGAGGGGAGAGGAAGTAGAGAAAGAGAGAAAAAATTGGTAGAGGATATGATTTTCGGATTAAGCAACGTTTCGGGGTTCTATAAAATTTAGGGGTAAAATCTGAAATAATTTTCTGGTTCTTGGCGTAAATTAGTTTTCATTTTTTATTGGAAAGTGGTTCCGATGTTCTCAATTAGTTGAAAATTGTACAAATTGCCTAACTCGGCTGAATAAGGACTGGACATAGAATCTGTATTTTTCGAAATTCCCAATAAATGCAACCCGTGGATTGAAAATCCATAAAACTCCTCAAAATTTGTAAAAGCTGTAAAACCGTAAACGAAACATGTCAACTCTGGATTGAATGTCAAAGAGCAAAGGCATTTTTGAAGGAAATTTAGATCAGTGGGGAAAAGAGAAGTTCACCTACATACAAAAGTCAGTCAATCAACAAAAATTTAACAACGCTTCTCGTTAATCTATTGAAACTGCGTATTTTTAATAGGAAATCATCTCTTTCCCGTTCTTGTGATGTTTGGTGAAGAGAAAAAACTATAATTTTGACCATTTCTAGGCATTATTTGTTTTGGGTGCTCAGTTTGAACAAGAATTTAGGCGAACATTACTTTCGGTGCTTTTTTTCAGAAAGTTCGAAAATAGAAAGAAGAGTCCCGGTTTCAATTAGGTACCAATATTGAACATGGTCATGCGTTTTGATAAGAAGTCGAAAATATTGGACCGAAGCTCTCATTGTCCGGTATCAGTTCTAGACTTGTGTAATTTGAAAAATGGAAAATGTGAAACAGAGACCCAAGTTTAAATTAAGGCTCTGTCAAAGAGAATTCATTTTTTATGGAAAAAAGTTTCTGAATTAATGAAAAATGGAATATAAGAGAATGGTGAAACAACAAGTCGGATAAAAAATTAAACTTTCAGAAGAAAAGAGAAACTTCGTGGACTAAATTGGACTTCATTAATTGAGTTCCTCCGTGTTTGGATAGAATGATAACTCATTTTTGAAACCGTTAATATTAGCTTCTTTTACTCAAAAATTTTGCGCATAAATAGAGAAGGATTACAACATTATTCACGTGCTTCTAGTTTCGACCCCATTACCTGTCTGTGAGTGTTTGAAATTTTGTGAACTAATTGAAACTGAGAAGTTTTATTTCGAAGTGGAAAGCTAATGTTTCAAAATGTCGTGAAGTTAGTTCTGAAAAGTTTTTTGAACGTTTGATCGGGGAACGAAGAAAATCTTAATCCCAAAAGTTCTAAAAGTTATGTCAAGTCGACCACGAAGTATCAATCATAATCTGGGGAAAAAGTTTATGAACTTATCGAAACGGAATAAAGAAACACGCAGATTACGTCACCCCTTCGGACTCTCAGACCCTAAATTATTCAAGCGCAGCGCTTTGAAATTCAATTGAAAATGTTCGATTTCCCAGAGAAGTGCACTACCGGCTATACAGATATTGAGCATATTTAGGATCATTATTTTTAAAGTGTTAGTTTTATTAGGCCTACGAACTGACGAGGAATAAACGGGTGAGGAATAAGAAAATTTTAAAAATCGGGATTTTGAAACAGGATCAGGTTTCAAAACGCATTGAATCATTATCCGATCTTGTAATAGCTCAGGTTTATCAATTTTTTGAACTTGAAAAGCCAAATCTAGCAAAGAATGAATTAGCATACCAAACCTAATCTACCCATTAAGAAACCGAATTTTTCTCCACAAAAAAACCTTGCCCCAAAAGGCCACGCCCACATTCTCCCCCCTGAGCATCAACTTCCCTCCTCCCCCATCATCTATTTGAAAGGTCTCGAGAAGAAGAAGAAGTAAGTGGCCGTTGAAATTGAGGGGTAAAAGTAACGATGACCCCTGGTCCTAATGAGTACGCCTTTTTCCCCTTCCCAAATAGAAAACAATAGGAAATTGGAAAAGAGAAAAAGAGCATAGAGACAACCACTTTTAGAAGGGGGGGGGGGGGGGGGAGGGAAGGGACAAAACTGCTCTCTAAAAGGGTATAGGAATCAAAAATGGAGAGAGAAAAGAGAAAAGAGAAAAAGAGAGAGAGAGAGGGAGAAATGTAATAAAATTCAATTGAACCTTGAGAGACAGAATGGGATGAGGGATCAAAGAGGAAAGCTTGAAAATTCAGAAAGAATTGGGAGGAGAGATAAAGCAGAATGTGGGTTTTTTGGTCTGGAAATTCGATAAACTAATAATGGAAGTGTCTCAAAATTTCAAAATTATTCCTCAATAAATGATACATATTCCTCAGTGAGCAAAAACGAGTAAATACGCTCGGAGATGCCCTGATATAGGGTTGCTGAAACAGTAAGAATCCAGAAATTTTAAAAGCAGTTTTGAGAAAGGGGGAACTGAGGACATTATAAACCAACACTTGCCATCATCATCATCATCTATCATCATCGGTCCGTTCTGTGAATCGCAATAAAACTTTGTGATTGAAACCGAAAAAATAAGATAATTTCTTGAAATCTGAAGAAAAAAGTTAAGTGAAACTATTGTTTCGAGTTTTACTTCCGTTTTAAGTTCAAGTTATTCACTTAAGATATTCCATGAAAGATGTTTAAAACGGATGGGTGTGTAGGAGTTTCAGATTCTCTTATGGTAACCGTATTGGCTCTATCACTACTCATAACAGATATCAGACACCAAAAAGAGAAAAATTTCATATGAAAAAAATGAATAGTATGTAGTTTTGTCAAATTTCAATTCTCACGTCTTATTTCATTGTTTGTTTTGGGCTCGAAACGAGATAATTTGAGTATTTGCAACGGGCCTGATTTTTTAAAATGAAAAACTTGCTTTGGATCGAACCTGAAAAATGAGAAACCGACTACTTCGGTTTCTCAGCCAATTTGTTATAGGATAGGTGAAACAGTAAGAAAACGAAAATTTCAAAAGCAGTTTTGAAAAAGAAGGAAGGACGGAGCTACGATCGGTCCATTCTGTGAATGACAATTAAACTTTGTAGTTGAAACCGGAAAAATTGAGAACATTCATAAGGTCTGAAGAAGCAAAATCGAATAAAACTTTTTTTCGAAGTTAAGTACAGTTTCAAACTTCCTTTAACCACCTAAGCTGATAAGCTCGTAGGTGTATCCGAGTTTATTCATTTTGCAGAAATCATGTATTGGCAAAACCATTCCGCATGACAGACATCAAATACCAGAAACAGAAAAAAATTCATACATATTTTGAAAATAACTGTTACATTAATTCGGATTCAAGAGCAGGAAAAGATTCCAAACTTTTGAGATTAGGTTACGGTAAATGGACACAAGTGCAAGAATTATTATTTAGTTCCCTTGTCGAAACCTAGTATAGGGTATCTGGAATAGTGGAAAATTTAAAAACTAGCGAAAACGTTTCATGTTTTGAGACAATAACAAAATGTAGAAAATGAATTTCCGGAATCACCTCAGTTTTTCAATTGAGAAATAATATCAGAAAGTTGAAATTGTAAAAAAAAGCCAAAAAATGAGTTCTGAAAAAATCAGCATCATTCTTATATATAAAAAGCCAGAGGCGTATGTCCGTTGCTTTGTCAGGATGTTCGCACTTTTTGGGCAAGAAGAAAGAGAAACTTGCCCCCAAAAGGGTTCGAACCCGTGGCCTTGCGAACGACAGCCGCGCGCTCATCCACTGCGCCCACCGGACCACGAAAACTGGGGGACCTGTTTGCCTACAGGTGTCGACGGGTTTCAGTTATATGGAGCGGCGAAGCCGCGACCAGTGAAAAAAGTGAGGAGCGCAGCGACGAACAGTTTGAAGAAGCCTGTTGAAGCGCCGGAGGCGCGACAAACAGGCTGGTTTCTCAAAAAAAAAATCAGAATTGGAATACGACTTTCAACAAAATGAATGTGGAAAACAGTCAATCTCAACATTGGTTTGAACTTTCTGGTGTGATCAGAATAGAAAGCGGAAACAGTGGAAATTTATAGTTTACTGTCTTGTCAATGCTTGGGTAGCTTTACTTCTGTGATGGGATGTTTTCACAGGGAAGTATTTGACCAGTGAACGTTTTTTTCTTAAATTGACAGATGATGAGCTTATGAAGCTGAATCTAAATTCTGTAATTTAGATTCTGAACTTTTTATTTTCACTTTTTACGCCCTGACCATTGGCATTATGTTTCAAATTTATAATGAGTATATGAAAATGTTAAGCAAACTTCCCATTTTTTGAATTTCCAGAAATTTACCTAATTGATGATTTTCTAGTTAGATTTCTATGTCTTTCAGGTGCAACATATCTTAACTACATACATCTTCAATAAGCTATCCGAGAAATAGTGAAATTTGATCGGCAAATTTGAAACAAATTGTTCATGGGATTGCTTTCTGATTTAAAGTTCCTATCAGCTAACCAGCTAGTGCAAAATACACTGATTAAGAAAAATTTCCGGGATTGAACATCAGGCTCAACTCAACATTAAAAGAAGCAAATAACCACTTTTCCTACTTATCTTATATTTAGGCGATGTGGAACAGTTCAAAATTTTAATGAAATATTAGTAATTTTCAGCCACTACTTACACAATCATCAAAATAATTATTCCTATCTGATACTGGGTATTAGGAACTGAGAATAATTTCAGTACAATTTTTTTTCCGACACCAACCCTTATTCGAATCAAAATAAATATCAGACACAAAATACAAAGAATATTTATGTTTCAATGGGTCACTTTCGAATAAAAATTTTTTCGAATTATAATCCGAGGATCTTTTCGTTGGGCTTAGTTCAGAACTGTGTCTACGCTCTACCATACAAAATATCCTCAAAAGATAGAAAGCCCAACCCATTTCCCTCCAAAATCCAATATTTATTCGCGCCAGTTTGGTTTTGATACTCACGCCACTATATTTCAAACCAACAATAAAAAAAAACAAATTTCTTTGAAATCATAGGACTGAAACAGTATTTTATCAGTTTTTTCCAGGCTGAAATATCGCTGGGATAAATAAACAAACTGTAAAACACGCATTACCAAAACGAAGTGTGAGGAACAGAAATGCTTTCCTTCAGATTTTGAACGCCTAAAGGAGTTTCCGAAAACCCAATTTAGCAAACACACTATGACTAGCTTAGAAACAAGTTTGAAACTGCAAGCTTATTTGGTTTATTTTAGTTTTTGATGCAAGTTTTTAACGGCAAAAACTAAACTATCCGCTTATCCATCATTTACGAAACCGCAATTTTTTATTTTCCTCTTCCAAAAAACTAAAGAATTCCGGTTTTCAGGCAAACAAAGAAACGAGAAGATACATCTAGAAGATGTTTGACATCTTCTAGATTTAATGTGTTTTTTGTGTCTGCGGTCCTTTTTTTTCGTTTAATCCTGGTCAAAAGTCAAAACAACACACTTTCTGAGATTGAAAAAAAATGGAAAAGGAGGATAGAAAAAGTAGGGGAAATTAGAGATGGGATCATTTGAAAAGAGTGAAATTGAGCAGAAAGGTAGTTGATATCAAGATTTTGATACAGGAGATTTTGTACGAGTTTTTATAGAATTGTCAGACAAAAAAGGACTGGATAAAAGAAATTAGAGAGAAATTTGGGTTCGTTAACATTTCGAAAATACTTGAAACAGAAAAACTCTGAGTTAATATAGCAAAATTCGACAGTTTCCAAAAACCGAAAATTGATGAAGTTTTACTGTTTTCCTAATATTTCAAGTTCGTCTTTTGTATTTTCTAATCAGTGTTTTCACGAAAATAAGTGAAAAAAAAACAAGCAAAATTGATAAGACGATATTTCTTCTCAAAAACAGAACAATTGAGACCAAGAGATCTTTGTGTGTACCTTCTTTCTTGATTGTTGGATTTTTGAAAAGATAAAACCACTGCTTTCATGAAACTAGAAGAGGAAAAAAGGAGTTTTTGAAAAAGTAAAAAATTTACAGTTTCAGGATATTGATTTTTAGAAAGTAGGAAAAACTTCAAGACAATGAAACATTTGCATGCTGGTGAAGCAAAATTATTGATGGAAACATTAAAAACTATAGAGTTCAAAACGGAAATTTAATGAATGTTCATAGCCAACATTGAATATTGGAAAAGCAGAGATTTAAAAAATGCTTATTTAGGCTTTTAGATAGGTCTCGCATGTCCACGACCAATACGAGTCGATTGATAAATTTCCCGTAAACTAAATTCAAAGGTACATATTCGAATTTTTTCGATTGTAAAACCTCTTGAAAAAGCACTGTTTTTCACGCGACAATCGAACTGATAATAGCTCGATGGAACCGAAATTTATTTACAATAAACAGTTTCGATTTGAACTAGTAACGTTGAGTCTTATGAGAAAGTATATTCAGTAGTTTTACAGTAACTTTATCATAAAAACTAATCTAAAGAACCCATTTGGGCGTGTTTTTAGAAAAAAAGAAATTACAAAACGAAACTAGAAAGCGGTAGAAACCTTAGATCTGTTGTTGACTTTTGCCATAGGTTCTGCGCAAAAATGTAGCAATTTTGGAACTGGATCAAAATCAAACTGAAATTTGCAATTTTTCTCAGTTTCTTGAAGTTTCTATAAGCTCCTTTCAAGCGTCGAGTGATATTATATGGATAGTCTATATGGCATCACAGTTCTTGATTGTGTTTATCGAGTTTTTTGGGAAAAAAAAGATGAAATACAGAAGTTACGAAAAAGAAAGTGATATTACAGTTTCACAATCAGTCTGAATATTTCCAAATAACAAAAAATGTCAATAGGTCCAACATAGACAATCTTTCCGTTTGAACTTCTTGAAACGACAGAATTTCGCTTTACCAGGATTGTTTTCAAAGAAGAACCGGTCACAGTTTCAATCTATTCTTAAGCTGACATCCAGTTTTGGAAATTTGATAAACAGAAGCTCGAAAAAAAAACGCTATAAGAGTGAAAATCTGAGCGGTGCAACCTCAGGCCTACTGACTCATGTCACACATCGGCCAAACCCATCCGATTGATTCCCTAATTGGTACGGTGGGTACTTGGGGTAGTCTTAACAAAAAACAGTTAGGGTTATTAGGCCACGCCCCCTTTCAGTACTAGAAAAATTTTCAGAAATTGGAAAAATCGAATTTTTTGCCTGAAGAGATAGAGTTGAAATTCTTTCAGAAATGAATTGCCGGTGTCTTTTTGAGCATTTTTCATGTTGACACCTAACTTCTGACTATTCGGCATCATGCTGAAAAAAATCAATTTTCGTTAAAGTGATGTTTTTTTGACAGTTTTTCAAATTTTTGAGGATGTCTTAGTACTTGGTTCCCACGGGAAATTAGTTGCATTAGGAAGCCTATAGGTCCCTCCATTCACATGCAAAAATGTAGGAAAAAAAACTGCGGCATCATTTGGGTATTCACGATTTAGTACAAATTTTCACCTAATTTCAACGTACCCCCCTCCATGGTGAAAATGGTCATAGTCACCGATTTCAAAAATATTTCTGTGGCGTATTGTCCTACCCATACCTGATACGTCCACGAAATTTCAGGTCATCTGAATCGCTTTTGTACGCGTGGGACGACTTCAAAAAAATTATCACTAATTTTTTGAGCTTGAATTCTGAGATTCTAGAAACGTGATAAAATCGCTGGAAACTATTAGGAATAATGGCAGAGATGTTGATATAGTCTATTTGAACCAAAATAAACAACATAAAATCTTTTTTCGAAAACCTCTAACAATCTTCTCATATTTGACACTGCTGCTAAACGGACCGATCGATTAGAACGTGATAATGAACAGTTGATGCGAGTATTCAACTGAATATGTGCTCAAATAGACAATATCAACATTTCTGCCATCATTCCCAACAATTCCCAGCGATTTTATCACTTTTCTGGAATTTCAGAATTCAAGCTCAAAAAATTAGTGATATTTTTTTTGAAGTCGTCCCACGCCTACAAAAGCGATTCAGATAAGCTGAAATTTCGTGGACGTATCAGGTATGGGTAGGACAATACGCCACAGAAATATTTTTGAAATCGGTGACTATGACCATTTTCACCATGGAGGGGGGTACGTTGAAATTAGGTGAAAATTTGTACTAAATCGTGGATACCCAAACGATGCCGCAGTTTTTTTTCCTACATTTTTGCATGTGAATGGAAAAACCTATAGGCTTCCAAATGCAACTAATTTCCCGTGGGAACCAAGTACTAAGACATCCTCAAAAATTGGAAAAACTGTCAAAAAATCATCACTTTAACGAAAATTGATTTTTTTCAGCATGATGCCGAATAGTCAGAAGTTAGGTGTCAACATGAAAAATGCTCAAAAAGACACCTGCAATTCATTTCTGAAATAATTTCAACTCTATCTCTTCAGGCAAAAAATTCGATTTTTCCAATTTCTGAAAATTTTTCTAGTACTGAAAGGGGGCGTGGCCTAATAACCTCAACTGTTTTTTGTTAAGACTACCCCAAGTACCCACCGTACCGATTAGGGAACCAATCGGATAGGTTTGGTCGATGTGTGACATGAGTCAGTCGCCCCGCTCAGATTTTCACTCATAAAACTCAAGCTTCCACTTTAACAAGATAGTTTTTTCATGCTAGTTGTTTTCGCAAGCAAGTTTCAAAACTGTCTGAACTAGAGCGGTATTTATAACTAGAGCGGTATTTATATTTTCACAGGAATTGATAGTATTTCCGTATATTTGTTGAACTTCATACAGTGGCGGGCATGGGTGAGTATACCTCTGAAAATTCAGAGCTTTAGCTCTTTCCGCGGCCGACTTATAGTCAGGCCGCCAACGCCGCGGCTAGCCGTTTGACAGCCTTGGTTTTGGTCTCATACAAGGCTGTCGGATCTCACGGTCGACCGCGACCGCGGCCGACCGACCGAGACCGCGGTCGACCGCGGCCTGTACGGCTACTCACTCAAAAAGCCGCGGTCGACCGCGAGGCCGTGAGTGAAAGGCAGCTCGTTTACTCGTCATAACTCGCTTCAAAGTTAACTTTTTGAGGTGGTCTTTTTTTCAAAAAAATGATAATCTTCTAGGGAAAGGAGGTTTCAATTTGCTAAGTCATCTGATGCTCACAACCTGAGCTGTACCCGTTTCCCTGAAGCATGTACGGAAACCTGGTGTTTTTCCTAATTTTCCGGACTTTTTCCACTCTGCCTCTTATATCTCAGCTTTTACCAAACCGATTGGTCTGAAATTTGGTCTCCCCCTACAGTTTATGATGCTGAACAAAATTTTACAGTTTGTTTTGTCACTTTGCTGACTACTTTTCCCGCAAATACTGAGAAAAGTGGAAAAAATGTGACAAAAACGCATTTGTGCCGACCGAACCGACTCCCCTTAATTTGGCCTCTGGGGGTCGGATTTTTTTTGGAAATCTGTGAGTATTACAATAAAATTTTGTAGAGAAAAAAAATCTCTACAATTTGATATAAATTTCATCATAGGTTTCTGTGGAAAATTTTGAAGAAAATCGCGAAAAACTGATTTTGAAGTACAGGGGGTACCAGTTTTCTTCGGTTTTTGGAAAATTTTTCCACTAAAATTTTTTTCTAATTATTTTCAAATATCTTTAAAAAACCATATTTAATGGATTCTCAAGTTACAGACCGATCGGAGCACTCTCCACAAAGTTAGTTTTATTAATTGAGCAACAATGTGATTTTGTCAATTTCCAACTTTTTGCCAACTTTTTGATATGATTCGATAGAGAATTTTTTGCTGATTCTAATGATATAAATACTCCTTGAAGTTTCTTCTAAAAACAAGCTCAAAACCAGCCGCAAAGTGACCACTCTTTTTTTTTGTAAGTTGTAAATAAGGCGCGGGAAAGGCGGATTGCCATCTTCCCAGGAGGAAGACTGTCACTTAACTGGGTCAATATGACCCATCGATCATGAACATGCTTCGGTTTTCCTTAAAATTTTTCTACCAACATTTTCTTATAAATGCGTTCATATACAAAGTCATATCTAATGGTTCATATACAAAAATCATATCTAATGGACTTCCAAGTATCAGACCGATTGGAGCACTCTCCGCAAAGTTAGCAAAAATACCTGAATTTTTGTGCGGAAAATACTGTAAAAAGAGCAATGATTTTAAAATCAGCATAAATTTGTTGATTCTCAAGATTTTTTAATTTTTTTAAAATCAACGTGAAGATCATAAATTCCTCTACATTTTATCAGTTGACCGTTAAGAGATCAGATGACTCCTGGGAAAGTTGTGACGGTTTAAAGTTCTGATTAGCATGAGCACTGTTTCACTCGCGGTCTCACGGTCGACCGCGGTCGGCCGTGGCCCATGGGGAGAGAGACGCAGAGAGACCGCGGTCGACCGACCGTCGCCGCGGCCGACCGCGGCCGACCGCGGTCGACCGTGCGACAGCCTTGGTCTCATATCAGTCAGCCAATTTTTGTAAAAGAAGCTGGTTTTAAAACACATTCAGCTTGGATTCAATAAAACCCAATCAGAGTGAAAATACGCTGTTTTTGGGTTTATGCTATTGACTATGTGAGACAGTAGATAAATAATGTATCGAGTAGTTGATTTATTTCATCATCAAAACTCCTGATGACACCAAAAACAGCGAAGTTTTCCAGTGAAATTATTTTCACAGTTTCCTTATGTTTTCATAGGAAATTTTCCGCATTCCAACTGTTATTGCCCAGTTTGACAACAGAAAAAACGCAAAAAAAATCTGTTACTATTAGGTTGGCTAAATTGAAATGCGCGTTTTTATTCTTTACTGATTTCATTATAAAAACAGAAGTTGACAAGCTCAATTCAAATAGTATTTTGCATTAGTACTGGGCCAACATGAGCAAGATTTGAGCCAAGATTCAGTGTCTCTGATAAAGAACTAAGCTAACTGTTGTTGGATGAAAATGAGTCGTCAAATTCTGGCACTCCAAAAACTTTTGAGCTTTTCACGGCTTTGAAGAGCAACACCGGTCCTAAAAAAATGCGCATTACATAGCTCGGAAATTAGGCTGTGAGGCGGCAAAATTTTAACTTTTGGGCTAGCTCCTCGGTTTTTCAGCAACTCAATAAGTTAGTGCAGTCGGCCTATTGAAGGCTCTAGAAATCAAGAAATTTTCGTCTCATACCGATTTTCAGTGTCAAACGGCTTTTTCTTTTATTCAAAAATAAGTTAATCACACTTCTAACATACTTTCGAGTAGTTTTAATTGGAAATTGGAATAATAATACTGTTCGTTACATCGTTATCGGGAGCTGAAAGCGAATCTCGAAAAAATTCTTTTTAAACCAATGTAACCATTTTCAAAAGAGCTGGAATCGATTTCACAAGAAACTATTTGATAGAACAATGTACCCATTTACTAACCATAAAACAATGAAAGTTCGGAAAACCTTTTGGGTTCCCAGAAATTCTTACTATGACCAAGCTGGAAGGCGAGAATTTCAACCAAAGTTTTTTATACTCTTGTTTCTCGGTGAAATTAATGGTAAACATGGACACAATTTATATCAAAATGGTCGTCAGGAACCCCCTTTTCTAATAGAAAAATCAAATCGAAAAAATATTTCGATTTGCGAAACCCGTATTTGAGCAAACATAGCGCGCATTTCAATTTAGCCAACCTAATAATTATGGAAATAAGTGGATTCTTTGCTGAAAAGTTAGTGTTTTCACAGTTTCGATTAGGTAATAAAAAGTGAGTAAACTACAAGATTTTGGTAGGTAATCGAGCACTGTGCGTTCAAAGCCGATGGACCGAGGAATTAGCGTTTAGGAAAAACCGTTTGAATATGAATTTTTTGAAACGGGACAACTGTTTTTTTTTGTTGATACTTTAAGACAAAAAGGTTACAGTTTCACTCTGTTTTCAAATTGGATTCGAACTTTAAAGTGTGTTAGTACGATGAATACTCCTTCAATTACCTTGAATTTTCAATTTTTCGTTTCCCCTAGAACAAAAAACTAGAAAAAAATTGCACAATGAGCCATTTTCAGAGGAAAATTGGTCACAGTTTCACTCTGATGGGTTTGAAATTTGAAAATTTGATAAATAATAAATGTATTCCGTTCAAAAACGCAAAATTGGAATGGTGATATAACTTCACGAACTAGAAACTAATTTCCATCAATATATTTTCAAAGTTCAATTTTTTTTTCGGTTTCTACTAGTTTTCGTTAAAACTTATTTCCGAACTTTTCTGATATGAATCGGGCTGGAATTCTCATATCAAAGCAAAAAAACCTTCGAGAAAATGGAGAAGAAAAAAGAGCAAAGAGCACAAAAAGAGCACATTTAGTGTTGTGGGAAGCAAAAAGGAGGCAAGTGAAGGGAGGGGGAGGAAATGAAAAGTTTAATTTGGAAGTTGGCTGGTGTGTGCACTGGGACACCAAACAACCCCCATATAATAGGTTGTGGTCTCTTTTGGCTCCTCTTTGCCACGTCATCGAAAATTCTCGCTTTTTCTTCTTTTTTCTATTTGAAGGCTGTTTAGTTGGGAAGAAAAGGGAGCCTCTCTATATAGATAGATATACCAACAAAACATTCCGTCCCAGGGGAATTTGTATGGGAAAGAAAAGAGAGAAGGGAAGGGTTGGAAGACGAACACCGCCTCATCACTTTGAAATGTTTGAAGAAGAGAAATTGAAGGGAAAAAGGGGGTGTCTGGGGAAGAAGGGATGGAAGTGCGCTCTATTGATAAATTTGGGATTTTTGTGTTTTTTTTTCAGTTTCAAGTTGATTGTATTATGCTGTGCTAAACAAGCAATATGATTAAGTGACAAAAATAAAAAGAAGACAAAACCACATTTTCATGGTGAATATCCTTGCTGTATAACTAAATTTCTGTAGAATTTGGCGTTTTATTGACAAATTTGTATAATTTTGACATATCATTTTGATTTGTTTATCGTTTTTTTAGATGAGGCAAACTTTCTAAACAAGATTCTTGTAACTTGGAAATTTTCTGCATTTTTCAATCGGATAAATCATTGTACCAAAAGGATTCAAAGATGACTTTTTGCAATTTTGACAATAAAAAGTTTCGGGTTTAACAGTTGAGATAGACTAAGGAAGAATTCAAATGTCAGTAACTATTTTGTATTTTTTTTGAACTATTTTTTCCAGCGACAAGGTTCACAGATAAATCTAAAATACAGTTCATACGGTGCCCGCTCCATATGCGCTCTACTGCACTCAGTTGAAAAATGGCTCTCTGAAATTTTGATTTTGGTCACCAAATTTTTTTTTCAATTTATGCAGAAAATGTCATAAAAATGCTTATAACTTCGAAAAACATCATTTTAACTATTTTGAAAAATGCAATTTGGCGACGAAAGTGGAAAATCTCGAAGTCCTGTGTGCAGTAGAGCGCATATGGAGCGGGCACCGTATGAACTGTATTAGAAAAAAACTTTTATTGAAGGAAATGTCAAAAAGAGATTCTTAGGTATGTTGAATCAGGTAAGAACAAATGAAACAATCGAAACAGAGAAAATTCGGTCAATTTTAGCTTATAAATTGCATCGCATTTCAAAAATTGTATTGTGAGTGTTGGCATAAAAAATTACATGAACTATCAATAAATCATTTTTCACCAATTCGAGGTCTACCTGAAACACTTTCCAATTTCAGGATGTCAGTTATGGAGTTTATGAAACCGAAAAAAAATGTACAAAAACTCAAAACAACTTTTTTCTATAAGTGAATAAAACCTTTTCATTGAATCTTTCCAAAAACTTGTCATTTTTTGGGTCGCTGGAAAGCTTCTGCCCAGAATTCAAACTTTGAAATAGCTTTGAGAAAAAATTTGCGGATTGTTAGGTTTGGGGTTTGAATCATGCAGGCGAAAAAAAGGTGAATTGAAAATTTTGAAATTCCTGTAATTTCTAACACAGTGAAAACAGAGAAAAGTGTGTGAACTTTGATTGATAAATCAAATCCTCTTTGGATAAAAGTGTGACGCGAATATGTATATTATTCGGAAATCTACCTCAAACTATTTTCGGTTCCGGAGTATTTGTAAAGTATGGACAAATCGCTGAAAATTGTGTTGACTGTATAAAACTTGGAAGAATTAGCTATCTAGTATTGAAGAATTTTCTGAAATTTCTAACTATACGAAGAACGTGAAACGGGGAAACCTATACAAACTGAGTAGGGAAAATTAAAAATATGGCAACATTCTGTTGAAGAAATCTCTCAGGATAACTAGTTCTGTGACGAGTTCAAATTATAAGGATCTAACAATCTATCACCGATCCTTCTTACACGAAAACTGTTGTAAAACATGTGCTACTATAGTGGAAGTTTTGTTAAAAACTAGCATCAAATATTGTTTCTTCAAGGCACGTGATCAAGCAAGAAGCCTTGCGGGCGACACTAAAAAAAAGTTTTCGGCACATTTCCGAACAAAAACTTGACAGACGAATAACTAAATTGACTAAATTTGTATGTTCATTAATGTTAATTTCGGAAACGTATACAATTGGTTCAATAGTGATTGGGTCTGAACATTCTTCACCTGCCATTGAATGAATATGCCACAATTTACTTTTCAAAAGAAAAAGAAGTTTTCGCCGTATCAACTTTATAAAAACAATATTTCAGCTTATGGAACTTTTAAAACTGAAACAAACGTTATATTAATGTGAGAAGCGATTAGTTCAAACTGAGAACCTAGCACAAGGATTATATTATATTATAACTGAGGACGCCTTGAAAAAAAATCAGGACGGTTTCTTTTAAGTTTTCAATAATCTGCGACAAGTCGCTGTTTCAGAATCTCTATCAAGACTTTGTAATGTTAAGAACGATTAATGGGTCGAGTATTCGTAGAACATCTTTTTTTGAAAGGGAATAATAAAAGATTGTGAAACCGAAAAAAAAACATGCAGAAAAAACTGCCAATGCATAAGTATGCCACAATTTATTTTTCGAAATCAGGGTTAATGAACTAACTTTTTTCAAAAAGTTTTTCAGCTTATCGAATTTTTTTTCAGCTTATTTTTACGTCAAAGGATTCACACTGACATATATCAAACAAGTCTTACTTTCCTAAGGAAATGTAGAAAAAAAGTATTCGAAACCGGAAAAAAATATACAGAAATCTGAAAAACATTCACGTTTACGAGAAAGGTGTGAGCTCAAACTTCTCCGCCAAAAATTCTTTCTAGGAGCAGAAGAAAACTCAAAAACTCTCCCGGAAAGAGAGTTCACGGTCCATTACCTCCACTCTTCTCACGTCTCCTCTTTCTTCCCCATTTTCCCCCCAATGAACAAACTTACCTGAATGGAGCAGAACATTTTAGGTAACGACTGGAAAAAGGGGTAACGAGATAGGAATAAATCCGACAAACAACAAGAAAGTCTGAAAATCGTATTCGAGAAACGGCCGCTTTTTTTGCAGTTTTGGCTTCAAATCGTTTGGTAGACAGCAGAAAAATCAACAATGCAGACTGTTTGACTGCATTATCGAACACTTCATTTTCTTTCGAAGAATAATGGTTTGCTGATTTCGTGTACAAAATTGTTTTTTGGGAATTTGGAGTACAATTTTCTATTTTAATAAAGTGGGTTCTCTGGGAAAAAATAACAAGATTCTCGGGAATCCAAATGAAAATAATTAACAGTTTCAAAATCTAAACTTTGCTGTTTTCCTTGAATACTCCTGATCCCGATACAATCCCAGAAATTATTTCTTCTTCTAAAAAATTCTTTGAATTGCGTAAAACCGACAGAACGGAATATAAATCATTTCGCTCAGAAGTCCATGATATGAAACAAGTTATATTTTTTCGGTTCCTTTTTTAATGTTTGAAAAAAAATTCAAAAATGTAGTCGCAAAAAAAACGTAAGAGTATCAATGAGAAAGTTATAAAAACCCATGAAAATGTAGAGTTAAACTTGTTTTAACGCGAAGGTTTATTGTCTGTTTAGCAAAAGTTTTATCAATTCGAAAGCTATCAAAAATTCAGTATTGACTCACTTTCCGATGCACAAGTACAATTGTGAATAACTTTTCAAGAACAGAACATTGAACCTTACTTTTGCATGGGAAACTAAGATACAAAGTCATTATCGTGGCTTCAATTTCATGGAATAACTCAACAAGATATTACTGTTCCAACTTTCTGATATGACCTTTCAGGCTCATGGCTTGAACAGTGAGAGAGATTAGAGACAGATTTAATAAAAAACGGATAAAAATAGTAGAAATTGTTATGTGGAGTCGTAGTCTTAATTTTAACGGCCAGGCATCAACCGTCATGAATTGAGATAATACTATTACGCTAGTTTTTGAAGAAAAACACTAATACAACGTTCAATAATCAATCGTCTTTTCATCAAAATTTGTAAGCGGAGTCTAAAGCTTTTCAACACAAAAAGAATAGTCAATTTTATTTCAGAAGGATAATTTGGGTTTCATACTCTAAGATAACTGTTTCCCTAAAAACAGAAAAAGCGCCCATCATCTCAAATTGCATTCCTAAGTGCCTATGAAGATAACAAATCCAAAAATATCAGTCTTTCGGAAGAATATGATCATACCTCTAATAAAATGGCATTCATTCTAAGATGAATCTGTCGAGGTTATAGACAAGTAACAAATAAATTCTGTTCCCTAAAGTCCAGAAAAAGGTTTAGCCTCAATGGAATGTTTATAGAGATTATGAGAAAAAAAATACTAGTAGCTCCAACTCTAATAGAGCGGCATTTCATTTTGGAATCTTTTCATGGGTTCCGGAACTTGATATGCCAAAAAAAAAAACTGTTTTCATAAGCTCTTATCTAATTGAGTTTTTCTAGAAGTTGTTTTTCTAGAAATTTTCTAGAAGAAAAGCCTTTTAAATCTGGAATAATTAAGCAAGGAACCCTTCCTCCTAAAAAAAAATGGTTCCAGAAAAATAGAGTGTCCCATTCGAAGAAAAAAGAGGTCCTTCCACTCAAAACATTGAGGTCTTTCTTTCCTCCTTCTTCTCCACTTCCACTCTAATTTATTCATTGCAAAAATTGTGTACACTCCCTCTCTGCTCCACCCTCCATTTTCTCTTTCTTTCTTCACTCTATTTTACCTGGGCGGAGGGTGCCCGTTTCACTTTTTGAACACTCACATGACATGGCAGTTTTAGTCCCACTCTTTTTCCTTCTGTTTTCTTTAGCTGAACCCCACTTTGACATGAAGGAAAAAGAAGGGGTAGGGGGAGGGGAGAAAAAGAAAGGAAACATCTTGGGGGGGGGGGGGGATGTTGAACGGACAGTTGTGGGTTGGGAAGGGACTTCGGTTATGTTTTAAGGAAAGATTATGGACAAGTGAGAGGCGCAGAGATAAGTTATTGGTTTGAAACTCTTCTGAAGGTCAAAGTAAAAATTTATGCTAAGACTGCCATTATTATAAAAAAAACTTTGAAACATGGAAAAAACAACAAAAAAAGTTCGAAATTGGAAAAAATAAAAATATGTTACGACCAGAGAACTCTACATCTCTGTTATCGTCGCATTTTTCTAGACCCTTCTCACGTTTTTTGACTCTACTGGATCTTTTGAAATTACTAAACCAAAGCTCTTGTTCTGGCTGTCAACGGATTGTTGAAACACAACATTTTTCAAGTGTCTTTCATGAAAAATTTATTAGTTCCGGACTCTCAAAACGAATATAAATCCATTTGGAACGTTTGACATTGAATTTAAGTCAAAGCAACTTCAAAACCAATGATGGAAATCGATGTCGTTGATCAGATTAAAAAGACACGTTCATATGAAATCAAAATAGTGAAACATTAACAAAATGATGATTTAAATAAAATTAGATAATTTTATTCTGTCTTGAAAACTGATAACCAACTTTTCATAAAACTATTTGTTCAGTTTCAAATACTTGTTCAATGATTAGCGCTCTAGAGCCAATCAGTGAATTGATTCTGTAGTTTGGTCTTATAAAATAATTATCTTCTTTGGTTGGAAAAGAACTCTGGTAAGATTGAGGGGAAAGAGTATGAGCAAACGAGAGATGCAAAAATTGATCATTTGTCTTTTCGCTGAACACACTATTTTATTTTACATATTCCCAATTGTGCTATCAACCTGGAAATTAAAATGCCAATTATATAACAAAACCTTGAAACATTAAAAAAAACAACGAATACGTTCGAAACTTGAAAAATGAAAGCACGTTATGGTCAACCGACATATTCTGCTTCTCTAATATTGACATACTATTCTAAACTCATAATGCCTTTGTGTTTCAAATAGGACACAAGAACCAAAACAAATCACTTGGTCTGATTGACAGCAGACAGGCTTCAGAAACTATTTTCATATAAACTAATTGAGAAAGAATCTTTGGAATCGAATAAAAGTTCAGTTGGGACATTGGAAACCAACTTCGAAGCAAAGCAACTTCAAAATATTTAAAATTAGAATTTCATGTCAACGGGATCACCGAGAACAGAAACAAATTCAGAAGAAACCCCTTTACGTCAAAATAAAATCATGAAACATGAACACAATTTTGATTATAAAGGGTACAAGAAAAACTATATTCTTCAGTTTCAGCCGTTTTCAAAAAATTGATAGTCTGTTACCGTCAATGCCTGAAATTTTTTTTAGAGTAATCTCTTGTAATTTTTTTTTTCGAGAGAATCATTAGTTCCGATCGCTCCCCACATTCTTTTATGAGCATTTTGAAACAGAAAAACACGGCGTCTATAGGTTTAGACGCAAAAATTTTTTTTTAGTGTGTTTCAATAAGTTTGTATTAGCCTTGTCATCTGAAATAATCAAGTGATTATCAGGTTGAAAAAATCTAGCAAAGAAAAAAAAAACTGAGAACTTGAAAACCTACAAAATAAGTAGACTTTGGAACTGCGTTGGAAAATGAGAATTTAATTTTGAGAATTATCAGTTTCAGCATATTTTTTTGTCTTGCGCTCGGTTTTATGCGCGGAGCTCTGGTTCGAATGGATTTCACAGTGGCACGATCGGGGATTCGAATTCACCGCCGAACGGAAACTGGAACATTATGAGTGAAGCTGTTCAAATTAGACCGATAACTCCAAGTTTGAGACAAAACTCGGAAGCTCATCCGTGATAATCAGACAGCGGAATTCTGTTTCCCTTCTCTCTGCTTTTCTCACTCCCCTCTTCCGTTTTCCGGATTCAAAGTTTCTTCTTCTTCTCATGTCCGGTGAAAATGAACGGTAGTTTAGAAACATCATGTATGATGTTGAAAATTAAAAACAGTTACGAAAAAATTTTGAAAAACGTCTGGCCGTTAGAACTCTTGTGCAAGGCTGGGATTTCATGTTTACGGATTTTGCAAATTTCACGGTTTTTTGAGCGTCCGTGAAATTTTACGAGGACCGTAAGAAGTTAAATCCGTAAAAAGAATTCAGGCTCAAAAAGTTGGAATTTAGAAAAATCCCAACTGAACATCTTGAAAGTCAAAAAAAAAAGAGTCATCAATGGTCGGAAGCAAATTATAAATTTAAAATTTTCAATGTTCAGGCGTGCTTTCTATAGTTTGAGCCTGAAATGATTATCAGAATTATGACAGTTGTTCTACGACTAATAGCATGCTCCGCAGCAGAGTTGTACGGGAGGGATATTCTCAATTCCGGAACTCGGAATCGGGAATCCGGAATGAGTTTCGAAACTACGGAATCCGGAATTCCGTACAACTCTGCTCCGCATCGTCTGTACCGAGTTTAACGTTTTTACGGATTTCACGGAATTCTACGTATTTCCCATTCTTAAGTTTTACGTTTTACAGATTCCGTAAAATAAAACTTTTACGCCCAGCCATGCTCCTGTGTGCCCATTATTTACTTTACTGACGAAAAGTTTTTCAATACATTTCTGGGGGAATCGTATAAATTGACCTAAAGAATCCAGAAATAAGTTTTTACGGATCCTGAAGGTTTATTCCAACAACAATTCTTTAAAATTTCGAAAATGCCAGAAATTATCGGCTATTGACATTTTAGATACTCAATGACCGTTTGTAAGGTGAAACTATTTTTGAATTTGTGCAATTGATAACTGAGACGGTGTTGTTTTTCCACCTAAAAAACTTGGTTACTTTAGAACAATTTCTGTGAAAAAAAGATGAGTAACAGTTTCAAGTTTTGCAGATATACTTGTGACGGTTTCAGTATTATTGATCAAATTTCTTTAATATCGAATGCGAAATGTCTTCAATTTTATTAGAGTTTCTCGGTTTTTAGAAGAAAATAGATGTCTTGTGATAAAAAGGAAGCAATTATCGATCTCAATCGTGATTGGATCCCATAAAACCAAACGAACAAGGATTGATACAACTTAGTTTTAAACGTTCTTGAAATGCTAATGAAACAATGAAAAAAAAATGATTCTAATGGTTCACTGTGGAAAGTTTACTGGTTCTGTTTCCTTATCAGTGATGACACGATTTTCAATGAGAAGTTATAAATGGAATGGCTACTACAGACAAAGTTGTTCCACTGGACAAGAATGAATCTCATTTGAATTCAAAAAATATTGTTTCGACAAGTTCATGAAGCTAATTTGATCTTCTTATTTTATTGTGATTCAATAAAGTTATCCACATAGAATTTCAACATCAATTTTTTTTTGTTAAAAAAAGGAAAAAGATTGTGCTTCAAGTTTTTGATGAAAGAAATATATTCGGATGGTTATTTGATAATTGTTATGAAGAATGTAATCCTTTTTACGAAATTGTTGTTCCAAGCCTAAAAAAAATTAACCTCACGCAATAAGAAGCTGTTCCAACTGCCACAGTCTTTGAACATGACTTTTAGTGTTGTCGTGACCCGACGCAACAGCTGCTTGAGGTCAATACGTAGGAGTCGGTTGCGGCATCGAGGATATCAAAGGAATGTGAGAAGAATCAAGCAATAAATCTTAGTGTAATATAATACTTTCTCTCTCATATCAAACCCAACCCCATTTTATTTTGTCTCATTCACCAGCTCACACTCATCAAGAGGAGTGAGTTTTATTTTCTCTCTGTTCTTACCTTCAAATAATATTCTACCCAATAAATCTCATTGCACCCAAAAGAAGACTTTATATCCGGACTAAGGCCTATTTTAAGTGTATTAAAATTTTTTTTCTTTCGAGTGTTTCAACTAATCATCAAAGTGAAAGGAGTTCAACTATCAGTCATTCAAACCTCGAGGAAAATAACTAAATGATCGATTCAACTAATTTCTGGGGCTTTCATTTTCCGACTCTAAAAATTCAACAAATGCAAATTCATTCCGAAACTAAGATCACTTCGAATGTTGCTAAAGAATCATGAGTACCGGTTTCAAATTTTGCAAATATATTAGGTTGGTCCATAAGTCCCTGGTCATTTTTGATAGCCATTTTCAAATGACCGGATTTTTGTTTCTGGAGAGTGTTAATGTTCGGGTTTTGACCAATATTTAGAGTCACTATACTCCTTCTGAAAACAGAATTGACAGGCAATATCCAGCCTCTCTCCTGAGAGATACATCGCATTTCGCAAACTTACATTTTTTGCTTTTTTGAGTGTTTTCATATTATGATTCGTGGAAACACTAAAGAGGGACCCTAAAGTTTTATTTCTGCGGCAATAATATACATATGAACTAGGCATTACAAAACTGTATTGGCCTAGTTCCAATTTCCCCCAACGGTGGAATAACATTGAAACAAAATCGACACTACATTTCGGAAGGACCTTGAATCTCGAGCACAGTATGGGGCCTGTTTATGCGCGATCTGGTTGGAACGCTGATCATTCTTTAGCCACTGTTGATGGCCGTAACACCAACCACTAATAAAAATTCAGCGACTTCGAACAGCTCGAAAAATCAAAAAAGCATTGTTCCCGTATTTTCATCTCTATTCCGCTAACTGAGCCTGCCACTTTCCCGACAGTTTTTCATTGTAGCCATCTTCGTAGAACATATAATTTTAATTATTTAGTGGTTATTGAGAGTTAATCTACTGTTGTAAAAGTTAGTTCAATCAGGATTGAATTCGTGCGAGAACACTTGAATTAGAGGTCATCATCCAAAAAATGTGGGGAAGTGGCTTACTAGGATCAATAAATTATTTATTTGAACAGATTGAGCTTAGTGGCTTGACGGTGACATTAAGCCATCCAAGCTCTCTAAAACTATGAAAGAAACTGTCTGAAAAGCTTTAGAAACCAAAAAATATAGTTGAAATAAACTCATCAACTGCAACTATCAAGGAATGTGATAATAAAAGCGATTATATCTGTGAAGCCAGAAGTGGTCGAATCATTCTTTTCTGTTATTCTTGCTTGGTTAACATCCCCGTAAACACTCACAAAAATTCGGGATTGAAAAATACCTAGTCATGAAAATAAGTTCATTTTCATAACACACATCAAAATCGGGGTAAGCGACTACACTCAGTTCTAGCTTGCCTTATTTCGACCCTAACTCTTCTGGAAATGGATGAAATACAGTACTATAGGAGGGTATTAAACCCATGAATAGGTTAAGACTTGACTCAATTAGTTGCCTTCTTATAACACTTTGAAACTTTCAGTCAAAATGACCAAAGACTTTTGGACCAACCTAATAATTGTTGAATATCTTTCATTTTTACCCACTGTTTAGTATGGCGAAACAGATTTTATCTGAAAGTAAATCATCCAACATTTCCCGGTTTCATGAAATCCATATTGTCAGTTGAGAAAAAAACTTCTTCATGCGTGAGAAAAGCATCAACATTAAGATAATCTGAAACACACACACAGATTGAGTATGTTCTGAAACTGTAATGAATGATATGAGAATCTTGTTTAAAAAAAAAAGAGCTTCAACATGAAAGGTTTTTGGCACATCTCAAATGTAGTGTGTCTATCTTCCCGTTTGCAATTCATCTTACAAGTGAAACCGTAATGCTCTATTCAAAGTTTTCAATTTAGAATGCAAATCGTCAACGTTGTATTGGGACAGAAATCAAATAACAGTCGTCAGTGACTCTGAATATTTCAAAACTTTCTTGGTTATTCTAACAACTTAAGAACAGTTTCAAAATCTATTAAAAAATTATCTCTCAACTAATAAAATAATTATACAGTGATTGTAGTTTGAAGCAAAATCGAAAAACTCATTCAACTTGAGAAGCTTGAAAATACTGAAAAAAAATGAGCTGTATTGATTTTTTGATTAAAATTGAGATCAACAAAAAAAAATGAAGCTTCAGAAACTGCACCCTCTCGTAACTTCCTAGTTTGTACTCGAAATTTTCATTCCTTAAATACATATTGCACGTGAAACTATTTGGAAACGAAAAAAGTGTTGTTTTAACACGTTTATGAAACAAAGAATATTAAATTAAAGTTTGAAGTGTCATAGAGTTAGACCAGAAATTTGACATCAGTTCATCAGAAAATAACATTTTTGAGTTTCAAATTCTTGATATAAATGATTCATTCCAAAAAATACCGCTGCACGTACGGATTCTAAAAACCGAGTTATGTTCTACAAAAACGTTTTCCCATTCGAAAAAAAAAACCAACTACATAAAAGCGGAAACTATTCTATTCATTGCGAACATTGGAGATAATTCACACTGTATCAAAAATGATTGCGAATTTCAAATGTTTCAGCTTTTCATCGAAAAACGAAAACATCTGATTTTCTTTGATTCTCGAAAGCTACATATTTGAAAAAGTTTCATTGTTTTTTATCAGTTTCCAAATTGAAAAAACCCAAAAATTCATCAGAAATTCAACTGATCATGGATATACACAGAATAACAATGAGACGTTGGTGAAAACGAAAAAATAGCAGTTCCAGGTTTGGCAAATTTACTTAAGACGGTGTCAGTAATCTTGATTTTCCCCGTCTCAATCTCAATGGAAAACGACTGCAATTTGATTGGTCGAATTATATATTTGTCTGAAATTATAAATCATGCGAAAAAACCGAAATAGTTTTAATTCGATCAATCCCAGAAAAACTTGAACAGCGACTGGAACAACTTTTCTGTGAACAATTTTTGAAAGGTTATGAAACTGAGAGGAAAGTTAAGTCTCCAATCGATCAATGTAAAAATTTTACTGGTTCTTTATTTCATTATCAGGTATCACAATGATTTTATTTTGATATATACTGGAAATCGAAAATACAAAAGTTTTTTTAACTGTACAAAAAGCATTATTTGAAATCGAGAAATGCAGCTTCAACAAGTTCATAAAACTAATAGGATTGTATTATTGTTATTCCTTATAGCCCTCCATCGTTAAACTCATTTTAATGAAATTGTACTTCACTGGTTTACCAGATCGTTTCCCATTAGTTTTGGATTCTATGTATAAAGTAGTCTATTGGGAGTTAGTTGTAAGGAAAAATTATTTCATGTTTCAAGATTTTGCTATTAGCCAATCGATCGGGGAACAAATTGATGCGGTATCCGAGTTTATTGTGCCACCTTATGGTATACAAGGATGACAAATATTTTTCCAACCTGAAAAATAAACCAACTGCGGAGAAAAAAGTTATGTGAAGGGCTAGTGAAGGACTTTCAGTGCATCGAATCCAAATGAGATTTTCTAATGTTTCACCAACTCATCAAAATAAAGAAACTCAACTAAAAATTATTAATTTGCTGACAATAAGGTGCACATATTTAAATAATTATTGACGTTAATTTTCTGCCTCTGGCTTCATTGATTCGAGAACTTTTCGATTTGTTCTCACTCTCATGATAACGCGATGCTATTGAAAAATCATGAATATCAGTTTCGAGTTTTGCAAAAATATGTACTTTGAAAAGATTTTTTTTACTTTTGATGTGTCTTCGAACCGTCTTCATGTACAATAAGCTCCATCCAAGCCACTGAATCGTGTTTGCTTCTGAAAACTACTCAACAAACTGTTCACCGTTTCATGAAATCCATATTGTTAGCTGAGCCGAATGTAGTTATTTTCGAACCATTTAGTTGACTTCATTGGATCCTAACAAATGAAATTTTCCACTGTGAAAGTAATTGTTTCACGAAGCTGCGAAAAAACAATTTTCAACGGTAATAATTCACTTGTTCTTTTATTTCGTCAAGTTTAAAAATAAAATGAAATGAAAAGACTATGAAATTATTTCCGATAAGAAGTTGAATGACGAGAAGCAAAACATTGTGTTATACACCGTACAAAAAAATACAGATGTATGGTTTCGATTTGAATCAAATTTAAAATTAGAATTTTGATAGTAGAGTCGGAAATTTTCAAAAGTGATTTCCTGATATCTGGGAAAAACACGTCTGCGACTCGACAAGAACGGCTTTTTTGCTGTGTATGCAAACTTCATCGTATCTTTGTAACTGCGAACCGATTTTTTAAAAATCTGAGCTTTTGATGTTTTGAAATATCTAAAATTATAATTCCATCTTTCTTTTTGTTTCCACTTGTTTCTCCAGTCATTTCAATTTTTTTGAATAAAAGTGAGCAGATTTTGTCTTTTTCAACTATCTTCTTGGAAAGTTTCCGTATTATATTTCTTTTTCAACAGCTAGATTTGTCTGCCTGTTTTTTGGTATCTGCTGGTTACAATTGAGCAACTAACAGATTTTATTCAAAAGAGAATTTGAGGATAATTTTTTAAAAGGTAGCATCCTCATTTAAGCTTATTTGATCTGAAGCTCAAAAAAAGAATTTTATATGAAAAAAGGAGGGGCACAGGGGATATTTTCGGCTGGAAAGCTTGGTGAAGTAGTGTGCATTCCAAACATGAGCGGAATTCTGTCTTCCGTTTTACGCCTTCCGTCTTCTGGGCTTTTTTCTCTTCCGTCTTCCGTCTTCCGACTTCCGGATTTTTTAAAATTGTTCCGTCTTTCGGCTTCCGTCTTCCGAGTTTCTGGACGGAAAGTAGCTTCGAGAAAACAGAAATTCAGGGGAAATTTTTCAAATTTTCCAATTTTTCAACACAGTTTTAGCAATTTTCAATCTTCTTGGTTAATCGTCAAACTGCGTTTTTGCTCCAAAAATTTCAATTTCAGGCCACAAAATTCAGTTTTTATTTGCCTGGGCAGTTTTGAGCACTTTTTGTTCCTTCCGTTTCCTTCCTTCCGTCTTCCGGGGTTTCGAAATTTTTTCCGCCTTCCGTCTTCCGTCTTTCGTGTTTTCAAAAACTGTTCCGACTTCCGTCTTCCGTCTTCCGGATTCAAAATTTTCTCTTCCGCTCATGTCCGGTGCATTCTGTCGTAAGATGTGGTTTATACACTAATTTGCCTATTTTGAATATTTTCAAGGAAATCAAAAACCATACTCAATCATTTAAACTAGCACACCGGATGGATTGCGTGCCATGCGCATTATGCTGAGCCACAGGGACAAAACCGCTGCCCATTATTTGATTGTGAAAAGTTCAGACGAACTCTATGTTTTCGTGTCCTGTTTCCATTAAAAAACGACCAATCAATATGATTTTTTAGAACAATATATATCATGAAACATGAAACAGAAACATTCATGAAACAGAAAATAAAAAACTATCCGTCTTCAATGAATACAAAAGGATGATTGAAGTTCTGAGTTCAATCTTGGTTATTCAACACTAACTTGTGACGGGAAAAGTTCTGCTGTTTTTCTCTATAGGTGAAAGCTTCACCCTCTTCACCCTGTTCGATGGGCAGAAAGATGGATAGTCCAGGAATTCAATCTCTTGAACGAGTTATTTTGGAACTTCCTTTTCATCACTTACATTGAATGTATCAACAAGTAATCAAAAATGCTATCAACATGTTCAGTTTCAACCCTTTCATGAAACAAGAATTATCGTCTTTATACCGTTCGTATAGCTATTTCAAATTTGAGTTCAAAAAATCACTTTCTGATTGGAAATACTGTTTTTCCAACGCTTTACAGTAACTAGGGACCCGGAATATTATTCAATTCTTCAGAAACAAAATCACATCTTCAACTTCTTCTTTTTTCTGTAACTAAAAGCGTCGAGTTTGTGCCTGCGATTGGAACCATCATGGGAGATATGTATGTTGAGTTCTCTAAAAGTTGAAAAAAAGTGATTTAAATTTCTAAAGAATAGCCTGGCATCATCATTTTTTAGTGCTAGTCGTGAACAAAAGAAAATTTTCTGTAACGGTGATTAAGTTAATTATCATCAACATGCTCTTTGAACATAATCAGCTGAATCCCTGTTTAAAATTAATTTTTGCGGTGTGAAAATAAAATTGGACCGTCATTGGGAACTCATAAGAATCCTGCATTTTTCATGATGATGTTTCCTAAATTCTGTAGATTTTTTTACAGTAAGTTTCATGGAATCCCAAAGAAAAGAAATAGCGATTTCCGAACAATGTTCGCACTATTCCTTGAAATTTTGGCTGACCCATTGCCAGGACATTATGTCAAGCTATTATACGAAATTCTTGAAACATTATTTCTGAAAAAACGCAGTTTTGACAGCTCAATAAATCTGAGAGCTGATTCGGCAAAGCGATTCGATGTACATATGTAGCATAAATTTTGGTAGTTCTTCAGCTTTTATGAATAAGAAAGTACAGGCGTTTTTCATTTTCAGTATAATTTTTATCAGCAAAGTTCCTAACAACAAAATCAGCAAAAAAATCGTGTGAGCTTGCACAGATGGTGGGCGATGAACTCGATAGGGAATCAATGTGTACTGGATATGTTGACACATGTCACACATTCAGTACAACTTGTGTGAAAAGTTAGCACTAAGAGCACGCGCAACTTCATATAGAGGACTAAATGCGTTCACGTGTGTTCAAGCTTTTCTATGTGTCAAATGTGTGTCTGGAATGTGAATGGACCACATAAGAATGTTTTGTATGTGTCCACATATCCGGTACACATTGGTTCCCTATAGAGTTCATCGCCCACCACCTGTGTGGTTTTGTTTTGGATAAAAAACAGAGAGTTTTTCGCAAAACTTGACTCAATTTTGGTTTCCTTTGGTTCCATCTAAATCAGCCGATACAATTTTCTGTTTTACTAAACCATTAAAAGCCATTCTTGTTTCTCTCAATTCATTTTCCAATATGTAAATGAGTGTAACTAACCTAACAACACTATTATCGTCCGGTTACCGACACAACAATATTGCTTCTTTGTAACCGAGTTTTCGAAATACAAGAAGAAACATTCAGTTTTCCGTATTTTGGGTTATGAAAAACAAAAATCACTCTCGATTGAATCCGGAAGACGGAAGACGGAAGTCGGAACAGTTAATGAAAACTCGGAAGACGGAAGACGGATGGCGGAAGAAATTTTTAAATCCCGGAAAACGGAAGGAAGGAAACTGAAGGGACATAAAGTGCTCAAGACTGCTCCAGCTAGGAAAAAACTTGTTTTCGTGGAATGAAATTGAAATTATTAGAACAAAAACTTAGTTTGGTGATTAACCAAGTATGTGGAAAAGCGCTAAAACCGTGTTGAAAAGTTGGAAAATTCGAAAATTTTCCCCCGAATTTCCGTTCTCTCAAAGCTCCTTACCATCCGGAAACTCGGAAGACGGAAACCGGAAGACGGAACAATTTTTAAAAATCCGGAAGCCGGAAGACGGAAGACGGAAGAGAAAAAAGCATGGAAGACGGAAGACGGAATTCCGCTCATGTCTGGTTCCGACTCAAGAATTGGTTGACAAGGAATGTGGTTACTACTCGATCGATACTGGATTGATTTTGGTTTAAAGTTGCTCATTTTCATAAATTAGCGAAACAGAATGATTTATTCGCCTCATGAACTCAGATTTGTTTTTATTTTAGTGCTTTGAAAGACACCCTTTGTCCGGTCTATACTACGGGCCATGCCGGTTTTTTCGGAAAAAAATATGTTTTTGTATATTTTCGCGAAAAGAGACTGATAGCTCATTAGTCAAACGGAATACCCCAACGCTAAAAAGACGGTGTGTATCAGAACAAAATATTCGAAGTTTCTTCTACTTTCTTTTACTGGGGATTTAGTTGCTTCGCGGATAAAAAGTCAGAATTTGTGAACCCAAAGTACTTTTCATCTCCTCTGGGAACCAATAGGGTTCGAGATTTCGCTCAAAATTATGTGCATTTTCCAAAATTTATTTCTGTTTCTTAAAACCTGTATTTCGAAAAGCAATAACTTCTCACTGCTGTTTATGTACGTTATACCTGTTCTTTGGTCACGTACGTAAGCAGTCCAAAAAATAACTTCAGCAGGGAAAATACAGTTACACTCAAGAACAAAACGGCTCCCAAAAACTGCCAGATCGTAAATTTGTAAAGGCCCGAATAGATCAGTAAGAAGTACCAGTCGGTTCACGCCGCCTACGGCGGCTAAACCTCCTGGCAACACTTGAACGATATCAGTCTTAATAAAAAATCATATTCACAATTAGATGAAAAAAAAACTATACGCGGCAGTCCGAGCTGGTAAACTCATGAGGGCGTTGGAAAGTTAGAATCATCGATGAACTTTGACTTGATAAATACTTGCTTCTCGTTTTACTCTATTCCGGGTAGAAAACAAAACATATGACCTGATTTCTCCAAAGTTTGGTAAAATCATGGCTTAGCTTCCCCCTAAGTTTGAAAAAAATACATAAATTCCCCAAAGTTTGACGAAACCATCTCTTTACTTTGCTGAAAAATGACCTAACTTTCCCAAAGTTGGACAAATGCATGGCTTAGCTTGCTCATAGTTTGACGAAATCATGGTCAAACTTTGGCTCTTTATGGCTTAACGTGTTCCAAGACAGTTAACAGGTCCCAGAATAAATAACGGATTCCTTATCGGATCGAATTTATGTTTGATTCGTGAGCGGTGTGAGCGAACTTGAGCAAAGAACGACTGATATTGGATGCAAAGGTCGAGAGCTCTGGAGGGTACTCGAAGAATTCCAAGTTCTCAGAAATCAAGTTCGCAGACGTCGCCCTCCGGGCCGCCCTATTAGGTCTTCAGAAGCCTAAGCCTGTGATAAAGCCTAATAATGAAAGGAGGCTTACTTATGTTTGATAACTAAATCTGGTGAAGTTTATTCTGGGACCCGTTGAATATCATGTGGCCTGTCGAACCATAAAGAGCGCAAACTTCAGCAATTTCTGAAATAATCAAGGCTAAATACCTCTATGGCTTGACATAATCGTGGCCCTGCTCTCCCATAGTTTGACGAAATTATGGCCTAACTTCCACCAAAGTTTTAAATAACCATGCCCTAACTCTCTCAAAGCTTGACGAAACCCTGGCCTAAATTTCCCCAAAGATTGAAATATTCATGGCTCTGCCAAAGCTTGCCCAAATCATGGCATAGCTCTCCCAAAGCTCGATCAAGCCATGGCCTAACTTTTTTAAAATTTGAAATAATCATGGCCTAATTCACCCAAAGTGTGGCATATTGATGGCTTAACGTCTTCAGTTTGAAGAAATCATTTACTGGAGTCCTCTGCCGTGACCTCACATACGAAAGTTAGATGACAGACACTGCTAGATACTGATTACTTGCACGCCACTTCTCATAAAACAATTTCTCACTCGAACACCACGTAAAAAAATTTGAGAAGTAAAATGTAAGGCTTCCATTCGGCCGAAAATTCAGCCGGCCGCGCCGTCCGTCAGCCGCGCCGTCCGCCGGCCGGCCGTGCTGGCCGTTTGTGTGTGAAAGTTGCGTCAGTGTGATTACGTACTCGACCCACGATTTGACGACAGTTGCGACATTTTTTATCAAATCAAGGCTCAGAAACTAACGAATTCATGATATTTTAATGGTATTTAATGATAAGCATGTGAATTAATAATTATTAGTGCATTATCTTTCTTTTATAGAGCTAAAAACCCAAGAATATGTCGAAAAGAAGGGGTCGCTCGTCATTTAAAAAGCCTGGGGTACGCAATCACGCTCACGCCAATAATGCAGACGGCTGGCGCGGCTGAAACGACTAGCCGACGGCTGGCGGCCGAATAGCTTCAGTTCAGCCGGATGGAAGCCTTAGTAAAATGAAACTCTGTTGCAATTGTACCACCTAATTCCATTCTTTCTTTCCCTTTCACCCTGTCCCTTTTTCACTCATCCATTGTCAACTGTTGGCATGCGATGGTGGCGGTCATTTAATGCAGCAGCCGACATCTGCCGGGTTCCGCGCCTCGCCATAGTTTGTGTGTGAATAGGCTCCGCCCACTTCTCCGCGCTGTTTTTCACTGGACTCAGAATATTCACTCTAAAGGGCTTCAAACTTTGAATATTGCGACAAAAAAGATGACGGGCATCATCTCCGACACGGGCTCTATCGATCTATGTAAAAATCATAAAACGGTATTTTAGGAATTGCGCTATGATGCGCTACAAACAAACACACACACAGAATCTGTGTGGTAATAATAGTAAAGATCGTAGCAGTGAAGAAGAAGAAGAAGGTATCAGATGCTTTTTTGACTGCTTCATATCACAAGAACTTGTTCTCGAAGAAAGTGGTACCTAAAAGACACTGTATTGGGTATAAATTTGCTCAATTTTATAAATTAGTGAAACAGAAAGGTTTTATGAACTCCGGTTGTTTTTACAGTGTCTTTAAAAATTGTTTGTCTCACTAAATTCGAACTGATTATTCGAAACAAAACCATGAAACTAACAGTGGATTTTGAATAATAGAAATAAATAGTTGAAGTTTCAATTGTTTTATATGCCAGTGTATCTAAAATCTAGTCGCTTCATAAATATATCAAGATCAAAATGACATTATCAAAATGACAGTAAAAAACCCGTGCCTCCTCTGCGAACCAGCACGATCGGATTTTTGCTCACAGTTATTTTTCGAAAAAATATCCTTTTTCAAAACTTTCTCTCTGTTTCCTAAAACCAGTATTTCAATCTGCAAAACTGTTCACCGGCTGCTCACGTACATCAAACCTTTTCATTGGTCATGTACGTAAGCAGCCCAAAAAACTAATATTGTTGTCAAAACTAACAGAAATTGAGATTTTTCGTTGGATCTCCAATGGCTTCCGAACTATTATATAACCGAACAGTAAGATTTTAAAACTGTAGAGATGAAAAAGAATCAAAAAGTGCCTAATAACTTTATTTATTTTCATGATTTTAGTGGGATTAGTGAAGTGGTGGTTTGTTACTTCCTGGAAACCTATGATATTGAACCTGCAATCTGAAAAAAATTTTATGTGGTTTAATTTCTGTTCCAAAAGTAACATATTACTTCATCAATAATTTTCAATACGTTTAATCGGTCTTCATCTGAGGTAACATTATCAGAGCTGATATATGTGTGCTCTTGCGAATTATGTCAGTTAGGCTAGCATTAAAATCCCAGAACAGAACTGGCTGATAATTGAGTTGAGTATTGCAGTTTTTTGGGACATGTTAATTTTCGAAAGGATTCAAAAACACAATATTCGCTGATTTCCAGGCTAAAATTATAGAGAATTTTTGTTTTGTGCCTGTTCAAGAACTTCAGAAATAATGGCCAGAATGGGGAAAAAGTTTAGTGATGATATATCAAAACTTCCGAAATTGTGTCCCACTAAGACTGGTTAGTATTGCATTGATGTTTATGTTGATCTGATGGTAGACTCAATTTCGCGAATAAAAAAAGTTCGTTCGATATCTCCCACCAAAAAACTCCCGAATCAGTTGCCTAATAAGTAAAGATTAACCACATTTCTGATGTTTCATAGGTTTTAACAGGTGCTTATACTTTTGTACAAAAAAATTGAGAATGAAAAGTAAGTGATTTGTTTCAACAGCATCATGAAACCGTACACACAGCACCTCTACAGCCGATCTGATGTAGAAACCTAGACCAAGTAATTGTCTACACAAAATTTTTGAACCATCAAGGATCATTTTAACGATACTTTGGCTTGAATAGAAGCTAGAACTTATAACTGAAAAACTAGTTCTTTCAGTGTTTGAATAATAAAGCGGCATGGTGCTATGAGGAACAGTATCACGATAGTTTTGTGGTGTGCTTCGGGGGTGCATTGATTTCATAAGTGTGGTCTGTAAATATGTACACTATGAAACACAAAATTTTCGTTTCATCCCATCGAACTGTCCGTTTCAGAACTACTGTATCACACTTCTTCGAATAACTCACTGGTTTTGCGGCCTGTTTCATATTCGCTTCTCGGATATGAAATCGGCCCCAAAACCCGAAAAAGCTGATTAGATTTCCAACTAGCTTGTCAGAACTCGTTTTCATCTAAAATACGATTAAAATTAAAGATCCAGAAAAACATTGCATTAGGGAAGCCAGTGAACTAAAAACTACTGTTTTAATTCCGTATATTATATCCGGGAATTCAATGGAATTCATTTTCCAATGTCGTCAACATCCTATTAAATCACTCAAAATCGAAATTTTGATCGTTTCGAATTGTTATATAGCATACATATTATTTGTTTTTAATGTAGTGTCACCCAGTACGACACTCCGCCGGGGACCCATACTGAATACGTTTACTTCCTACTGTAATTTATTTTTTAATTTGAAGCCGCGAAACTATTTTTGGCAGTTTTCGCGCGCAACTGTATGTTTTCATGCCAAAAGTCGAGTTTCTGATCGAATATATTTCTGATCAAAAACAACAAAGCTGCGCGCAAACCGCCTTAAAATAGATTCGCGGGTTTCAATTAAACAATAAATTACAGTAGGAAGTAAAAGTAAACTTTTTTTAAATAGATCCCCGGAGGAGTGTCGTACCAGGTGACACCACATTCAAAACGAATAATAGCTTCGAACATTCCTTACTCCTTAACACAAAACACTTAGTTATCCTGATGTCTTATTGACTAGCTTCTCATTGCTGTTTTGTTTTTATAGAATGTGAATCATAATTTTCAGAGAATGGAATGCAATCGTTTTTTTTAATATTCCAAAAACGTTTTCTACCTGTCAAGCAGAAAAAGACGCTACTTCGAGTTTTCGAAGTTCAAAAACATCGTGGATTATCACCATTTGAACGATTTGGCTGAAGTGATGAAAATGAAACAGAAGAAAAAGTACAAAAAAAAAACACTCTTTCATTTTCAGCCGCAGTCCGTTTATTTACCCTGCAAATTGCGTGCATTCAAAAAATTTTATTTTACAATAAATTTGATATAAACTGACGCACGAAAATAAATCCTTGGAAATAGAAAATTAGAAACACAGACCAAAAATTATGTGGGCACTCATCATTTGAATATAACTTGATTCCGGTTACATGAATAAAATGAAACATAAATGAATTTAACCGTGCCTCAATGATTTGGAAATTGTTTATCGATAATCTAGGTTTCAGCAAAACCTTTTGAATTTGTACTATATCAGCTAAGCTTTTTTTGCTAACTATCAAACCAAAAAGAGTTGTGCAGTCAGAACATTTTATATTAATTTATACCCGGCAGCTGAAACGTACCAATTCCATCAGTGTTAAAGAACAACAGACTTATTAAAAACCAATTAAAATAGAATAAATAGAAAACACAGTTTCTTAATGGTCATATTGAAATGAAATTAGATTGACCACCAATTGCTTCATCATCGTATATTGCGGAAATTCATTAAAGCTGCATTCAGAGCAACGTTCAGCACAAAGTAGAATGAGCATCTTCAAAAATGATGCAGGAGGTAAAAAACTCCCAAGCTGATTCGTGAATTCAAACAATTGATATCTTCCAATGACAGGAAATTTGTAAATGAATGGAACTGACAGTTATGAGAAAAAAAGATTGTTTGTTGAATTATATCAGAGTTCTCATCGGCTCGTTGAAACAGAACTTCAATTACTGATTTTTCTGAATTTATTTTCGGTTTCTTATAAATGATTTCAGTTACAACGCGGGAAACGAATGATATAACATTGGGTGGTAAAAAAAACCAAAAAAAAAACCTGAAACTTAGTGGTTGAAATATTTTATTATCTATTTTTGTAGGAATGTAACCATGGCATCCACATTTCGAAAAGTTTATTTTTTCCAAGATCTGCAAAAACCGTTCAGTCAATTTTATGTTAACAAAGAATTTGGTAACCGTTAGTGTCTACGCTTGTGGAAAGAACATAGGACCAACGAAATAGGTTTTTTTTTACTGTTGTAGAACATCTTCATTAGTGTTCCCAACACAAATGATTTCAATTTTAAGACTAATCTAGTTGGGGCGTTTCGTTTTTTTTTCAATTTAGTTTGTAATGATGAACGCTTGAAGGAATAGGAGCTGAACTTCAGTTTTCAACCAACTATTCTCACATTAACATAATTATTCGCTATGAATCAGGGACCGTTTCAACTCAACATGGATCTACCTTTCATGAAACACTGGGTTTTGAAACCAGAGTACTTTTAGGGAGGGCTTTTCTGGAATATAAAAGTTATGATAATGATTCATGCTTCTCTACTCTTCGTAAAACAACGGAACAAAATTCAATTGAGAAACTTGAATCCGAGTCATGAAACTGGAAGTTTTGCTCCACACACACGTAACAAAATCATTGTTCACTAGAAGCAGTATCAAGATTTTCCCGTATGATATTTTCATCAAATCAGGATATGAACATACTGCTCGTAAGCTCCCTCTATCTGCTAAATTTAGTCGGTGAAACGGTATCTCGTACATCAAAATTCAGTAACTATTCCAGTTTCGAAATTACAACTTCAACTTCGATCAGAGTGATATGCGGTTTATGATCCGTATAATCTCTTTTAGACCTGCCCTGACTGTTTATTCAGCAAAAAAAAACAGTTTTCCCTGTTCTAATTTTTTTCTGATTTATCTGTTTCACGCATTTTATTTCTGTGTCAAGAAAAGTGGTAAGTTTAGTGGTTCCAATGGTTATCGTTTCTTTTTACAAAGTTGAAGATTTTTAATCCTACAATCTACAGTTTTTTATAATCATCTTATGGTCAACAGGCCAATATTGTCTGATTAACTGCAAAAAAACATTCTATAATTTCAGCACTATTAATTTCATCATCTGTTTTTTATGCCAACTTTTCATAATACCAATGCCTGTCATGCCCAGGTTTTCAAAATCTTCTTGTATCAGGTAAAGTTTAAAATTCAGAGCTGTTATTTTTGTCGAATATCTAGACGTGTGATATCCGTCACAAACTCTGCTCGCAATGAGATGCGTGTCTATGCACCAAATAAGAATTTTTTTTCTTTTTCAGAACATTCTCACTGTCTTTACAAAAAAAAATAACAAAAAAAATCGATTTCGACTGCTACAGAACAAGGCCCGGAAACTTAATGGTCATTAGAAGTGTGATAAATCCCATACGGAACATGTTTACAACCAGTTGGAATATCTTTGTGATGTTGACATTGAAATTTGAGCAACGCAGAATTTTTCAGTTTCGAAAGTTTTGTTTTTGCCTTCTTACAGAATTTCGGAGTTTTATCACATTCAGACAAAGAGCGTTTTCCGGGG
Source organism: Caenorhabditis doughertyi (assembly GCA_963572265.1). NCBI lineage: Eukaryota > Metazoa > Nematoda > Chromadorea > Rhabditida > Rhabditidae > Caenorhabditis > Caenorhabditis doughertyi. The sequence goes on along the minus strand of OY751556.1, from coordinate 23,739,215 downwards.
AAAAAACGATTAAGAGAATGGTTTAGAGATTTCCACTCTTCGTTTTTTTTTCTCTTCCATATTGGGTTGGGATCAAATTTTGATTGTAGAGATGGACCTTGAAACCAAGTTACGAAACTGAAAGTTTTTTTCAAAAACTTTTCTACAGAACGTTCACTTGAAGCGGTAGCATGGCTTATTGTTACGTATGATATTTTTGAAAAGAAAATCAACAAGACTGCTCGTAAGTTTTTCCTAACTGCTAAACTAAGCCAGTGGAACAGTATTTCTTAATACAAAATCCAGTAACTATTCCTGTTTCAAAATTACAACTTCAACTTCGATTCAGGTGATATACCGTTAATACTTCGTATTGCCCTTTCTAGACCTGCCCTGGTTGTTTATTCAGCAAAAAAAATAGTTTACCCTGTCACAACTTTTACTTTGATTTATCTGTTTCGTGAATTTTAGTTCTATATCAAGAAAATCATTAAGTTTGGTAGTTTCTATGGTTATTTTTTTTCACAAACTTGAATTTTGTCGTTGGGTTAAACTCAGATCATGACTAGAAAAAATCTACAGTTTTAAATAATCATTTTATGGTCAACAGACCAATATCGTCTGATGCATCGCAGGATTTTTTTATAATTTCAGCACTTTTATTTTCAGCATATGTTTCGTATACCACTTCTCTGTCTGTCAGGCCCAGATTTTTTAAATTTTGTTAAATCGGGAAAAGTTTGAAATTTAGAGTTGTTATTTTTCACAAACTCTGCTTGGAATGAGAATCGTGTTTGTACATCAAACAAACATGAGAATTACGGAACTATTGTTACATTTTCAGAGCATTCTCACGGTTTTTACAGAAAAATACAAAAAAAAAAAATCGATTTCGACCGCTACAGAACAAGATCCGGGAACGTGATGTTCATTGCATGCGTGACAAATCCCATACGCAACATGTCGAATATCTTTGTGATGTTGACGCTGAAATATGACCAATACAGAAGTTTTCAGTTTCCAAAAATTCTATCTTCGCCCCTTTACCTTTCTTGCCTAGTGTGTTTTTTCTATCCTTGAAAGCTTTCATTTAGTCGTTTTTTTTCATAAGGGGTTCAAACGCTCGTGAGCCCACTAGTTAACGAAAATTTTGCGCGTTATTTTTGATCAATTTTTTCATTTTTGTTTATCATTTCAATTTTCACCTATTCAAAATTTCAGCGCTATTAGAATATTTATACTGATGTAATTCATCGTTACTTCAAATACTGCTTTTCTGAATGATGCTGGAGAGTGGGTTAACAATATATCAAAATATTCGACATCACGCCAATTCATTGTGAGTGTTTGAAACAATGGAAAAAATTTTTCAAATCAAACCTAATTTACTTGCACCAGGTTCACCATTGTGTTGAGCCAGTTGAAAAAAAAATTAAAAAACAGAGCTAATTTGAAAAAGAAACCAGAATGATATTTAGAGCAGCCAGAAATTGAAATATAGAAACAGTATTATTTTGAAATAGTGTCCGCACTTAAAAGCTTGATTTTCGAATTTTTAGAGAATTTCATCGTAAACAGGAGATCCATTGACCTTTTAAAATTTCTAAGAGTTTCAAATGAATTAGAAGCATAAAAGGATATTCAGTTCCTTATAATTGTAAACTCATTCTGTTTCATTCAGACAAAGAGTTACTGAAACTGATAACATTTTGTTTCAGTATCATTATTTTACAGTCTTTGAGCTTTCATTTTTTCAGTACCAAACAGTGTTGCACGGAAATTCCGTTTCCGTTTCCATCTTCCGTGTTTTTTCCGAATTTCACCCTTCCGCTTCCGTTTCCGTCTTCCGCGAAGAACTAGTTCAATTTCCGTGCCCGTTTCCGTCTTCCGTATTTACTTGGTTTTTCACGGAAGGTAGAATCCGGAAAAGATATGTGAGAAAGAGAAAAAATAGTCGGAAATTGACTTATGGAATCATCAATTTTCACAGGAAAATAACTCAAAACGGTTTTTTTAGAACGAAAAACTGGGGTTTGAGCTCGAAATTCAGTAACATTTCTCTAATTTTAATGAAAGACTTTTGAAACTCGAGTTCAAATAAGCTTCCGTTTCCGTCTCCGTCTTCCGTGGAAGCTTCCTACATTTTTCCGCACCCGTTACCGTTTCCGTAAAATTTAGGATGCGCTACCGGTTCCGTTTCCGTGTTCCGTAAAGTCAAAATATGATTTCCGTGCAACACTGGTACCAAAGCTGTTTAATCGTTTAATAATATAGTCCCAATTCGGAAAAAAAAAATTGAACCTGTGCACTTTACCGGTCGTTTTTTTCCGAGTTTTGAAAGTTTTTCTAAAAAATTCACCGGAATGATCGAAAAATTTGATAAAACAGTCAGTAAACACACCGGTTGAAACTGGAAATGAGTGGAAGCTTAAACTAAAAATCTTAAACCATTTACAATTGGAAAACTTACCAGATGCTAAAAATCCAAACGGAATTTGTGTTGTATACGAGGGAAATGGATATTGGAAATCGTTATTGAAAAATCAAATATTTTTAAAATGTTGCGAATTCACAAAATTACCGGATTTGTTTTGAAAATAAGGTCAAAAATCTATTGAGAAATAGCATTATCCCGTCATTTGGGATATATGTAAATGTCTAAAACTGATTCAAATCCCATGATATTGTATTTTATCAAAAAATGGAAACGTTCGCAATCTGGCAGACTTCATTTTTTGCCAAAAAGTTACCGGAGATTCTTCGAAACCAAAAATAAAATGAAGTATTTGAATCATTAAAAAAGAATTGTGAATGAAACGAATGTGACTCTTCGAACAAGAACATTGGATCAAGGCGTTTTTTCCAGTCCGAAACAAAGAGAAAGCATGTTTCCTTTTGAATTTTTTCAAACCAAATTCGATGTGAATCGACCACATTATTATTTTTCAAAAAATCTTCTGTTTCATAGCATTGTTTTGAAACATTATCTCTTCAAAAATATTGGTTAATTTGCATTTCCGAAAAAATCCAGAAGATTCTCGTCATATTTGTGTGTTTCCAACCACAAAATAAATAACAAGAAATTCCTATCAACAAATATTTTCCATAATTGTGTATTTCTGCCACATTTATCTGTTTCAAATTATTGTTATAAAACGATAATTATGAAGAGTTGACAGTGACACAGTCGTGAAATCGAAGCCTACAGTTTCATTACTTTCTGTTTTAGTCCTTGTGCTTTTTTTCTCACTTATTGATATTTCAAGTCTGGGACTTTTAGACGAGATGATTGCACAAAACATGAATAGTCCGGTCGATGACTGAGGTCAAAATTTTGCAAAAGTTTCTTTTGATTTGAAAATGAATGAGCACAATTTCTGTTTCAGATTTTTTGATCTTGTTTTGTTTCACGTTCGAATTCGATAAGGTCGTTCTAAGCTCACTAGTCAGAAAACGTTGGAAGTTAGCATGCGCAAGACTTTTCGGCTCTGTTCAAAGTATCAGGGTTATAGGATAAAATAAGGGTTATAGGAAATCGCAGGGTTATAGAATTCTATAACCCTTTTTCTACTTTTGGGAAAATAAGGGTTTTAGGAAAATAAGGGTTATAGAAAATTGGAGGGTTTTAGGAATCTATAACCCTTTTTTTACTTTCCGGAAAATAAGGGTTTTAGGAAACAAAAGGGTTATAGATTAAAAAAAGGGCTATAGAATAAAAAAAGGGTTATTGAGACAATGTGTATAGAAAACACTCTAGAATGTGTAACAGACGTTTTTTCAAGTTTCTCTATTAATTTTCAGCACTAACTAGGGAAGTGTTTGACGAGACCACTTGAGAATTTGCCGAAATTTTGTGAACAGACTATATTGACCCTCCTGAATCCATTTCTGAAGTCAGTTTGGTCCGTTCGGCCTTTTCATTTTTTCGGATTTTTCAGTCTTTCTCAGGCCGTCGCAGTCTCACGTTTCACTGCGTTTATATACGCCACTCCGGCAGAGTGGAAAAGTGTGGCAATTTGGCGCAGTGGCAACGCCCTAGCCCATTGAAACAAGGACGTGGGTTCGATCCCGCTCTATGCAAAATTTTTTTAGAATTTTTTTCGCGAAATTTCAGAAGGCGTAGCGAATTCAGAAATGTAAATTTTTTTGTTCCAAACAATGCCAATAATCTCGACTCGAACAAAAAAGATGTTTTCTATGAAAAATGTTTTTCAAAAATTTGTCGATTGTTGGGCCCTGTGAAAAATCAGGACTTGTAAAAAAATTTTTGAACCAAAAAATTTTTTTTCGAAAAAAATTTCCAAACTTGCCGGGGGTGATAACGGATGACCAAGAAAGTGTTTCAACTTTGTTTGTAGGCTCTCTGGGTGCATAAAAACACACAAAATCGGATTTGAAGTCGAAGGCAGCTAATAGGTGTCTAGTAAAGTGGGCTTCAAAATATCTAACGGAGCAAACTGACTTCAGAAATGAACTCAGGAGGCTTGATATACCCTACAGACAATATTTCAGCAAATTCTCAAGTGGTCTCATCAAACACTTCCCTAGTAACTGTGCTTATATCTTTATAAACAATTGTTTGATTTCAAATCTGTTGATTTGGAATTTTGGCGATTGGCTTTAGTTAAAGGTCTTGGTTTATATGTAACATCATGTAAAAAGCATAAAAAAGTTTGAGGATAAGAACAATGTTACAATAACAGAGAGAAGGAGCTCACAGGCAACTATTTTGACAAACTTTTCTATCCGGATAGATGTGAATAGTTCGAAAACACTTTCCACGAGAGGTAACATATGTACGAAGGTCTTCAACTAAAACAAATCGACAGAATTCCAATTCAACAGACTCATAATCAAACAATCATGAACAAAGAAATAAGCACAGTTAGTGCTGAAAATTAATAGAGAAACTTGAAAAAACGTCTGTTACACATTCTAGAGTGTTTTCTATACACATTGTCTCAATAACCATTTTTTTATTCTATAGCCCTTTTTTTTAATCTATAACCCTTTTGTTTCCTAAAACCCTTATTTTCCGGAAAGTAAAAAAAGGGTTATAGATTCCTAAAACCCTCCAATTTTCTATAACCCTTATTTTCCTAAAACCCTTATTTTCCCAAAAAAGGAAAAAGGGTTATAGAATTCTATAACCCTGCGATTTCCTATAACCCTTTTTTTATCCTATAACCCTGATATCTTGAACAGAGCCGACTTTTTTTCGAGATACGAAGTACTGGTTTCTCTTCGAAATTTTTGACAAGAAAAATTTAAATTTTCCTTTTCAAAAAGCGTTTGAAACAGTAGGATAAAATGGCGGTCAGATAGTCCGAATCTGGAAATGCTAGATATGTTCCAAATTTTTCAACTTTGCTAAAAGATTCTGTTTCGCTTTTCTGAGATTTGGGTGAGAAGTTTTCAAACTCAGTTCAAATCATTTTGAGTTTACCACATTTTTCTAGAATTTCCTTTCAATGAATCATCCTCAACCCGTGGACAACCGTGTCTTCACAATTATATGAAACATAATTATTCTTTGTACATTATTAGTCATTTTGCATCGTCTGAAATTCTATTACTGAAATTCGCTTTCGATAGCTCTAGAATAATTTACTGATTCGGATTTTGGTTCAACAGAATAATTACGGTTTCACATTCACTTGAGAAATGTGAACTTTAATTCTTCCGACGTTGCGTGTGTAAATACCGTTTCCTAAACCTGTTTGAAATTACACGATTCAGAACTTGAATCAAAGTTGCTGCAGTGCAAAATGCGCTTCGCATAAATTCATAGCAACATAATGTTTCATTAGAAACAGCACCAAGGAATCACCTTGTACATATGAGATGCGTTTTTTATTTTTGAAAGAAGAGAACTTCAGGACCATTGCTCTTGTTTCCTTGATGAAACTTAATCAGTGAAACAGTACATCGCACTTCCAGAACCCACAAACAATTCCTGTTTTGAAACTATAACATATACTTCAATATGAACTCCATATGGTTATTGTGCGTGATTTCTTTCCTCGCCCTGATTTGGCTTTTTATTCTTGTCGGCATGAAAATAGTTTTTCCCTGTTCTGAACCATTCATTTATATAAAAGAGAAAGTTACTTACAGTTTGTTCGATTTTCAAATTACAAATTCCTCGTAAATGCTTTTTCATTACACTGACTATTTTCTTCATAACCTCTCAATTTGTTTTTCGTTTTAGCGTAAAAAACAAGTACCGTCGAAAAATTGCGGTTACTTGAATATAAATTGTGGTTTAGAAGTGAGCATGATCTAGTTAACGTTCACTCCCTGTACAAAAAGTGAACTTGATCAGGAAAATCCTAAAACTCTGATTTATCTGTTTCATACATTCTAGGTCAGTGTCAAGTTAAAGTTAAAAGTGTTATGTTATGATTAGAATATGATTAGAATATATCGAGCTGAAAGTTTTGAAGTTTACAGTTGGGTTTTACTGAAACCTTTGAATTTAAAAAAAAACAATAATTTTCAGTTTAATATAGACTTTGTGATTGCCGAACATATAACAAGTGAGTTCTGAAAATGTTATTTCCGTTTCAGAAGCTTGACATCGTTTCGTTCACAAATCGAGAAACGTTGATTGTAAGGTTGATTTTTCTTAATGTTTGTTGGCTTCTCTAATGACAGAAACCGAGAAACTAGAAAAATAGAAGTTTGATGAAAATATGGAAAAGTTTACTGATAAAACAAGATAATCAAGGTTTATGTTCAATGAATTGTGTTCAGGCATTCGAAAAAAAGGCCCATATCATAAAAAACAAGCTTATTTCTCAATTCATGTTCTTTTTTTTTCCAAGAGGTTTTCATTATTGTTACTTTCCAACAAGTCTGTTTCACATCAATTATTTGAAACAGAACAAATTTGAGCCAATTATTCAAGTGACTTCAACGACTTCAGCACTGAAAATGTGTGGTTGTAGTCAGCAAAAGCTTACCCTTTTTGTTTCATAAATTCACATATTTGTTCCATGTCATCGTTTTATAACGATAAGGACATACATAGTGTTCCCAATGGATTCCTACGGAAGTACATGAATGATTTGAAACCAGACATTTCAGTTTAATTTTTTTGTTAATAATATTTTCGAGATCTTTTGAAGTTCTTCTCTCTGTACTTCTAGAATTAAAAAAAACTCAAAAATGTTCATTTATCAATTGTTATTCAATTTTTCAAATTGTGAACAAGATGTGAAACAGTAACAGCAATTTCTACCTTTCGGATTATCAAAAATCAAAATTTGCTGTTTTGCATTTGTGGTTTATTTACAATTTTTTCTTTCGCGCAATTTAACGGAACGGGTAATAATCAACTTTACGAATATTCCCTCATTTTTTCAGACATTTCATAGTTTGTTTTTTTAATGTTTTTTCTTTTACAAACTTCTTGTTTTCTTTTTCCATTTCAGTAATTTTTTCTACCCCTTTTTCTTATGCTTCCCATAAGTTTTTTATAATTATGAACTATCCGGTGATTTGAAAACTTCAAAATGCTTATGACGCCATGCTATTTTCTCGTTAAAACTTCATCAAAAAATTGCTTCCAGCCAAACCATATTTTTGAAACGATGGTAATTTTAAATACAAAAGTTAGTTTCAAAGTTATCTTCCCTTTTTCATCAGACCTATTTGCAGAATTGTGCCTCGTAACTGACGTATTGCTGACTTCATAAACTCCTTAAGCGTTTTGTATAATCAAAGTCTGAATTCATCAGGGCATCGAAACAGTTTTTTGTTATACATTTTTTTATTAGTTTTTTTTTGATTATCTGTTTCAGAGGTAACATTTGAAGTGATTTTGATTCCGGGAATATTCGCAATTAATGAATCATTTGTTATGAAAAAAGGTATGCAAAATTAGCAGTTTCACCGCTATTCTAACCTTTTGGACACTTCCAGCCCGGTTGATTACAATTCGTTAATATTTGGTTGTTAATAAAAACGATATCAATTGCTTGGATGCCGAATGAATCGTTACCATTCAAGTGAATAAAATATTAAAGTTGAAACTGAATATCTAGATTTTCATCAGTTTCACTGTTTTCTTATCAGCGAGCTAATTTTGCCTGGGGAATGCCTGTTGATGATAGAGTAACTTCTTTCTACCTTTTCAATACATCTTCTCATTCCTTACAAAAACTCAAAGCTCCAAGAGCATTAGCAGCTTATCAGTTACGAGAAAACAAAATGTTACAGAATGAAAAAAAAAATAGAATAAAGTGATGAAAATTGCCGTGTTCAGAAAAATTTACCAAATTAAAATTGATACCTGAAATGGGACGGTTTCACATTCGGTTTCACATTCATTCGAAAAAATTCATTTCGAAGTTCCGACGATTTGTGGTTTTCTATGTATCCCTTTGATTTTTTTATGTATTTCAGTTTACATAAAATTACAGGCATTCATCTGAAATTAACGCAAAATTCAGAAATTAAATAATTTTTTGCTATTCAATTTGAATTTTCAGCAGTTGATTTACTGTTGCCTATTGACTGAATACGAACTCTTTTTTAATCTCTTTTTTAGTTTCACAAAAATACATCCAAAATAACACTTCCAGAGTTTTCCATATGCAGACGTCACTTGGATTCCAACAAAAGCTCTTGCAGACCATCAGGTATGTCATGACTTTGAAACAGAAAACAATTTTTCAAGAATCGAAAAAAAAAAATTTCCCCAATTCTTGTTTTTCTTGGCTTTCAGAGAAAATATAAAATCTTCAATTTTCAAAAAATCATCTCAGTTTCGCCTCATGGTTTTGAAAAAAAAATGCAAAGAAGAGGGATTGGTAAACCTCTTGGATTATCATTTTTATGCTCTGAAAAATTAAAATTCTATATAAAATATTGTGATTTTTTCCAAAGAATTCTTATCGTCGCACTTTTTTCATAAGGTGTTTTCAATATCGCACATGTCCACGTCAACGAATGCGAAAAATTAACGGCTCGTATTTTTGTTTTAGGCGTTTCTTAACCATTCTGAAACTGAACGTTTCTCTGTTTCACCCACTTCATTTCTCCGTTCTCTCCTTTTCAGTCAGTTATGTAAGTAAAGAATGTTCGTCTTTGGGAACGGTACATGTTTTGCGGAGTTCTTTTTCTTAGACTGGAATCTTTCTGTAATTTGGGGGATTGACTTCATAGTACTGAAATTACTTTTCTTTCACAGTTTGGCGAGGAAAAATGACATCGATATTCAGTATTTTTCACATGAAAGGAAAAAGCTCGTATACTGTTGGGTAGTCGAATACTTTAAACTTATGCGAAGTTTAGAACGGTTACAGTTGTTTCAACTCTCTCAACTTGTATAAAAATTACAGTTTCGCTATTTTGACAAATTGAAAGGGAGTTTGTCCCAAATGTTAGTTTGAATTCCGTTCCAAATGTTGATTTTTACAATTTTGCGTTTTTGGCTTGTAGATTCTCGAATTTTTTATCCCGTACCGAACTTGATTGTCTTGAGTTGCAATAAAGTTGAGAGTATTGCAGTTATCGTAAATTTTAAAAAGTGACATCCTAATAGAAACTTTGACGCTGTGCTAATAAAACTAAAATTTCTCACAAAAATACACTCTGATTCTGAAACAGTTTCAGAAATCTCACTGTTTTATTTTCTTGATTTCAAAAACGATTTGTTTTTTGGGCGATATATGAGCCTTCATTCTCTCATACATAAGAGGATTGTATCATTATGAAATGAACATTACATTTCATAAATATTTTAACTTTGAAAACTTTCTGAAGCAAACGACTAAAACAAAAATTCTTCTGTTTTAATAGCTCAAGTTAGAGACAATTTGATCCTCCACCGGTGGGTAGAGATGTCAATTGGCAAAATAATCCAAAATGAAGGAAAAGGAAATCAAACGTCGTGGGAGCTATTGCTTCAAAAAATTGCATTCTGAATTACGGTTTGCCTATAAACTTGCGCAGAGCACCTTCGGGATACATCTGAATATAAAGAAAACAAATTTTGTTTCATTTACCAAGAGTACAAAAAGATGAAGAAATTTGAAGAAATGAAACTTGAAATATGTGTATTAGGGACCAAATTGGTGGTAAACAGAAAAATAGCTTCACATTTCGGCAATAATTAAAAACAGCCGATTCATTCCATCAAGGCCAAAAGTCAAGTTGATGTCTTCGAAGATCAGAGGAAAATGAGAAAAACTTGAGCCTGTAGTCCTTCCTAAACTGGTTCACCATAACTGCAAGGCGACTGAGAAGACCACAAAATATTCTATGAATTTTGAAAAGTGGTGGTTCATGCTCTGCAATGAGAAGAGGCGATTGCTGCAAAGGAGTGTAACAATAAACCCCCGGTTTCAAATTTGGGTTTTCATAGACAATTATTTGTAGCACTGTTAGATTCTATAACCCAATTAGATGTGAACAGCGAGGATAAACTACTTAAGTAGTTTAAAAAAACGCCCAAAGTTCTTGATTAGTCCGAACGTTTTGAAACAGTTCGGGTCACTAATTACCGTAAAACCTGTCTCTAATACAGGACCCGTTCAATTAATGGGGCCGCTCAATTACAGATTTGACGGCAACTGTTTTGGAATGAGCTAGCCTATCAAGATAGGCATTATTAGAAGAAGCGGCTTGCGATCGACCAACAGAAACGCTGTGAGCTACTTCTTTATGCTTTCACTGAAATAGCCAGGAGTACTTGGGATGTCTAGATAGTTTTTTTTTTGTTGATAATTTTTGATCCTTGTTAACATATCCCCACGGATGGCTTACGAATTTTGAAGGTTTGAAAGTTCATTGTTGAACTTCCTGTTTTAGTTGTAAGAAACATATGATGATATTGGAAACCAGCCTGATTTTCGCGCCTGCGGCGCTCCAACAGGCTGGGGTATACTGTTCGTCGCTGCGCTCCTCACTTTTTTAACTGGTCGCGGCTACGCCGTTCCATAGGGCCGTTAAAGTGTGAGATTTAAAAGTGATAATTTGTTCCCCCGAGAGTCAAAGGGGAAGTTCACGGGTATTTGAATATCCACGCTGCGAACATCCTGACAGATGTACTGACATACCCCACTAGTGTTTTATATATAAGAATGATTTTTCTCAAGAAATTCAGTTCTTGTGAACTTTTAACAAATTATCAGACGACGACAGGACCGCAATAATAATATTAACTTGTTTCAGGAATTTCTAAACAATTGGAAACATTAGTCGAACGCTTTTTGTGAAACACTCTCAATTTTTGTGAACTGCTTGAAACAGTTCAGACGAATTTTGTGGAAAGGTGAAAAAATGGTTTGCTAGAAAAGGATAACATTTTTCAACTGATTTAGACGCATTTTGACCTTTTCTTCAGAGATACTACTCATCCAACAAACAACATGCCAATTTCTCGTGAATATGTATTATTGATGAAAGAAAGAGTGGATTGTCGTCCTGTAATGAAAATTGCTCAACGACTACAAATCTGCCCACGAATAAAACAAAACGGTTATTCTGATTAATCAGAATGTTTTGAAGCATTATCTAAATGTTTTTTTCGGACAAGTTTTCAGTTTCATGACTTGCATTAAAATTTTTCAGACGAGGTTTTTACATTCACTTACCCATATTATTAGAAACTTGTTTTTTTTTTCAGAGTGAAGCGACCAAACAGTTCCATGATTTCCAACCAAGAAACATAGTGCCAAATCTGAGCTTGTCCCTTTCAATTGCTGGAATGTACCCAATGTGGATCGCGAAGTATTTGAGAATTCCCCAAAAACTACAAAAATAAAACTTAAAGTGGGTTACACAAAACAGTTTTTTAAAAAGTTCAAAAAGAGGCTACGACCAAACGGAGAAGAGTATTATTGGTTTCAAATGAATCGTCATTTCGTGACGTCACTCTCATTGGGACCCAAGTTGGAATACTTTCATGGTAGTTTTATTTTGATTTTTTTCAGGCAGGTTTCGCTTTCAAAAGTTATTTTTGTGTAGATGAAATGAGAATGCGGGTGAAACCTGTCTGAAAAAAATCCCGAGAAAAGAATATATAGCTACCATGAAAGTTTTCCAACTTGGGTCCCCATGAGAGTGACGTCACGAGGTGTCAGTTCATTTGAAACCAATAATATCTCCCAAGACTAGAATGACTAAGCGAGAAAAATCAGTTGAGGAAACGGTGAAGGAAAGAATCATAGAGAAAACTACCTCAAAATCCAGAAAAACTTGTATTATTTCCAGTCGTGTTGACTTAAAGAAGTTTTTGAGAAGGTTTAGTAAAATGCAAACATGAAGGCGGTCTAAACAAGGATCTGATTCCATTTCAAAAAAAATTTTGCAAACGAAATAGGAAAAAAATTGAACGATTTCTCATTATTTTCAAGTTCACATCTTCTTCGCCGGTTTGGTCCTATTTTTATTTTCAAAGAAGCTCAAGTGACTTCACTTCACCGTTGCACATTCCTGGCAAATACATGTATCAATGACAATTTTTCGATATTGGTTTTTCTCCCTCCACTTTTCTGATACAAGTTCGCTCCTCAACACAAAATTACAACAATCTTTCAGGTTTAATCAAAACCAGATATTTTTCAACACTTATTTTGCCATAACAATTTATGTTGGAAAACTACAATAACGTCGAAAGATATACTACCAAAATACTACAAACCGATCGCAAAATTTTCCAGCTTTTCATGTAAACAAACTCTATGAAATAGGGAAATTTTCGGGGAACAATCTTGGAAACTAGAGTAGTTCCTCTCCAAAAATCTGTTCTTGGCAGGTGAGAAGCTGGTGAATTTCAAAAAAAAATTCACCTTCAAGACGCCTTCAAATGTGGAAGCTTTCGATTCGAACAATTCTGTCCATTTTTACGAGTTAAGAAATTACCGAATTTACTGCTTTGTTTTGTTCTTCGTCCATAGTTTATAAAAAGCGTCGAAACGTAGAGTATTCTTTATTGATGTAGTGCTTCTGTCGTCAACGTTAAATGAAATTCTGAAAATGTTGATAAAATCACAGGTTGAAACAAACTGCTCCGAAATTCTCAATGTACATATTGTTCTCTGTTTCAAGCAGTTTGTTTTTGTATTTTAACAGGCGAAAAATTATTCAACGAGGTTCGAGAATAACATTGCAACAGTTTGGCAAATGGATAAGAAAGCGAACTGAACAACAAGAGCTTCTGAATATTAATATTGAGAAACAGCTTTTTTTTTTATTTTCAAAAAAATTGTTTACAAACATTGGGTACTTCTGAAATTTAACTTTCTAAATTTCAATTGGTTCTGAGTAAGTGCTTCAAGTCAACATTTCATGGAATAAAAATGAAAAACACGGATTGACAACAAAACTAAACGGCACACTTCCTAAAATTTTTTTACTATTTCACGGAAAAATTATTGCCCAATCAGTTCACTGTGAAATCATTGTCCTTGCTTTGATCCGTCAATTTTTCGGTTAATGAAGCTTCCCATTCAATTTCATGCAAAAAGCCTTATAATCGTGACTGTTAAAAATACAATGTTATCGCAAACGTTACTCCAAACTTCAAATTGTTACTTTAAAGAGTATCAAACAGGGATTTTGTTGGAGTGCTTTCATTGGTATTGCTGGTCTGAATTGCTGGTCTAGCAAAGTTGCAACAGGAAAAAAAACTACTCCGTTTCAAAAAGCTTTCAAGCGGTTACAAGACAAAACTACCTCGTTCACTGTGGTCTCACTTTTTTCTATAACTGTTTCCCAATATCTTTCTCTTTTCCCCTTCTTGTTCGTTCTAATTATTGATGAGTAAAATAATATCTCTGCGAATTTGTGAGCGTTCTGACTTCAATTCCAAATGAAAAAAGAATGGAAAGCCTTTTTTGTTTCAAATTTTGGAAAAAAAAAGTTTTCGGTTTTAAGAAATTGTTGTGGTAACCCAGAATTAAGGCAAATTGATTTCGAGCAAAAACATCGATTTGTTCATACACTTTCCTATAAGAAGATTTAGCTCAGTTTGGGAATCTATTCCCAACCAACATTGACGATTTCCACAAATCACTTGTTTTTGGAGCCCTTAAAATTGTCAAAACTTGAATGAACTTTCCAGTTTAGTACCATTAAAAAATCCTAGACAAGTAGAAAGATTCAGAAGGGAATCCAGAAAAAGCCATAGAATTTCTAATGGTAGTAGTTGAAGAATGGGCTTCTAAAGAATGTATGGTTTAAGAAAATACGTCGAAACAAGTCTCTGATTCCAATTAAAAGAAGTCTTAGAAGTCGATTCAAGAAGTCGATTCCAATTTAAAGAAGTCTTCCAAATGAAATAGAGAATAGTTTTTTCTCCAGTTTCACATTCTCCTCAAATAAACTTCTACTCATTTTCACTTTAATTTTTCGAGACAGTCCTTGGGTCTTTTTGAAACCTGCTTTCCTCACTATCAGTTCAACAAAAAAACAGACCATTGTGATAAAATGCAGCTTTCATGCAAAGAAATTCTTTTGGAACAGAAAAATTCCAGGCAAAAAGCCGGATCAACGCTTATAAACCATAATTTTGTCACCGAAGAATCATTTGCAATTATTGGGTATTTCTGGAAACAATCTGGTAGCCAACTTCACAAAATATTTTCAATATTTCACGAAACATTTATTTCCTATTTACTTTCTTCATTTTTGGTTATCCTCGATCTCGTCCATTTTTTCACTAATAAAAAAAGCAAACTTTTCAAAGAAAAGAAAGGTTTATCGTACTACGAATTGTTTTAAAAATATTGCTCGTCCAAACTAACGAGATTGAAACAGAAAAATAATTAAAATTATTCTTTTTGGAAAAAAACTTTGAAACAGCCATCAGACAAAACCACCACTTTGTCTATGAGCCCACTTGTTTTACAACTTTTGAAAAACTGAAAATTGTGAAAAAAATATTTTTTTCCGTTTCTTTCGTGTTTCTAAGTTTGAACAGGTAGTTTCTTCTGCTGACCATTTTCCCTTCGCAGACAAAATCAAGTCTTTGAAGAATTCTCTTCCTGTTTCCCAATGATAAGATCCCATTCATTATACTTTGAAATCATTAGTTTCGCTGTATTGAATTCTTCCTTTTTTTCTGTTAATGAAGCTTCCCATTCAATTCCATACAAAAAGCCTTACCGTTAAAAATGAATCGGTCTTACAAATGTTATTTAAAAACTTCAATTTGTTTCTTTGTAAGCTAAAAATGGGGAACCTCGCAAAGTGCTCTCAATATTATTGCTGGTCTAAACTAGCAAAGTTGAATCAGGAAAAAAAACAACATTGTTTCAAAAAGCTGTCAAACGATCACAAGACAAAACTACCTCGTTTACTGTGGTTTTACGATTTTCATTATTCTCATAGAAATGCTGTTAATCTCCACCTAAATACGAAGTGAACAATTTCTATTGTTGTGCAGCCCTTGATTATTTCCCACAAAAAATACTCACTTTTTGTTTCCCAATAGCGAAATCTTTGTCTTTTTCCCTTTATTCTTGTTTCTTCTAATTATTGTTGAAACATTATCTTTGCAAATTTGTGAACATCCTAACTTCAACTTCGAATGAAAAACGAATTGAAAGCGTTTTTTGTTCAAAAATTCGGGAAAAATTTTGGTTTTGAGAAAGTGTATTAATCGGGAGCAAAGTTTGATCCGTACTGAATGCGAAAAATTGACGTCATTATTTTTATTTTGTATGAATCCTGCAGTATTACTTCAGCTTTCTCATAATACAAGCTTTTTAGATTTTTGTAGCGGTGTTTGCAGTTTCAGCCAGATGCCAAACTTCACAAAATATTTTCTCTTTTCCAGGAAGTCATTATTTCTGATTGCTTTGTTTCAGAAGCACTATCATCCTTGTTTGATTTCCCAATGAAGAGTCCAATTCGAAAAGATCCAAATTTCCTCACATTATTGACTTGTGAAATCGCACCATTTATTGAAAATTGTGCGAAAAAGTTATATTTTTGAAGAATAAAAAATCCATTGGATTAAAATTGATTCAAAAGTATTGCTGGTCAAAAAAAAAGAGGTTGGAACAGGAAAATATTCTGAAATTAGTCTCTTAGAAAAAAAAACTGTCAAGTTATCCACCAGAAAACTCTATAGATAAACTTGTTTTACAACTTTCGCAAGAATACAAAGTTTGAAAAGAATAATTTTTTTCCGTTTCTTTCATTCTTTCAAAATTCAAACAGATAGTTATTTTTGCCAAAATTTTCATTTGGCTTTTCACAGAAAAAATCGGATTGTCGAAGAATTCGTTTTCTGTTTCCTAATGGTGACTAAGTTCACCATCTATTTATTGGTTTTGTTCATTTCTTTGTGAACTTTCTGGTTCCATTGTCTACTGTAGACTGTGAAATGATTTTCAGGAGCAGCGTTATTTCGTCGATTAACGCTTCATCAATTGAATTGGAGCAGTTTTCAAATATTTTCTTTTTCGGAAAGTTCTCTTCAGTTGAAACTTCAAAAATCATCTGTTTTCTGTGGTAAATTACTCTGATTGCATTTTTGGAACAATGATAAGTTTTTCGAAAAAAAATTCTGAGAAACCTGACGACTTCGGTATCGGGCTATCATTAGTTTTTTTATACACAAAAAAATTTTCTGGTGTAGTTGTTGAAGTGATTTTTTTTTCGAAATCTGAATCGAAAGAAGATTTTTTTTCTGTTTCTCTGACTCAATAATATTGACAACAATATTATTGTTTTTACTCGTCTTTCCGCATTTAACTATTCTTCAATTTTGACTAGCTTTTCCGGACCTCCGGTCCGTTAAAGCTAGAAGACGCCTGCGTATATGTAAGCCTATTAGAAGTGAGAAAAACGCGAAAACGGTGAATTCCAGAATTGGCTTTAGAATAACTCATATAACTCGGTTTCTGGACGTCAGTTTGCTTCGAAAATTTTTCCGCCTCATCTCGAAAATATTTCCTGTCGAACAAAATAAAGATCATGTAAAAAACTCTTCTTTGAGCCAAGAAAATTTTTGGGACACATTTTTGGGACATTTTCACGGGTTACGGTAACATTCGGTAACATTTTTTTTAAAAACAGAAAGTCATATTTTCTGTTTTTCAAGAGAGAGGAGGGCAGATAGTTTTCATAGACCATTTTCTTTCACATCATCGAAAAAGATGTTCTCAATAAAATCTTGTTTCAAAAGCTTTCTTGTTATATTCCCGTTTCCAATATTTCCAATTGATCAAAATTATTTCAGTAGTATTTAGTATTTGCATGATTTCTTTTCCTTTAATAATGTTCATCAATACTTGACAAAATATCGACAATTATTTACTGAGCGGTAAAATGGGAAGAAAAGGGGTAGGGCAACAAAACTGATAATCAGTGTCGGGATGTTTACAACCCTCTGTGTACAACAAATAGCGTGCAACACTCTTTATCAGTTTATCGATTGCGGGAACCCGAACATTCCGACTTATGGCCATTCATTTCCTGAAAACCTGGTTTACATATTTTTCTATAACATTCAATTCTCCAGAACTACATGGCTCTTAGATGCCCCGTGAGCTTAAGAGTCTCAAAATTTATCAAATGGTGTTCCGCTCTTCCGTTCACCGAACCTCGGACAAAAGGATATTTATCTAAAGAATACACGAAACAAACTAAAATTGATCTCTCTCCGTGTTATTTTGGCAGTGTGTGAGTTTTTAAAGTACCGTAAAAACGGTATTAGAAGAGTACCTTTAATACAAGAGCTCTCAAATGAATTGAGTAATAGAAGAGCATGCCCTTCTAAAACAGTTTTTTTAAATGTATCAATCAAAAGTAAACGTAATTTTCAGAAAAAATGAAATTTTGGCCAAAACCATCAAAAATGCGAAATATTCTCTAGATGTCCAGGCGAAATTGATGTGTTTATTCGGCCTGCCAATTGGTCAAAAATTATTCAACAAGTGAGTTTTGATCTACATTAATAAGCTTTTCTATAATTTTTAGACTCAAAAAAAGTGCGTTTGTAAAATTGGATGAAAAGAGAAGAATCATAAAGTATAAACATGGAAAAACCGTATATCAATGTGTTCATAAAACGCCAAAACGAAATGGATGGTCGAATACTAAAAGAATATCAGAAAGTGAGAGTGAAGGGGATGATAGTGAAGATGGAGTGAGCGAGGAGTCAGAGTGAGTTTTGTACATACTCTAAAATTTTGAAAAAAACTAGACGTTTAAATTAGAAAAAGAACCAGGTAACTTAAACAGTGAAAACCGCATAAGAAGAGCCCCTCAATAAAAAGCCCTCCTAATATAAGATCATGTTTCAAAAAGCCTGTGTATGCAGCCTGTTGCAGCCTGTGTATTTTTACTAAAAAAATTTACTAATACAAAAACAGCTTTTACGGAACACTATTCTCGGAAAAAAACTTTGGCACTGTTCTGAAACAGAGGACCGAAGCCAAAAAATAGAGGACCCAAAAAAAACAGAAGACCCAAAATTAAAATAGAGGACCCAAAATAAAAATGGAGGACCGAAGGTTTTTATTGACTACCAAGAATAGAGGACCCAAAAAATATGACTCGTCCCAAGAAGACTGGTCCCCCTGTCGGAATTTGATCTCATCAAAGGTGACTGGTCACAAGAAAAAACAGGACTCAAGATCAATAGAACACAGAATAGACCCAAAATGCTAAAGGAATGGGATTCCTTTAGAAAACCTAAGCCTTCAAAAAAATGTATTTTAGGTACTACTGGTTCTGGCTATGGGCCCATTCTTTGTAACCTCAAGTCTATTTTATTCGAATAGAGCCGTAGCCTCCGTTAAACCACGAGTCATATAAAATTTTCTAGCAGAATAGTAGCTTGTGATTCAGTTTTTCGTCAACTAAAATTTTTATTGAAACCTAAATTTCAACAAACATTCGGTAAATTTGTGTACTTAGTACCAGTCATATTTCTTGGGTCCTCTATTCTTGTTAGTTGATGAAAACCTTCGGTCCTCTGTTTTTTATTTGGGTCCTCTATTTTATTTTTGGGTCCTCTATTTTTATTTTGGGTCCTCCGTTTTTTTGGGTCCTCTATTTTTCGGCTTCGGTCCTCTATTTTAGAACAGTGCCAAAATTTTTATGGGTACAGTTCCTAATCCAGGATAAATCATGTTCGCGAATTTCAAAAAATGTTTTTTTTTTCAACTTTTTCAGATGGGATCATGGTTTTCGGATTTGAATATTTTCTTTTCCATAATTGAACCGGAATTTTAGAAAAATGATTCTTTCTTTCAGAAACGATTCTGAATTGGATGACGATGTGGCTTCTTCAACTTCAGCACCTCGATCCATAAAAATTAAAACACGGGATAATATGAAAAGAGCAGTTCAGAACGAGTCTAATAACATAGCATCGGAGCCTTCTCAAACTGACATCTTGTCTTCAAACGAAACAGCTTCTGAACGGATTACTTTCACACCTGAACCATCTGGTCCTTCATATCCCGAACATAGAACTTCTGCCGTTCAAGAATCTCCCACAAGCTCCTCTATGAACCTGGAAACTTCTTACACATAGTGAGTCAAGTCTCAATGCCTTAAAACTGTTTTTTTCTCGACATGCTCTTATGATACAGTTTTTACGGTATACATGTCTATCGGACGAATTTCAAGGTTTTCAGCAAAAATACCTATATTCCACCATTAGAGGCTCTTTTACATAAGCTCGAATACTTCTTCCTCTATAAATGCAGAACCGATTGGATGCCACTTTGTCGCCGAATCAAAGAAGTCAAAGAAAAAGCAATGTTTAGTCAAAAAGTTAAAGAAATTTCAGAAAAAAACTACTTATTTTTGACTTTCAGATAGTTCTAGAATCAACCATCAAGTCTTTCTTCGATGTATTTTTAAGGCTTATGGTAGCTGAGCTTTGTCAGACAATGAAAATGGATGAGGATATTTATGAAGTTCCGTTGCAAATACACGAATTTCTTAAAGAATTAAAAAGCCAACAACTGATGAACGGAATCGAAGAGATTATTGATAGTTTGATAGCAGAGACCAATAAAAAACAGGTGAGTTCAAATACAAGCGCCTTTAATAGAAGAGCATGTTTTAGGAAGTTTCATTCGACGTTATTTCAAAGACTTTTTTGGAAATAGTCAATAATCTGGCAAAACTTTGCTAGAATGATTTCTGTTCCTCACATGATATGGAAAATAAATTATCGATTTCTTGATTATATCTCCCACCGAAAAGGTTGCCAAAAATAAAACATTTTTGGTTTCATAGTGTACGTTAATGGTAAGGATGGCGCAGCCCTAATGAACCGATTTTTATGAATTTTGCATGGATCGATAGAACCCGTGTCGGAGATGATGCCCGTTTTCTCCGCTTTCTGATTGGAGCTCTGAGAAGCTCTGTGCTATCTATGCAAATAACCGAAATCGCGTCTCCCTGTGTTTTCCCGGGTGGCAAAAGAGAGGTGGTCGTCTCTCTTCTTGCGTAAGAAAGTGAGTCTACAAATGTGGTAAATTTTAATAATTTGGGAGAAGCCAGACGGTTAAGGCGCGAAGCGCCGAAAACCGTCTGGTTCCTATTACTTTCTAACTGTTTTCATGTTTATCCTCTTTCAACACCAGAAAAAGAGATCGTCCGTTTTTTCTGGTTTTGATTTATTAAGATCACAAATAATCAAACTACTTTTCAAGTTTATGGACTTTCCCGAGACTCTGTTGCTTCTTGAAAGTATCCTGTAGCTAGTTGTAAATTTGTATCTTGCTATCAAATCTTTACAAGTTTCCAGGTCGGACGACGATACATTTTTGCAAAATGAAAGAAAAACGAATATCGGTGTTTTGAAACTGGAAAATTTATGAAACCACTCGAAACTTTTTCTTTATCATGACCATCAAATAATATGAATTCCCTGTACACCCTGCTCTATCAGGCTCCAATAATCACAATGAAATAAACTGGTGCTAGAACTGACATACGGTGCCTGTATTAGTGGTGCATGAATCACTGGTTTTCACGCTAGTGGTTCTATGCAAGAACCACTATTGGAGAATACTTCTACAAAATAGGTACCACAGACAATACGGTCATTTACCCTACTTCAAAGGTTTTCAGTCTGTTCCAACAATAATGAAAACAGTAAGATGATTAACGAAACAAGGTGTTGTTTGTTACATCTATGTGGAAATCAGCAAATATCAGTTGCGAGAGCGTTGATGAAAACCACTTGAAACTGAAACAACCGAAAACAAATTTACAAATACAAAAAAAAGTTTCAAGACTCATTGAACAAAAATTTTTTGTTGTTTGATAAAAGGCGAGCTAGTTTTCTTGAACAGAAAGGTTTCCTTAATGACAGAAAAAATTTAAAATGATTGATTGATCAGTAATAGGGAAATATCCAGTTTCAATACTGAGTTAACTGAAACAGAACCTTTAGCCCAAAGTTCAGTACCTTGTTGCTCGTTAAATTTTATTACATTCCATTTCCAGTTTTACTGTTGCTGTTGCAAAGAATAGGTTTGTTGTGGCAGTGCCATGAGTACTGTCCAATGAAAAGCGAAATTTTTCCTTCCCCTAACAATCTTCCGGATGTTTTTCTTCCTCTATTTTTTTCTTGTTTTTTCGTCGGGGTCTACCAGCTAATTACTGGTTCTTTTTCCCAATTAATTTAATTCAGAAGTGAAACTATATTTTTTAGTTTTCTAAATCACCTGATGAACCACCAGATGACACCACAATATTATCTGTTTTCAACACACTGGGAAAGACAAACCTACATAGACCGCACTATTATGGACGAAAGAAAAAAACAAAAAAAAACAATCGCAGCGGACCAACAAGAACAATATCGTGTTTGATTTGCGAGTTCTCATATTCTGGTTATTTTGAAATGAAAAAATGAAAAGTATGGCGGTATTTAATGTGAGTCCGACGTGCATCAATTTTTATTTGCTTATCTTCTCAATGGTTTGTAATCTGAAACAAGTGCATATCGATTTTTTGAAAAAGCGAACTTTTTTTGTTTCAATATGTCATGTTTTTCAATATTTTTCTAACAAGAATTTTGAGCGGATGGAGAGTTTCCAAAGGAAATAAAACAGAAATGCATTTTGTCTGTTTCAACCAAGTTTTGAAACTTCATTTGAATTTGACATTTTGATAGTTTTACTTCAATATTTTCAAGATACCCATTAAATTTCTTGAGTTTAGTTTACCAGTTTACTTCTGAGTGAAAAAAAAACATTAAAAAGCATTCTTTTTTTAACTCGCTGCGATTTTTATCTAACACTATCGCACAGTTTTTTACGAAACTTACTTGAAAACATTAATTTTTTCTTGTTTCAATATCCTCCCATCTTACTTTGACTATAGTAAAACTCTGGCTTTTTTGAGTCGTGTAACTTTCAAAGAAAGTTGTTCCGGTCATTTGCTTGTAAGCACAAATTATGAAATTGGACCGGAGTTTCTTTTCATCGCGGTCGTTAGTAGAACTGGAATTCACTTATTTTTCATCTGTTTAATTGAGTTAGTGAAACTGTAGTACAACAACTTGAAGGTGAAAAACTCGCGATACTTTTACTTTAGTGTTATCTTACCATCTCAAAAAAACTTGTTTCGGATAATTCATCAATATAAAATGACCCAAAGTTCGGAAGTGATGCATTTTCCATACATTGAAAACTAGAAGTGAAAGAAAGAGGATTGCAAAAAAAGCAAATCTATTTCAATACATTAATATGAAAAGTGGAGTTAGTTTCTATTCCTCTTCTTCTTCTTCAATGTTTCTGTAAGTTTTAGAATTAGAAGCAATGTTTTTTGACAGTTTCGTGAACTTTTCAAATACGATTGATTTTGATAATGACATTCGGTTTACTGTGAATGTCAAAATTCGAGCAAATTTCATCCTACTTCACTACTTCTACTGGTTGCGAGGTTTTTTTTACAGTATGAGGACCTCAATCTGACTTTATTTCCACCATTTGTTTGCTAATAAATGTTTTATGTCGGAAGGACACAGAACGATCGTATTTGATTTTTAGATGCTCGAATTGTCTTCAGCTTGAAAATGTACACTTTTGCTGATTTGAAAAGTTTGTGAGGGGGGTCCAATGCGCAAAAGTTTTGATTTTTCTCATAAAAAATCTCGAGCTGCAACGAGTGGCAGTATAAATTTTTTGAAAAAGTTTACGGTTTTCATCTGTTATGAAGAGATAGCTACGGGTTACGAAAGTTTAATGCGACTGCCAGTTGATTGAAAATTTGAACTTATTTGGTACTTGAATCTTTAATTTTCATTTTGATTGTAGAGAGAGAGAGAGGCAGATAACTTTATCTGTTGAAGATGATCACTTTTAAAGAACTCGCTGTTCAGTTGGATCAGTTGCTGAAAGCTTCTGAAAGACATTCAGGTCAACATAATAAACGAAAAAAAGGCTATAACTACTGAAGAGCTCTAGCATATTAACTGCTCACATTCAAAACTGATCGTTGTTCCATAATAGTGTTGAAGATTTTTCTCATCTCGAAATACTTAATTGGTTTCGCAAATTTCTTTGTATTCTCAAATATATTTTTCTTAGTTTCGTTGAGTATTGAAAGTAAGAAACTGTAGAGAAGTTCCATTACGTCAGAGATTCTTTAGTTGAATTTTCAATTTGAAAACTCCGGGCCTACCTATGTAATTTTTGGCAAAAAAAAATCAAGCTATTGCTGATTGAATTTTCAAAAAGGAAGAATTTTCAAAATCAGTTTTTCTCTGAAATTTTTATAGACGGAAATGGGTAGGTAAAATGTTCTTTTATTTTCAAATTGCCTCTTGCAAACGAAACTACCAATAGGTTCATTTATTCACCTCCCATTTGAAACAGTTATTTCACTTCAACAATTATTTTAGATACAGTTTCTTGGAGAACATAGTGTTTTTTTTTCAATTTAAAACTTATTTAACATCCTCTTTTGCATTTCTTCGATGAATGGAACAGAAAAATATCACACGTACTCCAATGGCCAATGGTAAAATTTCTTAAAAGTTTTTGTCTAACCAACAAGAGAATCGAATATCATTCCAGTGTTTCAGTCCGAATTTTGACAAATTATGTTTCGGATTTTTTGTAAAAAACAAGTTTTTCTATCTGTCCACTACACCTAGTTCTTTTTTTTTACAACCACTGAACAAATAATCAATGTAGATACATCTTTACTTTCTTTCTAGTTTTATAACAGAGGAAAGTCAACAAAATCGGTTAATTTTTTCAGGTGATGAATCGTTCTTTCAAAACATTTTCATCCAAAAAAACGCCGCACTAACCCATGGTATGCAGTTTTTTAAAAAGACTGGAAATTCAGAATTTTCAATTGATTTGAGCGCTACAAAGCGATTTTCAAGCTTCTAGAACTCGAGTTAACATTCCTTGTCAGTTTCATGAACTGTAAAAGTGTATATGACACTAAATTTCGTGTTAGTTCAATATTTTCAGCTAGAGCCAACTTTCTCATTATTTTGCCGATTTGATTATGGAACAAACAATTTCGATGAAACAAACCAAATGCAAAACAGAAAAGAACTTCTCTTTTCGGTTTTGGTCAAGTCAGATATGAATTTTTTTAACTAGGTAATTTATTATCACCGACTGTCTTGAAATGAGAAGAAAAAATCTTTGAAAGTATAACGACACAGTAAAGAATTTTGGGTATTTGACGTGACAAAGCCAATGTTTTTCAAATACTTTTATGTTTAATCAGGTATTTGATACAAATGCGTTTACGATGAACGTTGAGAACACGAATCACTTCAAATGTAAATCTTCTACAACTTGAGAGCAGGAGGACACCGAAATATATTTGACGGTTACACTCATCTTCTTTACACCCCATAACTATTTTTATACAATAAGTTACTTAAGTTACAGAACTATTTTGATACAATAAGTTACTTCCGAGTATTTCTGCTGATAGTGAGAAAAGTCCAAACGGGTAGAAATTCCAGATAACCAAAAGTCTAAAAAAAAACTATTTATTAGATGAAAAATCGGTACGGGACAGAAAATACGTAAATGATACAAATCATTTTGACAAAATTTTGGGAAAAATTTTTTAAAATTATTTTTCCGTTAGGTTAGAGCGACATGAAATTGAAAGGAAACGTGTTTCAAACAGTTCATATTGTCATTTCTAACAAAAACTAATATTAATGGTCTATTTCCAGGTAATAAAAAAGTTCAAGAGATATTTTATGTAAAAATTTATTTTCTACTTTTAGATACCGTCTTCAAACGGTTTGAAAACTTGGGAACTAGCACTCTTTGATGTGGTGTGAAAGAATCTGAAGTGAATTTGTGCGCAATTCTGCTCGTTTTCGAGAAATTTTGATCTGAAATTACCACTAAGCTCCGCCCACTTCTTTGTTATAACCCAGGGAGCGTCCCTTTCATCACCTTCCCCATTCTTGAACGCCCACCACGTTGTATAACTTTCAAGCAAGGGGGGCACAGCGGATAGTGCGCCCGCATTACGTTTTCAACTTGCAGTTTCGATTCTCGACCTTGGCCGAAGTTTTTTGTTTTTTATGAATCCATCTTTTTTGGGTTCCTGGACACATATTACTTGTGTTTCCATGATTTCTGAAGCTTTTCCAACTCAAAGAACAATTTTTTCAAAAATTTATTTTTTGAAGTTGTATGCATCGGCCTCTCCCTTCAACTTTTCTCACTGTATACTATCCCAAAATTAGGATCTCACACAATCAGGCTGGTATTTTTGTTTTCTTTATTACTTTTAAGACACATTTTCCTTACGGCAGGAGGAGAAGGCTGTTGGCCGCTGTACAGTTTTAAAAAAGTATAGTCCATATGAGTTGACATTGTGTCTGGTGGATACCCTAACACTTCTAAGACCTATGGTACATGTCCCATTAGGCTCCGCCCCCTACCTACAGTAACCCAACTTCTGTATGTGAAAAAAATTATTTTTTTGCCGATAGAGATAATGACGAAATCTCTTCGGGAATCAATTGAGCGTACTTTTTGAAGGTTTTTTTTACTAACAAAATTTTTTTCCAAATGCCCATCTTCAGGGAGAAAAGTTCATTTTTCTCGGAAAATCATCACTTTTCGTCAGTTTTTCGACTCTGGCGCCTCGGACCGGCCGAATGTACATCTGATCTCTCCGGATCATTGTTCCTCATGAAATTTGCCACCGATTTGCTAAATTTAGAAAAAATTCCGTTGGTACCATGTTCGAGATATTTTCGGTTTTTTGTAAAATTTCTCAAAAATTCAACGTATAGGGATACATGATGAAAAACTCAAAGTCTCAAATTTTGCCCATATTTGTTTTTTTGAGTTGTACTAGACCTCAATATACCATTCTCAGAGTTTTAGCTCATCTCGGTCAGAACTGAATACGTGACAATTCCCTGACGTGAATATTTTCCTGAGATCCTAATTCTGTTAATTGTTATGGAAATGAGCTAAAACTCTGAGAATGGTATATTGAGGTCTAGTACAACTCAAAAAACAAATATGGGCAAAATTTGAGACTTTGAGTTTTTCATCATGTATCCCTATTCGTTGAATTTTCGAAAAATTTCACAAAAAACCGAAAATATCTCGGACATGGTACCAACGAATTTTTTTCTAAATATAGCGAATCGGTGGCAAATTTCATGAGGAACAATAATCCGGAGAGATCAGATGTACATTCGGCCTGTCCGAGGCGCCAGAGTCGAAAAACTGACGAAAAGTGATGATTTTCCGAGAAAAATGAACTTTTCTTCCTGAAGATGGGCATTTGGAAAAAAATTTTGTTAGTAAAAAAACCTTCAAAAAGTACGCTCAATCGATTCCCGAAGAGATTTCGTCATTATCTCTATCGGCAAAAAAATAATTTTTTTCACATACAGAAGTTGGGTTACTGTAGGTAGGGGGCGGAGCCTAATGGGACATGTGCCATAAGTCTTAGAAGTGTTTGGGTATCCACCAGACACAATGTCAACTCATATGGACTATACTTTTTTAAAACTGTACAGTGCATTCCTCGCTCCGGAAGGAGAGATTGTCTTAACAGCGATTCCATGAGGCGATCGAGCATACGTCCGCACAGTATTTTCAAACTCTTTATTTCTTGTTGATTTGTCATATGGGCATAGCTTTAGGTCATTTATGAACAAAAAACCAGTTTTCGATTGACTCCGCCCACTTCTGAATTCAGGATATTCAGAAAATTATCAGAAGACGTGAGATGTCCAGAATTTTTCTCTTGAGAGGTAATTTCGAAATCTTACCGGGAATGAATACTAGACTATATTTGAAGACTTTTTTGTGTTCTACGCTAAATTCTAGCACGACGTCTTCAGGGTGAAATTCTACGTTGAAGTGCAGAGTGGTGAAATCTGGTTGGAAAATGACCGTTCCCCAAAAATTTTTTCACTACTTCCGACGAGATTCCTTCAGCATAAGATAGCCCCACCATATGGCTTTCAAACAAAAAAAAGTTTGGTCCGCCAAACTTTGACCTTAAAGGGGTTTCACATGTATTGCTTCCCAAGTGACTCCCACCGTTTGGGACCGGACTATGACCAAAAGTTAGCCTCCCTGAAGGGTATGAAAACCCGCTAGCCAAAAATTGGCCAAATTGACTTTTGACCGATTTATCGATTTTTTTAGTTTTTCTCAAAATGCTCAGTTTTTTGACCATAACTCGGTCAGTTTTCAAGATTTTTACAAAGTTAAAAAATGAAATTGTAGACAAAAATGAGATACGTTTTTTGAATTTTAGCAGAATTTTGATAACTTCAGATGACGTCACGAAATATTGATTTTTGTAAAAACTGAAAAAACCGACTCTGGCAGAACGTTTTGAAAAATATCTCAAAAGATTCAGCATTAAAAATAAGGCAAAAAATTAAATTTTTAGACAAATTCACCGATTTTTTTTTCGAGAAAATGGGTAATTTGTGCGAAAAATTCACTATAAACACATTTTTGTCTAGTTTTTCAGACTCTTATGACCTCTATGTAGGCTAATTTTTGTGTAAATTGTCATTTTATTTAACTAGGATGATATTTTCAATTATTAACGTAGTTATTTTTCAGTTTTGAACATTTTGAAATTTTGAACGAAAATCCCCATAGGGTGTGGGGTGAAAAATCAAAATGTTCAAAACTGAAAAATAACTACGTTAATAATTGAAAATATCATCCTAGTTAAATAAAATGACAATTTACACAAAAATTAGCCTACATAGAGGTCATAAGAGTCTGAAAAACTAGACAAAAATGTGTTTATAGTGAATTTTTCGCACAAATTACCCATTTTCTCGAAAAAAAAATCGGTGAATTTGTCTAAAAATTGAATTTTTTGCCTTATTTTTAATGCTGAATCTTTTGAGATATTTTTCAAAACGTTCTGCCAGAGTCGGTTCTTTCAGTTTTTACAAAAATCAATATTTCGTGACGTCATCTGAAGTTATCAAAATTCTGCTAAAATTCAAAAAACGTATCTCATTTTTGTCTACAATTTCATTTTTTAACTTTGTAAAAATCTTGAAAACTGACCGAGTTATGGTCAAAAAACTGAGCATTTTGAGAAAAACTAAAAAAATCGATAAATCGGTCAAAAGTCAATTTGGCCAATTTTTGACTAGCGGGTTTTCATACCCTTCAGGGAGGCTAACTTTTGGTCATAGTCCGGTCCCAAACGGTGGGAGTCACTTGGGAAGCAATACATGTCAGTCGAATATATGAGAAAAATTCACTCAATTCAACGTACCCCCCTCCATGGTGAAAATGGTCATAGTGACCAATTTGAAAAATATTTTTACCACGTAATGTCCTACTCATACCTAAGACCTCCACAAAATATCAGCTCATCTGAATCACTTCTGTAGGCGTGGCACCTCTTCGAAAAATCCTTCACATAATCATGGACGTCGGAATTCTGAATTTCTGAATTTTCGATAATTCAGCTCGAAACTGTTGTGGAAGATACTACAACATCATAAATGATCATTTTATGCAAAAATAGGAACGTCTGGCAGCATCCTAACGCAGTTTTGACGACGAACGTGATCTCGCCTGGGCATCGGCTGGGCACCCGTTTCCTTTCACCCGTTTCCTTTCACCCGTTTCGCTTCACCCGTTTCCTTTCACCCGTTTCGTTTCACCCGTTTCCTTTCACCCGTTTCGTTTCACCCGTTTCCTTTCACCCGTTTCCTTTCACCCGTTTCGTTTCACCCGTTTCCTTTCACCCGTTTCGCTTCACCCGTTTCGTTTCACCCGTTTCCTTTCACCCGTTTCGTTTCACCCGTTTCGTTTCACCCGTTTCCTTTCACCCGTTTCGTTTCACCCGTTTCCTTTCACCCGTTTCCTTTCACCCGTTTCGTTTCACCCGTTTCGTTTCACCCGTTTCCTTTCACCCGTTTCCTTTCACCCGTTTCCTTTCACCCGTTTCGCTTCACCCGTTTCGTTTCACCCGTTTCCTTTCACCCGTTTCGCTTCACCCGTTTCGTTTCACCCGTTTCCTTTCACCCGTTTCCTTTCACCCGTTTCGTTTCACCCGTTTCCTTTCACCCGTTTCGTTTCACCCGTTTCCTTTCACCCGTTTCGTTTCACCCGTTTCCTTTCACCCGTTTCCTTTCACCCGTTTCGTTTCACCCGTTTCCTTTCACCCGTTTCCTTTCACCCGTTTCGTTTCACCCGTTTCCTTTCACCCGTTTCGTTTCACCCGTTTCCTTTCACCCGTTTCATTTCACCCTTTTCGTTTCACCCGTTTCCTTTCACCCGTTTCCTTTCACCCGTTTCGTTTCACCCGTTTCCTTTCACCCGTTTCCTTTCACCCGTTTCCTTTCACCCGTTTCCTTTCACCCGTTTCGTTTCACCCGTTTCGTTTCACCCGTTTCCTTTCACCCGTTTCCTTTCACCCGTTTCGTTTCACCCGTTTCCTTTCACCCGTTTCGTTTCACCCGTTTCCTTTCACCCGTTTCCTTTCACCCGTTTCGTTTCACCCGTTTCGTTTCACCCGTTTCCTTTCACCCGTTTCCTTTCACCCGTTTCCTTTCACCCGTTTCGTTTCACCCGTTTCGTTTCACCCGTTTCGTTTCACCCGTTTCGCTTCACCCGTTTCCTTTCACCCGTTTCGCTTCACCCGTTTCCTTTCACCCGTTTCGTTTCACCCGTTTCCTTTCACCCGTTTCCTTTCACCCGTTTCGTTTCACCTGTTTCCTTTCACCCGTTTCCTTTCACCCGTTTCGTTTCACCCGTTTCCTTTCACCCGTTTCCTTTCACCCGTTTCCTTTCACCCGTTTCCTTTCACCCGTTTCCTTTCACCCGTTTCCTTTCACCCGTTTCCTTTCACCCGTTTCGTTTCACCCGTTTCCTTTCACCCGTTTCCTTTAACCCGTTTCCTTTCACCCGTTTCCTTTCACCCGTTTCCTTTCACCCGTTTCGCTTCACCCGTTTCCTTTCACCCGTTTCCTTTCACCCGTTTCCTTTCACCCGTTTCGTTTCACCCGTTTCCTTTCACCCATTTCCTTTCACCCGTTTCGTTTCACCCGTTTCGTTTCACCCGTTTCGCTTCACCCGTTTCCTTTCACCCGTTTCCTTTCACCCGTTTCCTTTCACCCGTTTCCTTTCACCCGTTTCCTTTCACCCGTTTCCTTTCACCCGTTTCCTTTCACCCGTTTCGCTTCACCCGTTTCCTTTCACCCGTTTCCTTTCACCCGTTTCCTTTCACCCGTTTCGTTTCACCCGTTTCGTTTCACCCGTTTCGTTTCACCCGTTTCCTTTCACCCGTTTCCTTTCACCCGTTTCCTTTCACCCGTTTCCTTTAACCCGTTTCCTTTCACCCGTTTCCTTTCACCCGTTTCCTTTCACCCGTTTCGCTTCACCCGTTTCCTTTCACCCGTTTCCTTTCACCCGTTTCCTTTCACCCGTTTCCTTTCACCCGTTTCGCTTCACCCGTTTCCTTTCACCCGTTTCCTTTCACCCGTTTCCTTTCACCCGTTTCCTTTCACCCGTTTCCTTTCACCCGTTTCCTTTCACCCGTTTCCTTTCACCCGTTTCGCTTCACCCGTTTCCTTTCACCCGTTTCCTTTCACCCGTTTCCTTTCACCCGTTTCGTTTCACCCGTTTCGTTTCACCCGTTTCGTTTCACCCGTTTCCTTTCACCCGTTTCCTTTCACCCGTTTCCTTTCACCCGTTTCCTTTCACCTGTTTCGTTTCACCCGTTTCCTTTCACCCGTTTCGCTTCACCCGTTTCCTTTCACCCGTTTCGCTTCACCCGTTTCCTTTCACCCGTTTCCTTTCACCCGTTTCCTTTCACCCGTTTCCTTTCACCCGTTTCCTTTCACCCGTTTCCTTTCACCCGTTTCCTTTCACCCGTTTCCTTTCACCCGTTTCCTTTCACCCGTTTCCTTTCACCCGTTTCCTTTCACCCGTTTCGTTTCACCCGTTTCGTTTCACCCGTTTCGTTTCACCCGTTTCCTTTCACCCGTTTCCTTTCACCCGTTTCCTTTCACCCGTTTCCTTTCACCTGTTTCGTTTCACCCGTTTCCTTTCACCCGTTTCGTTTCACCCGTTTCCTTTCACCCGTTTCCTTTCACCCGTTTCGTTTCACCCGTTTCCTTTCACCCGTTTCCTTTCACCCGTTTCCTTTTACCCGTTTCGTTTCACCCGTTTCCTTTCACCCGTTTCCTTTCACCCGTTTCGCTTCACCCGTTTCGTTTCACCCGTTTCGTTTCACCCGTTTCCTTTCACCCGTTTCGTTTCACCCGTTTCCTTTCACCCATTTCCTTTCACCCGTTTCGTTTCACCCGTTTCCTTTCACCCGTTTCGCTTCACCCGTTTCGCTTCACCCGTTTCCTTTCACCCGTTTCGTTTCACCCGTTTCCTTTCACCCGTTTCGTTTCACCCGTTTCCTTTCACCCGTTTCCTTTCACCCGTTTCGTTTCACCCGTTTCCTTTCACCCGTTTCGCTTCACCCGTTTCGTTTCACCCGTTTCCTTTCACCCGTTTCGTTTCACCCGTTTCGTTTCACCCGTTTCCTTTCACCCGTTTCGTTTCACCCGTTTCCTTTCACCCGTTTCGTTTCACCCGTTTCCTTTCACCCGTTTCCTTTCACCCGTTTCGTTTCACCCGTTTCCTTTCACTCGTTTCGTTTCACCCGTTTCCTTTCACCCGTTTCGTTTCACCCGTTTCCTTTCACCCGTTTCCTTTCACCCGTTTCGTTTCACCCGTTTCCTTTCACCCGTTTCATTTCACCCTTTTCGTTTCACCCGTTTCCTTTCACCCGTTTCCTTTCACCCGTTTCCTTTCACCCGTTTCCTTTCACCCGTTTCCTTTCACCCGTTTCGCTTCACCCGTTTCCTTTCACCCGTTTCCTTTCACCCGTTTCGCTTCACCCGTTTCCTTTCACCCGTTTCCTTTCACCCGTTTCCTTTCACCCGTTTCGTTTCACCC
This sequence comes from Caenorhabditis doughertyi, assembly GCA_963572265.1. Classification (NCBI taxonomy): domain Eukaryota; kingdom Metazoa; phylum Nematoda; class Chromadorea; order Rhabditida; family Rhabditidae; genus Caenorhabditis; species Caenorhabditis doughertyi. The sequence goes on along the minus strand of OY751556.1, from coordinate 23,706,837 downwards.
GTTTCCTTTCACCCGTTTCGTTTCACCCGTTTCCTTTCACCCGTTTCCTTTCACCCGTTTCGTTTCACCCGTTTCCTTTCACTCGTTTCGTTTCACCCGTTTCCTTTCACCCGTTTCGTTTCACCCGTTTCCTTTCACCCGTTTTCTTTCACCCGTTTCGTTTCACCCGTTTCCTTTCACCCGTTTCATTTCACCCTTTTCGTTTCACCCGTTTCCTTTCACCCGTTTCCTTTCACCCGTTTCCTTTCACCCGTTTCCTTTCACCCGTTTCCTTTCACCCGTTTCGCTTCACCCGTTTCCTTTCACCCGTTTCCTTTCACCCGTTTCGCTTCACCCGTTTCCTTTCACCCGTTTCCTTTCACCCGTTTCCTTTCACCCGTTTCGTTTCACCCGTTTCCTTTCACCCGTTTCCTTTCACCCGTTTCGCTTCACCCGTTTCCTTTCACCCGTTTCCTTTCACCCGTTTCCTTTCACCCGTTTCCTTTCACCCGTTTCCTTTCACCCGTTTCCTTTCACCCGTTTCCTTTCACCCGTTTCGTTTCACCCGTTTCCTTTCACCCGTTTCCTTTCACCCGTTTCCTTTCACCCGTTTCCTTTCACCCGTTTCCTTTCACCCGTTTCCTTTCACCCGTTTCTTTTCACCCGTTTCCTTTCACCCGTTTCGTTTCACCCGTTTCCTTTCACCCGTTTCCTTTCACCCGTTTCCTTTCACCCGTTTCTTTTCACCCGTTTCCTTTCACCCGTTTCGTTTCACCCGTTTCCTTTCACCCGTTTCGTTTCACCCGTTTCCTTTCACCCGTTTCCTTTCACCCGTTTCGTTTCACCCGTTTCGTTTCACCCGTTTCCTTTCACCCGTTTCGTTTCACCCGTTTCCTTTCACCCGTTTCGCTTCACCCGTTTCCTTTCACCCGTTTCCTTTCACCCGTTTCGCTTCACCCGTTTCCTTTCACCCGTTTCGTTTCACCCGTTTCCTTTCACCCGTTTCCTTTCACCCGTTTCGTTTCACCCGTTTCGTTTCACCCGTTTCCTTTCACCCGTTTCCTTTCACCCGTTTCCTTTCACCCGTTTCCTTTCACCCGTTTCCTTTCACCCGTTTCGTTTCACCCGTTTCGTTTCACCCGTTTCCTTTCACCCGTTTCCTTTCACCCGTTTCGCTTCACCCGTTTCCTTTCACCCGTTTCCTTTCACCCGTTTCGCTTCACCCGTTTCCTTTCACCCGTTTCCTTTCACCCGTTTCCTTTCACCCGTTTCCTTTCACCCGTTTCCTTTCACCCGTTTCTTTTCACCCGTTTCCTTTCACCCGTTTCGTTTCACCCGTTTCCTTTCACCCGTTTCGTTTCACCCGTTTCCTTTCACCCGTTTCGTTTCACCCGTTTCGTTTCACCCGTTTCGTTTCACCCGTTTCCTTTCACCCGTTTCGTTTCACCCGTTTCCTTTCACCCGTTTCGCTTCACCCGTTTCCTTTCACCCGTTTCCTTTCACCCGTTTCGCTTCACCCGTTTCCTTTCACCCGTTTCGTTTCACCCGTTTCCTTTCACCCGTTTCCTTTCACCCGTTTCGTTTCACCCGTTTCGTTTCACCCGTTTCCTTTCACCCGTTTCCTTTCACCCGTTTCCTTTCACCCGTTTCCTTTCACCCGTTTCCTTTCACCCGTTTCGTTTCACCCGTTTCGTTTCACCCGTTTCCTTTCACCCGTTTCCTTTCACCCGTTTCGCTTCACCCGTTTCCTTTCACCCGTTTCCTTTCACCCGTTTCGCTTCACCCGTTTCCTTTCACCCGTTTCCTTTCACCCGTTTCCTTTCACCCGTTTCGTTTCACCCGTTTCCTTTCACCCGTTTCGTTTCACCCGTTTCCTTTCACCCGTTTCCTTTCACCCGTTTCGTTTCACCTGTTTCCTTTCACCCGTTTCCTTTCACCCGTTTCGTTTCACCCGTTTCCTTTCACCCGTTTCGTTTCATCCGTTTCCTTTCACCCGTTTCCTTTCACCCGTTTCCTTTCACCCGTTTCGTTTCACCCGTTTCGTTTCACCCGTTTCCTTTCATCCGTTTCCTTTCACCCGTTTCGTTTCACCCGTTTCCTTTCACCCGTTTCCTTTCACCCGTTTCGTTTCACCCGTTTCCTTTCACCCGTTTCCTTTCACCCGTTTCCTTTCACCCGTTTCCTTTCACCCGTTTCCTTTCACCCGTTTCGTTTCACCCGTTTCCTTTCACCCGTTTCCTTTCACCCGTTTCCTTTCACCCGTTTCGTTTCACCCGTTTCGTTTCACCTGTTTCGTTTCACCCGTTTCCTTTTACCCGTTTCGCTTCACTTTCACCCGTTTCCTTTCACCCGTTTCCTTTCACCCGTTTCGTTTCACCCGTTTCGTTTCACCCGTTTCCTTTCACCCGTTTCCTTTCACCCGTTTCGCTTCACCCGTTTCCTTTCACCCGTTTCCTTTCACCCGTTTCGCTTCACCCGTTTCCTTTCACCCGTTTCCTTTCACCCGTTTCGTTTCACCCGTTTCCTTTCACCCGTTTCCTTTCACCCGTTTCCTTTCACCCGTTTCCTTTCACCCGTTTCCTTTTACCCGTTTCCTTTCACCCGTTTCCTTTCACCCGTTTCCTTTCACCCGTTTCGTTTCACCCGTTTCGCTTCACCCGTTTCCTTTCACCCGCTTCCTTTCACCCGTTTCGTTTCACCCGTTTCCTTTCACCCGTTTCGTTTCACCCGTTTCCTTTCACCCGTTTCCTTTCACCCGTTTCCTTTCACCCGTTTCCTTTCACCCGTTTCGTTTCACCCGTTTCCTTTCACCCGTTTCGTTCCACCCGTTTCCTTTCACCCGTTTCCTTTCACCCGTTTCCTTTCACCCGTTTCGTTTCACCCGTTTCCTTTCACCCGTTTCGTTTCATCCGTTTCCTTTCACCCGTTTCCTTTCACCCGTTTCGCTTCACCCGTTTCCTTTCACCCGTTTCCTTTCACCCGTTTCCTTTCACCCGTTTCGCTTCACCCGTTTCCTTTCACCCGTTTCGTTTCACCCGTTTCCTTTCACCCGTTTCCTTTCACCCGTTTCGTTTCACCCGTTTCCTTTCACCCGTTTCCTTTCACCCGTTTCCTTTCACCCCTTTCCTTTCACCCGTTTCCTTTCACCCGTTTCGTTTCACCCGTTTCCTTTCACCCGTTTCGTTTCAGGTGAAGCGAAACGGGTGAAAGGAAACGGGTGAAAGGAAACGGGTGAAGCGAAACGGGTGAAAGGAAACGGGTGAAACGAAACGGGTGAAAGGAAACGGGTGAAAGGAAACGGGTGAAAGGAAACGGGTGAAAGGAAACGGGTGAAACGAAACGGGTGAAAGGAAACGGGTGAAAAGAAACGGGTGAAAGGAAACGGGTGAAAAGAAACGGGTGAAACGAAACGGATGAAAGGAAACGGGTGAAAAGAAACGGGTGAAACGAAACGGGTGAAAGGAAACGGGTGAAAAGAAACGGGTGAAAGGAAACGGGTGAAGCGAAACGGGTGAAGCGAAACGGGTGAAAGGAAACGGGTGAAAGGAAACGGGTGAAAGGAAACGGGTGAAAGGAAACGGGTGAAAGGAAACGGGTGAAACGAAACGGGTGAAACGAAACGGGTGAAAGGAAACGGGTGAAGCGAAACGGGTGAAAGGAAACGGGTGAAAGGAAACGGGTGAAAGGAAACGGGTGAAGCGAAACGGGTGAAAGGAAACGGGTGAAAGGAAACGGGTGAAAGGAAACGGGTGAAACGAAACGGGTGAAAGGAAACGGGTGAAAGGAAACGGGTGAAACGAAACGGGTGAAAGGAAACGGGTGAAAGGAAACGGGTGAAAGGAAACGGGTGAAAGGAAACGGGTGAAACGAAACGGGTGAAAGGAAACGGGTGAAAAGAAACGGGTGAAAGGAAACGGGTGAAAAGAAACGGGTGAAACGAAACGGATGAAAGGAAACGGGTGAAAAGAAACGGGTGAAACGAAACGGGTGAAAGGAAACGGGTGAAAAGAAACGGGTGAAAGGAAACGGGTGAAGCGAAACGGGTGAAACGAAACGGGTGAAAGGAAACGGGTGAAGCGAAACGGGTGAAAGGAAACGGGTGAAAGGAAACGGGTGAAAGGAAACGGGTGAAAGGAAACGGGTGAAAGGAAACGGGTGAAGCGAAACGTGTGAAAGGAAACGGGTGAAACGAAACGGGTGAAGCGAAACGGGTGAAAGGAAACGGGTGAAAGGAAACGGGTGAAAGGAAACGGGTGAAAGGAAACGGGTGAAAGGAAACGGGTGAAAGGAAACGGGTGAAAGGAAACGGGTGAAAAGAAACGGGTGAAAGGAAACGGGTGAAAAGAAACGGGTGAAACGAAACGGATGAAAGGAAACGGGTGAAAAGAAACGGGTGAAACGAAACGGGTGAAAGGAAACGGGTGAAAAGAAACGGGTGAAAGGAAACGGGTGAAGCGAAACGGGTGAAAGGAAACGGGTGAAAAGAAACGGGTGAAAGGAAACGGGTGAAGCGAAACGGGTGAAGCGAAACGGGTGAAAGGAAACGGGTGAAAGGAAACGGGTGAAAGGAAACGGGTGAAAGGAAACGGGTGAAGCGAAACGGGTGAAGCGAAACGGGTGAAAGGAAACGGGTGAAAGGAAACGGGTGAAAGGAAACGGGTGAAAGGAAACGGGTGAAAGGAAACGGGTGAAAGGAAACGGGTGAAAGGAAACGGGTGAAACGAAACGGGTGAAAGGAAACGGGAGAAAGGAAACGGGTGAAGCGAAACGGGTGAAAGGAAACGGGTGAAAGGAAACGGGTGAAAGGAAACGGGTGAAACGAAACGGGTGAAAGGAAACGGGTGAAAAGAAACGGGTGAAAGGAAACGGGTGAAAAGAAACGGGTGAAACGAAACGGATGAAAGGAAACGGGTGAAAAGAAACGGGTGAAACGAAACGGGTGAAAGGAAACGGGTGAAAAGAAACGGGTGAAAGGAAACGGGTGAAGCGAAACGGGTGAAGCGAAACGGGTGAAAGGAAACGGGTGAAAGGAAACGGGTGAAAGGAAACGGGTGAAAGGAAACGGGTGAAACGAAACGGGTGAAACGAAACGGGTGAAAGGAAACGGGTGAAGCGAAACGGGTGAAAGGAAACGGGTGAAAGGAAACGGGTGAAACGAAACGGGTGAAAGGAAACGGGTGAAAGGAAACGGGTGAAAGGAAACGGGTGAAACGAAACGGGTGAAAGGAAACGGGTGAAAGGAAACGGGTGAAGCGAAACGGGTGAAAGGAAACGGGTGAAAGGAAACGGGTGAAAGGAAACGGGTGAAACGAAACGGGTGAAAGGAAACGGGTGAAAGGAAACGGGTGAAACGAAACGGGTGAAAGGAAACGGGTGAAAGGAAACAGGTGAAGCGAAACGGGTGAAAGGAAACGGGTGAAAGGAAACGGGTGAAAGGAAACGGGTGAAACGAAACGGGTGAAAGGAAACGGGTGAAAGGAAACGGGTGAAGCGAAACGGGTGAAAGGAAACGGGTGAAAAGAAACGGGTGAAAGGAAACGGGTGAAGCGAAACGGGTGAAAGGAAACGGGTGAAGCGAAACGGGTGAAAGGAAACGGGTGAAAGGAAACGGGTGAAGCGAAACGGGTGAAAGGAAACGGGTGAAAGGAAACGGGTGAAAGGAAACGGGTGAAAGGAAACGGGTGAAAGGAAACGGGTGAAAGGAAACGGGTGAAAGGAAACGGGTGAAAGGAAACGGGTGAAAGGAAACGGGTGAAAGGAAACGGGTGAAAGGAAACGGGTGAAGCGAAACGGGTGAAAGGAAACGGGTGAAACGAAACGGGTGAAGCGAAACGGGTGAAAGGAAACGGGTGAAAGGAAACGGGTGAAAGGAAACGGGTGAAAGGAAACGGGTGAAAGGAAACGGGTGAAAGGAAACGGGTGAAAGGAAACAGGTGAAGCGAAACGGGTGAAAGGAAACGGGTGAAAGGAAACGGGTGAAAGGAAACGGGTGAAACGAAACGGGTGAAAGGAAACGGGTGAAAGGAAACAGGAAGGAAACGGGTGAAACGAAACGGGTGAAACGAAACGGGTGAAAGGAAACGGGTGAAGCGAAACGGGTGAAAGGAAACGGGTGAAAGGAAACGGGTGAAACGAAACGGGTGAAAGGAAACGGGTGAAAGGAAACGGGTGAAAGGAAACGGGTGAAACGAAACGGGTGAAAGGAAACGGGTGAAAGGAAACGGGTGAAGCGAAACGGGTGAAAGGAAACGGGTGAAAGGAAACGGGTGAAAGGAAACGGGTGAAACGAAACGGGTGAAAGGAAACGGGTGAAAGGAAACGGGTGAAACGAAACGGGTGAAAGGAAACGGGTGAAAGGAAACAGGTGAAGCGAAACGGGTGAAAGGAAACGGGTGAAAGGAAACGGGTGAAAGGAAACGGGTGAAACGAAACGGGTGAAAGGAAACGGGTGAAAGGAAACGGGTGAAGCGAAACGGGTGAAAGGAAACGGGTGAAAAGAAACGGGTGAAAGGAAACGGGTGAAGCGAAACGGGTGAAAGGAAACGGGTGAAGCGAAACGGGTGAAAGGAAACGGGTGAAAGGAAACGGGTGAAGCGAAACGGGTGAAAGGAAACGGGTGAAAGGAAACGGGTGAAAGGAAACGGGTGAAAGGAAACGGGTGAAAGGAAACGGGTGAAAGGAAACGGGTGAAAGGAAACGGGTGAAAGGAAACGGGTGAAAGGAAACGGGTGAAAGGAAACGGGTGAAAGGAAACGGGTGAAGCGAAACGGGTGAAAGGAAACGGGTGAAACGAAACGGGTGAAGCGAAACGGGTGAAAGGAAACGGGTGAAAGGAAACGGGTGAAAGGAAACGGGTGAAAGGAAACGGGTGAAAGGAAACGGGTGAAAGGAAACGGGTGAAAGGAAACAGGTGAAGCGAAACGGGTGAAAGGAAACGGGTGAAAGGAAACGGGTGAAAGGAAACGGGTGAAACGAAACGGGTGAAAGGAAACGGGTGAAAGGAAACAGGTGAAGCGAAACGGGTGAAAGGAAACGGGTGAAAGGAAACGGGTGAAGCGAAACGGGTGAAAGGAAACGGGTGAAAGGAAACAGGTGAAGCGAAACGGGTGAAAGGAAACGGGTGAAAGGAAACGGGTGAAAGGAAACGGGTGAAACGAAACGGATGAAAGGAAACGGGTGAAAAGAAACGGGTGAAACGAAACGGGTGAAAGGAAACGGGTGAAAAGAAACGGGTGAAAGGAAACGGGTGAAGCGAAACGGGTGAAACGAAACGGGTGAAAGGAAACGGGTGAAGCGAAACGGGTGAAAGGAAACGGGTGAAAGGAAACGGGTGAAAGGAAACGGGTGAAAGGAAACGGGTGAAAGGAAACGGGTGAAGCGAAACGTGTGAAAGGAAACGGGTGAAACGAAACGGGTGAAGCGAAACGGGTGAAAGGAAACGGGTGAAAGGAAACGGGTGAAAGGAAACGGGTGAAAGGAAACGGGTGAAAGGAAACGGGTGAAAGGAAACGGGTGAAAGGAAACGGGTGAAAAGAAACGGGTGAAAGGAAACGGGTGAAAAGAAACGGGTGAAACGAAACGGGTGAAAGGAAACGGGTGAAAAGAAACGGGTGAAACGAAACGGGTGAAAGGAAACGGGTGAAAAGAAACGGGTGAAAGGAAACGGGTGAAGCGAAACGGGTGAAAGGAAACGGGTGAAAAGAAACGGGTGAAAGGAAACGGGTGAAGCGAAACGGGTGAAGCGAAACGGGTGAAAGGAAACGGGTGAAAGGAAACGGGTGAAAGGAAACGGGTGAAAGGAAACGGGTGAAGCGAAACGGGTGAAGCGAAACGGGTGAAAGGAAACGGGTGAAAGGAAACGGGTGAAAGGAAACGGGTGAAAGGAAACGGGTGAAAGGAAACGGGTGAAAGGAAACGGGTGAAAGGAAACGGGTGAAACGAAACGGGTGAAAGGAAACGGGAGAAAGGAAACGGGTGAAGCGAAACGGGTGAAAGGAAACGGGTGAAAGGAAACGGGTGAAAGGAAACGGGTGAAACGAAACGGGTGAAAGGAAACGGGTGAAAGGAAACGGGTGAAAAGAAACGGGTGAAACGAAACGGATGAAAGGAAACGGGTGAAAAGAAACGGGTGAAACGAAACGGGTGAAAGGAAACGGGTGAAAAGAAACGGGTGAAAGGAAACGGGTGAAGCGAAACGGGTGAAAGGAAACGGGTGAAAAGAAACGGGTGAAAGGAAACGGGTGAAGCGAAACGGGTGAAGCGAAACGGGTGAAAGGAAACGGGTGAAAGGAAACGGGTGAAAGGAAACGGGTGAAAGGAAACGGGTGAAGCGAAACGGGTGAAGCGAAACGGGTGAAAGGAAACGGGTGAAAGGAAACGGGTGAAAGGAAACGGGTGAAAGGAAACGGGTGAAAGGAAACGGGTGAAAGGAAACGGGTGAAAGGAAACGGGTGAAACGAAACGGGTGAAAGGAAACGGGAGAAAGGAAACGGGTGAAGCGAAACGGGTGAAAGGAAACGGGTGAAAGGAAACGGGTGAAAGGAAACGGGTGAAACGAAACGGGTGAAAGGAAACGGGTGAAAAGAAACGGGTGAAAGGAAACGGGTGAAAAGAAACGGGTGAAACGAAACGGATGAAAGGAAACGGGTGAAAAGAAACGGGTGAAACGAAACGGGTGAAAGGAAACGGGTGAAAAGAAACGGGTGAAAGGAAACGGGTGAAGCGAAACGGGTGAAGCGAAACGGGTGAAAGGAAACGGGTGAAAGGAAACGGGTGAAAGGAAACGGGTGAAACGAAACGGGTGAAACGAAACGGGTGAAAGGAAACGGGTGAAGCGAAACGGGTGAAAGGAAACGGGTGAAAGGAAACGGGTGAAACGAAACGGGTGAAAGGAAACGGGTGAAAGGAAACGGGTGAAAGGAAACGGGTGAAACGAAACGGGTGAAAGGAAACGGGTGAAAGGAAACGGGTGAAGCGAAACGGGTGAAAGGAAACGGGTGAAAGGAAACGGGTGAAAGGAAACGGGTGAAACGAAACGGGTGAAAGGAAACGGGTGAAAGGAAACGGGTGAAACGAAACGGGTGAAAGGAAACGGGTGAAAGGAAACAGGTGAAGCGAAACGGGTGAAAGGAAACGGGTGAAAGGAAACGGGTGAAAGGAAACGGGTGAAACGAAACGGGTGAAAGGAAACGGGTGAAAGGAAACGGGTGAAGCGAAACGGGTGAAAGGAAACGGGTGAAAAGAAACGGGTGAAAGGAAACGGGTGAAGCGAAACGGGTGAAAGGAAACGGGTGAAGCGAAACGGGTGAAAGGAAACGGGTGAAAGGAAACGGGTGAAGCGAAACGGGTGAAAGGAAACGGGTGAAAGGAAACGGGTGAAAGGAAACGGGTGAAAGGAAACGGGTGAAAGGAAACGGGTGAAAGGAAACGGGTGAAAGGAAACGGGTGAAAGGAAACGGGTGAAAGGAAACGGGTGAAAGGAAACGGGTGAAGCGAAACGGGTGAAAGGAAACGGGTGAAACGAAACGGGTGAAGCGAAACGGGTGAAAGGAAACGGGTGAAAGGAAACGGGTGAAAGGAAACGGGTGAAAGGAAACGGGTGAAAGGAAACGGGTGAAAGGAAACGGGTGAAAGGAAACAGGTGAAGCGAAACGGGTGAAAGGAAACGGGTGAAAGGAAACGGGTGAAAGGAAACGGGTGAAACGAAACGGGTGAAAGGAAACGGGTGAAAGGAAACAGGTGAAGCGAAACGGGTGAAAGGAAACGGGTGAAAGGAAACGGGTGAAGCGAAACGGGTGAAAGGAAACGGGTGAAAGGAAACAGGTGAAGCGAAACGGGTGAAAGGAAACGGGTGAAAGGAAACGGGTGAAAGGAAACGGGTGAAACGAAACGGGTGAAAGGAAACGGGTGAAAGGAAACGGGTGAAGCGAAACGGGTGAAAGGAAACGGGTGAAAAGAAACGGGTGAAAGGCGTTTCCTTTCACCCGTTTCCTTTCACCCGTTTCGTTTCACCCGTTTCGTTTCACCCGTTTCCTTTCACCCGTTTCCTTTCACCCGTTTCCTTTCACCCGTTTCCTTTCACCCGTTTCCTTTCACCCGTTTCGTTTCACCCGTTTCGTTTCACCCGTTTCCTTTCACCCGTTTCCTTTCACCCGTTTCGCTTCACCCGTTTCCTTTCACCCGTTTCCTTTCACCCGTTTCGCTTCACCCGTTTCCTTTCACCCGTTTCCTTTCACCCGTTTCCTTTCACCCGTTTCGTTTCACCCGTTTCCTTTCACCCGTTTCGTTTCACCCGTTTCCTTTCACCCGTTTCCTTTCACCCGTTTCGTTTCACCTGTTTCCTTTCACCCGTTTCCTTTCACCCGTTTCGTTTCACCCGTTTCGTTTCACCCGTTTCGTTTCACCCGTTTCCTTTCACCCGTTTCCTTTCACCCGTTTCGCTTCACCCGTTTCCTTTCACCCGTTTCCTTTCACCCGTTTCGCTTCACCCGTTTCCTTTCACCCGTTTCCTTTCACCCGTTTCCTTTCACCCGTTTCGTTTCACCCGTTTCCTTTCACCCGTTTCGTTTCACCCGTTTCCTTTCACCCGTTTCCTTTCACCCGTTTCGTTTCACCTGTTTCCTTTCACCCGTTTCCTTTCACCCGTTTCGTTTCACCCGTTTCCTTTCACCCGTTTCGTTTCATCCGTTTCCTTTCACCCGTTTCCTTTCACCCGTTTCCTTTCACCCGTTTCGTTTCACCCGTTTCGTTTCACCCGTTTCCTTTCATCCGTTTCCTTTCACCCGTTTCGTTTCACCCGTTTCCTTTCACCCGTTTCCTTTCACCCGTTTCGTTTCACCCGTTTCCTTTCACCCGTTTCCTTTCACCCGTTTCCTTTCACCCGTTTCCTTTCACCCGTTTCCTTTCACCCGTTTCGTTTCACCCGTTTCCTTTCACCCGTTTCCTTTCACCCGTTTCCTTTCACCCGTTTCGTTTCACCCGTTTCGTTTCACCTGTTTCGTTTCACCCGTTTCCTTTCACCCGTTTCGCTTCACCCGTTTCCTTTCACCCGTTTCGTTTCACCCGTTTCGTTTCACCCGTTTCCTTTCACCCGTTTCGCTTCACCCGTTTCGTTTCACCCGTTTCGTTTCACCCGTTTCGTTTCATCCGTTTCCTTTCACCCGTTTCCTTTCACCCGTTTCCTTTCACCCGTTACCTTTCACCCGTTTCCTTTCACCCGTTTCCTTTCACCCGTTTCCTTTCACCCGTTTCGCTTCACCCGTTTCCTTTCACCCGTTTCGTTTCACCCGTTTCCTTTCACCCGTTTCCTTTCACCCGTTTTGTTTCACCTGTTTCGTTTCACCCGTTTCCTTTCACCCGTTTCGCTTCACCCGTTTCCTTTCACCCGTTTCGTTTCACCCGTTTCCTTTCACCCGTTTCCTTTCACCCGTTTCGTTTCACCCGTTTCCTTTTACCCGTTTCCTTTCACACGTTTCCTTTCACCCGTTTCCTTTCACCCGTTTCCTTTCACCCGTTTCCTTTCACCCGTTTCGCTTCACCCGTTCCCTTTCACCCGTTTCCTTTCACCCGTTTCCTTTCACCCGTTTCGTTTCACCCGTTTCCTTTCACCCGTTTCCTTTCACCCGCTTCCTTTCACCCGTTTCGTTTCACCCGTTTCCTTTCACCCGTTTCCTTTCACCCGTTTCGTTTCACCCGTTTCCTTTCACCCGTTTCCTTTCACCCGTTTCCTTTCACCCGTTTCGTTTCACCCGTTTCCTTTCACCCGTTTCCTTTCACCCGTTTCCTTTCACCCGTTTCCTTTCACCAGTTTCCTTTCACCCGTTTCCTTTCACCCGCTTCCTTTCACCCGTTTCGTTTCACCCGTTTCCTTTCACCCGTTTCCTTTCACCCGTTTCGTTTCACCCGTTTCCTTTCACCCGTTTCCTTTCACCCGTTTCGTTTCACCCGTTTCCTTTCACCCGTTTCCTTTCACCCGTTTCCTTTCACCCGTTTCCTTTCACCCGTTTCCTTTTACCCGTTTCCTTTCACCCGTTTCCTTTCACCCGTTTCCTTTCACCCGTTTCGTTTCACCCGTTTCGCTTCACCCGTTTCCTTTCACCCGCTTCCTTTCACCCGTTTCGTTTCACCCGTTTCCTTTCACCCGTTTCGTTTCACCCGTTTCCTTTCACCCGTTTCCTTTCACCCGTTTCCTTTCACCCGTTTCCTTTCACCAGTTTCCTTTCACCCGTTTCCTTTCACCCGCTTCCTTTCACCCGTTTCGTTTCACCCGTTTCGTTTCACCCGTTTCCTTTCACCCGTTTCGTTTCACCCGTTTCCTTTCACCCGTTTCCTTTCACCCGTTTCGTTTCACCCGTTTCCTTTCACCCGTTTCCTTTCACCCGTTTCCTTTCACCCGTTTCCTTTCACCCGTTTCCTTTCACCCGTTTCCTTTCACCCGTTTCGTTTCACCCGTTTCGCTTAACCCGTTTCGTTTCACCCGTTTCCTTTCACCCGTTTCGTTTCACCCGTTTCCTTTCACCCGTTTCGTTTCACCCGTTTCCTTTCACCCGTTTCCTTTCACCCGTTTCGTTTCACCCGTTTCCTTTCACCCGTTTCCTTTCACCCGTTTCCTTTCACCCGTTTCCTTTCACCCGTTTCCTTTTACCCGTTTCCTTTCACCCGTTTCCTTTCACCCGTTTCCTTTCACCCGTTTCGTTTCACCCGTTTCGCTTCACCCGTTTCCTTTCACCCGCTTCCTTTCACCCGTTTCGTTTCACCCGTTTCCTTTCACCCGTTTCGTTTCACCCGTTTCCTTTCACCCGTTTCCTTTCACCCGTTTCCTTTCACCCGTTTCCTTTCACCCGTTTCGTTTCACCCGTTTCCTTTCACCCGTTTCGTTCCACCCGTTTCCTTTCACCCGTTTCCTTTCACCCGTTTCCTTTCACCCGTTTCGTTTCACCCGTTTCCTTTCACCCGTTTCGTTTCATCCGTTTCCTTTCACCCGTTTCCTTTCACCCGTTTCCTTTCACCCGTTTCGTTTCACCCGTTTCCTTTCACCCGTTTCCTTTCACCCGCTTCCTTTCACCCGTTTCGTTTCACCCGTTTCCTTTCACCCGTTTCCTTTCACCCGTTTCGTTTCACCCGTTTCCTTTCACCCGTTTCCTTTCACCCGTTTCCTTTCACCCGTTTCGTTTCACCCGTTTCCTTTCACCCGTTTCCTTTCACCCGTTTCCTCTCACCCGTTTCCTTTCACCAGTTTCCTTTCACCCGTTTCGTTTCACCCGTTTCCTTTCACCCGTTTCCTTTCACCCGTTTCCTTTCACCCGTTTCGTTTCACCCGTTTCGTTTCACCCGTTTCGTTTCATCCGTTTCCTTTCACCCGTTTCCTTTCACCCGTTTCCTTTCACCCGTTACCTTTCACCCGTTTCCTTTCACCCGTTTCCTTTCACCCGTTTCCTTTCACCCGTTTCGTTTCACCCGTTTCCTTTCACCCGTTTCCTTTCACCCGTTTCCTTTCACCCGTTTCCTTTCACCCGTTTCCTTTTACCCGTTTCCTTTCACCCGTTTCCTTTCACCCGTTTCCTTTCACTCGTTTCGTTTCACCCGTTTCGCTTCACCCGTTTCCTTTCACCCGCTTCCTTTCACCCGTTTCGTTTCACCCGTTTCCTTTCACCCGTTTCGTTTCACCCGTTTCCTTTCACCCGTTTCCTTTCACCCGTTTCCTTTCACCCGTTTCCTTTCACCCGTTTCCTTTCACCCGTTTCGTTTCACCCGTTTCCTTTCACCCGTTTCCTTTCACCCGTTTCGTTTCACCCGTTTCCTTTCACCCGTTTCCTTTCACCCGTTTCCTTTCACCCGTTTCCTTTCACCCGTTTCGTTTCACCCGTTTCCTTTCACCCGTTTCGTTTCATCCGTTTCCTTTCACCCGTTTCCTTTCACCCGTTTCCTTTCACCCGTTTCGTTTCACCCGTTTCCTTTCACCCGTTTCGTTTCACCCGTTTCCTTTCACCCGTTTCGCTTCACCCGTTTCCTTTCACCCGTTTCGTTTCACCCGTTTCCTTTCACCCGTTTCGTTTCATCCGTTTCCTTTCACCCGTTTCCTTTCACCCGTTTCCTTTCACCCGTTTCGTTTCACCCGTTTCCTTTCACCCGTTTCGTTTCACCCGTTTCCTTTCACCCGTTTCCTTTCACCCGTTTCGTTTCACCCGTTTCCTTTCACCCGTTTCCTTTCACCCGTTTCCTTTCACCCGTTTCGTTTCACCCGTTTCCTTTCACCCGCGTTTCCTTTCACTCGTTTCGTTTCACCCGTTTCCTTTCACCCGTTTCCTTTCACCCGTTTCCTCTCACCCGTTTCCTTTCACCAGTTTCCTTTCACCCGTTTCCTTTCACCCGCTTCCTTTCACCCGTTTCGTTTCACCCGTTTCCTTTCACCCGTTTCCTTTCACCCGTTTCGTTTCACCCGTTTCGCTTCACCCGTTTCGTTTCACCCGTTTCCTTTCACCCGTTTCGTTTACGGGTGAAAGGAAACGGGTGAAAGGAAACGGGTGAAACGAAACGGGTGAAAGGAAACGGGTGAAGCGAAACGGGTGAAAGGAAACGGGTGAAACGAAACGGGTGAAACGAAACGGGTGAAAGGAAACGGGTGAAACGAAACGGGTGAAAGGAAACGGGTGAAGCGAAACGGGTGAAAGGAAACGGGTGAAGCGAAACGGGTGAAACGAAACGGGTGAAAGGAAACGGGTGAAACGAAACGGGTGAAAGGAAACGGGTGAAACGAAACGGGTGAAAGGAAACGGGTGAAAGGAAACGGGTGAAACGAAACGGGTGAAAGGAAACGGGTGAAAGGAAACGGGTGAAAGGAAACGGGTGAAACGAAACGGGTGAAACGAAACGGGTGAAAGGAAACGGGTGAAACGAAACGGGTGAAAGGAAACGGGTGAAGCGAAACGGGTGAAAGGAAACGGGTGAAGCGAAACGGGTGAAACGAAACGGGTGAAAGGAAACGGGTGAAACGAAACGGGTGAAAGGAAACGGGTGAAACGAAACGGGTGAAAGGAAACGGGTGAAAGGAAACGGGTGAAACGAAACGGGTGAAAGGAAACGGGTGAAAGGAAACGGGTGAAAGGAAACGGGTGAAAGGAAACGGGTGAAAGGAAACGGGTGTTGCGAAACGGGTGAAAGGAAACGGGTGAAACGAAACGGGTGAAAGGAAACGGGTGAAACGAAACGGGTGAAAGGAAACGGGTGAAAGGAAACAAGTGAAACGAAACGGGTGAAAGGAAACGGGTGAAAGGAAACGGGTGAAAGGAAACGGGTGAAACGAAACGGGTGAAAGGAAACGGGTGAAAGGAAACGGGTGAAGCGAAACGGGTGAAAGGAAAGGGGTGAATAGAAACGGGTGAAAGGATGCGGGTGAAAGGAAACGAGTGAAAGGAAACGGGTGAAAGGAAACGGGTGAAAGGAAACGGGTGAAAGGAAACGGGTGAAGCGAAACGGGTGAAAGGAAACGGGTGAAACGAAACGGGTGAAAGGAAACGGGTGAAACGAAACGGGTGAAAGGAAACGGGTGAAAGTCACCCGCTTCCTTTCACCCGTTTCGTTTCACCCGTTTCCTTTCACCCGTTTCCTTTCACCCGCTTCCTTTCACCCGTTTCATTTCACCCGTTTCGTTTCACCCGTTTCCTTTCACCCCTTTCCTTTCACCCGTTTCGTTTCACCCGTTTCCTTTCACCCGTTTCGTTTCACCTGTTTCCTTTCACCCGTTTCCTTTCACCCGTTTCGTTTCACCCGTTTCCTTTCACCCGTTTCGTTTCACCCGTTTCGTTTCACCCGTTTCCTTTCACCCGTTTCGTTTCACCCGTTTCCTTTCACCCGTTTCGTTTCACCCGTTTCCTTTCACCCGTTTCGTTTCACCCGTTTCCTTTCACCCGTTTCGTTTCACCCGTTTCCTTTCACCCCTTTCCTTTCACCCGTTTCCTTTCACCCGTTTCGTTTCACCCGTTTCCTTTCACCCGTTTCGTTTCAGGTGAAGCGAAACGGGTGAAAGGAAACGGGTGAAAGGAAACGGGTGAAGCGAAACGGGTGAAAGGAAACGGGTGAAACGAAACGGGTGAAAGGAAACGGGTGAAAGGAAACGGGTGAAAGGAAACGGGTGAAAGGAAACGGGTGAAACGAAACGGGTGAAAGGAAACGGGTGAAAAGAAACGGGTGAAAGGAAACGGGTGAAAAGAAACGGGTGAAACGAAACGGATGAAAGGAAACGGGTGAAAAGAAACGGGTGAAACGAAACGGGTGAAAGGAAACGGGTGAAAAGAAACGGGTGAAAGGAAACGGGTGAAGCGAAACGGGTGAAGCGAAACGGGTGAAAGGAAACGGGTGAAAGGAAACGGGTGAAAGGAAACGGGTGAAAGGAAACGGGTGAAAGGAAACGGGTGAAACGAAACGGGTGAAACGAAACGGGTGAAAGGAAACGGGTGAAGCGAAACGGGTGAAAGGAAACGGGTGAAAGGAAACGGGTGAAAGGAAACGGGTGAAGCGAAACGGGTGAAAGGAAACGGGTGAAAGGAAACGGGTGAAAGGAAACGGGTGAAACGAAACGGGTGAAAGGAAACGGGTGAAAGGAAACGGGTGAAACGAAACGGGTGAAAGGAAACGGGTGAAAGGAAACGGGTGAAAGGAAACGGGTGAAAGGAAACGGGTGAAACGAAACGGGTGAAAGGAAACGGGTGAAAAGAAACGGGTGAAAGGAAACGGGTGAAAAGAAACGGGTGAAACGAAACGGATGAAAGGAAACGGGTGAAAAGAAACGGGTGAAACGAAACGGGTGAAAGGAAACGGGTGAAAAGAAACGGGTGAAAGGAAACGGGTGAAGCGAAACGGGTGAAACGAAACGGGTGAAAGGAAACGGGTGAAGCGAAACGGGTGAAAGGAAACGGGTGAAAGGAAACGGGTGAAAGGAAACGGGTGAAAGGAAACGGGTGAAAGGAAACGGGTGAAGCGAAACGTGTGAAAGGAAACGGGTGAAACGAAACGGGTGAAGCGAAACGGGTGAAAGGAAACGGGTGAAAGGAAACGGGTGAAAGGAAACGGGTGAAAGGAAACGGGTGAAAGGAAACGGGTGAAAGGAAACGGGTGAAAGGAAACGGGTGAAAAGAAACGGGTGAAAGGAAACGGGTGAAAAGAAACGGGTGAAACGAAACGGATGAAAGGAAACGGGTGAAAAGAAACGGGTGAAACGAAACGGGTGAAAGGAAACGGGTGAAAAGAAACGGGTGAAAGGAAACGGGTGAAGCGAAACGGGTGAAAGGAAACGGGTGAAAAGAAACGGGTGAAAAGAAACGGGTGAAGCGAAACGGGTGAAGCGAAACGGGTGAAAGGAAACGGGTGAAAGGAAACGGGTGAAAGGAAACGGGTGAAAGGAAACGGGTGAAGCGAAACGGGTGAAGCGAAACGGGTGAAAGGAAACGGGTGAAAGGAAACGGGTGAAAGGAAACGGGTGAAAGGAAACGGGTGAAAGGAAACGGGTGAAAGGAAACGGGTGAAAGGAAACGGGTGAAACGAAACGGGTGAAAGGAAACGGGAGAAAGGAAACGGGTGAAGCGAAACGGGTGAAAGGAAACGGGTGAAAGGAAACGGGTGAAAGGAAACGGGTGAAACGAAACGGGTGAAAGGAAACGGGTGAAAAGAAACGGGTGAAAGGAAACGGGTGAAAAGAAACGGGTGAAACGAAACGGATGAAAGGAAACGGGTGAAAAGAAACGGGTGAAACGAAACGGGTGAAAGGAAACGGGTGAAAAGAAACGGGTGAAAGGAAACGGGTGAAGCGAAACGGGTGAAGCGAAACGGGTGAAAGGAAACGGGTGAAAGGAAACGGGTGAAAGGAAACGGGTGAAAGGAAACGGGTGAAACGAAACGGGTGAAACGAAACGGGTGAAAGGAAACGGGTGAAGCGAAACGGGTGAAAGGAAACGGGTGAAAGGAAACGGGTGAAACGAAACGGGTGAAAGGAAACGGGTGAAAGGAAACGGGTGAAAGGAAACGGGTGAAACGAAACGGGTGAAAGGAAACGGGTGAAAGGAAACGGGTGAAGCGAAACGGGTGAAAGGAAACGGGTGAAAGGAAACGGGTGAAAGGAAACGGGTGAAACGAAACGGGTGAAAGGAAACGGGTGAAAGGAAACGGGTGAAACGAAACGGGTGAAAGGAAACGGGTGAAAGGAAACAGGTGAAGCGAAACGGGTGAAAGGAAACGGGTGAAAGGAAACGGGTGAAAGGAAACGGGTGAAACGAAACGGGTGAAAGGAAACGGGTGAAAGGAAACGGGTGAAGCGAAACGGGTGAAAGGAAACGGGTGAAAAGAAACGGGTGAAAGGAAACGGGTGAAGCGAAACGGGTGAAAGGAAACGGGTGAAGCGAAACGGGTGAAAGGAAACGGGTGAAAGGAAACGGGTGAAGCGAAACGGGTGAAAGGAAACGGGTGAAAGGAAACGGGTGAAAGGAAACGGGTGAAAGGAAACGGGTGAAAGGAAACGGGTGAAAGGAAACGGGTGAAAGGAAACGGGTGAAAGGAAACGGGTGAAAGGAAACGGGTGAAAGGAAACGGGTGAAAGGAAACGGGTGAAGCGAAACGGGTGAAAGGAAACGGGTGAAACGAAACGGGTGAAGCGAAACGGGTGAAAGGAAACGGGTGAAAGGAAACGGGTGAAAGGAAACGGGTGAAAGGAAACGGGTGAAAGGAAACGGGTGAAAGGAAACGGGTGAAAGGAAACAGGTGAAGCGAAACGGGTGAAAGGAAACGGGTGAAAGGAAACGGGTGAAAGGAAACGGGTGAAACGAAACGGGTGAAAGGAAACGGGTGAAAGGAAACAGGTGAAGCGAAACGGGTGAAAGGAAACGGGTGAAAGGAAACGGGTGAAGCGAAACGGGTGAAAGGAAACGGGTGAAAGGAAACAGGTGAAGCGAAACGGGTGAAAGGAAACGGGTGAAAGGAAACGGGTGAAAGGAAACGGGTGAAACGAAACGGGTGAAAGGAAACGGGTGAAAGGAAACGGGTGAAGCGAAACGGGTGAAAGGAAACGGGTGAAAAGAAACGGGTGAAAGGAAACGGGTGAAGCGAAACGGGTGAAAGGAAACGGGTGAAGCGAAACGGGTGAAAGGAAACGGGTGAAAGGAAACGGGTGAAGCGAAACGGGTGAAAGGAAACGGGTGAAACGAAACGGGTGAAAGGAAACGGGTGAAAGGAAACGGGTGAAAGGAAACGGGTGAAAGGAAACGGGTGAAAGGAAACGGGTGAAAGGAAACGGGTGAAAGGAAACGGGTGAAAGGAAACGGGTGAAAGGAAACGGGTGAAAGGAAACGGGTGAAAGGAAACGGGTGAAGCGAAACGGGTGAAAGGAAACGGGTGAAACGAAACGGGTGAAGCGAAACGGGTGAAAGGAAACGGGTGAAAGGAAACGGGTGAAAGGAAACGGGTGAAAGGAAACGGGTGAAAGGAAACGGGTGAAAGGAAACGGGTGAAAGGAAACAGGTGAAGCGAAACGGGTGAAAGGAAACGGGTGAAAGGAAACGGGTGAAGCGAAACGGGTGAAAGGAAACGGGTGAAACGAAACGGGTGAAAGGAAACGGGTGAAAGGAAACGGGTGAAAGGAAACGGGTGAAAGGAAACGGGTGAAAGGAAACGGGTGAAACGAAACGGGTGAAGCGAAACGGGTGAAAGGAAACGGGTGAAAGGAAACGGGTGAAACGAAACGGGTGAAAGGAAACGGGTGAAAGGAAACGGGTGAAAGGAAACGGGTGAAGCGAAACGGGTGAAAGGAAACGGGTGAAACGAAACGGGTGAAGCGAAACGGGTGAAAGGAAACGGGTGAAAGGAAACGGGTGAAAGGAAACGGGTGAAAGGAAACGGGTGAAACGAAACGGGTGAAAGGAAACGGGTGAAAGGAAACAGGTGAAGCGAAACGGGTGAAAGGAAACGGGTGAAAGGAAACGGGTGAAGCGAAACGGGTGAAAGGAAACGGGTGAAACGAAACGGGTGAAAGGAAACGGGTGAAAGGAAACGGGTGAAAGGAAACGGGTGAAAGGAAACGGGTGAAACGAAACGGGTGAAAGGAAACGGGTGAAAAGAAACGGGTGAAAGGAAGCGGGTGAAAAGAAACGGGTGAAACGAAACGGGTGAAAGGAAACGGGTGAAAAGAAACGGATGAAACGAAACGGGTGAAAGGAAACGGGTGAAGCGAAACGGGTGAAAGGAAACGGGTGAAAGGAAACGGGTGAAAGGAAACGGGTGAAAGGAAACGGGTGAAGCGAAACGGGTGAAAGGAAACGGGTGAAACGAAACGGGTGAAAGGAAACGGGTGAAAGGAAACGGGTGAAAGGAAACGGGTGAAGCGAAACGGGTGAAAGGAAACGGGTGAAACGAAACGGGTGAAGCGAAACGGGTGAAAGGAAACGGGTGAAAGGAAACGGGTGAAAGGAAACGGGTGAAAGGAAACGGGTGAAAGGAAACGGGTGAAAGGAAACGGGTGAAAGGAAACAGGTGAAGCGAAACGGGTGAAAGGAAACGGGTGAAAGGAAACGGGTGAAAGGAAACGGGTGAAACGAAACGGGTGAAAGGAAACGGGTGAAAGGAAACAGGTGAAGCGAAACGGGTGAAAGGAAACGGGTGAAAGGAAACGGGTGAAGCGAAACGGGTGAAAGGAAACGGGTGAAACGAAACGGGTGAAAGGAAACGGGTGAAAGGAAACGGGTGAAAGGAAACGGGTGAAAGGAAACGGGTGAAACGAAACGGGTGAAAGGAAACGGGTGAAAAGAAACGGGTGAAAGGAAGCGGGTGAAAAGAAACGGGTGAAACGAAACGGGTGAAAGGAAACGGGTGAAAAGAAACGGATGAAACGAAACGGGTGAAAGGAAACGGGTGAAGCGAAACGGGTGAAAGGAAACGGGTGAAAGGAAACGGGTGAAAGGAAACGGGTGAAAGGAAACGGGTGAAGCGAAACGGGTGAAAGGAAACGGGTGAAACGAAACGGGTGAAAGGAAACGGGTGAAAGGAAACGGGTGAAAGGAAACGGGTGAAAGGAAACGGGTGAAAGGAAACGGGTGAAAGGAAACGGGTGAAAGGAAACGGGTGAAAGGAAACGGGTGAAAGGAAACGGGTGAAAGGAAACGGGTGAAGCGAAACGGGTGAAAGGAAACGGGTGAAAGGAAACGGGTGAAAGGAAACGGGTGAAAGGAAACGGGTGAAAGGAAACGGGTGAAACGAAACGGGTGAAAGGAAACGGGTGAAAAGAAACGGGTGAAAGGAAGCGGGTGAAAAGAAACGGGTGAAAAGAAACGGGTGAAACGAAACGGGTGAAGCGAAACGGGTGAAAGGAAACGGGTGAAAGGAAACGGGTGAAAGGAAACGGGTGAAAGGAAACGGGTGAAAGGAAACGGGTGAAGCGAAACGGGTGAAAGGAAACGGGTGAAACGAAACGGGTGAAAGGAAACGGGTGAAAGGAAACGGGTGAAGCGAAACGGGTGAAAGGAAACGGGTGAAACGAAACGGGTGAAAGGAAACGGGTGAAAGGAAACGGGTGAAAGGAAACGGGTGAAGCGAAACGGGTGAAAGGAAACGGGTGAAACGAAACGGGTGAAGCGAAACGGGTGAAAGGAAACGGGTGAAAGGAAACGGGTGAAAGGAAACGGGTGAAAGGAAACGGGTGAAAGGAAACGGGTGAAGCGAAACGGGTGAAAGGAAACGGGTGAAACGAAACGGGTGAAAGGAAACGGGTGAAAGGAAACGGGTGAAGCGAAACGGGTGAAAGGAAACGGGTGAAACGAAACGGGTGAAAGGAAACGGGTGAAAGGAAACGGGTGAAAGGAAACGGGTGAAACGAAACGGGTGAAAGGAAACGGGTGAAAAGAAACGGGTGAAAGGAAGCGGGTGAAAAGAAACGGGTGAAACGAAACGGGTGAAGCGAAACGGGTGAAAGGAAACGGGTGAAAGGAAACGGGTGAAAGGAAACGGGTGAAAGGAAACGGGTGAAAGGAAACGGGTGAAAGGAAACGGGTGAAAGGAAACGGGTGAAAGGAAACGGGTGAAAGGAAACGGGTGAAAGGAAACGGGTGAAGCGAAACGTGTGAAAGGAAACGGGTGAAAGGAAACGGGTGAAGCGAAACGGGTGAAAGGAAACGGGTGAAGCGAAACGGGTGAAAGGAAACGGGTGAAAGGAAACGGGTGAAAGGAAACGGGTGAAGCGAAACGTGTGAAAGGAAACGGGTGAAAGGAAACGGGTGAAGCGAAACGGGTGAAAGGAAACGGGTGAAGCGAAACGGGTGAAAGGAAACGGGTGAAAGGAAACGGGTGAAAGGAAACGGGTGAAAGGAAACGGGTGAAGCGAAACGGGTGAAAGGAAACGGGTGAAAGGAAACGGGTGAAAGGAAACGGGTGAAAGGAAACGGGTGAAAGGAAACGGGTGAAAGGAAACGGGTGAAAGGAAACGGGTGAAGCGAAACGGGTGAAAGGAAACGGGTGAAAGGAAACGGGTGAAAGGAAACGGGTGAAGCGAAACGGGTGAAAGGAAACGGGTGAAGCGAAACGGGTGAAAGGAAACGGGTGAAAGGAAACGGGTGAAAGGAAACGGGTGAAAGGAAACGGGTGAAAGGAAACGGGTGAAAGGAAACGGGTGAAAGGAAACGGGTGAAAGGAAACGGGTGAAACGAAACGGGTGAAAGGAAACGGGTGAAAGGAAACGGGTGAAGCGAAACGGGTGAAAGGAAACGGGTGAAAGGAAACGGGTGAAAGGAAACGGGTGAAAGGAAACGGGTGAAAGGAAACGGGTGAAGCGAAACGGGTGAAAGGAAACGGGTGAAAGGAAACGGGTGAAAGGAAACAGGTGAAGCGAAACGGGTGAAAGGAAACGGGTGAAAGGAAACGGGTGAAGCGAAACGGGTGAAAGGAAACGGGTGAAAGGAAACGGGTGAAAGGAAACGGGTGAAGCGAAACGGGTGAAAGGAAACGGGTGAAAGGAAACGGGTGAAAGGAAACGGGTGAAACGAAACGGGTGAAAGGAAACGGGTGAAAGGAAACGGGTGAAACGAAGAACCAATCGTTGTTTTAATTTCAAAAGAAGAAAAACAAGATTCTTACAAAAGATTTATGATGCCGATTTTACCGTGGTTTTAGGAATATATTCCGAAGTTTTCCGATAGTCTAAGATTCCGATAGTTTCTGTTTCAATGAGCTCTTATCTAAGTCAGTTCGTTTGGATCTTATTAATCTGTTGAATCCTAGTGCGGAAAACAAATTTGAAACAGGAAATGTGGGATCATGTTTATGTGGTTCTGCAATCGAATTGAACTGAATTTATTAAAGAATCAATCGCAACACCAATTTGCAATATCAGGAAGCAGCTTCCAAGACTTCATAAAACAGCTAATTTGTTATATGTACGTCATTGTTTGAATTGGGTTGAAATAGCGACTTTTTTGTATACCAAAATATTTATTCACTCGTTTCATTGATAATTTAACAGAACAATTCAACAAGAGTGTCAAGGTTTTTGTATGATAGCATTCAGACCACAAGTATTAATTCCCAACCAAAACAATACTGATGATTTAAAATCGTTGAAACATGATGGAAAAGTTTGAATTGGCTTTCCTGGATCTTTGATTTTGCTTCCTTTCACCCGTTTCGTTTCACCCGTTTCGTTTCACCCGTTTCCTTTCACCCGTTTCGTTTCACCCGTTTCCTTTCACCCGTTTCCTTTCACCCGTTTCGTTTCACCCGTTTCCTTTCACCCGTTTCCTTTCACCCGTTTCCTTTCACCCGTTTCCTTTCACCCGTTTCCTTTCACCCGTTTCCTTTCACCCGTTTCGTTTCACCCGTTTCGCTTAACCCGTTTCGTTTCACCCGTTTCCTTTCACCCGTTTCGTTTCACCCGTTTCCTTTCACCCGTTTCGTTTCACCCGTTTCCTTTCACCCGTTTCCTTTCACCCGTTTCGTTTCACCCGTTTCCTTTCACCCGTTTCCTTTCACCCGTTTCCTTTCACCCGTTTCCTTTCACCCGTTTCCTTTTACCCGTTTCCTTTCACCCGTTTCCTTTCACCCGTTTCCTTTCACCCGTTTCGTTTCACCCGTTTCGCTTCACCCGTTTCCTTTCACCCGCTTCCTTTCACCCGTTTCGTTTCACCCGTTTCCTTTCACCCGTTTCGTTTCACCCGTTTCCTTTCACCCGTTTCCTTTCACCCGTTTCCTTTCACCCGTTTCCTTTCACCCGTTTCGTTTCACCCGTTTCCTTTCACCCGTTTCGTTCCACCCGTTTCCTTTCACCCGTTTCCTTTCACCCGTTTCCTTTCACCCGTTTCGTTTCACCCGTTTCCTTTCACCCGTTTCGTTTCATCCGTTTCCTTTCACCCGTTTCCTTTCACCCGTTTCCTTTCACCCGTTTCGTTTCACCCGTTTCCTTTCACCCGTTTCCTTTCACCCGCTTCCTTTCACCCGTTTCGTTTCACCCGTTTCCTTTCACCCGTTTCCTTTCACCCGTTTCGTTTCACCCGTTTCCTTTCACCCGTTTCCTTTCACCCGTTTCCTTTCACCCGTTTCGTTTCACCCGTTTCCTTTCACCCGTTTCCTTTCACCCGTTTCCTCTCACCCGTTTCCTTTCACCAGTTTCCTTTCACCCGTTTCGTTTCACCCGTTTCCTTTCACCCGTTTCCTTTCACCCGTTTCCTTTCACCCGTTTCGTTTCACCCGTTTCGTTTCACCCGTTTCGTTTCATCCGTTTCCTTTCACCCGTTTCCTTTCACCCGTTTCCTTTCACCCGTTACCTTTCACCCGTTTCCTTTCACCCGTTTCCTTTCACCCGTTTCCTTTCACCCGTTTCGTTTCACCCGTTTCCTTTCACCCGTTTCCTTTCACCCGTTTCCTTTCACCCGTTTCCTTTCACCCGTTTCCTTTTACCCGTTTCCTTTCACCCGTTTCCTTTCACCCGTTTCCTTTCACTCGTTTCCTTTCACCCGTTTCGTTTCACCCGTTTCCTTTCACCCGTTTCCTTTCACCCGTTTCCTTTCACCCGTTACCTTTCACCCGTTTCCTTTCACCCGTTTCCTTTCACCCGTTTCCTTTCACCCGTTTCCTTTCACCCGTTTCCTTTCACCCGTTTCCTCTCACCCGTTTCCTTTCACCAGTTTCCTTTCACCCGTTTCGTTTCACCCGTTTCCTTTCACCCGTTTCCTTTCACCCGTTTCCTTTCACCCGTTTCCTTTCACCCGTTTCGTTTCACCCGTTTCCTTTCACCCGTTTCCTTTCACCCGTTTCCTTTCACCCGTTTCCTTTCACCCGTTTCCTTTCACCCGTTTCGCTTCACCCGTTTCCTTTCACCCGTTTCCTTTCACCCGTTTCCTTTCACCCGTTTCGTTTCACCCGTTTCCTTTCACCCGTTTCCTTTCACCCGTTTCCTTTCACCCGTTTCCTTTCACCCGTTTCCTTTTACCCGTTTCCTTTCACCCGTTTCCTTTCACCCGTTTCCTTTCACCCGTTTCCTTTCACCCGTTTCGTTTCACCCGTTTCCTTTCACCCGTTTCCTTTCACCCGTTTCCTTTCACCCGTTACCTTTCACCCGTTTCCTTTCACCCGTTTCCTTTCACCCGTTTCCTTTCACCCGTTTCCTTTCACCCGTTTCCTTTCACCCGTTTCCTCTCACCCGTTTCCTTTCACCAGTTTCCTTTCACCCGTTTCGTTTCACCCGTTTCCTTTCACCCGTTTCCTTTCACCCGTTTCCTTTCACCCGTTTCCTTTCACCCGTTTCGTTTCACCCGTTTCCTTTCACCCGTTTCCTTTCACCCGTTTCCTTTCACCCGTTTCCTTTCACCCGTTTCGTTTCACCCGTTTCCTTTCACCCGTTTCCTTTCACCCGTTTCCTTTCACCCGTTTCGTTTCACCCGTTTCCTTTCACCCGTTTCCTTTAACCCGTTTCCTTTCACCCGTTTCCTTTCACCCGTTTCCTTTCACCCGTTTCGCTTCACCCGTTTCCTTTCACCCGCTTCCTTTCACCCGTTTCGTTTCACCCGTTTCCTTTCACCCGTTTCGTTTCACCCGTTTCCTTTCACCCGTTTCCTTTCACCCGTTTCCTTTCACCCGTTTCCTTTCACCCGTTTCCTTTCACCCGTTTCGTTTCACCCGTTTCCTTTCACCCGTTTCCTTTCACCCGTTTCGTTTCACCCGTTTCCTTTCACCCGTTTCCTTTCACCCGTTTCCTTTCACCCGTTTCCTTTCACCCGTTTCGTTTCACCCGTTTCCTTTCACCCGTTTCGTTTCATCCGTTTCCTTTCACCCGTTTCCTTTCACCCGTTTCCTTTCACCCGTTTCGTTTCACCCGTTTCCTTTCACCCGTTTCGTTTCACCCGTTTCCTTTCACCCGTTTCGCTTCACCCGTTTCCTTTCACCCGTTTCGTTTCACCCGTTTCCTTTCACCCGTTTCGTTTCATCCGTTTCCTTTCACCCGTTTCCTTTCACCCGTTTCCTTTCACCCGTTTCGTTTCACCCGTTTCCTTTCACCCGTTTCGTTTCACCCGTTTCCTTTCACCCGTTTCCTTTCACCCGTTTCGTTTCACCCGTTTCCTTTCACCCGTTTCCTTTCACCCGTTTCCTTTCACCCGTTTCGTTTCACCCGTTTCCTTTCACCCGCGTTTCCTTTCACTCGTTTCGTTTCACCCGTTTCCTTTCACCCGTTTCCTTTCACCCGTTTCCTCTCACCCGTTTCCTTTCACCAGTTTCCTTTCACCCGTTTCCTTTCACCCGCTTCCTTTCACCCGTTTCGTTTCACCCGTTTCCTTTCACCCGTTTCCTTTCACCCGTTTCGTTTCACCCGTTTCGCTTCACCCGTTTCGTTTCACCCGTTTCCTTTCACCCGTTTCGTTTACGGGTGAAAGGAAACGGGTGAAAGGAAACGGGTGAAACGAAACGGGTGAAAGGAAACGGGTGAAGCGAAACGGGTGAAAGGAAACGGGTGAAACGAAACGGGTGAAACGAAACGGGTGAAAGGAAACGGGTGAAACGAAACGGGTGAAAGGAAACGGGTGAAGCGAAACGGGTGAAAGGAAACGGGTGAAGCGAAACGGGTGAAACGAAACGGGTGAAAGGAAACGGGTGAAACGAAACGGGTGAAAGGAAACGGGTGAAACGAAACGGGTGAAAGGAAACGGGTGAAAGGAAACGGGTGAAACGAAACGGGTGAAAGGAAACGGGTGAAAGGAAACGGGTGAAAGGAAACGGGTGAAACGAAACGGGTGAAACGAAACGGGTGAAAGGAAACGGGTGAAACGAAACGGGTGAAAGGAAACGGGTGAAGCGAAACGGGTGAAAGGAAACGGGTGAAGCGAAACGGGTGAAACGAAACGGGTGAAAGGAAACGGGTGAAACGAAACGGGTGAAAGGAAACGGGTGAAACGAAACGGGTGAAAGGAAACGGGTGAAAGGAAACGGGTGAAACGAAACGGGTGAAAGGAAACGGGTGAAAGGAAACGGGTGAAAGGAAACGGGTGAAAGGAAACGGGTGAAAGGAAACGGGTGTTGCGAAACGGGTGAAAGGAAACGGGTGAAACGAAACGGGTGAAAGGAAACGGGTGAAACGAAACGGGTGAAAGGAAACGGGTGAAAGGAAACAAGTGAAACGAAACGGGTGAAAGGAAACGGGTGAAAGGAAACGGGTGAAAGGAAACGGGTGAAACGAAACGGGTGAAAGGAAACGGGTGAAAGGAAACGGGTGAAGCGAAACGGGTGAAAGGAAAGGGGTGAATAGAAACGGGTGAAAGGAAGCGGGTGAAAGGAAACGAGTGAAAGGAAACGGGTGAAAGGAAACGGGTGAAAGGAAACGGGTGAAAGGAAACGGGTGAAGCGAAACGGGTGAAAGGAAACGGGTGAAACGAAACGGGTGAAAGGAAACGGGTGAAACGAAACGGGTGAAAGGAAACGGGTGAAAGTCACCCGCTTCCTTTCACCCGTTTCGTTTCACCCGTTTCCTTTCACCCGTTTCCTTTCACCCGCTTCCTTTCACCCGTTTCATTTCACCCGTTTCGTTTCACCCGTTTCCTTTCACCCCTTTCCTTTCACCCGTTTCGTTTCACCCGTTTCCTTTCACCCGTTTCGTTTCACCTGTTTCCTTTCACCCGTTTCCTTTCACCCGTTTCGTTTCACCCGTTTCCTTTCACCCGTTTCGTTTCACCCGTTTCGTTTCACCCGTTTCCTTTCACCCGTTTCGTTTCACCCGTTTCCTTTCACCCGTTTCGTTTCACCCGTTTCCTTTCACCCGTTTCGTTTCACCCGTTTCCTTTCACCCGTTTCGTTTCACCCGTTTCCTTTCACCCCTTTCCTTTCACCCGTTTCCTTTCACCCGTTTCGTTTCACCCGTTTCCTTTCACCCGTTTCGTTTCAGGTGAAGCGAAACGGGTGAAAGGAAACGGGTGAAAGGAAACGGGTGAAGCGAAACGGGTGAAAGGAAACGGGTGAAACGAAACGGGTGAAAGGAAACGGGTGAAAGGAAACGGGTGAAAGGAAACGGGTGAAAGGAAACGGGTGAAACGAAACGGGTGAAAGGAAACGGGTGAAAAGAAACGGGTGAAAGGAAACGGGTGAAAAGAAACGGGTGAAACGAAACGGATGAAAGGAAACGGGTGAAAAGAAACGGGTGAAACGAAACGGGTGAAAGGAAACGGGTGAAAAGAAACGGGTGAAAGGAAACGGGTGAAGCGAAACGGGTGAAGCGAAACGGGTGAAAGGAAACGGGTGAAAGGAAACGGGTGAAAGGAAACGGGTGAAAGGAAACGGGTGAAAGGAAACGGGTGAAACGAAACGGGTGAAACGAAACGGGTGAAAGGAAACGGGTGAAGCGAAACGGGTGAAAGGAAACGGGTGAAAGGAAACGGGTGAAAGGAAACGGGTGAAGCGAAACGGGTGAAAGGAAACGGGTGAAAGGAAACGGGTGAAAGGAAACGGGTGAAACGAAACGGGTGAAAGGAAACGGGTGAAAGGAAACGGGTGAAACGAAACGGGTGAAAGGAAACGGGTGAAAGGAAACGGGTGAAAGGAAACGGGTGAAAGGAAACGGGTGAAACGAAACGGGTGAAAGGAAACGGGTGAAAAGAAACGGGTGAAAGGAAACGGGTGAAAAGAAACGGGTGAAACGAAACGGATGAAAGGAAACGGGTGAAAAGAAACGGGTGAAACGAAACGGGTGAAAGGAAACGGGTGAAAAGAAACGGGTGAAAGGAAACGGGTGAAGCGAAACGGGTGAAACGAAACGGGTGAAAGGAAACGGGTGAAGCGAAACGGGTGAAAGGAAACGGGTGAAAGGAAACGGGTGAAAGGAAACGGGTGAAAGGAAACGGGTGAAAGGAAACGGGTGAAGCGAAACGTGTGAAAGGAAACGGGTGAAACGAAACGGGTGAAGCGAAACGGGTGAAAGGAAACGGGTGAAAGGAAACGGGTGAAAGGAAACGGGTGAAAGGAAACGGGTGAAAGGAAACGGGTGAAAGGAAACGGGTGAAAGGAAACGGGTGAAAAGAAACGGGTGAAAGGAAACGGGTGAAAAGAAACGGGTGAAACGAAACGGATGAAAGGAAACGGGTGAAAAGAAACGGGTGAAACGAAACGGGTGAAAGGAAACGGGTGAAAAGAAACGGGTGAAAGGAAACGGGTGAAGCGAAACGGGTGAAAGGAAACGGGTGAAAAGAAACGGGTGAAAAGAAACGGGTGAAGCGAAACGGGTGAAGCGAAACGGGTGAAAGGAAACGGGTGAAAGGAAACGGGTGAAAGGAAACGGGTGAAAGGAAACGGGTGAAGCGAAACGGGTGAAGCGAAACGGGTGAAAGGAAACGGGTGAAAGGAAACGGGTGAAAGGAAACGGGTGAAAGGAAACGGGTGAAAGGAAACGGGTGAAAGGAAACGGGTGAAAGGAAACGGGTGAAACGAAACGGGTGAAAGGAAACGGGAGAAAGGAAACGGGTGAAGCGAAACGGGTGAAAGGAAACGGGTGAAAGGAAACGGGTGAAAGGAAACGGGTGAAACGAAACGGGTGAAAGGAAACGGGTGAAAAGAAACGGGTGAAAGGAAACGGGTGAAAAGAAACGGGTGAAACGAAACGGATGAAAGGAAACGGGTGAAAAGAAACGGGTGAAACGAAACGGGTGAAAGGAAACGGGTGAAAAGAAACGGGTGAAAGGAAACGGGTGAAGCGAAACGGGTGAAGCGAAACGGGTGAAAGGAAACGGGTGAAAGGAAACGGGTGAAAGGAAACGGGTGAAAGGAAACGGGTGAAACGAAACGGGTGAAACGAAACGGGTGAAAGGAAACGGGTGAAGCGAAACGGGTGAAAGGAAACGGGTGAAAGGAAACGGGTGAAACGAAACGGGTGAAAGGAAACGGGTGAAAGGAAACGGGTGAAAGGAAACGGGTGAAACGAAACGGGTGAAAGGAAACGGGTGAAAGGAAACGGGTGAAGCGAAACGGGTGAAAGGAAACGGGTGAAAGGAAACGGGTGAAAGGAAACGGGTGAAACGAAACGGGTGAAAGGAAACGGGTGAAAGGAAACGGGTGAAACGAAACGGGTGAAAGGAAACGGGTGAAAGGAAACAGGTGAAGCGAAACGGGTGAAAGGAAACGGGTGAAAGGAAACGGGTGAAAGGAAACGGGTGAAACGAAACGGGTGAAAGGAAAC
Organism: Caenorhabditis doughertyi; assembly: GCA_963572265.1. Taxonomy (NCBI): domain Eukaryota; kingdom Metazoa; phylum Nematoda; class Chromadorea; order Rhabditida; family Rhabditidae; genus Caenorhabditis; species Caenorhabditis doughertyi. The sequence continues at coordinate 23,676,188 of OY751556.1, read as the reverse complement.
GGGTGAAAGGAAACGGGTGAAGCGAAACGGGTGAAAGGAAACGGGTGAAAAGAAACGGGTGAAAGGAAACGGGTGAAGCGAAACGGGTGAAAGGAAACGGGTGAAGCGAAACGGGTGAAAGGAAACGGGTGAAAGGAAACGGGTGAAGCGAAACGGGTGAAAGGAAACGGGTGAAAGGAAACGGGTGAAAGGAAACGGGTGAAAGGAAACGGGTGAAAGGAAACGGGTGAAAGGAAACGGGTGAAAGGAAACGGGTGAAAGGAAACGGGTGAAAGGAAACGGGTGAAAGGAAACGGGTGAAAGGAAACGGGTGAAGCGAAACGGGTGAAAGGAAACGGGTGAAACGAAACGGGTGAAGCGAAACGGGTGAAAGGAAACGGGTGAAAGGAAACGGGTGAAAGGAAACGGGTGAAAGGAAACGGGTGAAAGGAAACGGGTGAAAGGAAACGGGTGAAAGGAAACAGGTGAAGCGAAACGGGTGAAAGGAAACGGGTGAAAGGAAACGGGTGAAAGGAAACGGGTGAAACGAAACGGGTGAAAGGAAACGGGTGAAAGGAAACAGGTGAAGCGAAACGGGTGAAAGGAAACGGGTGAAAGGAAACGGGTGAAGCGAAACGGGTGAAAGGAAACGGGTGAAAGGAAACAGGTGAAGCGAAACGGGTGAAAGGAAACGGGTGAAAGGAAACGGGTGAAAGGAAACGGGTGAAACGAAACGGGTGAAAGGAAACGGGTGAAAGGAAACGGGTGAAGCGAAACGGGTGAAAGGAAACGGGTGAAAAGAAACGGGTGAAAGGAAACGGGTGAAGCGAAACGGGTGAAAGGAAACGGGTGAAGCGAAACGGGTGAAAGGAAACGGGTGAAAGGAAACGGGTGAAGCGAAACGGGTGAAAGGAAACGGGTGAAACGAAACGGGTGAAAGGAAACGGGTGAAAGGAAACGGGTGAAAGGAAACGGGTGAAAGGAAACGGGTGAAAGGAAACGGGTGAAAGGAAACGGGTGAAAGGAAACGGGTGAAAGGAAACGGGTGAAAGGAAACGGGTGAAAGGAAACGGGTGAAAGGAAACGGGTGAAGCGAAACGGGTGAAAGGAAACGGGTGAAACGAAACGGGTGAAGCGAAACGGGTGAAAGGAAACGGGTGAAAGGAAACGGGTGAAAGGAAACGGGTGAAAGGAAACGGGTGAAAGGAAACGGGTGAAAGGAAACGGGTGAAAGGAAACAGGTGAAGCGAAACGGGTGAAAGGAAACGGGTGAAAGGAAACGGGTGAAAGGAAACGGGTGAAACGAAACGGGTGAAAGGAAACGGGTGAAAGGAAACAGGTGAAGCGAAACGGGTGAAAGGAAACGGGTGAAAGGAAACGGGTGAAGCGAAACGGGTGAAAGGAAACGGGTGAAACGAAACGGGTGAAAGGAAACGGGTGAAAGGAAACGGGTGAAAGGAAACGGGTGAAAGGAAACGGGTGAAACGAAACGGGTGAAAGGAAACGGGTGAAAAGAAACGGGTGAAAGGAAGCGGGTGAAAAGAAACGGGTGAAACGAAACGGGTGAAAGGAAACGGGTGAAAAGAAACGGATGAAACGAAACGGGTGAAAGGAAACGGGTGAAGCGAAACGGGTGAAAGGAAACGGGTGAAAGGAAACGGGTGAAAGGAAACGGGTGAAAGGAAACGGGTGAAGCGAAACGGGTGAAAGGAAACGGGTGAAACGAAACGGGTGAAAGGAAACGGGTGAAAGGAAACGGGTGAAAGGAAACGGGTGAAGCGAAACGGGTGAAAGGAAACGGGTGAAACGAAACGGGTGAAGCGAAACGGGTGAAAGGAAACGGGTGAAAGGAAACGGGTGAAAGGAAACGGGTGAAAGGAAACGGGTGAAAGGAAACGGGTGAAAGGAAACGGGTGAAAGGAAACAGGTGAAGCGAAACGGGTGAAAGGAAACGGGTGAAAGGAAACGGGTGAAAGGAAACGGGTGAAACGAAACGGGTGAAAGGAAACGGGTGAAAGGAAACAGGTGAAGCGAAACGGGTGAAAGGAAACGGGTGAAAGGAAACGGGTGAAGCGAAACGGGTGAAAGGAAACGGGTGAAACGAAACGGGTGAAAGGAAACGGGTGAAAGGAAACGGGTGAAAGGAAACGGGTGAAAGGAAACGGGTGAAACGAAACGGGTGAAAGGAAACGGGTGAAAAGAAACGGGTGAAAGGAAGCGGGTGAAAAGAAACGGGTGAAACGAAACGGGTGAAAGGAAACGGGTGAAAAGAAACGGATGAAACGAAACGGGTGAAAGGAAACGGGTGAAGCGAAACGGGTGAAAGGAAACGGGTGAAAGGAAACGGGTGAAAGGAAACGGGTGAAAGGAAACGGGTGAAGCGAAACGGGTGAAAGGAAACGGGTGAAACGAAACGGGTGAAAGGAAACGGGTGAAAGGAAACGGGTGAAAGGAAACGGGTGAAAGGAAACGGGTGAAAGGAAACGGGTGAAAGGAAACGGGTGAAAGGAAACGGGTGAAAGGAAACGGGTGAAAGGAAACGGGTGAAAGGAAACGGGTGAAGCGAAACGGGTGAAAGGAAACGGGTGAAACGAAACGGGTGAAGCGAAACGGGTGAAAGGAAACGGGTGAAAGGAAACGGGTGAAAGGAAACGGGTGAAAGGAAACGGGTGAAAGGAAACGGGTGAAAGGAAACGGGTGAAAGGAAACAGGTGAAGCGAAACGGGTGAAAGGAAACGGGTGAAAGGAAACGGGTGAAAGGAAACGGGTGAAACGAAACGGGTGAAAGGAAACGGGTGAAAGGAAACAGGTGAAGCGAAACGGGTGAAAGGAAACGGGTGAAAGGAAACGGGTGAAGCGAAACGGGTGAAAGGAAACGGGTGAAACGAAACGGGTGAAAGGAAACGGGTGAAAGGAAACGGGTGAAGCGAAACGGGTGAAAGGAAACGGGTGAAACGAAACGGGTGAAAGGAAACGGGTGAAAGGAAACGGGTGAAGCGAAACGGGTGAAAGGAAACGGGTGAAACGAAACGGGTGAAAGGAAACGGGTGAAAGGAAACGGGTGAAAGGAAACGGGTGAAAGGAAACGGGTGAAACGAAACGGGTGAAAGGAAACGGGTGAAAAGAAACGGGTGAAAGGAAGCGGGTGAAAAGAAACGGGTGAAACGAAACGGGTGAAGCGAAACGGGTGAAAGGAAACGGGTGAAAGGAAACGGGTGAAAGGAAACGGGTGAAAGGAAACGGGTGAAAGGAAACGGGTGAAAGGAAACGGGTGAAAGGAAACGGGTGAAAGGAAACGGGTGAAAGGAAACGGGTGAAAGGAAACGGGTGAAGCGAAACGTGTGAAAGGAAACGGGTGAAAGGAAACGGGTGAAGCGAAACGGGTGAAAGGAAACGGGTGAAGCGAAACGGGTGAAAGGAAACGGGTGAAAGGAAACGGGTGAAAGGAAACGGGTGAAAGGAAACGGGTGAAGCGAAACGGGTGAAAGGAAACGGGTGAAAGGAAACGGGTGAAAGGAAACGGGTGAAGCGAAACGGGTGAAAGGAAACGGGTGAAGCGAAACGGGTGAAAGGAAACGGGTGAAAGGAAACGGGTGAAAGGAAACGGGTGAAAGGAAACGGGTGAAAGGAAACGGGTGAAAGGAAACGGGTGAAAGGAAACGGGTGAAAGGAAACGGGTGAAACGAAACGGGTGAAAGGAAACGGGTGAAACGAAACGGGTGAAGCGAAACGGGTGAAAGGAAACGGGTGAAAGGAAACGGGTGAAGCGAAACGGGTGAAAGGAAACGGGTGAAAGGAAACGGGTGAAAGGAAACAGGTGAAGCGAAACGGGTGAAAGGAAACGGGTGAAAGGAAACGGGTGAAGCGAAACGGGTGAAAGGAAACGGGTGAAAGGAAACGGGTGAAAGGAAACGGGTGAAGCGAAACGGGTGAAAGGAAACGGGTGAAAGGAAACGGGTGAAAGGAAACGGGTGAAACGAAACGGGTGAAAGGAAACGGGTGAAAGGAAACGGGTGAAACGAAGAACCAATCGTTGTTTTAATTTCAAAAGAAGAAAAACAAGATTCTTACAAAAGATTTATGATGCCGATTTTACCGTGGTTTTAGGAATATATTCCGAAGTTTTCCGATAGTCTAAGATTCCGATAGTTTCTGTTTCAATGAGCTCTTATCTAAGTCAGTTCGTTTGGATCTTATTAATCTGTTGAATCCTAGTGCGGAAAACAAATTTGAAACAGGAAATGTGGGATCATGTTTATGTGGTTCTGCAATCGAATTGAACTGAATTTATTAAAGAATCAATCGCAACACCAATTTGCAATATCAGGAAGCAGCTTCCAAGACTTCATAAAACAGCTAATTTGTTATATGTACGTCATTGTTTGAATTGGGTTGAAATAGCGACTTTTTTGTATACCAAAATATTTATTCACTCGTTTCATTGATAATTTAACAGAACAATTCAACAAGAGTGTCAAGGTTTTTGTATGATAGCATTCAGACCACAAGTATTAATTCCCAACCAAAACAATACTGATGATTTAAAATCGTTGAAACATGATGGAAAAGTTTGAATTGGCTTTCCTGGATCTTTGATTTTGCGGAGAATACTATCAAAAGCATGGGGTTGCTATTGGGTTATTCTACATTCGTCAGACGGAAAATAGGAATCAAAAATCTCAAATTCGGAGCCCTATTTTTTTCATTTTCCAATTATTTGTATTCGGGTTAACTAGTTTCAAAATTTTTTCAGGGTTATGGATTCCATTGAGAACAATCATTCAGTACAATTCTGAAACGCTCTACCAAGCAATACAAAAACAATCCCAAACAATAAGAATGCACGACTTGAAACAGAAAAAAAGATATATCTTTTTCAATATCACCAGAAAACCGTTCTCCGTACTACTAAAAATTAACAATTTTAGAGCTAATCGGGCATTAGGCAAGCGCAGCGAGTGGCTAACTCAAAACTGGAAATCCTGAAAACACCCAAATGAAGTTCCGATTTCTACGATCAAAGTCCAAAGATTCTTGCCAGATTCTTGCCAAGTCCAAAGATTCTTGCCAGCGAGGCTGGCCAGGCTGACACCTGGAAGTTTTACTCATGCGAGGCATCGCGGAGCTGATCTTTTTCGATGCGGAGCATCGGAAAAGCTAGTCGAGATAAAGTTCGGAAAAATGATGGTAAGGTTGATTGAATCGCAAGAGTGAATCGAAATAAAAAAAAAAGCAAATCAATTTTTTTCCGTTCCAAGATGTTTTCTTATAAAGCTGTTGTTTTCCAAAATCACTACCAATCATGCTTTTACATTTTGAAACGCTCTAAAAATTCAAATTGTCAGCAAAACAAGTTCAGTGTACTCAGCTTGGAAACTTTGGTCGAATCAATTATGTCCTCTCGGGTATACAGAAAGTTCTGGCATTCGAAACAAAATCACGAAATTTCAAATTTACCTTGATTAAGTCTTGTTGAGACAAATTTTTACTGTTATGCTAAAGTAGTGAAAATGAACATTCATTGTAGCAACTCAATTAAATACAATTTATTTATGGTTTTGAAGCCGGAAATGGATTCTGAAGTTAAATGATAAAAAACGTTTATTAGGAATAAAAGTGAACAACAAAAAAACAAGGATCTTCCAATTTCGGTCACTGCATTTCTTATCACATCCGTCGGTTTCCAAGAATATAAAAAAGTGGCATTACTTTTTCTAAGCTAACGAGCTTAGGTTCTTCTTGTGTGACCTTGGGGTAATCATAATATTGAGCTTCTTCTGGATCATATGGACTCATTTCAAATGGTGAGGAACCTTTTTCCGATGGAGTCCGATATAGTTCCTTATTCTTCTTGGATTTCGAATTTTTTGGAGCAGTCCGTGGTTGTTTTCGAGCTCGACGAGTTGGGCGAGTTGGCCTCATACCATTTACTTAAATTTACTTTGCATTTCGATTCTGAGAAAAACATGGCAAAAATGGAAGAACAAACTAATAGTGAAACTGGGAAACCAACCAACCTCACCATTCAAAAATAAAGGACCAACCTCTTACAGAAGGACAGAAAAATGAGTTCAGGTTAGAAGGACGGTTTTCTATTACATTTATTACGGAAAGAAACCATGAAAATTGGAAATGTGAAAAAATGTGCGTTTGAAAAAACAGATAAGAAACAGGGAAAAGTTTTGAGAACCTTTAGCTTACTGTCAACTGAAAATTTCGAACAGAAAATGCAAGGTTTCAGGCAATCTATGTCAAGAAAGGATTTTCAAATAATCTAGTGTTAGATCGGAGAAGCATTTCAAAAAAAAAAACAAAATGAGATTTTACAAAAACTAGCGATAAAATATGTGAAACGCAAATGTGAAAAAGTTCATGGTTTGACCGAAAATTGCCTTAAAACTAGAGCTAATGCAGCATCAACATTGAAACTAACTTGCAGAAGGATTTGATCTCAATATTTCTTTTCATAAAATTTACTGTTTTGCTGATATCAGAGAAAACCCTGTATTTGGTTATATTTTGGTTATTGCATGTTCTTTTTTATCAAAAAAAGACTTTTCTCTTGGCACATAATAATAACTGATCCATTTTCTTTACTTCCAATTTTTTGAATGAAAGAAAACATGATTTTTAAAGCTGTTTTATGCACTAGTTACATTCCTGGTTTTTACTTTCTCTTGAATTACATTTGAAACTCTAACTAAATTTCGCAGTTTCTGCCAATCAATACGAACTGAACAATGTTATATGTACGTTTCTTGGATCGCTTCCTTAAAAACTTTCAAATGAAAAAAAAATTGACGATAATGATTTGTTACGATGTCATTTAGAAAATGAATTGTGAGGGTAAAACATCCTAATTGATTTCTTAACACCAAATACATATAATTGAATCAAGTTAATCACGGTGCGGAAGTACCTTGTTTAAAATCTCAATAAATCTTAAAACGATTTCAACTCTTAAAACTTTCTTTAAAACTCGCCGAACCAGCTAGAACTAAAATCGAAACAAGAATTCATATTTCTCAGTTTCAGAACCTCGTGGCTCTTTTTTGTTTCAGAAGTTCGATGTTACAACAAACTTGTTAACGATGAAATAGAAGCAGTTATCAAAAAAAAAAACTGTTTCAGACACAAAATGTTCAGGAATCCAGTGACTCTCACATTGATTTGTTTCAATAAACGTCCGTGCATATTCATTGTAACAATTTGGAAATTATTCAATACAACAGCCGTAGTGGTATCGTTTTCAAATGTTGATTCAAATTTTATAATTCGTTTTATCTAATTCCTCTCATTATTCCGTGGGCAAATTATGAAATTTTTGAAACATAAATACTTAATTGAAGATTCGAAGGCTAGATAGAACCTACCACCCTCAAATGATTAATTACCTTAGAAAGTGACATGAGGGGGGAGACCGGTGATTCCTTTTATTTTGCCTCACAGGACGGCAACTGTTCATGAAAGATGGCAAAAGAAGACCAATAACATCTTGACAACTTTCTTTTTTCTTATTTTTTTTTCTCCAGCATAACAAACTTGGTTTTTTTATGATTTTCTTTAAAAAGGATTCGTTTTTTTCAATATTCTAGAGATTACTGTTTTAGAGAAATGATAAAGGCAGAAAATATGAAAAAAATCATTCATAAAGACGCCTTAAAGAAGTTCTTTTCTGAAAAAGAATTTACGAGTTCAGAGCCTAATTTTTGGAAAATAGGAATTTTGTCAAAGGTTCCACTTTGATTTCAGTTCTCAAAAGTCCAAATTTCAGATTCAATTTTCCAATATTTTAGGTAATATGCTTGGCCCATGTTCCATGTTCCGTAGGGTCAGTTTCAAATAATTCTTGTAAACTCTACGCTTATTTTTTTGACATTGCCCACAAAAAGTTACGTACTTCTAACTTCGATCGAATCCTTTTCGATTTGGAACTTCAATTATCCAATAATACTAAGAATAGAACGAATAACTAACAACGTTTACTGCATCAAATTTCGGAAATTTTCAACTCTAAAACCATTCATTAATTCTTTAGCATAATTCCCAGTTATATTTCAATGAACCCTTCGGCTTTGTTACAGTCATTTTTGAAATTGAGCTTTCTAGTATTTTCCTGTTTCATTTGCCTTGTTAATGTGGTTTGCTATTTAATCGTTTAGAACTGTCTCTAACATGTATTACTTCCCAAGTGACTCCCACCGTTTTAAACCGGACTTGGACCAAAAGTTAGGCCCCGGCGAGGGTATGAAAACCCACCAGTCAAATCTGGGCCAAATTGACTTTTGGCCGATTTATCGATTTTTTCAGTTTTTCTCAAAATGCTCAGTTTTTTGACCATAACTCGGTCAATTTTGAAGATTTTCAAAAAGTTAAAAAACGAAATTGTAGACAAAAATGAGATACGTTTTTTGAATTTAGCCGAAATTCTGGAGACTTTAGATGACGTTACGAAAATGTGCCTTTTGTAAAAAACGAAAAAATAAATTCTATCAGAATGTTTTGGAATTACTCTCAAAAGATTCAGCATTCAAAATGAGGCGGAAACCTAATTTTTTAGACAATTCTATCAATTTTTTTTGAGAAAATGAGCTATTTGTAAGAAAAATTCATTATTTTAGCATACTTGTCTAGATTTTCAGACTTTTGTGATATCTGTGTAGGTTAATTTTTGTGTAAACTATCATTTTATGCCACCCTAGTGTTGTATTTAATCATTTCCGTAATGATTTCTTAGTTTTGAGAATTTGAAAAATTGACCAAAAATTTTCCAGAGGATTTGAGATGAAAATTCAAAATTCTCAAAACTAAGAAATCATTACGGAAATGATTAAATACAACACTAGGGTGGCATAAAATGATAGTTTACACAAAAATTAACCTACACAGATATCACAAAAGTCTGAAAATCTAGACAAGTATGCTAAAATAATGAATTTTTCTTACAAATAGCTCATTTTCTCAAAAAAAAATCGATAGAATTGTCTAAAAAATCAGGTTTCCGCCTCATTTTGAATGCTGAATCTTTTGAGAGTAATTCCAAAACATTCTGATAGAATTTATTTTTTCGTTTTTTACAAAAGGCACATTTTCATAACGTCATCTAAAGTCTCCAGAATTTCGGCTAAATTCAAAAAACGTATCTCATTTTTGTCTACAATTTCGTTTTTTAACTTTTTGAAAATCTTCAAAATTGACCGAGTTATGGTCAAAAAACTGAGCATTTTGAGAAAAACTGAAAAAATCGATAAATCGGTCAAAAGTCAATTTGGCCCAGATTTGACTGGTGGGTTTTCATATCCTTGCCGGGGCCTAACTTTTAGTCCAAGTCCGGTTTAAAACGGTGGGAGTCACTTGGGAAGTAATACATGTAAGCTCGAAAGAAGTACGATGTTTCTCCAGAGAAGAATTTGAAAGGCTGAAAGTTCCTCGCGTTGCACTATCCTCTATTTTCCGGCATACATATAGAGAAGATTGCAATTCTTATATATTCGGCAGGAAGAAAAGTTCTGCTTCTGAAAATCTAGAAAACTATACCCTCGTGATTTCATTCATCAACTTTCATTTCAAACTTTTCATTAAAACTTTTTAGTATTTCGAAAAACTGGAAGCTCAATAATGGAATTTCGCGTATTGGAGTTAATTCAAAAGGTTACTGTTATGTGTAGTTTAGATAAATTAACCTACCTTACTTGTCTCAGTGGTTTTCCTTTCCTTTTGTTAATTAACACAATGTATGAACATGTCCAAGCAACGTGTGTTTTTTGTGACAATTTCTGTACTTTTTTTGTAACTGTCCACAGTCTTTGTTGTTTGAAGATTTTGAAAGAATACTGACTAATTTCTTTGTTCAATTTCATTTGTTTACTTTTATTTTCCGTCAAAATTCAAAAGAGAATTTGACATTTTTGAACTCAGAAAGATTTTTCTTCAAATGAAATTTAAAAAAAAACAATTCCTATTTGTTTTCAAAGTCAATTTCCGGATTACCAATGATTGGTCGGATCAGTAAATGCTGCATAGTAAAGAGCAGATTTGAAATTTTTAAAAACCGTTGCAGAATGTTATGAAAATGACTGTTGATAATAAAATTCTAGTTTTGCAATTCTAGTGTTTTCTTGGATCCTACTCAAAAGTCACATCATTTTGTTCAGAAAGTTTAATCAACCTTTCTTTTAAAATTTTTTCAAAGTGAGAATATAATGCCCGAACATATAAAAATTATGTATAAAGTATGTATTTAAGTTTATTATTCCATCAGTGGTTTTTATTTCTTTTTTTTTTTGTTACTACAATGTATGAACATGTCCAAGCAACGTGAGTTTTTTTAAAAATATTTTTTCATATTTTTTGTAACCGTCCACAAACACAGCTATTCGAAATCTTTCGATACAAGATTGGTTTTTTGTTCAATTTCAATGTTTTTTTTATTTTCCATCGAACGAAAAAAAAAGTGTGTTTCAAAAAATTGTCATACTAGATTCTCTGACTCAAAAATTAGTGAATTTACTCCATTTGGACTAGATCGATTTCAATTATTTTTAAAGAATGAGTGACGATCTTTCTCAGACAAATCTAATCCACAACCCAGTAATCTGTCTGTATACAAAACAGTAAACAGCACACGTAAAACAGAAAATACCGGTGCAGAATTCTTTGAAAATAGTTCTCAAAACTAAAGCACTAGTGAGTGTAGGCAAAACCTCATTTGGCAGCTTTTTCTATATTGGTTACTAGGTTTTTACAAGGCGAATTTTATTGTTCTAATGCCAAAACGCATGAAAACTTTCGTCAAACAAACAGAATCCTAACAATTTTTTCTTCATTCAAAATTAGACCCCTCCCGTTGTTCTTCCAAGTGTTGTTAGTGACGCATTTGTTCTTACTAGAATAGAATCACAGATTGTTTGCTTGTCAGAATACGATAACTAGAATACGATAAGAATGAATAAATAATTTACTAATTTCTCGAGAAAGCACATTTTCTAAAGAAAAAAAAAGATAAAAATGAGTAATGCATTTTCAAAAACCAGGCAAAAACATGAGAATCGTGATTGGAATTTCTGTGGGTAAATCGAGCATGGGCTAGTGGTTGTTGGTACTCTTTTTCAAAAAGGTTTTGTTTGGTGTTTGAAGAGACATTTTGTCACTTTTGGGTCCGAAAACCCCAGAAAAAAAGCATTTTAAAAATATAATAGTGTGCCAACGAGTGCTCCATCCATCCACAGAAAATCTGTCAAACTTATGTGCTCAGCCAAATTTTCATGAACGATATAAAGGAACAAGCGAAATGCAAAAAAATTGCTCAATTCTGAGGAATAGCGATAGTAAATCACAACTGGAGGCAGCATTTTGATCTGAATTTTTTTATTTCAAGAAACTTCAAAACAAATTCATACTAATCAGTTGGAAATTATTCAACACAACTGTCATAGTGGTATCGTTTTCCAATAATGATTCAAATTTAATAATTGGGACCCTTATTTTATTCAATTCCTCTCATAGTTCCGCGGACAAATTATGAAATCTTCGAAACATAAATAGTTATTTGAAGATTCCGATGTCAGATAGAACCTACCACACTCAAATGATTAATTACCTTAGAAAGTGACATGAAGGGACCCTCTTATTTTGCCACACAGAACGGCAACTGTTCATCAAGGATGGCAAAACAAGAGACCAGCAACATCATGGCAACTTTCTTTTTTCTTTTTTTTCCCAGTTTTGTGGATGAATTGAAAAATTAACTTTTCCAACTGATGCCTTCAATGTGAGAGGGATTTTTTGATGCTACTGTTCCAAATATTTGTCAAATTTGGAGAATAAAGGCATCATTAGTGTGTATTCATTCTTCAAAATTTTCTTTGCGTGGGCGTTTTTATAAATCTCCAAACTATTTGTGTATTTACGCAGGTGAAAGTGGGCGGACCATTCGCAAAAAGAAAAATTCCAATTTCTAGCACAACTATTATTAATTTGACAGTAAGAACATGTTCAAATAGAATTTACAACTTATGTTTCATGATAGATTTTTGCCTGTTTCAGTTAATGTTCAATTACCATAGATGTTTTCAAAAAATCGCTCGTCCCACTACTAGCAACCGTGATAATTACTAAATTTCTTGTTGTTACTATACATATTTCAAAAAAAAAACTATTGATGTCATTTTTTTCATAACTTTCAACAGACTTTGCTGTCTGAAGATTTTGAAAGAATACTGACTAATTTCTTTGTTCAATTTCAATGTTTACTTTTATTTTCCGTCAAATTTGTTGAGAAAAAAAAGTGTAGTTGTGAAAATTCGAAATTTTTCAAAATTTTTCTTCATCTTAAAAAAACGATTTCATTTTGTTTTCAAACTATTTCCGGATGACCAATGATTGGTCGTGCCAGGAAATACTGAAAAGTGAAGAGCAAATTTGAAATTTCGAAAAAATCGCTGCGGATTGTTGAGAAAATAGTTGTCAAAACTAAAGCACTAGTGATTTCAGAAAAAGGTTATTAGGTTTTTACAAGACGAATTTTATTGTTCTTATGCTAAAACACATGGAAACTTTCTTTCAATTTATACTAGAAACAAGTTTTCAAGATTGGTTCAAACGGTGAATGAGACAGAGTAAATAGTAGATCTAAAACTGAAGTTACTGAGAACTATTTATAAATGGTTACTGAAATAGCTATTTGCTTAAATAGCTAAGCGTATTTTAAAATTTTTCTAAAAGTGGGATCAGAAAGATTCAAAGTATCAATATTGTTTTAGTGTTAAAAACAAGATCCTAAAATATCCAATTCAAAATATACTCCTCTCATTGTTCTTCCATATGTTGTGATCTTCCTATCGTTTTCCCCTTTTCCTTTCCGTTCAAGGACATACACTATATATCGTCTTTTTGACATGCCGGTGTCACAACACTTTCATTAGGATAGAGAAGAAAAAGAGACACATAGATTTCATCTAACTAACTATTTGGTAACTAGCTATCACCAATTTTCAAAGATTATTTTCTTCCTTTTTATGTGGTTCATTTATGTGGCTGGAATTAAATTAAATTTGAGGGTACAAACAAATTACTTCAGTCAAACTATCTCTTCATTTATAACATTTCCGAAACACAAAATTTCTATCAATTTTTTAAAGTTCCAACACAATTTAGCTTGAGCGGTATTTATTACTGCAATAACCATATTTTGAAACTGGAGAGTAATCATTTAATCAGTACAATCATTTCAAGTTTTTGTTCAAAAATAAAATGAAATGGATTTTTTTAGGATCTAACAACCAATTCTGTAGTTTTATTTTCTTTTTAAATACAGTACATAGAACATTATACTTTGTTAAACTCCAAATGAACACTAGCAAAGTTTGCAAAATTTCTGAGTGCTCCGATTTTTCTCAAAAAAAAAGGTCTAATGTGCTGAAACTAATCAACAAGGTTGCTCAATTCTTTTACAGTCTCCATGAAATACTAAATTTTGTGTGATAATTTCTGTAACATCCATATTCTAGAGCCTCATCTGAGGCTTACAAAAGTAGTGACCTATCAACTTTATATTATGGGTTTTTTAGTACATGCAGAAAAACACAGTTTGAGTGACAGAAAGTCATAAACGAGTCAATTCTCTCATATCTAACTTTTTGAACATTGGAAAAAGCAGGGAAATTTTGGAATTATTACTGTAGCATCCATATTTTGAGAAACTAGCGGTTACTATCCAAGTATTCGTAATGTTATTCTCCTCTTACTTCCGTGTTTTGTAAAACTAACAAACCTTGCGAAAATGCTTTTTAAATATTAGCAATTTGAAAAGATAAGCTTTTTTAAATACAATTTGAGTGACAAAAAGTTATGAACTGGCCAATTCATAAGTTCCTCTTTGAATTTTTGAAAAACCAATAAGTTTCGCTTATTATCCATTGAAATCTCTCTGTTCTTTTACAATATTCCTGTAAAATGTTTATTTATTCAGTATTTTCTATACCTTTTTTTTTGTTTTATGACCGTCGCTGTTATTCCTGTTACTATAACTGTTGGAAGTTGATCACTAAAATACGATTTTCAGACAACTATTTCACCGGATATCGTCGAATTGATGGTACCAACTGCAATTAATTGTGTTCCCTTGAAATAAATTTAGGAAACAGTAACTTTCAAATTGACTGAGAAGTATATGAACCCATTCTTCAGAAATTTTGCTCAATATTTCGGAGTCTCTTCATAATTTTCAAAAAGGAATGGTAGTAATCCAGGACAGTTCACGTTTTCTGTAAATTTCATTCCCACCATTTTTTTCTAGAACTTTTTGTTTTTTTTTTTTAATTTTGCAAATTTCTTTTCTTTGTTCAGTTCTCATCAAACATAGAAGACCCGCAATTGAACCCATCAATATCAAAAACTTTTTCGCCTCTTTCACAATTTTCTCAAAACATTAACTTTTTTCAATTTTTACGGTTACACCTCTATTTTTAATAATCCACTACTTCGGCTCTGTTATTCGAAGTGATGGTTTCTTACCTATATCAATACAATTTTCCAGAAAATGAGTATCAGAGCAAAACGAATCAAATCCTTTCTAAACTGGTGTGCCCATTATGTAGAGGATTTTGATAAACCAGTGTCAAGAAGTCAACTTTCCAGAAAATTCGTGAAGGAAACCAAAGCCAATGTGACGCCCTACTACTTTCGATATAATTTGTAAGTTTTTATGAGCTCAAAATTCTTAAAAAATAAAAAAAATTCAGATCCAATAAAACCCTTGCGGAATGCATTAAATCATCAAGACATGCCCTGGGGATTCAAGCCAAATTAATGTGTCTTTTTAGCCTGCCAGTCGATCCGGATTTTTATAGAGCGTAAGAAAAAATCTGTTTGTGCCCTTCTATTGAAGGTTTTTTCAGATTGAACCAATTTGCCAATGTGGAGCTAGATGAATATAGAAGGATTTCTCTGTATGAATATGGGAAAACTTTAATTGAATGCAAGCATATAAAACCAAAATCAGTACCCGGAAAAAGTTTTAAGAAAATCGTCACGGAAAGAATAAGAAAGGAGACGAAGGAGGAAACCGAGGAAGAAGAAAGTGAATATGAGGAAGATGAAGAAATTGCCGAGGTTGTAGATTATTCGTGAGTTCTTATTCTAGATAGCTACCAACAGAACCCATTAATTTTAAAAATTTTGAACTTGTCTTATGGAATTAGGAAACAGTTTCAAGGTTTACACTTCGGCTGATCAAGATGTGTTAAGATAATAACATTCAAAAACAACTTTAAATCGATACTCTTTTTTGCTTCGAGTTAAGTTTGTGACACAGAGGAGTAGAAAAATAGAGTTACAGCCGAGTATGGATATATTGACGGTGAAGCTGCAAAAACTTGAAAGATCATGGTGTTAGTCTGGACCGAAAACTGACAGTGCAAATTCTGATTTTTCAAAAACCGAAGCTTGACAATTAGCAGTAGGGAAAGAGTGAAAAAAACCAAGGTTATTGAAACGCCGAATATTCTGTTTCAAGTTGAGCTAACTTCCTAAAGCGCGTAAACAATCAATCATAGTTACGTAGGAATGCTGATCCTTGGATGGTGAAACTGCAAAAACTGTTGGAAATCATTTTGAAGATTTTGGCGACTGGAATGGGATGAACCAGACTTGTCACGGGCCGAGCCAGGCCGCTGGAGGAATTTCTACCGGCCCGGGGTTCAGGCAAAACATGTTTTTTTTTTTTGAAATTTTTTTTTTCGCGGTTTTTTTTCTAGTTTTTTGGCCTATGCTTTCAGGGAGGGAATTCTAAACAATTTTTGAGTGAAAAGACCCGAGAAAAGCTTCAAAAATGGACTGAATCGAGAAAAACATGCTGAAAAAATCAAAAATTTCTGAACCTGGGCCGGGCCGACACTTACGACTACCAGCCCGGCCCGGACGGCGGGCCGGGCTGGTAGTCGATTTCAAGAAAACCTGGGGAAGATTGCAATCATTTTCAAAGACTTGATCTAGTTTTTTAAAAGTAGGGAAACAGTTCCAAAAATATCATTTTGACTAGTCAATTTCCTTCATGTTAATGAATTCTAGAAAAACACAAACAATCAAAATAATTGGCGGTATTCTGATTTTGAAAATGAATGAAAGATGCTGGTTTTTGTATGTTAATCTGGCCTTACCTGGAACGCTTATAATGATTTTTGAAAAAAAAACTTGACATATAAAAATAGGGAAACAGTTTCAAGAATACGATATTGTTTAGGAATTTGTAATCTAACTAATATATAGCGTAATACATAACGAGCTAAAATCGAACAAGAAACCTTGGTGTATTCAGATTTGCTGTGAGTTAATTTTGTAGAGCAAAATAAAGAGATGAAGTCGAATGGAGTTACAGCCAAGTCATGATATTTTGACGGTGAAACTGCAATTATGGGAGAAAGGATTTCCAGATATTCTGACAACTGGAATCAGTTTCTATCGATATAATCTCTCTAAAGATTCTACTTTGGAGCTAAAAACGCATTCTAATTGTAAACCACTACAATCAACTGATTTTGAACACTAATACGCTTTTCTCTTACTTGAAACATGTTTTCTTACAAACAAGAAAATTGCGCCTGTTTCTCTCTTATGTTGAGGTGTATGAGGTCCCGTGGCTCATAATAATTCGTCTACAATGTCATCATTATTATCTTGGTAGTTATAACCAGACGGTTTCCGGCGCTTCGCGCCTCAACCGTCTGGCTTCCGCTGGGGAATGCGATTTTGACTATGTGCATAGAGGGCACAGAGCTTATCAGTGATCTTATCAAAAACGGAAAAGACGGGCATCATCCCGTCAGCATTCTCTATCGATCAGTCATAATTTCATGAAACCCGGTTCACTGAGAGCCCCGCTATGGCATCCGACGGACGAACAAACACACACACACAGCAATTGTGTGGTAATAATAGTAAAGATCCGATTTCATTATGAAAATCAATAAGAAAACAATTTTGTTCGAGGGAGAAGAAATACGAAATCTTCAGAATGGTGGTAGTGCTCTGGGCAAGAACTTTTGCTTTGTTCGATGGTACTTTGGCTCTGTTGGACTGTAAAGGATGAAGCTTTTTGTTTAAACTTGAAAATGTTAAAAAATTTGAGGATTACTGTATACATACACCCCAACTTTCGACAAAATGCACACTATTCCCTCAAAATTTACCCAAAAATTCGGTCACCTATAGAACTAAGATATCTGTTTCATTTATTTCATTTAGCAAACCAAAATATCCTATTTTTAATTTTCGATTGTTATTTAAATCTTGCAGAACTCTCAAACCAAACCAAAAAGAAGATGTCGAAAAGTCTACGCACTTCTCGAGGGATGTTGTTTTCACACCAGATCCATCTGGTCCCTCTTATCCAAACCATTCACAACCTACAACTTCAAGAAACTCTGGTTTTGATGATTTCAATGGGAAACCATCTATGTGGCAGAACCCAGATGATTATTACCCTCAATTCAATGAAGATCCCATCCCCGATAGGGGTGTGCCAGAGCCATCCACAAGCACTTCAATGGGTCTAGGAGCTTCTTATTCATAGTGAGCTCATTTTTATTTTTCAGCTCTCGATTTTCAAAATTTTTCAGCGAATCTACATATATTCCACCTTTGGAAACCCTTTTACACAAGCTAGAATACTTTTTCCTTTACAAATGTCGTCGGGAATTAATGCCACTTTGTTTTCGAATCAAGGAAATTAAGGAGAATGAAGCCCGGTTTAGTCAGAAGGTATGGAGTACCTCTAATTGAAAAGCACCTTATTCTGATTTCAGATCATTCAAGAATCTACAATCAAATCATTTTTTGATGTTTTTTTGAGGCTTATGGTAGCAAATCTTTCCAAGGATTTTATAGTGAAAGTTGAAGGGGATATTCATGAAGTTCCTCCTTTATTATTCGATTTTCTTTATGATTTGAAAGATCAGCAGTTAGGAAATAGTATCGATGATGTTATCGATAATTTGATAATTGAAAGTGATAACCAACAGGTAATTTTTCCAGGAAAAACCCTCTTATATAAGGGCAATTTTCAGACAATCAATTACTACACAATTGCTGGGACGTTCATGGAAATTGTCAATAGTTTGGCTCAGATTTGTTAACTTTTTTGTCTATTTTTTTTCTGTTTTATTTTTTTTTGGTTTATTTGAAAGTTTTGTTTAAAAAATCTATTTGTAATTCTTATGCGTTTTGAAAGTTTAATTTTAAGTTTTTCGGAAAATTCTTCATTATTTTCCATTGTATTCTGGTTATTTTTTCTTTCAAATAAATTTCAAAGATTCGATCGAAGACTCATTGAAAACAAAAACAAGTTTTAGTTTCAAATGTACATTGTGAAACTTCAATTTTTTTTAAAAATTTATTTTCAAAGAAACAATAAGAAAAAGGGAAAATGAGCGTTACGATGATGATAACATATAACTCCAAGGGTTCTCAGTTTGTGAGATTTTTTCACAGTAGTCAAACTTTCCACCTTGAAACAATATTTAGACATATCCTAAGCTGTGTGTAGATAAGAAAAAAGTTTCAAGAATTTTTACAATCAACTGATCAGTAATTCTTGACTAATTAATCTTGAATTTGCTTATCATCGCCTGTTAAAGACGCAGCAACGAGTTTTAGTAAGTGTTTGTTACAGTAACTCAAAATTGGAAAAAAAAACTGTAACTGTTTCAAAAAGTTCATATGTAGCGGCTCCTAAGCGCCAAAAACTTTATGCTAAAAGTGATCATCTTGTTAAACCTTCCTAAAATTCAAACTTCAATGCGAATTTTAGTAAACAGACACACTAGTTTTTCTCTTAAAGTATAAATCAGAAAAAAGTAAAATGGAAAAGTAAAAAGTCTTGAATTTTCCGGTTGGACAAAAGTAAAAAACCCAGTCTTTATATAAAATTATCAAGCCATTCAAAGGTCATGTTTTTGTATTTTCCGTTTCAACGCATTTTTATTCATCCACCGTTTTGGAAAAAAGTCACTGTTGAAAGTTTTTTTTATTGCTGTTTCATTTGTTGAACTTCGGGGCTTATAGTTAGGATCCTCAATTTTTAGTTCCTCGGTTACAACAAAATTAGTTTATTTATCAATACTTATCGTTATTATTCGGTGTCTCTTCTGCTTTTCTTGAAACTGGTTGTCAATGAAAAAAACCTAGTGGAATAAGTAAACTATTTGACAACAGTTCTCATTGACTAATTTTTGTACATCGTTTGGCAAGTGCTAAAACTTACCTATGCCAAAATTGGGAAAAACAAGTTTTAGGAATTCGTTGTTTTTTTTTATTAAAAGATAAAAATGAAGACAAGTAACGATTGTTATCAGAGAGTTAGTAACAACTTAAAGATCTTGAAAAACAGTAAAATTTGAATTACAATCATTTTCGCAAACTGACACAAATTTTAGTTTCTCAGTTATTATTTTCATTTGGGAACAAGCTTGAATATCGGTTAAACAAAAAAATGCTGAAAATTCTGATAAATTGAGCTTTTTGTTCAACTGAATTTAATGTTTCACAAATTCCATTTTTAATTCAGAATATTATCATTTAGTAGTACATAAACACCTTACATTTCTTTCTTGACATTATAATCCCCCATACACTGCCTTACTGGCCGCACAGCTGTCATCTATCTTTACTATTATTACCACAAAGATTCTGTATGTGTGTTTGTCCGTCCGGCGCTGACCCTAGCGAGGCTCCTACTGAACCGATTTTCATAAAATTTTGCCTGATCGATAGAGAAGGCTGACGGGATGACGCCCGTCTTTTCCGTTTCCTGATAGGATCACTGATAAGCTCTGTGCTATCTACAGTACTGGCCATAAAGAATGCGCGCATTTATTTTTTCAGTGGTAAATCGTGATTTTTCGCCTTTTTCGAGAGCATGCCACGAAGAGAGGGATTGACATAGGGCTCCAAAATTTTTTGAGGGTATTCTACCACTCAAGAGCTCCACTTTTGTAGTTCATGACTTTTCAGAATAATCAACTTGAATACTTTTTACGGACCGTCAAAGAAAAAAAGCGCAAAAATCGCATGTTTCGCACTAAAAACCTCGTTTTTTTCTGGTGTTTTTTCTTTGGCTGTCCGTAAAAAGTATTCAAGTTGATTATACAGAAAAGTCATAAACTACAAAAGTGAAGCTCATAAGTGGTAGAATCCCCTCAAAAAATTTTGGAGCCCAATGTCAATGCCTCTTTTCGTGACATGCTCTCGAAAAAGGAGAAAAATCACGATCTACCACTGAAAAAATGAAAACGCGCAATCTTTATGGCCAGTACTGTATAATTCGGAAATCAAATTTACAAAGTTGAATTTCACGTTTCACAACATTGTTTCCCTTGCTGACTGTTTCTCTTTGGCAATTCTTGATCTGTCCTTGAAAAAAGTTTTAAAGATACATTCCGAAATTCAAAGCAAATCGTATAAAATAAACATAAACAAACCGTTTGGTAACATCTTATCGGCCTCCAGCTGCCAAAGCTTTCCAATATCAAAATTGAAAAAAAAACAAATTTAAGAAATTTGCTGTTGTTTAGGTGAAAATGAAGTTAAACTAAGGGTTTTATCAAAAAATAGTTGTTAATAACAATCTTAAGGACTTTGAAAAACGTAAAATTTGAACTGCATTTATTTTTGCAAAGTTACAAAATTTCCAGGTTCACAGCTATTATTTCCGTTTTGAAACAAATCTGAAAATCGCTTTAAAAAAAACCAATTATTCTGATAAATTCAACTTTCTATTCAATTGAACTTTATGTTTCACAAGACTTATATTTGATTTAGAGTAGTATCATTTAGTAGTAACATCATTATCGAAATAAATAAACCCGGAGACAAACTTTTTATTAGCATTTGTATTCTGTCATTATAATCCCCATACACCGCCTTACTGGCCGCCCAGCGGTCACCTATTTTCCATTACCACTTCTCCCCTTTCAATGTAAACCCAACAACGTTGTCCTTTACATTCTAACAGAAAAAAGGAGGGAGGCAAGTAAAGCGTTCTCCTCTCTCCATTCCTACTTGCCTGACTCTTTTTTTCTCTAACTCTCCTTCTTTCCCTTTCTCTCTCTCGCTGGCCATCTCTGTGTACTCCCCCCGAGGGGTTATAAACGCGCGCGGAAAGAGAGGGTATACCCCCTTCATTATTCGAATGGAAAATCGATTCTTTCTTTTTTTTTTGGTGTTTTGAAAGGAAGGCTAATTATTTTTTAGTCTAATGGTGAGTAAAAATGATAAAATTAAGTATTTTGCATGAATGTATTCAGGGAATCACCTCTTTTTTTCTTTGTTAAGGGTTTTTTATTTCGAGAAAAACCTTTTTTTTTCTATTTTAAGCAACGATTCGTTAGAAAATTTTCATGTTTCTCAATCTCCATTTTTTCGTTATAGCTTGTAAATTTCCATTACTCCGCTAGCCGTTTCCGAAGAAAATACGAAAAAAAAAAACGGAAAATTTCGCTCGTAAACCGTCCACTCGTCGGATTCTAGGCCATCAACTTTTACTTGGTCATGCTTCCAAATACTATTTTAAACTCTTAGACTGATTTTTGAGCAAATTCATAATTTAAAAATGAATTTTGAATGGAAAAATACTTCACCATTGGTAATAGAAAAAGTGACTTCAGTCCTTCTTTAAGTTCATGTTTCACAGTTATCACTTCCGTTATCATCTTTTTCATTTACTAGTGTGCCCGCCGTTGAATTAGTAAAAAAAAAAGATTTTTCTCCTTTTTCCGGCAATATAATAAAAGGAGGGAGGTATGTAAAGCGGCCTTCTCTGCCTTCCGCCCCGTCTCTCACTTTTTTCTCTAACCCTTTCTCACTCTCTCGCTGCCTTTATGGCCGTGGCCGCATACTACCCCAAGGGTTATAAACACATCTACCCCCTTTTCACGCCTTGTTTTCGAATAGAAATTCAATTTATTTCTTCTATTTTGGTATTCTGAATACAAAAAGAAGGCAATTTTTAGCCCAAAATTAATCAAAAAAATGGAAGAATTGACTAGTTTAAATAAGTTTCTTTAAAAATTGCTTGTTTTCTTTTGTTTTCTGTAAAAAACGTATTTAGAATTAAATTTTGTCAGAATATTTCATGTTTCTCAATCTTTTTTTCTCGATTTTCATTGTCTTTTTTCCAATTCAGTCCGTGACGGGAGTATTTTTCTTTTTTTAAACGGAAAATCGTTTTTTCGCTTATGTTTTGGTGTTTTGTATAGAAAATAGCTAGTTTTTGGGCCAAAACCAACTTGAAAAAAAGAAAAACCTTTTTTTTCGGTAAAATCCTTACCACTTTTTCCTTTTTTTGCTTTTCTTTAAAGTAAAATTCGTACTCAGAACTGGAATTTACAAAAATTTTTCATGTTTCGCTATCTTTTTTTCTCGATTTTCATTGTCTTTTATCCGATTATGCCATCACAGGGTACCTTTCTTTTTCGAAAAAAATAACTGAATTTTCTGTTTTGTTTTAGTGTTTTGTATAGAAAATAGCTAGCTTTTGGGCCAAAACCAACTCAAAACATAAGAACAACTACCTTTTTTTTGGTAAAATCCTTACCGCTGTTTCCTTTTTTGGCTCTTTTTTGAAAGTAAAATTCGTTTTCAGAACTGAAACTTATCAAAACATTTCATGTTTCTCAATCTACTTTTTTTGATTTTCATTTTTTTTTCTCAATAACTGGTTCTTTCGTCGGTCCTAATTCTCCCTCATTTCCAGACCTCCCATGACAACTCTCAAAGCGCAACGTCTCGCCGATTTTATCAACTGGTGCTCCAAAGTTCCCTTCACTCAACCATTGACAAAAGGACTTTTATCAAAAGAATATGTGAAACAAACCAAGAGTCCGCTAGCCCCATATTATTTCAGTATTACTGTGTAAGTGCTTTTTTTCCAATTTTTGAAATTTTTCCAAGAAAAATTTTTTTTCAGACCAAATGAACTTTTAGCAGAAAGTGTTCAAAATGCAGACCTTTCACTAGAAGCCAAAGCCCGATTGATGTGTTTATTCAGTCTTCCAGTGGATCCCTCGTTTTTTGATGTGTAAGTTTTCATGCCCTTCTATTAGAGGTTTAAGTCCAAATGTTTCAGTTTGAACCAATTTGCCATTATTGAATTGGACGAGTATCGGAGAATCATAAGATATCAATATGGACCAGTTTTGATCAGATGTAAACACAATAAGCCGAGAAATAAGAAACGGCCACGTGCTTCAAGGGAGTCTGGAGATGGAAATAATGGAGGAGGAGGAGAAGATGTTGGTGGTGAAGAGAGTGAAGGACAAGAAGATGAGGAATATTTGGAGATTTTGGAGCAAGAGTGGGTTTTTTTCCGGAGGGGAAGTCTCAGAAAGAGTGGAATTAGACGGTAACAAGACAAGCAAGACTTTATGTAGACAATAGAAAGAATAGGCAGAACACAAATACATACAATCGAAGAACCTTATATACGTGTTGAATATAAACAAAACAATATAGAAAAAAGAAGAGCAGATTAAAATATGAATCATGTCCAAACATGATTCATGTAAAAACATTAATATAATCGATTTCGAAGTCTGATATAACGATTACGTCTACTTCGGATTCGACAGGAAGTTTTAAAAATGACGTAATTTGTTAGCTGATTTTCGGAAAATGGTGATCCGAAAACATTCTCGCGGCTTAGTCCATCTTGAGAAGCTTTGCATTAAAAAAGGGAACTTCGAAAGTTTAGAGCCTTTTTGTCCTATTAATTTTCCGTTTCAAAACAACACTTTCTGCTTGATATTTGTTGATATTACGTTGCTCTTGCTTTCTTCTACGTTGCTCTTGCTTTCTTTCAAATAAAAAGTGATATAAAAAAAAGATCTGAAAACTTCCGTT
The DNA here is from genome assembly GCA_963572265.1 of Caenorhabditis doughertyi. NCBI lineage: Eukaryota > Metazoa > Nematoda > Chromadorea > Rhabditida > Rhabditidae > Caenorhabditis > Caenorhabditis doughertyi. The sequence continues at coordinate 23,652,317 of OY751556.1, read as the reverse complement.
TCAATGTTGATGTTTCTGGTCGCAAACCTTGTTTATGATAATTGGCTGTGCTCCAAATTTTCGCGCGAAAATATTACTGCTAGTGAGATTTCCAATACAATCAAGAATCATATTGTGGGCAAATCTTAACGAATATTTTGCAATTTTTTAAAAATAAATACCATTATGGTACCATGATTCTGTCTGCAATCTCAATTTGGTAAAAAATTTGGATTTTAACGAGAGAAAGTCGTCAGAAAATTTTTTATATTCCTTTTATTCAAAAAGTAGGTAAATTTTTTTCAGAAACAAAACCTTCTAAAATTTTTTGTTCCAAAATAATTATATCTACACTTTTTAATAATTTTTTGGTATTGATTTGATGAGATTGAGGACTGAGCTTAACCACCATGAAAAATCGTTGGAAACTTGAAATTGTTAGGTTGATAAGCCAAATGAAAAGCACAAAAATTGTTAATAAAGTCATGATCTTCAGTAGAAGGAGGCATTTTTCCAAAAAAAAAAGTGGTGAATTTGTGGAATAATTCTCATTAGGTTTTGCAAGTAACTCAAGATCACAGATCATGTTGTTACCATCGTTATGTCTGAAATGTACCGGCTGATACAGAAAGATTTTCTTACCGCCAATTTGGTGAAAAAAGGGAATTTTTTGGGTAGAAAAGGGCAGAGAACATTTATTGATCTATTCATTTAAATAGAACGACAATTTTTACAAAGCTCAGAAACAAAACCTTTTTAATTTTTCTGTTTCAAAACTATTTTTTCTGCACTTTCTCTGATAATTATTTGGTATCGATTTGATGGTATTGGCGACTGAGCTTAAAGTCGGTGAAAACTTGAAATTATTAGGTTGGAAAACCAAATGAGGAGCTCAAAAAATGGTTGGCGAAGTTATGGCATTTTTCTTTAAAAAAAAGTGGTGAATTTGTGAAATAATTCTGATAACGTTTTGTAAGTCGCCCAAGATCATTTTGGTACCATCATTATGTCTGAAATGTTCCGGCTGGGGCAGAAAGATCCTCTCTCCGCCAATTTGGCAAAAGAGTGAATCTTAAAAATCAGAAAAGTCAGAGAACCTTTCGAAAAAAATGTTAATCTTTCTTTTTTCCCGTTCCAAAAATTTAGTTTCTGCGCGATTTTTACTGCTAATTTAGTAGAAGAACGTTGGAGAAATTCTGGAATCATTAGATTTGATTTTGAAAAATAGCTTTCTTAATCCAATTTGTCTCATAAGCTGAAAAAGTTTTACAGAAAATCTTTCAGAAGTTTCTAACTTTTACAGATCCAAAAGTATTGTTTATTTGAAGAAATTTTAGCAATGCCAATATCAATAATTGAAGCTGACAAGAACTCCTTTTTTCCAGATCGACCCCCGCCACTCCTTCACACATCCAACAACTTCTTTACAACACCCAAAATGCAGCAGTTCAACCCACTCCAAATATGAATTACAACGTCACTTCAACGTCTTCAATGCCTCCACCAATTCAAAATTCAAATTTCCAACAACCATGGCAAACTCCCACCCTTAAACATGATAATAGTTGGAATATGGGATCAGTTCGTGAGCAATCTACTGGCTTGTAAGTTTTTTTTTGGATTAAAAATTTTGAGGAAAAAATAATTTCAGTGATAACAAGCCAACGTCATCTGAATCCTCATTCGAATCCGTTCTTCAAAAATTGGAATTCTTTTTCCTCTACAAATGTCGTCCGGAATTGATGCCACTTTGTTTGAGAATCAAGGAGGTTAAGGAGAATGAAGCCCGGTTTAGTCAGAAGGTAAGTGAAACCTCTAATAGAAAGGCACCTACTTTTTCGTTTCCAGATCATCCAAGAATCTACTATCAGATCATTTTTTGACGTCTTTTTGAGGCTTATGGTTATTAATCTTCCCCCGACTCCCGTGGTAAAAATGGAGCCAACCAAAAATGAAATTTCATTGCTCTTAAATGATTTTCTGATTGATTTGAAGAATCAAAGACTGATGAATGATATCGATGAAATTATTGATAATCTTCTGGCAGAGGGAAATAATAGACAGGTATAGAAGCTAGAGGAATACCTCTTTTACAAGGGCATGTTTCAGAAAATCACCTACAACGCTATTTCAAACGCCTTCCTGGAGATCGTTAACAACTTGGCCAAGTTTTGCTGAACATATATTTTTTGAATTGGAAAACCTGTATCAGAATTGGATTGACCAAAATAATAATGTATTTCGTTATGCTTAATTGGTGTTTCAACTACTTTTCAAATGAAAACATTTCAGTAAAATTTTGTTCAGCTCTGTTTTTTCGTAATTCCAATTGGTTCTTGCCAAATTTGATTATCTCACTGTTTCATAATGCCGTCTAAGAGTAGGACCAGTTTCATTTTCAGTTTTTTAATTGTGATCTCACCTAATACATTCGAAAGTTCCGAAGAAACTCTGACTTGGAAACCTCGAATAATTTTACTGATTCATATAATTTTTTATTACGCCTTGATAGCAACATTAGGCTAGTGTTTCTTTAGATTACGCATATTATTGTTGAAAAAGGATTTAGAACTGGACAATTTCTACAGTAGGCGGAACAACTTTTGAAAAATGTTATGTTTCATCATGATATTATCATAAAGATAATTATCTGAAGGTTTGATCAAATTCTGAAATACTTCAGTTTTCAACTACGATTCTCAGTTTCTGCATAATTTGGTCAGTTTTTGCTGAATCTCCAAGTTTTTTTCGGGATTCTCAATCCATTTTTCGAATTTCAAATTTTCAAAATCTAGTGTCAAACCCCATTTTTCGCTTAACGTCCTCCGCAAATTTGCGTTTCAACACCGACCTATCAAAACTATCTCACTTTTCTCAATAATAACCTTATCAAATTTTTAAGTTTTCTTCGAATTCGATAAATTCACAGTTTCAAAGTGGCGCCAAAAAAGTTGTAACACTATCAGTTTTATTACTAAAACACCCGGATTCTGAATTTTGTTGCTTTAGTGCAAATTTCAGCATTGTATGATAACAAACACACAAAACTGGAAAAAATGTTTGAGAAAAATCTCTAAAGTGAATTTTACAAAAATTTTTACTGATCAACAGAGATTTTATCAAGCCACGAGAGCAATGTTACGATAGTATTTCTTTTTTGTATTCTGGAATTAACCTGGAATTGGACCATTTTTTTCAGTCCAGTTGAGCATTTTGTGGTAAAGCTTCCTGTTTCATTGAGTGGATTAAATGATAAAATTTTTTGGACTTTAATACGGTAAATGCCTGGTTTACTTTCTGTTCCCCGTGACCCATAACATGAAAACGTAACGCGGGCGCACTATCCACTGTGCCACCGCTGCTCGGCAGATATGCCACGTTGAGGGCGGTTATGAATGGGGTAGCAGAGAAATAAGGCACTCCCTGCACTCCCTGTGTTATAACAAGAAAATGGGCGGAGTCTAGTGCTAATTTCAGATCGAAATATCTCTGAAACGGGTTGAGTCGCGCAGAAAATAACTTTGGATTCCTTCACACAGCATCAAAGAGTACTAGTTCACGAATTTTCAGGAAGTTCCAAACCGGTTCGTAAAATGAACTCCCTTGTCAGCGCTTTGTAGTAAACCTTCCTGTTTCATTAAGTGGGTTAAATGACGAAACGTTTTTGGTACGCGAAAAGATTAGCTTTCTTTCTGTTCAGGCACCCTGTGACCGTGCTAGGAATGTTTATCAATTCAAAATGCGGTATGTTTTGTTTCATTTACCGTTCGCTAATACAGAAAATATTCAAGAATTATTGACCGATATCCAATCGACTTTCTGTTCGAATCGCCGAAAACATAATAATTTTTCCATACCTACCTATCGCATTTCTAGGGCACTTGTTACTGTACTCACAATCTTAGCTGTTTCGAATATCCGAGATAAACTAGGCAGTTCACCTTACAATAATAAGTGGTTCATAAAAGCCTCGGCACTGTTCTAAAATCGTGGACCCAACAAAAAAAATCGTGGACCCAAAAAAAATAGCGGACCAAGAAAAAAAATAGCGGACCAAGAAAAAAAATCGTGGACCAAGAAAAAAAATCGTGGACCGATTGAAATTTGTGTTTTGAAAAAAATCGTGGACCAAAAAAATCGTGGACCGAAAAAAAAGATAGCGGACCGATTGAAAAATGAGTTCTGAAACAAAATCGTGGACCGAAAAAATCGTGGACCGAAGTTGAGGCTTAGTTTCCGTCAAACTGTTTTAAAGAATCAGAACTAGTCAGAACAATCCAGAAATGGTCGTATAACAACTGGACAAATCAGAACCGATCAGTTGTGAGTTGTTCTGGCTAGTTCTGACTCTTTCAAACAAACTAAGCCTCAACTTCGGTCCACGATTTTTTCGGTCCACGATTTTGTTTCAGAACTCATTTTTGAATAGGTCCGCTATCTTTTTTTTCGGTCCACGATTTTTTTGGTCCACGATTTTTTTTGAAACACAAATTTCAATCGGTCCACGATTTTTTTTCTTGGTCCACGATTTTTTTTTCGGGTCCACGATCTTTTTTTCGGGTCCACGATTTTTTTTTGGGTCCACGATTTTTTGTTGGGTCCACGATTTTAGAACAGTGCCAAAGCCTCAACCTATAGTCCCACATCCAACCCATCAGGCCAGATGTGTTTTTTCATTTGTGTCCAATTAGCACTACAATGATGATGGATGACCTCAAAAAAAGTGATTATAGGTTGTGTAGAGCGTTGTGCAAACATACAAATGGGTAGAATAGTAGATGGAGAGGGTAGAACAAGGAGTAAGATGGGTGTACCCCGTTTTCTTCTCCTCTTTATCGATTTTTTTTTCATTTTTTTGACCGTCTTCTTTGTTTTTTCCTTGTTTTGGGGGTTTTCTGGTAAGAAATTTCTGTTCCGAGATCTTAAAATAGCTTTGTTACTGTTATTACTCCAATCTCTTTTTTGATAGATTCCGAATTTTCTACGAGAAATTTCGTTGCTGGAAGTTATATTCCAAAAGATGCAGTTGAAACCGTCCACAACATCAATAGATTCTCCCCAACCTCGTCTGAGAAACTAAACTAGCTTCTTGAAACTGACAAATTTATTCTAGTTTCATTCAATTTTTATTATTTCTGTTCGTTTTTGTCATGTGTTGTCTGATTTTTCGCATTGCGAAATTCAAGTCTTGCCTGCTTGCTTAAAAAACGCGTGTTTCACAGCTTTGATGATAGCTAGATGATTGTCTGCTTTCTGCTTCATTGTCTACTTTTTCAATAATTCCGTTTATTTTTTTTTTGCATAATTCTGCCTTACAGTCTTCATCTAACCCACAGTGATCACGTTTTTTGAGACCGCGTTTTCACTTTTTTTTTCACAAATAATCTGTTTCGTACAGTGCTCAAAAAAGTACAGTCTTTCATTAAAACTCAATTACCCCTTCAATTAGTTCCGAATTTTTAACTTCTTCTACCCAAGTCACTGTTTCTATCTATTCAGATGAACGGCATCAAAACTGACTGACGTTCAATCTTCATCCCTCTTTTCACCAATTTTTAAACTACATTTTCTTTTCAGATCATTTTAATGAATTCTGAAAAAAAGTTCAAATTCAGTTTTTTTTCCTCATACCTTATTCATTCGTTTTTGGCTTTCAATTTCCAAATCCAAACCAAAAATTTTTCATTTTTTCCAGAACTCCAAAATGAATCTCAAAAAACTACGTATCACTGATTTCCTTAACTGGTGTACCAATGTAAAATTCACTAAACCTCTAACCAGAGGATATCTATCCAAAGAATATATGAAAGAGACTGGACTCCAATTATATTCTTATTACTTTTGCACTAAAGTGTGAGTTCATTTTTGGAGCCAAATTATTGCTCATTTTTAAAATATTTCAGATCAATTGATGAAATGACAAATGGTATCAGATATTCCCAACATTCTCTGGAGGTTCAAGCTAGATTAATGTGTTTATTTGCTCTGCCAGTTGATGAACACTTTTTCAATGAGTAAGTTTGAAAAAACCTCTAATAGAAGGGCATATTTTTAACCTTCAGATTAAATCAACCGGGTACTATCATTGAATTGGACGAAAATCGAAGAATAACGAAATATAAATGTGGAACGACTAAAATTGAATGTGTGCATGATAAACGGAAGAAATGTTTGAAGTCGGATGCTCAGAAATTGAATCGAAGTGACGTGGAAGAAGGATTCGAAGAGAATGGTTATGAGGATTTTGGGTGAGTTTTTTTTAAAGGCTAGTATCAGGAAATTGCGCACAAGTACTAATTTCGAAAGTAAAAAAATAATTGCTTTATCATAAAAGCGAAACAGTAAATTTGGAGTAAAATTTCTTCCGACCGGACTATTTAGCCAGTTTTTTCTTCTCAAAATGCCGGCCAGAGCAGTTTAAAACTACTCTTTTCCCAGCTTTTTGAAAAAAAAATTACTGATTCGAACCTCTTGTTTTTGATTCACTTTTTGAAAAAAATTAGTTAAAGGTGGTGGGACATGAAAAAACTGAATTTGTAGTTACTTATCTATTATGAATAATGGACCATTCTAAACTCATATTTGAAGTCCGCACAATTATAACTAGTAAGAAATGAAAGTTATCACGCACTCTAGATTGTGGGCACGAGAGGCAGGTTCATAGGCACCAAAAGTGGGCGGCCGCGTTTTGGACCTTGTGGCTCAGCTGGTAACGCGACCGACAACCAATCGGTACGGTAGCTTAGTTCGACCCTTTAGATGGTAATGGTTTTTGTTTTTCTTGAAAATGTCCAAAATTGAAAAATTAGTGTATACACCACATCTTACGACAAAATGCATACAAAGTCTACAAAAAAGTCTACAAAGCTTTCATGTCCCCCCACCTTTAACTTGGCTCAGTGTGGGGAAAAGTTGAAAGTTGAAAATTTTTGTTCAGCTTAATTTTCAGTTAAAATTTAGTTTGCATTACTCACAAAATTTTGATCCTGATTAGACATGAGCGGAATTCCGTCTTCCGGATTTTTTTTTCGCTTCCGTCTTCCGTGCTTTCGAATGGTAAAAATCATTGAGAAAACGGAAACTCAGGGAATTCCAATTTTTCAATTTCACGCCACAAAACAAACAAACTTGGAAATTCTTTAAGAACAAACTTGGAAAAAAGGGTTTCAAAAACCTTATAAACTTTCTGAAAACGCAAAAACGTTTGTTATCAGTAGAGTGTCGTCTCACGAGAAGAGTTTCTCAGTGAGAACGAGAATGACACCGAGACTCACGAGAATATCAGTGAGTCTCGACATTCTCGATCTCGAGTTCATTCTCGGAATTTCTCATTCTCGGATATTCTCGAATGTTCTCATTCTCGGGTTTTCTCGTTCTCGGGTTTTCTCGAATCATTTTCATTCTCGGGTTTTCTCACGAGTCTCACGAGAATGATGAGAAGAATGGAAAATGTCACGTTCATTAAAAAAGTGTAAGAAATCTTGTTCATTTTTGTTTTGAAAAACAAAAAAAGTCCACGTGGAGTTTGAATGAACTTTTTTTTCGAAAATTTCGGAAAAATTTCAAAAACATTTTCATGGCCGTGACTTTTTCCATTGTTCTCATCATTCTCGTGAGACTCGTGAGAAAATCCGAGAATGAAAATGATTCGAGAAAACCCGAGAACGAGAAAACCCGAGAATGAGAACATTCGAGAATATCCGAGAATGAGAAATTTCGAGAACGAGAAATAGTGAGAAACAGTCGAGAATGAGTGAGATTCAATTGAGAAAGTTCGAGACTCACGAGAATAGTCTCGTGAGACGACACTCTAGTTATCAGAGATGTGTCTAGAGTTGAACGAAAACTTAGTGCGTGCCCTTGTAATGAAGGGTGTTGAGATGATTACAATACTGCCACTAAAAAGGTTAAAAATAAGTATTTTCAAAAATTTAGCCTTCAGAAACAGCCAAATTTTCATCGATTTGAAAGGAGTGTTTTATGATGGCGGCTTAAAAAAAGTTTACTAACTTATTCTTTTCATCCCTTTTCTCGGTTTCAATAGCACCACTTAGAGGCTTTTCAAAAATTTTTGACGATAACTTATAGATTTTTTATGACAAAACAGTTTTGATTTTCTTATTTTTTCTGATTCAAATTAATCATTTCTTTCCATTTGTGATACTGTCAATTCCGTCGAATTCCTCAAAAGTTGCTCTTCAAAAATACCAGGAGTTCAGCTAAACCTTCTTTCAGAACTCCAAAACCTTCACAATTCCAACAAGTTTCTTCGAATGGTAGCAGAAAACGCCCAAACCACTTTGATTTGGATCTGGATTACACTTTCCAAAATCCTCAACGACCATGTTCAAGCACTGCTTACACAGGCAACAACTCATTTGCTCATCCTACTGGCCTGATTTCGCCCAGAAATGAAAACAACTTGAATTTTGGATCTGTCCAAGAGCCGTCCAACAATCATTTTGCCAATTTGTATGACACTTTTGCAAGTTCTCAACAACCCAATACGACTTCAAGGGCTGCCTCCAAAATGAAAGATTCAAATTTACAAGGCCTGATTTCGCCCAAAAATGAAAATAATTTGACTTTTGGATCTGCCCAAGAGCCAAAAAACAACTCATTTGGATCTGGCCAAGAGCCAAAAAACAACTCATTTGGATCTGTCCAAGAGCCAAAAAACAACTCTTTTGTTCAGTGAGTTTCCACAAAAATTTCCAATTCTAAATTCAACTTTTTTTTAGTGAGACCACTTCCCAATCCGCTTTCGAACCATTTCTACACAATCTCGAATACTTTTTCCTCTACAAATTCCGTCCGGAATTCCAAAAACTTTGTATGAGAATCAAGGAAATTAAGGAGAATGAAGCCAGATTTAGTCGGAAGGTAAAGGTGCCCTTCTAATAGAGGTTTCTAGTTTTTTTTTTTGGATTTCAGGTAATTCAAGAATCCACAATAAAGTCATTCTTCGAAGTTCATTTGAGAACTATGGTGGCTAATCTCAATCAGAATATTGGAGCAATAAAAATGGAGCCGGAAACTCGTGAAGCTTTGGTCCTTAATCAGTTTTTGAATGAATTAAAGGACCAAGTAAAGGTTAATGGAACTGGGGAAGTTATTGATAGTATTCAAGCCGAAGAAAATGGTGATAAGGTAAAAACTTGGAGCACTGAACCTCTAATATAAGAGCATATTTCAGATGATCACCTATGATACTATTGCAAAAGCCTTCATGAATATGATCAACAGTTTGGCTCATATTTGTTAATTTATGATTTGTTTTTTTGAAGGGTTTCTGAAATTTTGGATTTCGATCTTGAAGTTTTTCTGTCCTATTTTGGTGTCGTTCCGCTTTATTTTTACTGTTACTAACTGTCTATATTTCTTGGTTTGAATTACTTCTGAGCTCTTCCATAAATTTTTTGAAGTTGAAGTTTTCTGAAAATCTGAATAAACAGATAAAATTTCATTGTGATCTTGGATAAACAACTACAGTATTCGGATTGATGCTGGGACGTTCAATTTGTTTCAGTAAAAAACCTTATAGAATGCCTCTTGCAACCAAAATAATTCCCTAATTTTTTACTAAGCAAAAAACCAAACCACTTACTAAGCAAAAAAAGCTATAATTGACTTTTGGATGACTTGAAGCTGAAAATTATTTTTGGGCCCCTCTCAACTTGTCTTTTATAAAAGTAAATTTTGAAAAAGTTCACTATTTCAAATTCATTTTAAAGGATTGGCTATTTTAAACGAAATTAGTAGTTTTCGTTTTTCCACCAAAAAAGAGTCTAGACTATTTTTACCATTCATAAGCCATTATCATTTTTCTTCCGATTTTCCTAAACAGAGTCGATTTATCACGTATCAAAAGAACAGGAAAAGTATACTCTCCATACGTTTTTGAAATTATTAACTTTCTGAAAATGTGACATCGAATTGAAGTTTCCTTTCATTTTGAAGCAAACGAAAAAAGGTTAACTTCGTTTGAATGAACTGCCAAAATTTCGAAGTTGGATTTTGAAATTGATCTGAGTAATAAACTACAATGTATAGATTGGTTTCAAATTGCTGGAACTGTCAACTTGTCTGCGGATCAATTACAGATTGGAAAACACCAAAATCAAGAACTAAACTAAACGAAAACGAGAATAAAGTTCTGAAAAAAGTGAAACCGAATATAATTTTATTTTCTGTACTACTCCCAATTTTCTTGTTATAAACGCAAGTTTCGGAAAGGTTTTACTATTTCTTCTTGTTTTTTTATGAGATTGAAGTTTCTTACACAGTTTGTCGTATTCGCCGACCGTAAAAAGTTATTTCACGATATCGGTTACCTCTAGACTGCATTACACCTTTTCTAACAATTTGCTTTTGAATCTTGTCAGATCATTCTTCTCCCAATTTATCAAAACGAGTAAATGGCTCCTCTACTAGAAAAAAAAACATATTTTTTATATCGTTTTGGCTTTTATCAACTCACATAAACTGTAACGATGGATTGCAGTCACGTTTTTTTCTTAAATCAAAAAGCTGATTTACAAATTAATTGTCTCTCTTGTCTTACTCCATTGTGAAAATTATCAACAAAACAGCATTTTCTCTTGTCAATTTCAATTTAAGGAAAAATGCCTTGTGAGCAAAGTTACCATAAAAATCAAGAATAGATTATGGAAGACATGAAACTGGAAATCATCCCAATTATGGTACTCCTTTCAGTAGCTTGAATAAAATTCTGAAAATATTCTCTGTTTCACCTTTCTTTTATGAGAGAAACTCACAACAAGATTTTGATGAGTTCCTATTATAGTGAATTCATTCATGATAATCCTAACTCAACAATCTAGATGACTTTTAGCCACACTTTTTCAAATTTTGCAAAAAAAAATTATTTATTTGGGAAAAAAATGAAAAAAAAGTAAGCAGATGTTTATACGGTGTTCGTTAATATGAATTTTCTGAAACCGTAAGTTCGAATAGAGATTTCAAGGTTATTTTGAAACAAGGTAGCTGAGCATCACTTAGACGCCTTACAATAATACACGCCTAGATTTTTTTTCTGAATCAAGAAGCCTTCGCTCATTTAAAAAATAAAGTTTTCCTAATAAAACTCCACCAGCTTGTTTCAAATGATGTTTGAAAACAACCATCTGATTATCACTTGTTATTGCGACCCTCAGTTGCTTTCAATTATATGATTTGTCAGAAACTGTGACATTAATTTTGTGTTTCTAAAATGTACTTCAGTGGAGTAAGGAAATGAACACAGAAAAATTTTGAAACGGATAATGAAGACTATATGTATTTCGTTTTGTTATTTTTTTTTTCAAAGAGGTTTTACGGAGCGTGATTGAAAGTAAACACATAAAGAGCAGTTCAAATGCAAAATCAGGAAGAAACACATAAATATGGGAAGAATTGAGAAATATTTTTCATTCCGAAAAAGTTACACAAAGAAAACAGAAAAATTTCGAGGGAAGATTCAAAATTGACTCAATCTTCCTATTTTTCTACAGTTTAAAAAATTCACATGACTTTCATAAAATTCTCTCAAATCGTTAACGATCATTTTCAAGTTCTAACCTCTTTTTTTCTTCCCACATTCTTTTCTAACATTATTCACCATAATTCTCGAAATTCGAAAAAAGTCCGGCCGTCCGACAGGTTTCAAAAATTCTAAAACGGCTTTTTTTTTCCTATTTTTCACTTTTTTTCACGCTCAACGACAACGGGACTCTTTCATATGCTCTCCCTTTTTCTAATTAAACTTCTGAAACACTAAAAACTTTGTTTAGTGCAAAAAAGCTTTCATCGAAATGTTTCATTTTTGGAATGAACATTAAAATACAATAATGACAAAGAAGCGTAAAACCAGAAGCATAATACACTACATATAGATGTGTTTCACATTAGTTTTACTTTTTCACAAAAACCGAAAAAAAAAGAATGTTTCCTTCAAAAATCTGATATAACAAGTGTAAAGTAATAAGCCTTTTTTAACTAGCAGATAAATTTGTTAAAAATTTTGGTAGAATCACCAGAAACAATAATCATATTGTCAATTCACACGAGGTGTTACCTACAGTAACCGGAAAAACCGTGCGGCAAGCTGATTTTAAATCCCGCCCCAAGTGGGCGGGATCTGCAATTTGCCGCACACTTTCCGATTAATTTTTTCACTGCAGTAGTTTTTTCGATTTCTTTTCATTTTTCAGGCAGATAAATAGAGATTCGTTCAGTTCTGAGACGGGAAAACATGCAATTTAAACACTCTAAATATAGAAAAGACTATGATTATGGAAACTCCAGTTTTTTTCGTTAATATTCTCAGTTTTCGATTAGAACCCATTACATGCGCTAATTATAAACAAATTAACAAAAATAAAGCCAATTAAGCTTCGAATATGCAAAAACCAATAGTCAACACCCCCGCCGACCCAAAAAAACTTTATTAGTAATCATGAAAAATCAACAATTAGTAAACGGAATTTCAATGGCACAATAATGGGTTTTAACTTGATAAGAATATAATTTTTGCATTAAAAAGTGTATCTTTTATCGATTTCATACGAAAAACACAAAAAACACTGAACGAATCTTTATTTTGCCTGAATTACCCGAAGAAAGCGAAAAGATTGATGCTGCGATATGTTAAAATGCAGCAGTGTGTGCCGCAACTTGCAGTTACGCCCATTTCGGGGCGTGGCCTAAATTACAAGTGCGCCACAGTTGCGGAGGTAACACCTCGTGTGAATTGACAATAGCACAATTACTCCCAATGCCGCCTCAAATTAGAAAGTGGTTGCCGACGCAGTTAATTTACTTCTCATTTTCGTAGAAATAACAGTGCTTTTTCTCCAACATTATAGTAAGTTCAGTAATGGAAAAAACAGCAAAAATAATAATTTTCTAAACGTTGGCTGATAAACATGGCATAAAATGAGAAAAACGAGATTGTTAGATAACTTTTATTAAATAATGGAATTTCCTCAAGAATCGCAAATTGTTTTCATTTCAAAACAAATTACATTGAGTGAACAGAAAATTTCCATTAATGATTTTGATTACTCAAATATGCTGATATCTCACTTTGTTCACAGGTTCAAAAAGTCTACATAAGCTTCATAGAACGTTCTTGAATCGTTCAGATTTTTTGTTCTTATATACCGGACATTCGACAGAACTCAAAAAATCAGAATAAAAGAATCAGTCTTTCTCTTTTTTTTTCTTTTCACTTTCCACAAAAGATTATTTGATAAACTTATACTCACCTTTACAAATCTTTTGAAACACTGAAAAACTTTTCATATTTAAAAAACTCATTTATTGAAAGAAATGCCTGATACGGGGAAAAGTTTTTAAAGACAATCTGAAGTCAAAGCTTTTGAGATTTCTGTGTTGAAAGGCTTTTTGTGGTCTATTGCTAATATTAATCACAATCAAATGCTAATCGTTTAAAATCACGAAGCAGAAAGAAACTTCAAATTTCTTTTAAAATAACTGTCTCCAGTTTGTGATATTAACAAGGATAATTCAACAGCAGGGATTGAATTATGAATAAAAAAAACTTACTGAAGCTGAAAGCTGGGAAATAGAAAAGCTGGAGTACATATAAAAATGAGAAACGCTGATGTCGCCTCTCTGCTCTCATTTAAGCACCCTATTTCTATTCTCAAGTCCCTGATGAAACAGCTCCTGAAGTTTGATGTTTCGGTTCGTTTTTGATTTTCCAATAAAAATATTTCTGTTCAGAAGGGTTCATATGTCCGCATTCATCTGCATTTTAAAGTTCACGCATTGAAAATTTTTCCCACTTCAAATTTTCAAGCTTTGGAATCAATCTTACAAACTTGTTTCTGGTTTGTGCTCTATTGAGACATTTTCCTCTATTCTTTTTTCTGAAATAATTTCTTTACAAAAGCTTTTCAGTAGTGGTAAAGAAAGATGTGAAAAGTTAGAACAGACCCAATACTGATAAAATTCTTGACAACTGTAGTTCCCGAGAAAATTTTTTTAAAACCATGCCGCCAATTAACATTCTTTCATTCCTGACCAAAACGTGTTGAGCATGAAACTGACATAAAAAATTATGGGCGTTTTCCTGTTCCGAAAAATTTCTGTTCCAACTTTTTAACAATTTCTCGATTTTCTTAAAGTCCTCAGTGCCGTGTGCATTTTTAGTTGCAACCATCTTAGGGGTAAGAGATTTTCGAACAAATTAAGAGAAAAAAACTCCGATGAAAGTTTTGTGGATTTGCGACGATATAGATTCCGAACAATATTAGGCTTTACATTTAGCGAATTCTAATTTGCTAGACTTGAAGCCGTATTGAAAATGCCGATTTTTTTGTTTTTGAAACTTTGTATAAAAAATGACTCTGAAGGGAAGCAAGCCATATTTCCTATGCAAAAACCGATCTCTACTAACTAGTAAGCTCTCAATGAAGTTTTCAAAACATCAAACTTCATGAAGGAGATTCCTCCATTTTGCCAATTGAGAACTTAGGTTTCGGAAAACGTTCTCCATCGGCAAACTCAATTAGTCTTAGAGCCGTTAATAGAGAAAAAATTGAATGGAAAGTTTCAATGAAAAGCACCCACAAACATAAATAGCAGTTTCCGAAAAAATTCCCAGTTTACAAATGTGAATAATAGATTTAGCATTTTATAGACGTCGATATACTAATGATGGATAAAGAACTTGAAATTTTGGCTCCTTGACAATTCGAAATCGCGACGTTTCGCAAAAAATGTAAATTTCGCTACTGTGACGTTTCGCAAAAAGACAATTCACCACGTGAACATTTCGAAATTAGTAACTTCGAGACTTTTACATATTGGCGGTAGATGGTTGTATTGTGTATCCATAATTCTTTGCGCGGTCGCGGGCATTTTACTCATGGCCGAGATTTGAAATCGTTCGGCCACCTCCGAATTTCTCAAATTGAGGCCCGTTGGGGGAGACATCGTTTATCACTGATTTCTTTCATTTTTCGACTTTTTTTCTGTATTTTTTTGCTTTAGAAACATTTGAATATGAATTTATTAAAACGAAAAATAAAAAAGAACTTGATTCTTTGTGTTTTTCCAATTTTCTTGCAATCAAGGGAAAATGAAAAAACAATTTTGTAGTGATTTTGCGATGAAATCAAGTTCTTTTTTATTTTTCGTTTTAATAAATTCATATTTAAATGTTTCTAAAGCAAAAAAATACAGAAAAAAAGGTCGAAAATTGAAAGAAATCAGTGATAAACGATGTCACCCCCAACGGGCCTCAATTTGAGAAATTCGGGGGTGGCCGAACGATTTCAAAACTCGGCCATGAGTAAAATGCCCGCGACCGCGCAAAGAATTATGGATACACAATATTTCAAAAATTTCAAATTGCTTTTTTTTCTTTTAACGCTTCTGACCTATATCTTCTATTAGATTTTTCTAGTTTCAGCTTTTTGAAAGTTTATGTACAAAAGTTATTTTGGCGAAACGACTAATTTCGAAATGTTCACGTGGTGAATTGTCTTTTTGCGAAACGTCACAGTAGCAAAATTTACATTTTTTGCGAAACATCGCGATTTCGAATTGTCACTTTTCGAATTGTCGGGGAGCCGAAATTTTGCAGTCAGTTCATCTACAAACCTTCAGTTTCGAAAAAAAAACGTTTACAAAACGTTCATAATAAATTTATAATAATGCTTTGATCGTTAAGTTGAATAACTGGATTCCCCCGAAATATTTATCGTTAACATTTCGAATATTCAGACCTATTATCTTCAATAATGTTCTTTTTAAGCAATTCGGTTCTCCTTGCCTTACAAAAAACAATTCAGTTTCTGAATGTGCTTATAACAGACTCGCAGTTAATTTCTCCATTATTTCCATTGATTTCGTCGTTGTTTTCATTCAAAACCATTTATTTGACTCTCGCGCCAGCTCCTTTCATCTAATAAAGCTCACTGGTCCAAACTAAAATCTGAAAATTTCCGTTTACAGTTTGTGTTGTCAGAAAGGAAAATTTGAGAGAAAGCGATCAATAAACGAAACGTATGAAACAAGAACAACACTACATTTGCTAGCTATTTCAATAGAGTATGGAAAGTACGTTTCTCTGCGTCAATAAAAATACGTCGATTTGGTATATAAAATTATGATTCGAGATATACATATCATGATTTTTACAGCATTTTTTATTTTGTCAATTTTTTCCGTTTTTCAGCCACTCTGAAAATTTTTTCAGAGATAATCCAAAAACTTATTACATATTCGGAATCTACGCATCAAAAAACATATATTTTTTTTGATAACAACATAATTGGTGTATACATATCTTGATTTATACCCTATTTTCCGGTCGCAGAGGACTGCAAACAGTTTCCTATACTTTTTTTTCGGTTTTTCTAATTCTATCGTCTCTGCTGAACTATTGGCTTGCATGAAAGTTTTTCCTTAGAAAGTTCTTCCGAGAACCGTTTCCCGAAAGCATATGGAAAAATTGCATAAAAAAAGATTGGCCTAATTTCGAACACCCAAAGAGAGAGAGAGAGTCTTTTCTCATTCATTCTCATTTCAGAACATCGACTTTGAATGTATCTTATTTTTTGGGTTTCATTCTTTTTTTTCTGTAACCTCGGAATATCAGCTCCTTTAAGGAGACCGGTAAGTGAACGATTTTTGATATTATTCATTATTCACGCTGCTTCAAGAGGGCGACAGATTGCTATTTCCATGCTGAACGAACTGGTCCTTCAGAAACTATCGCTCGACTTCCTAAAGTGGGTATAAATCAAGATATGTATACACCAATTATGTTGTTATCAAAATAAATATATGTTTTTTGATGCGTAGATTCCGAATATGTAATAAGTTTTTGGATTATCTCTGAAAAAATTTTCAGAGTGGCTGAAAAACGGAAAAAATTGACAAAATAAAAAATGCTGTAAAAATCATGATATGTATATCTCGAATCATAATTTTATATACCAAATCGACGTATTTTTATGCGTAGAATTCGAATTTGATGTTACTTTTTGGACCTCCGCTGGAAAATTTTCCAGGACAGTCAATATAATCAAATAACTCAAAATTGGTGTTGACGAAATAATGAAAAAGTCGATAAAAATCGCAATATGTATATGTGGATTTTAGATTTCTTATAGCGAATCGACGTATTTTGAGGTGCTGTATCCGAATCTGAAGTTTATTTTTGGTAAGCCGTGAGAAAAATTTTCAGGAGAGCCAAAAAACATGAAAAAATCATAAAATTAGTACTACAGGTACCTTCAAAAATAAGTTTTGCTTTTTCTCATTATGAAATTCGTACTCTACGTCCCAAAAAACGTCTGGAAAACAAATTTCAGATCGATTGGACAACTTTTTTCAGATGCTCTTTTTTGTGCTCCGAGGGGCGGAGCTTATTATCGATGGTCTCGAATTTGACATTTTTCACCTATGTTGGCCCTGAGTATTGTCCCTGGCAAAAATTAGCCAAATCGAAGAACTTTTCTGCACCGGTGAATTAGTACTTTCAGTAGTTACGGAAAACGAGTGTTAAAATACCTGTTCCGAATTGATAATAAACTATTTTTATCTGCGTATTACGTGCTGTGAGTGTCATTCTTTTTGAAAATGCAAGCTTCACGAGAAAGTGTCCACAATTTTTTGAAAAACGTCCATCAGAAATTTTACAGGTTTTACTGACTAACTGTTGTGAACTTTACAGTTTTATGTGTTTAGAAAGCTAGACGCTTATTTGACGTACTCAACAAAAAACCGCTTAGATAATTAGGCTCCGCCCCTTTCCGTTCTAGAACTTTCGATGAAAGTTGAAAAATTGACTTTTTGTCTTTAGAGATATGGTCGAAATTCTTTCAGAAATGAATTTTCCGTAACATTTTGAGCGTTTTGGTATAATTTCAAGTACCTACCTACCCGGCATCAGGTTTAGAAATCCGAGTTTTTCGAAAAACGGTCAATTTTTGACAGTTTTTCGATTTTTTCGAAGGGTCTTAGTACTTGGTTATTCTGAGATAAGTTCATTATTTTGAAGTTCATTGGTCCCCCTATCACTATGCAAAAAATCTCGAAAAAAGCACTTCTGTAGGCGTGGCACCACTTCGAAAAAATCACTACTGATTCCTGACGTCGAAAATTCAAAATTTTGAATTCTCACAATTTTTTATGGAATTCGTTCCCAAAAGTGCCAAAACGTCAAAAATGTTACTTGAAAGGTAGGTACTTGAAATTATACCAAAATGCTCAAAATGCTACGGAGAATCCATTTCTGAAAGAATTTCGACCATATCTCTAAAGACAAAAAAGTCAATTTTTCAACTTTCATCGAAAGTTCTAGAACGGAAAGGGGGCGGAGCCTAATTATCTAAGCGGTTTTCTGTTGAGTACCCCCCCCCCCCCCCCCCCCAGGCACCCAGTACTTCGATTATGAGACCGATCGGATCAGTTTGTAATATGTGTGACATTGTATGGTTGCGCCATATGGACAAACACTGTTAACTGGATTCCAAAATGATTTTTTGATTTTTTCCTTTTTGAAAAAATTTCTGTTTGAAAATTATCACGAATTCGCAAATGTGCTCTACTACGCAATATTTTTGTACCCTGAAGCTTTGAGAGATTTCAGTTGAAGGGGGAACCCGAGTTAAAAATGACGTTGCTTCAAAATGGTCCTTATGGATGGGAAAACACACCCACAAAATATTAGCGTTCATAACTTCCTAGAAACATTTTTATGCCTGTTCAAAGTCAGTCGAAAAACATTTTTTGTACTCCACGTGGACAAGAATGAATTTGAAAAAATTTGAAAAATGCGATTTTTCTGGGCTTTGAGGGCTAAAGCAAATGAGCATGAACAAAGATTCTTCTAAATGTAAGGGGCACACATGTACTGCTGAAACATTGGAAATGCGCGACACGTTTAACAGATTTTGAAAATTTTTGTGTAGTCCCTGTGAAGTTCACGTGTAGTTCGAAAAATATTTTTCGACCGACTTCGAACAGGTCTGTAAAATTTTCTTAAAAGTTTTGAAAGCTAATATTTTGAAGATGTATTTTCCCATCCATAATTATCATTTTGAAGCAACATCATTTTTAACTCGGACTCCTTCTTTAACCAAAAATAAAATTTTTTGTCCGATTTACAGAATTACTTTTCCGTTCCGAAATTGTCATAACTGATGTAATTAACATTCTCGAAAGTTTGTTTAACATTTCACTGTCGTTTATTGAAAGTATTCAAGTCGTTCCTATCCATTCTGATGCTTTTCACCGTTTGGAACTTCTTCCGATTTCAAAATACACAATTTTTGTTTCAAGATCTTAACAAAAGTTTATAGGTGTGCAATTTTCTAGTCGGGTATTTTCTGATTTCTTTTTCCTATCTCGCTCTATTTTCCAACGACTAGATCAATGAATTCAGACGATCATTTTTGGTTATAGTTATATTCCAGTTATCTTAATGTCTCAACTTCAGTTTCAACACATTTTTATGTAGCGGCTACTGTTCTAAAATCACGGTCCCATCAGTTAATCGGTTTTTCAGTTTGACAGATGTAAAGAGGTTGTAGTTAAGACGAAATAAGGCTATTGAGTGCACTGTACTAACGAAAAAAAAATGTTTGACAGCTTTTTGAAACTGAAAATAAAAGTCAGTTTCGAAATGTTCAAAAGAGATTTGGAAGTCATCAATTTTCCGATGGATATATCAGTCCACTATTCTCGCTTGAAATCTTTGTAGTTTCAAAACTCGCGCCTACTCCTTTCATCTCCTTGGTCCAATAAAGCGCATGGACCCTAATTAATAGCGAGCACATAGTTTTGAAAATGTCTCAGATTAAAATAACTTACAAAGTTCCTAAATTTTCATAAAACATGTCTAGAAAATGAAATCATCGATTTCATTGAACTTTTCGTTGAAAGTGAAAAAAGTGCTAAACATGAAAATGTACAAAAAAGTTTCAATTCTAGATTTATTCCAATTTTGCGAATTGTGTACAGTTTGCAATACCCACCTAGATTTTCCTTTTCAAACCATCCAAAAAACTTCCATGAAGAAAATTTTTGAGATTTTCGAATTTGAAAATGATGTTTTGATTGAACCCATTCCAAAATTAATGGATTCTTCACTTCGCCGACTACAACATGCTAGACAAGAAACCGAAATCGACGGGAATCCGCAAAGATAAAAAGTTACCAGAAACTTTAAAATTCCGCGAGTATAATTTTTAGAGAGAATCAAATTTGTGAAAATTTCCGTTACGTACTCACGACAATTTTGTTATCTTGGTCTGGAATTTCAATACCATGACGAGAGCCTATGCACCGATTTTTGATGGTCTAATGTTGTTGATGCTCTAATTGGTATTTCTGAATTCAGTAGACAATGCGCCCTATTGATAATCCTTCATTTTGTAGGTGTTTCTGATTTTGCTGAATACAAAATCAGATTCCAATAATTTTCCTGGTTAGCTGGAATACAATATAACAAACATAAAACCGAACATAATAAACCTGTTCCGAGTGGTAGATAAACTGTTTTTCACTGATTATCGATGCTTCCGAGATTTTTCTATTGAAAACACTCAAAACTCTCATTCGCCTTGAAAATAACCTCTATTGCAAGTTTCACTGTTTTGAGTGGTAGCAAAATCTAACTGTGCAAAATAGGATGCCGTGAACAAATCGGATTTGTTAGTAGCTTGTTCCTGCGTTAACATTCAGGATTGCCTAAGAATCAATCGATTGAGGTGCTTTTTAAACATGAAAAACGATGCAATTTCGAAAAGAAGCTTTTCAATTTGATTAGGTGCTTTATTAATACTCAACACACTTCAACGATGTTCAGTCATTGAGTCTACTTCTTCCTCGGCGAAATTGTGCTTGGCATGAAAACAATCGTCTGTTTTAACCTCGAGATGTGTCAGATTTCATTGACATTTTTCCGGCTATTCATATGAAAATCAGTTCTATTAAAAACTTTCGCCAATTCTGATAATGCAGTAATTTAACAAATATTGAGAAAGCTAGAGTGTATTGTCGTAATTTTGAAACCGTGGTAAAAATAAATTTTAAGTTTGAAAAAAAAGTTTCTATCCAAAAAACTATCATAATGCCGCAACTTTTTCTATAAAAGAATTATGTGTGAAAAAGTTTATTAAATCAACCTGAAAGTGCGCTTCATTGAACAATTTGCAGTTTTGATGGATTCAGAAAGGTGGGGCAACTTGTTCTTTGATAATGATTGAAGGAGGTACGTTCGTTGTCCACGTTTCTTAAAGTTTCTTAAAAACAATTTTCTTGCTATACTGACAGCATGATTTTCTGTGATTAAAAAACGGGTGAGTTCTACTCTTTAGGCAAAAATCAAAGAGATTTAAAAGGGAAGAAACAAGTGTCAGACATGAAAGTGTAATGAATGCTTCATGTTTTGGTCTTTTCTGACTCAATGGTACATAAATTTTTTTGTTTGAAAATTGTTATAAACTCTTTTTTTTTTTGTTCGATCGATCAATTCGACAGACAAAAAAGTGCCGATAAAAGAGAATTATAAACAAGTTGTGGTTTCTTGATATTCCACGTATGGAACCGATTGCAAAGTTAATTTCTGGATTGTTTCTGAAAAGCTTTCGAAAAAACACATTTCTGTTCGAAATCGTTCACAAGTCCAAAGTTTTAACGGAGCATTTTTCGAAGTTTTTACCAACTTCCAATATTTGAGTTTTAATAGCGAACTTCTTAATCCGGATTACTACTGCAGCATTCATTCTCTTATTGCCTTTCTTTCATTTCAAACAACAATGTGCTGGTCATGAAACTGTAAAAGACGTCCTATTTTTAGAGAATTTCGGTTCCGAATTTACAGATATTTTCCCAATTTGTTTGCAGTTTTCAATGAATTTTTAAAAAATCTAACAAATAACAAGAACGTTCAAAAGACATTAAATTAGTTACGATTAAATCTCGCCAACTACAATTTGTCTCATTTTTTTCCCTTTCTCGTACCATTAGACCTTCCTTTCCCATCTAACTGAATTATGCTATATTTGAAACTGTGACCAAGGTTGATCGGTTTGTCCCGAAATGATTTTGGAATGGTTCAGTAAAAATCCCGTTGCGATATCAAGATAAATTTGCAACCTTGGTTTAAACACAACTGCATCCTAACCATTAGACTCTCCATTCCCCTGAATGAATTGTGCTGTTCATGAAACGAAAAGTCATAAAACTCGATTTGAAATGATTTTTTATTAACTCAATATAATTTCCGTTCCGAAATCATGATAATTTTACAGCCTTGGTCTGATTTTTTAATAAGTCATTCGAGATGCGATCTGGTGAGAATTCTTCATTTTGAATGCGTTGCTGGATTTTGTTGATCTCACTATGTTCTATTTATTAAATTTTTTTTTAGCTGAACTACAATGTGATGAACAAGAAACAGTTGATAAAATTTCTCTTTTTCTCTAAATTTCTGATAATAACAAATTTTTAGTAGTTCTTATAGGTCATAGGCTTATAGATTTATAGGCTTGCTGTCCATCCGTTTTAACAAAAATTGTTTTTTGCGGTTTCCCAACTTCTAGAACTACAGATGAATTCAAAGAAAGTACTTTTGCACGTGTAGTGATGATTTTCTCCATTGCAACTCATCAAAAATTTTAACGGCAGTCTCAAAACATCTTGAATATTTGTCATGTTTATTGATTCTTTCAAGAAAATTGTTTTTTTTTCCGAATTTTAGATATAATTCCAAATTTCAAGTGTTCATAATAAATTTCTTTTCTTAGTTTTTAATAATAGTTTCTATTGAACTCGAAGTCGTAGATGAACCCTGGGTTTAGCGACCACAGTATCTCAACCCTGAGTATCAAAAAAAAACATTCTGCTTCTTGTAACTATTAACTGAACCTGTTGTGTCACTATGCAATTATTCCATTTTTTTTGCAAACATTTCAGTTCCATAGAGTAGTTCCACAAGAACTGTTATCCTTTTTGTTTATGTGAAATAGTGAATTGTAAGATCGGTGTCAAATGTATTCCGTGGTTTTAAATAAGACAACCAGGTGGAATTTTTAGGTTTAGCTTTTTTTAACTTTACTTTTTTTCATTATTTCAGAATTCATATACTCTGAAAGAAGCAGTGAATTAATTATCGAATATCCGAAGACGATGATTAGAGCGGGGAACTGTTAAGAAAAACTGTGTAGATTTTCGGACCTCATTTCACAGTTTCAGTGAATCAGTATCCTTGAACTTTTTCGGTCGTCATAATTTTGTTTCTAGGAAAATGAAGTATGTTTTTGGGACATATTTCCAGAAAAAAATCAATCATTTCAGGGGCATTCCTCTTACCGTTTGCGAACGCATTGAACAATGTATTGCCAATTTGATTATCAATTCATATTACAGTTTCGTTGAAACATTAAACTCACTTACACGATTCTCTCTGTTAGTTTTATCTTTTTTATATGGAACCAGCCTGATTTTCGCGCCTGCGGCGCTCCAATAGGCTGGTCTATAATGTTCGTCGCTGCGCTCCTCACTTTTTTAACTGGTCGCGGCTACGCCGCTCCGTAGAGCCGTTAAAGTGCGAGATTTAAGAATGATAATTTGCTCGGAAAATAATTTGTTCCCCCGAGAGTTAAAAGGGAAGTTCACGGGTATTTGAATATCCACGCTGCGAACATCCTGACAGATGGACTGACATACCCCACTAGCGTTTTATATATAAGAATGATAAACTTCGTCGTCTTTCAGAGTGAAAAAAAACAATTTCTAATCCACGTTTCAAAAAAGGTTTGTTCTCATCAAGGGTGTTCAAACATGACGGCCAGCCGCGGCTTTTTCACGGCTTTGTTGGCGGCTTTTCACGGCTTTCGGCCGGCCGCGGCCGGCTGCGGCTGGCCGTCGGTTTTTCAGGATTTTTCGAATGTAAAAAATAGGTTATTACATAAACTGAATTTTTATATTTCAATTGAAAGGAATATGAATAAAAAAGAATCAGCAGAAATAAAGCTTGATACCCTCACATAATTGATGTCTTTCTTGTTTTTGGTCATAAATCTCGTAAAAGTCAATTTTTCGGACTTTGTCCGACCAACTGAAAGCCCATGGAAAGCAGACAACCTTTTTCCTCAAAACCTAATTTTTCTCTTTTTTTTGCACAAAGTTGTTTTCTTGAGTTAACTGTGAACAGAAGCGTCAGGTGACACATTTGAGGTAGATGAGATAGAAAAAGACTACGAAACATACTTTCCAGACAAAAAAGTGATGAAATGAGCAAAACTGAAACGGCAAGCAAAAGCCGGCCGGCCGGCCGCGGCCGGCCGTTGAACAGCCTTGGTTCTCATCAGATTAGGTTCTTTCCGTTTCAGTTAATTTACTGATAGAACAAAATTTTTCTTCTTCAATAGGAGACGTATGTATACTTGGGAAGGATGCGTAAATTTCGTTAGACGGCTTTCTGCCCTTTGACGCGCGTTGACGCCTGAAAAAAGTATAGACCACGTCAGAACTACCGCGTTTTTAGAAAAAAGTCGAGATCAAGAAACCTGAATGAAACCGTTAAAAATACAATTGGAAATTTGTTGAGCTAAAATATGTTCTGCTTTCCTAAAAAAAAACAATATGCCGTAAAGTCTAGTCTAATGTTACAGATTTTAGGCATTTTTTGTGTTTCATGACATCAATTTTGAAAGTAAGTTTGAAGTTGATTTTATTACTACGATAAAATGTTTATTCCAACAAGAAGCAGAAAAAAAACAAAATAAATTAATTCCAATGTCTTCATAAAAGAGTTAAGCCAAGACCTCAATGTAATTGACGAAAACACCACTCGTTGGAAAAAGCTGGGGATCATGAATTCGAAATCGAATCGGCAAGAATACAATCGGAAGTTTTTTGAATAAAGAATTTTTCAATCTCTCTAAATCAAATAAATATTATGACTTTGACTTCAAGTAAAGTTTGAATTGTTATCATTTCTGTGTTTCTTTTCAAAAAACTAAATGCTTTCAACAGAAACTATCAATCAATAGCATTATCACTCTAACAAAAAACAGCAAAAAACCAAAATAAATTACTTCCAATGTCTTCAAAAACCTTCGACTTTTGACATTTTTCTTGTGTTTCATGACTTTCCCTTCAAACGAATGATGTATTCAATAACATTGTTTCTTTAACATACAGCAGTAAAAAAAAACAAAATAAATTATTTTCAGTATCAACATTAAATTATCAGGCTAAAACCTCCTTTTTATCACAAAATACAACAGCACATCCAGTATACCATTTTCCAAGCCACTCTCCACAATCATCCGATTCCGCAGAGAAGACAATGGCACGGGTACATTTGGCTTCTCGGGTATGTTTTCCACAAGATACGGTAGAAAAAAAGGAGTTGGGCCAGAGTTTCTGGAAAAAATAGGTTGGGATCAAGGACGGGCGGTAACAAGAGTGTCCGGCAATTTGGCAAAGCGGCGTCTGCCAAATTGAAAAACCGGCAATTTTTGGGCAATTTGGCAATTCGCCAATTCGTCAATTCGTCAATTCGGAAGTTGCCAAATTGGAAAACCGGCAATTTTGACGATTTCGGAAATTCTGCAACGCGGCAATCCTGTTTCCGCCCGATTTTTTTTTAATTTTCAGGCTAATTTAGGCCTGGTCAGCCTACGAACTCACCTTAACCCTTTGCTCCAACTCTTTTACAAAAGCATCTCTTTCTCTTGTGTCAATTTCGGCTCTCAGGATCTTACACTCTGATTTTGTCATCAAATTTGCAATTTGTCCATACTCAAAGTTGTCTTCCACATGGAAATCCATGGATAATGGATTACGATCATCAGCTTGTTTTGGTGGGAGCTGAAAATTTTCAAAAATTTCGAAACATTTGTCAAGGGTTCTAATAGAGAACACGGGTCTCCAATGTGGCAGGTTGGTCCCCTAGAGCCCATACCTGTCAGCCCCTATGGGACCCATCTTCTCCAGTAAAGCCAAAATTCGCCTACCTCATTATCCTTAACCTCGAATCGTTTCTCCATAAACTCTAGATATCTGGCTTCCAATTCTCTTTTCTGATAAACATCTAACATTTCTTGATTCGGTGTGAATAATTCATCCTTTTTGTATTGTTTTCCATAAATATATCTGTTACGCTTCATCAATGGATTATCATCGAAAAGGAGGTAATTGGCGACAGCTTGAGCCGCTTCAGCGCCACGTTGTACTGAAAAAAATGTTGCGGTTTTGTTGAGTTATGATAGTCGGGAAGTGCTAAGAATTAGTTGATCCTGCTTTGGACGGGTTGAAAAAACTCACATTTAAAATGACAAAAATGCAAATATTCAAAATGAGCGGCCAACAAATTTCCAACATAATGTCCATTGATATTTGCCAATTTGTACAAACAATTATGCTCACAACGGACAACAGAAGCTCTCATACTTGCCAAAAGTACTTCAATTTCTGGATTCCCTTCAACTACACTCCAATCGATTTTGTCTTGACAAAGAATTCGACATTTTTCATCTTGAAGAAGAGATTTTTCAAGGGAAGTCTCAAATTCGTGGACACAACGACCCCAGTCTTGATCGTCGTAGGCTTCTACACCGTTAATGAATTTGGCCTGAAATTAAGAGAGAGTTTTTGGTAAAATCGGAGAAAAAATCTTGGATTTTTTCTCCGATTTCAAATAATTCATAAACTCAGTTCATCAATCTGATGGTAATGTCATAATTTCACCCAGTTCAACTTAATAAAAAAACTAAAGCTTATTCAAATCCCCAAAAAAAACTAACATAGTTTTCAAAATTTCAGACTGTTCCAGAACTTTCATAAGGTTATAAATTTTCACTTACATTCTAATAACATTTTGATAATTTTTTCCAAACCCGAAAATTTAAAAGCTTGTGAATACTATTCACAGAAAGACCAACAGAGCTACTGAACTCCCTTGGTTTAAAAGCGTTTATCAATTCTTTTCGAAGTTTCTTTACTTTGCTCTGATCAAAGTGCTCCAATAATAAAAATATAGGCTTTTTTTCAGAAAAAATGTCATAGAAATTTCAAAATTCATCCGTTTCAAAGAGCCATCAAAAAGTTCCTCGAACAAATCCGATTCGATTCGACGCATTCCAGAAACCGCAAAATTTTTTTGATTTTTTTTTTCATTTCAATTCATTGATACTTTTTTGCATTCATAAACAATTTCGATAAAAGATACCAAAAAAAATTACAAACGTACCAAACAATATGAACAATTTTCAGAAATAAAAAGTCACAGAAAACTCAAATTTGCTCGGTTTCAAAACTTATTTACATCAGTCATTGTTTCCGGGCTACATCGGTGGAAGCTATGTCTCAATAGAAACGGCAAAAAACGAACAATGTTCGAACTGTTTCAAAACTTGGTTAAGGTTTTCTCTACATTCTACCGACAGTCATGTTATGTTCAGCCTGAGATTGTGATCAATTGCAAGAAAAAACTCAGATTTAGAAGCGTTCACTTTTCGATGTTGCATTTTTCGTCCACTTTGCAAACTTTGAAAATTCAAATATGTAGAAACTTTTTTTCAGGAGAAATATAATGGAAGTTTTAAAGTTCCTCCATTTCAAAGTGATCATGAAGTCTTAGAAAATTCAAATTTGCTCGATTCAAGCTAGCATTAAGCTTACATGTAATGTTCGGGTTTAATCCTAGGAGAAATGCCACTAACAATAATTTTTTCAAAAAATAGTTGAAAACAACCAAAATCTTTCTATTTCAGATTGTTCATAATGCTTGGTTTACAATTCTGAGATCATTAACTCTCCGTGGTAACGTTGATTTTAGGTAGGAAGTCCATTTTTCGGGTTTCCTTCTCACGTCATAGAAAATTTTTCGCATAAAAATTTGGCAAAAAATTTCCTGAATAAAGGTCAGATCTACAGGAAACTCCCATTTCAAAGTTGAGTGCTTTGCTTACTTGGAAAATTCTGAATTCAGAATAATATTGAAAATGAACTGTTTCAAATTGTACATAATGTTTGAAACCCATTTTTTTTTGTTATTAAAAAAGATACTTGTTCTTTTTCCCCACGATAATCTTAGTTTTTTACTTGTAGTCTACTTATCCAAAGTTTGGTTTTTCACAAGCAATAGTCAAAAACTGCATCAAAAACTAATACAATTCCAAACCAAAGCTATCAAGGAGATTCAAAAGTCCAATAAAAATTCGTCCATTTCAAAACTTTCATAGCTCTATTCCACCATATTCAAATCTATTCTTTTCCATATTTCAACATCAAAATTTTTTTTTACACCTTAAAAAAATCCCTCACCTCATGATCCTTCCTTTCCATATCAATCAACATTTCATCCGAATACCCATTCTGATTCATATACCAATTCAAACTTTGTAAAATATCCTTATCATCCGGATTAGCCACCAAAAAAGTATAAGCCGATTGAACAGCCATTGCAAGTTCGCCCTGATGATAATAGCAAATATGCATGTATTGATAGGGTTTACGCTCTTCCAAATCGTGGTAGACAGACATTTTACGGATGCTTTGAAGGTCTGAAAATGGAAAATTCGAATTTCCGCCAGATCTTTTCTGAGTATGGGCTTACCACCAAACATGTCTTTTCTGCATCTCAATAAACAAAGGGCAATTTCACTGGTTTCATGATAGCTGGCTATTTTTGGCATTGAAGACGTGGCTGGTTTTACTTGACGTTGACATTTCTTCCGGCAGCTTACAGTATCATCTTGGTATTGTCTGAAAATAATAATAATATCACAGTTTTAGGAAGTTTCAAAAAGGAACCTAGCCTTTTGCTCATAATAATGGACGCGTTTGTCATCATTGCAAAAAATTGTTTAGTTCACAGAGTTCACAGCTTTTCAGTTCTTAAACCATTAGTTCCTCCACACTCTAAACGAATGGTTTTGTATTCTTTTGGAGTGCTCATGAACTAGAGTAACAGAACCATTGGACCTAATTATCTAACGTACTAAATGAAACCAGTGTAACCGTAATCGAAACTTTTCGGGTTTTTAAAGATTTTCCAATTAATTTGTCCGTTTCAAAATTTCCGTAATACGAGCATTGCCGCAGACTTTCCTGATGTATTCGTAAAATGCTTATCCAATTTTACAGTTTCTTCAAAAGTAAGCCAGTTTTAAAGTCATCAGCTCATCTGATACTTTTACTATTATTTGAATATTTCAAATTTCGTAGACTGGCATTATTCACAATAAAACTCGAGACATTCTCTACAATATGCTATAAATGAAACCGTACCTAACATTCTTTTCAGTTTCGAAAAATTGTGAAAGAAGTTAGGAGGCAGGTTTGAAAGTGGTTTGGGTTTTAAAAAAATCGATTACAAATTGTTGATAAAAAAGTGCTCAAACAACTATAGCACTGGAAATATTGTGTGAACCTACTAAAAGGAAAAAAAAAACTCCGTTTCCAAATGTTCGTATTAAACTTCACGTTTTTTCGATTTCGCTGTGTATGTACCAAACGGATTTTCCACAAAAAGTTAAATTATTTTTCCAATTATTCATTTTTATTCCTTGAGACTAAAGTTTTGTGGAGCAGTGGAGTGGTAATGAAAAAATATTGATCCAACAATCCTGTCATTCTCGAACTTTCGATATCTTCTTCCTATCATCATCGGTCAACCAGAGCACACTTACTGATGAAGAAAACTTCATGTATAACTAAAACTTAAAAAAAAATATTTCAGTTTCAAAATGTCATGTTGTCAGTTAGGGACGGATTGTTGAAATGTGAATTTCGTGTCGATTCTAGGTTTTCTTCACATTAAAAATCATGCTAAATAACAATAAAACACCTGAAACTTGGAATTAAAATTCAGTTTCAAAATCTTCGTGAAACCTTCTACAATCCTCAATCACTCAATTGTCGATCCCTGTAGAGACCTTCAAATTTCACACTAGCCCACTAATTGTAAGTCCGTTAGAGCGTATTTTTGACTCATTCCACACCCGAACAACCTCTCACACAGACCTTCTCTCGCAGGACAAGAAATTCAAGTTTCGCGCCTAGCCTTTTTGTTTATCCTACAAAAAATGATAAAAGACGATCAAGAAACTTGAGATTGAAAACTAAACTCCAGTTTCAAAAGCTCCGTAAAACCTACAAATTCTACAATTCGCACTTTCTCATTAGCAAATTTTGCATAGGTTTTCAAACTTCTCACCAACCCATTGATTCCATCCGAGCCCGTTTTCAACCAACTTGACTCTTAAACTTTTTGTCTCACACATTCTCTAACAGAGCAAGAAACTCTGGAACTCAAGAAAAAATATGGTTACACTCCCTGACAATGAAGCCGCTTGACTTGACGAAAAAAAACTCAGTTTCGGAATTTTCATAATTATTTCAGAAATGTTCAAGCTCTCAATGGGTGACATGACTTTGGAAAGGTTTTGGAAAATGAAATAAATGAACAAATTTTTAAATCCTATTCTCTGAAGTTTTCAAAGTCATGGCATAAACTTCTTGCTTCACACTAAAAGCTAAATAGTTTTTGCCATGTAAATGGAGTTCCACGAAAAATATTGAAAAACCTAAGCAGGTTCCATTTTCTCAAGCTTTTTTATGACTGAAAAAAAAGTAAAAAAAAATCTGGCACATCTTGGAATAGAACTTTGGAATTAAATTTATCGTTCAATCATAATAGTAAAGATCACAGTTTCAGCCAGTTTTGCTTCTAAACTTTCGGTTTTTTGGTAAATTTCAACGTGAAAATTCTCTTTTTCGGAGTTCTCATTTGTAACAATTCTTATTTGCCACGTTCTCATTTGTTGTGTTTTCATTTGAAACAGTTCACGTTTATAACAATTCTCATTTATAGGGAGTTCTCATATGTAGCAGTTCGTCATTCGTAACAGTTTTCATTTGTAAAGTTCTCATTCCTGGTACCACCAGTAAGAATACTAGGAATTCACATTTCGTAAAAACCCAAGATTAATCCAATAGACCGTGTAAACAAGCCACAAAACAGTTCGAACTTGAAAACAAAATTCAGTTTTTTTTTTGATTCCATTAGAGCGCATTTTCAACATATTACTCTTACAGACAACCACTCGCACAGGCCTTTTCTAAAAAAGCAAAAAACTCAGAAGTTCAAACAAAAAAGTTGTCTGATTAGGGAAACTACAACTTTTTTGAGGTTGACAAAAAACCCAGTTTCCAAAGATTCATATTTCATTTTGATATTTCCTAGTTGTCAGTGAGAGTACACTGCAGACTAAACATTTTTTAAAATTTTAGAATTTCGCGTCGTATTTAGTTTCTTATTTTCAAAAAAACATACTGACAGACGTTGAAAAAACCTCAACCTTGAAAAACAACTCCAGTTTCAGAAGCTCCATAAAACCAAATACATATATCGATTACTCAATATTTCTCCTATTTCAAGTAATTTCCTAAATTTTCCACCAACACATCATCCATATTGAAACTGGATTCAAGGAAATTTGAGGAAAAAACAAATCCAATTTCCAAACGGTTATATAGCATTTTGTCATTTCCTAGTCGTCAGTAACTAAGCAAAAAAACTTGGAATTCAAAATTCGCGGCGACCCGAGATTAATCCAATAGAGCGTGTAAGCAAGCCACAAAACAGTTCGAACCTAAAAACAAAAATCAGTTTCAGAAGTTCCATGAAGCCAATTACAATTTTCAATTATTTATTAATCTCTAGAACTCTTGTCGCAGCTATTCGAATTTTCCGCCAACTCATGTATTCCATTAAAGCGAAGTTTCCTCTAACTTCAGTTTTGAACTTTCTCTCATACATACTTTCTCTAACAGAGAAAAAGAAATTTCAGATATTCAGAACCTTTTCTTGAATGATCATGGTGAACACAAAACTGAAAGTTTCTTAATTCGACTAGATAAACTCCAGTTTCCAGATGATCGTAAGGCAACTTGAAATTAAAGGAGGACTATAGTCACATTTTTTTATTTCCATTTCTTGTTCATTTTTTCATGCTGATTCCATTGCGCATTAAGAAATTGCTCAAAAATCGCTCTGAAGCGCACAAACTGCGCTCAAAATCGCGCGTTACAGTCTGGTGGCCGCGGCCGTCTGGCCGAGTATCCGACAACGCGGGGCCTTTTCCTCCGTATTTTTAGCCTTCATTCTGTTCATTTCACATGTTTTTGTGAAGAAACATAAAATTTCTTCTGTTTTAGCATGAAAAACGTAGGAAAAACGCGAAAAATACGGAGGAAAAGGCCCCGCGTTGTCGGATACTCGGCCAGACGGCCGCGGCCACCAGACTGTAACTCGCGATTTTGAGCGCAGTTTGTGCGCTTCAGAGCGATTTTTGAGCAATTTCTTAATGCGCAATGGAATCAGCATGAAAAAATGAACAAGAAATGGAAATAAAAAATGTGACTATAGTCCTCCTTTAATCAATTTTCAGTTATCGTTCATTCCTACGTGCTAAACAACTATAAGACTCCCTGAGCCTGAAAAAAAATCCAGCTTCAGAAGCTCCGTAAAATCTGTTCCTATTTATATGTATTCAGTGAATTTTATGGTTTTTGAACCTTCCCATCAATCCCATAATTCCAGAGCGCGTTGTCAACCTATTCCACTATTAGACATTTCCTCACACAGACATTCTCTAGCAGAGAAAGAAATTCAAATTTCGCGCCTACCCTGCTTTATTTCAATAGAGCGCGCTAACAGACGAAAAAAAAAGTCAAACTTTGAAAAAAAAGTCCGTTTCAGAAGCTCCATAAAACCTGATACTATTCTCAATTATTCAATGCTCCTACGTCAACATTTGTTAATTTTTCACCAACCCACAAACTCCATTGGAGCGCGTTTTTAGCCAATTCCCACTTTGAGACCCCTCTCCTACATACTTCCGAGACTTCTGGTGGAATAAGAAATTTGAATTTCGCGCCAGCCCCAGTTTTTCCAATAGAGCGCACTAACCGATGATAAAACACCTAATACTTTGAAAAAAAAAAACATTCAGTTTACAAAAACCTGTTATGATTCTCGATTTATTAATTTTCCATCCACACTCGTTTGTTTTTCAAATTTCCCGCCATTCCATAAATTTGATCAGAGCGCACATTCAACCTAACGCGGTTTCGAACGCCCTCTCCTAGAGATCTTTTCTGTTGGAATATGAAATTCAAATTTCCCGCCAAATCTAGCTTATTACGATGGAGCACGCTATCATGCAAAAAAAAACCTTGAAAGCGAAAATAAGCTTCAAAAATTCTCCGTTTCAAAAACTCCATGAAAGCTGTAATAATTCTCGGTACAATAATAAACCATTAAAAAATTTCAAATTTCCCGCCATCCCCTTAATTCCATTAGAGCGCGTTTCCCCCTCTAAAAAATCCCAAAAAAAATCTCACTTAAAATCATCGATGGCTCTCTTCATGAATGCGACACAATCGGGCCAATTCTTCTCCGTATACTCATTTTTTCCAAATTGAAAATAGTCTTCAAAAGTGATCCGTTTTTCGGGCTGTTGACATGTGCCACGTGGCAAATTGATAGAGAATAAAAATAGAAAAAGTAGTAGAAAATTGGTCATTTTGATAGTGGTTAAGTGACCCCAGATTGTTGAGAAGAATAAGAAGAAGAGCATCTGGCGTTAGTGTCTGTCTGTTGGAGGGAGGGTCAAGGCGAGAGAGTATAGAAATCAAGGAGGGCGTAGAGAAAAAGACGGAAAAATTACACAAATCTTATAGGTCAGAGTGCTCCAAACGCACAATATTAAACAAAAAACTATCTTTATGATGACTAAAAATACACACAAATACAAACCCGAATCTCTTTTTTAGACTCGATAAAATGGAAATTTCAAAAAAAAAAATTGAGCGGGAATTCAAAAAATTTTCAAAAAAAAAAATCACAATTCAAATCAAATTAATGAGGTTTCGGCACGTGTCCATCCACATAAAAGTTGCGTGTCATTGTCGGAAGGGTTACCGTAATTCCTTCGAGCTCTTTGGTGAGAATAATTTGGCAGCCGAGTCGAGAGTTGTCTTTGAGGGCGGGCGCCTGGAATGAAAAAGGGGCGGAGTTTAGGACAGGGACTTGATGGGAAATAGGCTGGAAATGGGTTGATTTTGGGGCTGCAACGGCCCATTTTAGGCCTTTAAAGGACGAATTTAGACCTGAAAAAGCTCAATTTAGGCGTAAAAAGGCCCAATTTAAATATAAAAAAGACAAATTCAAACCTAAAATGGCCCAGACCTAAATAGGCTCAATCTAGGCCAAAAATGGCCGAATTAGGAGAAAAAAAAATCAAATTCAGGTTGAAAATACCTTATTTAGGACTACGAAGGCTTAATTCAGGCTTAAAATAGCCTAATTTTCAGTCTAAAATGGCCTGATTTTAAACCAATATAGCTCGATTTTGGGCTAAAATGTCTGGATTTTTTGCAAAAATGGCCGACTTTAGGACTAAAAAGGCCTAGTTCATGTGTAAAATGGCCTGATTTTAGGCCAAAACAGATTAATTTTGGGCTAAAATGTCTGGATTTATTCGCTAAAATGGCCGACTTTAAGGCAAAAAATGCCTACTTTAAGACTAAATAGGCCTAGTTTAGGACCGAAACGGCATCTTTTAAAGCCTGATTCAGGTCTAGAAGAGTCAATTTTGAGATGAAAATTGGCTGAAAATAGGCTTGAAATGGCCTAATTTACGTCAAAAATGACCCAATTTGAGTCTAAAATGGCCTAATTTAGGGCTAAAGCGGCCTAAAACACCCTGAAAACCTCGAAAACTGGTCTAAACTTTTCCGATTTTTTCTAAATTAAAAAAATTTTTGAAATTCCCTACCATATCCAACATATCATCCTCCTCTTCCAACGGCTCTGGAAGCTTATCCGAATACGCTGGATCCACATAAACATGGCATGTGGAACACGCCAGAGACCCCTCACAAGCGCCCTCCATTTCGATGTCGTACCTAAAAAAAATTGGAAAAAAATTCAAATTTTTCATTGAAATCCCCTTGCCTATGCGCCAAAAACATCACATTATCGCCGACTTTTCCGCGAATTTTTCGCTCCGTTCCGTCCCGTAACACGTAGGTAATATTGACCACTTCATCCTCACTTTTTGGGTCCTAAAACACAAATTTTTTGTTTTAACTTCGGTTTTCCAGTTATCCAGGCCTACTTCATACTCAAAATCGCCAGTTTTCAGCACAAAACTCGTCGAAATCGGCCGAATTTGAGGTGTGAATCTGTTTTTGGCAATTTCCATCGGAAATCTCCCGAAATTTGAGATTTTTGTGGCTCTCATCGCTAATCGAAGCACTGTTGACATTTTAAGAGCTGAAAATGGGAAGAAATTGCGTAAAAATTGCGAAAAAATCAATTTTTTATGATAAAAATTGATAAAAATCGAGCAAAGAACAAAAAATTGCATAAAAACGGAAATTGCGTCAGCGAATCTAAAAAGGCGCTAGGAAACTCTGCGTCTCTTTTCTCTAACACGTGTCAATGGAGCGCGCTTGCTTCTCTCCCGCTTTTTTTCTGTTTTTGTTTTTTCTTCGATTTCCTTCGTTTCTAACCGATTTTCTCCGGATTTTTCGTTATTTTTAGCACATTTTTTAAATTTTCGATAAAATAAATTAATTTTCTCAGGTAAAATGACAAAAAAGAACAAGAAGAAGGGACAAAAGTCGGCGCCGGAGAAGACGGCGGCCGAGCAAAAAGAGAAAGAGGATGAGGATTTGGATATGCTGGAGGATATAAAACGAGACGAGGATTTGTACATTTCCGAAAGCGATGTTTCCAATATTTCAAAGTATGGAGTGGGAGAAAAATGGGTGAAAATAAGGGAAAAATAAAAAAAAAAAGAGAATTCGTTTTTTTGTCCGAAAAATCGAATTTGATGGATTTCCGCTGATGAAAGCTTAGAAACAAGGGGTTTTCGGCAATAATTTTGCTGAAAACATCTCAAAATCGCGAATTAAAAAACGAAAAAAAAATGTGTACTCATTTTTTCTCATAAAAAAAATTTTTCTCTGTTTCGGCCATAGTCGGCACCGGGAAAAATTAAATTACCAGCTAATTGACGCTGAAACCATCAAAAAATCATTTTCGAAAAAAACGTTCCCTCAAAAAAATTTTGAAAAAACTTTTTGTTTGGTCATTTTTTCGATAAAAATTTATTATTTCTAGCGGTTCCCGATGGTTGAAAAAAGCAGAAAAGTGACTAAAAAGTGCTAAAATTGAGAAAAATTTACCTTTTCACATTTTCGCATCATTGAATTTTTGAAAAAAGTTGAAAAACGTTTTTTTCTTTAGAAAATTGCTATTTTTTTTAGCAAAAATCCAGGTTTCGAATTCCAAAAATAAAGATTTCTCGTGAAAAACCCGCACGGAAACGTTCAGAATCCGTTTTTTTCGATAAAAAAAATTTCGCGAAATTCAAATTTCACTTTTTCTGAAAAAAACTTCATTCAAAAAAATTAAAATTTTTATCTTCCCGCCAAATCAACCCCAAAAACCTCCTCCAAATCTTTCAGCTTCATCCGCACCACCAACAAATCGTTCAACTCCCTCGGCAACACCGTCGTGGCCACCTTCAACAATCGTTGCTCTCTGGCCATTCTCCACGCCCTGATAGCCCTTTTCGACCTGGATTCAACAGACCGGGAAGACGTTATTAGGCGTCTAAATATCATTTATATCGTATGGCGGCTACCAGATTTAGAGCAAAATCTTCGTTTGAAACCAACAAAAACGATGAGTGACGTGTATACTCACCCGTTTGCCACGTTTCTTTTCTATGCTGAGCAATTGGAAAAACACGTTGTGGAAGCCACTTTGGCTCGAATTATTATCACAAATAATGTCAGTTGTATTGAGAAGCTCACCGCACCGGATTTTATTCAAAAAGCCAATTCTCTGGATTTGCATTCGGTTGATCGGGAGGCGTTTATTAAATGGTCCGAATTGAATACGGATCATTGGCCTGAAATTACAGAGGAAATTGTTTCACTTTCCAAAGCAATGCGAGAGTTGGGATGGTAAGTTTTGGGGTGGGAAATGAACATTTGAGGGTAAACCTCGAAAGAAAATTTAAAAAAAAAACGGTAAAATTGGACTTTTTTCTGTCAAATTTCGAGCATTTTTTCACTTAAATTTTCTCTTGTGTACTTTTTTTCAGGGTATCGTATAAGTCATTTCGTTGTTTTCAGCCCAAAAAAACGAGACAGTTTCAGCTCCAGAAAATCAGGTTTTCGGCAAAAAAGTCATACTTTTTTGAAGCCAATCACATCGTTTTCAGTAGTTTTTTGTTCTTTTTTTCAGCGATTTTCAGCAAAATTTTGAGTTTTCAACACTGTTTTTTAAACAAATTATTTTTTTTTCAAATTTTGTAGATATTTCATCGTTTTTTGGCTCATTTCTATCAAATCACTGTCGATTTTCGCTAGAAGCAGCTGAAAATTACTGCTCATCTAGAAATTTTGAGAAAAAATCCGTTGTTTTGAGCTGAATTCTACTCGGGATCTCATCGAATGTCTGGTAAAAAATCTCTCTAAATTAACCGATTTTTTTCTAAAAATACTCAGAAAACTGGTTTTTTCATTTTTTTTTTTTTTTTGGACAGAAAAAATCCGTATTTTTCTATCAAAAACAATCATTTCGACGATTTTCGCTGTCGAATTATGCTCGCACTCAATGTCAAACTCTAAAAATTGAAAAAAAATCCGATTTCAAAGTGCTGAAAATCAGACGCGAAACTCGGAAAATGCTCAAAATTTCAACAATTGCTGTTATGAAATAACTGAATCCACAAAAAAAATCGTAAAAAAGGACCGATTTCGACTTAAATTATGCCGGAACTCAAACACTGCAAATAGCAAAAAATCCGATTTTGGAATGCTAAAAATCCGACGCGAAACTCTGAAAATGCTTAAAATTTCAGCAATGTCTGCTATGAAAAAAACTGGACCCACAGAAAAGTCACCATTTTATCATGAAAATCACCCAGGACCCCAACCACTATTAACTCCAAACCCTCTTCTTACCCCTCTGAAAGTTACAGCGAACGAAAAGAACATGAAGCAGGAATGGCGGAGGCATTCTATCCATTGGTTCATAATGCTCCAACAATGCTTCCACCTCGAATGGCTCCACTTCATAATGAGGATCCAATCATTAAGGATTATCAAATGAAAAAACGAGATGAAAACGAGAAAGAGGCCATATCAGTCATTTATTCATTATCAGCTGGTGATGATATGCAGAAACGACTGTTGGAAGCTTTTCAGAATTTGGGACCAAGTAAGTTGGGATTTCGGCAAAATTTTCAGCATTTTTAACTGAAAATGTGCTGAAAAACCAAAAATTCAAACTTTTGGTCAAAAAAAAAAGAAAATATTTTCAGCGAACTCTGTCATTTTTCAACCCAGTTTAGCTATTTTTTTTTTCAAAAATGAACGTTTTTGATTTTCAGCAATTTTCAGCTAAATTTCAGCTAATTTTTTAGCGTTTTTACCTGGAAAAAATGAGCTGAAAATTCTGAAAATTCAAACTTTTTTTTTTGAAAAAGCGAAAAATTTTTTGAGAAATTTTCTGGCAAAAAAAGCTGAAAATTAATCGTTTCTCTGGCTAAAACTCGCTGAAAGACATTTATAGGAAATTTGAAAATTTTGATGTAAAAATTCCCATTTCCAGTCATTTTTCAGCCAATTTCAGCAAAAAAATTGACTTTTCCAGCACAAAAACAGCCATTCTACTGGCTTTTCAGTAATTTTTCCTTATTTTCAGTCGTTTTAAAAAAGTTTTCTTATTTTCAGCCGTCGACGAGTATCAAACTGCGATCAACAGTGAAATGACACCGGAAGAATGTAAGGAAGCACAAGAAAACAGCAGAAAACTGATAAAAATTGGTGGAAATTAATGAAAAAAGTATCAGAAAGCGCTAAAAATCCATAACTGCTGAAAAAATTTCTTGAATTCTCAGACAAAAATCGAAAAAAAAACTAAGTTTTTCCGGCCAATTTTTTTTTCGAAATTGCATTTTTAGTCCATTTTCGACCTGAATTTTGGATTTTTCAAAACGGATTTCTCGCCATTTTGCGCTCCCAAAAATTCATGAAAATAACGAAAAAATTCATCCAAAAATTCGTTCGAAACCGGCCAAAAATCGGTTTCAATCCTCAAAAAAATGTGTTTTTGGCTACAAATCTCAATCATTTTACTTCATTTCTCAACGATTTTGACTTACAAATTTCTGAATTCTGACTTTTTTTTTCAGAGAGAGAATTTTCAGAAAATTGACTTTTTTTTCTTCAATTTTCAATCAATTCCCGTCTTTTTCCATCAATTTTCCCTCATTTTCACCCCCAAACCCCCTTTTTCCCTTCCTCAAAACCTTTTTTTCTTTCAGTAGAAGAATCATCGCGAGTCATCACCCTGGAAGGTGATATGTCAGAATCCTCCGAATCCGAAGAGGAAATCAGTGATTCAGATGAGGATTCAGAAGCAGAAGCCGAGGCGAAGTTCCGTGCAATGACCGAGATGAAAAAAGAAATTGAATTGAATGATAAAGTTGTCGAAGGATGTTGTAAGAGAATTCTCGATGGATCCACGTTGACGTAAGTTTTGGAGAGGAAATTGAGGCTGAAAATGAGGGAAAGTGACTGAAAAAAAGCCAATTTTGACCATGATTTCAGCATTTTCAGCAGAATTTACCCCTAGATTGAAATAGCTTGAAATAACCAGAAATTGAAAAAAATTTGTTTTTTTTTTTCAAAAGTTTACTTTGGAACTAGCGGGAAAAGGCTCAATCTGGAGCCAAATACGCTAAAAATGACCAAAATTTGCCTGTTTTCCCTGAAAAAACAATCTTAAATTGGCTGAAGTACGGTCGATTTCGACTTTAATTCCAGTTTTTTCAGCAAAATTAACCCCCAGCTGGAAGAAGCCTGAAAATAGCCAAAAATTAATAAAAAACGGCTTTTTTTTCCAAGATTTCCCTCGAAAAAAGCGAAAATGAAGCTTATTTTGAAGAAAATTTCACTGAAAACTACCATAAATGTGGTTTTTTTTTGCGAAAAAAGCTCTGAAATGCCAATATTTTGACCATTTTCAGCATTTTCTGTCTTATTCTCTTCGACATTACCCCGAAAACAGCTGAAAAGCCATCAAAATCGCATAATTTGGTGCAAAATGAGCTGAAAACGAGCTGTTTTTGCTGAAAAACGGTCATTTTTGACTATAATTTCATCATTTTCAGCTTCATTTTCCCTCCTCTTCCACCCCTAATCTTCCCTATTTTCAGCTCATCAAAACTGGAAGTTGCCATTCATTTCGTTCGAAAAACGCCGTTCATCCACCCTCAAATGCTTGGTTTAATCAATGCGGCGGCTCAAGATGAAACCCTCATTTCGTGGTGTCGAACGAATCCGAAATTCGCCGCCGAATTCATGTGTCGACATGCTCAAACGGATTATCACGATTGTTGTGATTTGTTCAAAAAGTGGGTTATTTGGTTGAGATTTGGGGGGTTTTGGTGCTGAAAAGCGTGGAAAAACGTCATTTTCAAGAAGAAAATCTGAAAAAAGCTGAATTTTTGATTGAAAAATCGCCTAAAAACGGATTTTTTAGCATCAAATTTAGCCAAAGTATGGTGCTTTTTGAAAAGCGATCCTGTCAAAAACTTGCTGAAAATGGCTTGATTTTTACCGAAAAGCGTGATTTTTTACTGGAAAAAAAATGGAAAAAACCGAGTTTGCAATAGAAAAATTAAAAAAAAAACAACCAATTTTTAGCTCAGAAGTTCGAGATTTTATCAGAAAATTTTCTTAAAAAACTGTGTAAAAAAGAGATAAGAAAAAGCCGGAAAAAATTGTGCTTTTCTGGTTGAAATTAACAAAAAAAGCCCCGAAATCGATCTAAGAATGTTTTTGTTACACATTTTTCATACAGGAGTTTTTTTTTCCCGAAAATTTCACAGCAAACACCTGGACTTTCAATACAAAAAAAACGCGATTTTCAGCCTGAAATTCGGTCTGTTATTGCATTTCCTGCTTAATTCTACATCAATACCCCTGCCTAAAACCTGTATATTTCCAAATCCCTAAAAATCTCTGGAAACTGCTCCCTTTTTTTGTGAAAAACTGGCTTTTTGGTCTAAAATTGCCTCGAAAACCTCATTTTCAGCATCAAAATTGCTATTTTTGGGGCATAACCCCTCTGAAATTGCCATTTTCAGCTTGAAAATCGCTCTTTTCTTTCAAATTTCTCATCCCCAACACCCCCAAAACACCCACTCTATTTTCAGATACCTCACCATCTCGGAGAACTTCGCCACTGTCCTTCCATCATTTGAATTCGTTGTAAAGATTAGTTCAGAATTCAAAGCAATAAAGAGATTCACTGCGGATCACAAGGAATGTGTGCTGAATTTCGTTCGAAACGCGTTGAAAAATGTGGAAGAGGCGAAACAAGTCGCAGCACGATCTGTTCGATTGGTGGCAATGTTTATTATTAAATTACTTCAAGCTGATATTCTCACTGTTAATGTGAGTGATTTTGAGGGGGAGAAAATAGGAGAATCAGGGATTTTTGGCTGGAAATTTGACGGAAACTGTCGCAAAATTTGTGTGTTTCAGCGCCTGAAAAGCCTGGAAACGGCTCAAAAACTCATAATGAGCTTTTTTCTACGATTTTGAAAAAAATTTATGTACTGAAAATGGTACTTTTCACCAGGAGTTAAAAGTCATTTTGCTTTAATTAATCCCCCGAATTTAAGCTTTTTCAGCTCAAAATTGTGATTTTAACCTTAAAATATGCTGAAATTTGTGTTTTTTATTCAAATTTCCTTCAAAAAACACTTTGAAAAGTTTTCATTCAGAAGCTGGAACCACCTGATTTTTTAAGTTTTCAGCATTAATTTCAAAGTTTGAATTGCGGAATTTAATTTGTTTTTATCACGGAAATTTCAGTTCAAAAACTACGAAAAAATAGTTGAAACACTGAAAATTTCCCGGTTTTCAGCAAATATTTGTATGAAAATCTGAAAATTTGCACTAAAATCGCAAAAATTGAAGTTCAGCAGATCAGAAATGACTGAAAAACGCTAATGACTGAAAAACAAAAATCCTAAAAATTCATTTTCCGGCTCAAAAATCTAGAGTCAAATCAAAAATATCCTTCTGAAATGGAAAATTCGATCCAAAAAATGTCATTTCAAGCTCAAAAAGATGAAAATTTTTTTTCCAAAAAAAAGGGAAAACTTCAATAAAAATTTGCTGAATTTCGACAAAAAAAATACCCCAAAAAGTAAAATATAGACCCTAAAAAAGTCCCAAAATTATGAAAATCTAGACCTAAAATCCTGAAAGTCCCCCTTCAAAACCACCCCTAACCCATCCCTCTCTCTTTCCAGGAAATCGCCTCATTCGTCAAACCATTCTGCTTAAAATTCTCGGAGAATCGTGATTGTACCACTCTCTATCAACACATCACTGATATTCAATCCGGCAAAGGAACCATCGAAGACCTTCGTTCATCATCTCTGACGTCATCATCATCATCGACGACTACAACCGGCGGCACCGGGGGAACGCCTTCAATGATGACAACGACGACGACGACGACGTCGGTGAATACGAATGCCACGTCGACGACGACAACGACTACAGTAATCAAACAGTGCGGTCCGGCTGTGATTAAACAGACGTCGAAGAAAGTGGTCCTTTCGGTACGTAGAAGAAGTCCTAATTGATTGGAAGAGACCTCCTCTATTACAAGGGCACCCCATTTACTTTACAGTTCAAAAATCCATATGCACATCATTAAAACTATATATTATTGCGCTATTATATTCCTATATATTCCCAAATCTATCCAATTCAAAAATGCTATCAAAAGTGAGTTTTTAAGCATGATCTTTGGTTTTGTGGCTTTTTTAACACTGATTTCTTTGGCTGTAAATGGCTGAAAATCCCTTCAAAATGCACCATTTCTCTGTAGAGCGCACTAGCTGCCTATTTTGTGTTGTCAAATATTTGCACTATTACCAAAAGCATGCTTGCACATCACTTTTCTAATCCAAAAGGTCAGAAAAAAATTAACCAGAAAATGCCAGATTTAGAATGGTTTTTGGGCTATTTTGGTCCGGTTTATGAGCTCATATTTGGCCTGAGATGGACCGAAAAAGTCTGATGATTGCTTTGAAGTTCCACATTACTTTGGAGAGGTTTTAGGCCCAAATTGGTCCGGATTGTCATATTTTTGAACCTTTTTCCAGCCCAGAAGGCGGCGTTATGTCCTTCCAAAACTTTCCCTTGCCAGAACTGTCCCTTATCAGGACGGTCCCGTCTCAGAACTCATTAACCATATCAGAACTGTACTGCATCAGAACTGCCCTCTTTCAAAACTGTCCCGTATCAGAACTGTCTCTTATGAGAACAACGAAATTCCCACGTGAGAAAAAAATTGTCAGTTCTGATGCGGTAAAGTTCTGATAAGGAACAGTGCTGATAAGGGGCAGTTTTGATGTGAGACAGTTCTGATATTGGGTACGGTTCTGATACGGGCGAGTTCTAGTTAGGGAAAGTTCTGATAAGAGACACGGTTCTATAAAAAGTCCAACCTCCCAGAGTGCTGACAATATACCTTTTACCATGACCAGTTTTACAGGCCGGAATAAGTGTTTTTGAGCTCATTTTAGAACCAATAGTTGGATTAGACCAAAGCCAAGAATAAGGCTGGACTAATTTCCAAGAGTTTGACCCCATTTTCTAACGGTATAAAAAACCTTCTAACTATTTTTGCCTTCTCTAAAATTTCAATGCGACCTGGACCAGTTGGGCCTTTTTAGCCTGCAAAAATTACAATGGTTTGGGACGTTTATTTGGTAAAAAAAAGACTCAAAATGTGGCTTGGTCCGTTCAGAAAGTGAAAAAAAGCAGGGCTCTGCACACCCAAATCCGCTCGAAATTCAGTCAGTTTTGGCTCATTTTACTTCGGTAGAAATATAAGTTAGCCTAGACAAATCAATAAAAATACTGCACTTTTCGAAGTTAAAAAAATCTGAGAATGAGCTAAAAATAAGCTAAAGGAAAAAAGCCAGCCTAAACCATTCCAAAAACCTCAAGAACCCTCCTACATCGTGCACCCAAATCAATCCCAAACAACCCCTAATTCCCTTTTTTTTGCAGGCAGGCCAGGCAGTCCAAATGAAATTCCACACGAGAGCATTCCAACACCCGCAATTCCAAGCTCCGCCCCCAATAAATCCGAAGAAAAGAGAGAAGAAGATGTCCCGGCTGGAGCAACTAAAAGCTCAAAAACGGAACGCCACGCCCCCTCCGCCCTCTTATCAATGTAATCATCATCATCGGGTCTACACGTCGGGAGAGGATTTTGCAAGTACTGTCATAGAGCTGATCGACGGCGAGGAAGAGATTCTGACGGATTCTGATGAGGAAGAACAGCCGAGACTTGTTCTTAAAACTAGTGCGAGTGATGAG
This sequence comes from Caenorhabditis doughertyi, assembly GCA_963572265.1. Lineage (NCBI taxonomy): Eukaryota > Metazoa > Nematoda > Chromadorea > Rhabditida > Rhabditidae > Caenorhabditis > Caenorhabditis doughertyi. The sequence goes on along the minus strand of OY751556.1, from coordinate 23,607,830 downwards.
AAAGATAAGAAAAAAGATGAGAATGATAAGGATGATGGCGATCAGAAGCCACCAGAACCATCACAACCTATTCCTGTATGATTTGCTCTTTTGGAATTTTTTTTAAACTTTTTCCGGGTCCTCTCTTTTTTTTTGTGTAGAAATATTTATTATTCTTTTTTGGGTTTCTGTTTGTATTTGTACATTTTTTTCTTATTTTTAGGTGGGTTTTTGGGGGATTTTTTAGAGAGATTTTGGCTGAAAATGGACAATTTTTGAGTCTTTGAGCCTGAAAGGAGACTTTTTTGAGCTGGAAATGGCTGGAAATCTTTTTTGAAAAACCAAATTATTAAACCGAAAGCCATTTTTTTTTTTGGAGTTTTAGCCTGAAAAATTGACCTTTTTTGGCTGAAAATAACACTGAAACCCATCAGACTTAAGAGACTTTTTAGCGATTTTTTTCTTTTCTTTTTCGACTGAAAATATCTGAAAATTTTCTATTTTTTTTTGGATTTTCAGAGAAATTACAGTTCAAAAAAACAAAATTATTTTTTACTTATTTTGAGCTGAAAATGGCGGGAAAATCCTCTGAAATTTCAACATTTTTCACCAAAAAAAGTCCATTATCAAGCCTAAAAAACCAAAATTCCGAAATTTTTTTGATATGAAAATTTGTTTTTTTTTACTGGAAACTGCTTAAAAAATCCTTTAAAATTTCCCCAAAAATCACCCTTTTTCCACTATTTATTTTCCATTTTTCCCCCAGAAGCTCCGCCCCTTTTTCTCTCCCCAAGCCCCGCCCACTTTTCCTCCCCTTCTCCATCGTATTTCTTCTCAATATCTTGACACAATATTTCCACTCTATTTTCACAGAAACAACAGCAGTGTGTATTTGAATCTCCCGCCCCGACCACTTTTTTTTTCTTAATTTAAGCCCCGCCCATTTTTCTGAAAACAAGCCCCGCCCCCCTCATTCTCCACTTTATCTATTGTGAGCCATTTTGTGTCTGTCTGAAAAAAAGTGTGTGTTTTTACTGTTTTTTTTTTTGAATTCAAATTTCATTTTCCCAGCTGTTTTTAATTCAAAACTTTACCGCTTTTTTTTTCTGGGGATTTCCAGACAAAAATTTCAGACAAACTGGAAAAAAAATTTCCAGAAAAATCCAAAATTTTCAGATGGCCACGCCCACTTCGTCTGGTGGAAATACCACTGGAATTTCCTCAAAAAATTCGTGTCTATTTCTGGATTTTTTGATTACTCTACCACAAAAAGATCGTCAACGATTGCTCCAAAAACCGTCTTGTTGTAGGTTTTTAGCTCCTCCTTTTTGGAAAAAAGGGGCGGAGCTTAACATGGGCGTGGCCTGAAAAAGAATTTTCAGCTTTCTTCATATACCGTATGCTGCCGCCAATTGCACAACAAATCACGATTCAATTGATTTGGAAGGGATGTTTTCCGTACGTGAAGATTTTGGAATAAATTGGATTAAAAATTTTTTTACAAAAGCCAAAAATTTTTGAAAATTTGAGAAGTTTAGAATCTGGAATTTTTCCACTTTTTTACCCGAAAATTTGGAAACTTTGCAAAAAGATAAATCAGAAATGAAAAAAAAAAGATTTTCAGCAATTTGAAATTTGGCTGAAAATCAGAAATTTTTGGATTTTTTCTGTGAAATTTCAAAAATTTTGTTTAAAAAATATATACAAGAAATCAAAAAAAAGAAACTAATTTCAAAAAAATAATTTCCAGCGATTCGAAATTTTGCGTAAAACAGGCATGCCGCCAGCCGGGCGCTTTCGAAGCGGAGCGAGGCAAGCGGGAGGAACGTGTGGGGGGCGAGAGAGAGTGCCAAAGTGAGAGAGCGCAGAGAAAGGGCGAATTCACTATACCGCGTTTTTCTCAGCCAGTTTCGGGAATTTTCAAATTCTGATTTCAGAATCCGATTCAGAAAAAAAAACTGAATAAGGACATATAAAAAATTTGAAAATTGAGAAAACACAGTTTCGGTTAAATGCTTTTTTCTCGATTTTTTACGAATTTTCAAAAATTTTATATGTCCTTATTCAGTTTTTTTCTCTGAATCGAATTCTGAAATCAGAATTTGAAAATTCCCGAAACTGGCTGAGAAAAACGCGGTATAGTGAAGGCGCTGACACACGCGACGCACCGTCTGACTGCGGAGCGTTTCTCTCGCACTCTCTCACTTTTGCACTCTGCCTCTCCCCCCACATGTTCCTCCCGGTCGGCAGGCGGGAGGAAGATTGTCGCGCGCTCAGCGCTACCTGGCGGCATGCCTGGCGTAAAATCGAAAAGTCTGGAAATTGTTGGTCTAAAAATGTTCTAAAAATTTTCAAATTAGATCCGAAAATCCTTCAAAAAAACTCTAAAATCCATCAGCTTTCCTGTCCGAAATTTTCAAAAATTGGCTGGGATTTCAGACAAAAATTTTTGACCCACCAAAAAAAATCTCAATTTTTCACTAAAAGTAGAAACATTTCGAATTTTCAGCCAAATCTGAAAGTTTTCAACCAGAAAAATAAAATTCCTTCAATTTTTTTCATTCATCAAAACCCCTTTTTTCCAGAAAAGCCGACGACGTGGAAGTGACAAAATCGATAGAGGATCAAGTGAAACTATTGGAGGATTTGAGTATTGTTCGGAGACAAACCGATGGAAAATTGGTCATTGATGTATAGTTTTTTGCCATTTTTATACTGGAAAATCTGTGAAAATTGCGGTTTTGACTTCAGAGTCTAGGTTTCCGGACCAAAATAGCTCCAAAAATGAAAAAAAAATCAAAATTTCAGTCCTTTTGCTGGTTTTTCGGCTAAAAATCACTGAAAATTGGCATTTTGAGACCAAAAAATCGTCTTTTTCAAAACTGACATTTTCAAACATTTTCAGCCAAAATTCCCTCATATTTTCAGAATGACTACAAAAAGTCGTATATGTACGCAGCAATGATGGGAGCAACGAGTATTTCGAGTCTGGTTTTGGAAACAAATGAAGAGAAACGACGTGGAAAAGATGTTGAGAAGAAGGCTGTCGAGAGATGGGATTGTATTTTGAGGTAAGTTTTAGAAAGACTTATTTCAGATTATAGCAGCCTTGAAATTCCAGCTCAAAAACGGAAAAAATCTGAAAATTTCAGCCAATCCTAGAGTTTTCCCTTTCCGTCCAAAATTTGAAAAAAACGGAAATTTTTTTTCATTTTTGGAATCAAAACTATCCATTGTCTTATTATGTGGCTGAAAATCTTAAAAATCCGAAAAAAATATTTAAAAATTGAAAAAAAAATCTGAAAATCTGAAAAAAAAACTTTCAGTCCAACGCTAAATTTTAAGCGATTTTCAGCCATAATCCCCCAGCTCATCATTTTAAATAAAACACGCTAAAATTGAAAAAAATTGGTCAATTTTTGTATCGAAAATCTTCATTTTCAGACTATTTTCAGCCGTTGTAATAATTTCCGATATGAATTCATAGATGCATTTTTTCAAAAAAAAAAACATCTTTGAAAAACAGATTTTCAGTTCAAAATTTACGGTGATTTCCAGATCGATAACTGAGAAAAAAAATTTCAGTCAAATTGAGGATAGTCCAAGTTAAACTTTTTGGCTCAAAACTCGGAAAAATAACTCAATTCGAAAGAAAATTTTTTTTTCTTTTAGGCCAAAAAATAGTAGAAATTTTAATTTTTCAGCACAAAATCTGCATGTTTAGCCATTTACAGCCTGGAAAACGCTAAAAATCTGAAAAACGAGCATTTTGTGAATCAAAAATCCTACTTTCTAGCTATTTTCAGTCATTTTCAGATACCTCGCCCTCCCATCCGAAGAAAATACTCAAGCAGTCTCCGAAACGACTCGAAACCTATTCAAAAAGGCGGAATTCACATCAGGAGATCAACGAATTGAAATCACAACCACTGGTTTTCAATTCCTCCTCTTGAGTCCTGTTAAACAAATGTGGACTTATGTCATCGAATATTTGAAATTGGAAATTAGTCATGGACAGGATATTGTTGAAGTCATTCAACCACTCATTCAAATCGTCTTGTTGGCTAATCGAGGTACAGTAATTGGGGAGATTTTTGGCAAGAATTTGAAAAATTTGAGTTGAAAATCTGTAAAATTGACCCGAAATTAGTAAGTGGAAATTTGAACATTTTCAGAAAATTTCAAAATTCCAAAAAAAGTTTCAAAAAATTTTGAAATTTCGAAACCAAGAAAGTTCATGTTGAGATAACTGTTATTCAGGTCAATTCAGACTAAAACTTCGAATTTTTGGCTTGAAATTCAGAGAAAAAAACGGCAAAAATGTAAAAATTGGATTTTCAGACGTTCCTCTAGATTCCAAAAAAAAAGAAAATTATTCGCTCATTTTTTCAAAGTTCAAGTTAATTTTTTATTAGGAAAAACAAAAAATTTTCTAAAAACTTTAAAAAAAACATTTTTGAAAAATTAATCAAAACAACAGAAAAATCTGTAAATTCGTAAAAAAAATTAGATTTTTACCTTTTTTGTTCCGAAAAATCTGGAATTTTCGCACTTTTTTTGCCATTCCTGCACATTTTCCGATTTGTTCTTTTTTTTTGAACCATAAAACTCAAGTTTTTTCGACAAAATTAATAATTTTCTAATGTTTTCAGAACAAAAAAATCTGTAGTTTTCGCGAAATTTTATAGTCAAAACACATTTTCAATAAAAAAAAATTTTTTTGAAAAAAAGTTTTCAAATTCTGATTAAGAATCCAGTGACCCTATTCTGATTATGAATTCTGATTAAGAATCCAGTGAATTTCATTTAGGTTTTAGTCAAAAAATTTGCCAAAAGTGACGAAATATCGAAAATCGGATCTTAAATCAGCTCCACCTCCCAGAGACAGTAACCTCAAAATAAGCTCCGCCCCTTTCTTCCATCTTACAAACGAAAACAGTTTAAAAAGTCTTGAGAACCGAAAATTCCAAATAGGCTCCGCCCACAAAAACACTTTCCAATTAGGCTCCGCCCGTTTCCCATCACAATTTGAACAAACAAATAGCTCCCCCCAGTCGAAATTGCAGGATTCAAAGCGGAAAAAGAATGTTATCAAATCGACGCGGATTGGACAATTCCACAACAAGAACTCTTGAATCATTTACGTGAATTGGGTGTGATTTTCATTCGAAAACGCAAGGATGGCGTCTTTTTTCTCACTTCTCTTTTATCACATTTGGCAACAAATGAGACGATTGATGATATCAGTGAAAAGGGACCATCAACTGATAAAAAAGCGGCTGCCTCGAATGGAAAAGTGATTGTGGAGACGAATTTTCGAGTTTATGCATACACTTCGTCGCTTCTTCAATTGGCTATCATTGCTCTTTTTACTGAAATGACTTATAGGTTAGTTGTCCTAGAAATATAGCTGAAAATGAGTTTTCACAAAAAATGTTTTTTTTTTAAAATTTTCTGTAATTTTTTTCAAAAAATTTTTTCCGAAGCTTTTTCAGGCAAAAAAAAATTTTTTTTAGTGAATATTCAGCTTTTTTCGAAAAGTCTCATCGGAAGTTTTCAAAAAAATTTTCTGTCCAAAAAATTTTTGAAATTTTTCTTTTTTTTTCGAATTTTTGGTCAGAAATTTTTTTCTAAAAAAATTCCGTTATTTCTTTTTGGATTTGTAGAATTTCTTCAAATTTTTTTGTAGCTGAATTTTGCAAAATATTGAGTGATTTTATTCAACTTTACAGAAAAAATTTCAAGAAAAAAATCTGAAATTTTCAGCATTTTTCTCCCCAAACCTGAAATTTTTATTTTCTAAAAATCTTAATTTCTTACGGCTAGTTTTTGATTGAAATGTTTTCTTACAAATTTGCCAAAAAACTTCAAATTTCAGAAAATTTGATTTTCTTTGAATCAAACTTTTTGTACAGTCAATTTCAAAAAATTCAAATTTTCCTTTTAAAAAATCAATCGCGCTCCATTGACAATCCCCGCCTTTTTTTTCAGATTCCAAGACATGTCAGTCGGAATGATCACTCGTGAATCGGTTCGAGGAGCCCTTCAACACGGTATCACTGCCGCTCAAATCATTTCGTTTCTTCGGGCAAATGCTCATCCACAATGTATTGCCACCTCGGGAACCATCAATTGTTTGCCCATAACGGTAAGATTTGAAAGCAAAAAAAATCTTGGTTTACGACGATTTTCAGTCAGTTTCAGCCATTTCTAGCCTGTTTCGAAAGAAAATATAGAACACTTTTTAGGTCGTTTCAGACCGATATCAGATCGATTTTGAGTAAACTTCAACCAGTTTTGAGATGTTTCGCGCGAGTCGAGACCGACTTGTTACCAGCTTTTTCGGAAGCATTTTCAGCCGATTCCAATCGTTTTTATTCCAGTTTGACTCTTTTTTTACCAGCTTTCAGCCAGGGAAGAGTAGTAAAAAAAAGATCGAAACAAGCTACAAAAGGACTTTGATAGGCTGAAAATTATACATTAAGTTGTGAAAAAATACACTCAAAACTGAATGAAACCGGCTGAAATAGACAGAAAAATGGCTCAAAAATTCGGCTGAAATAGGCTGAAACTGATGGAATTTTGAACAAAAATAGCTCAAAAACAAGCCGAAAACTGGTCGAAATATATCTGAAATCGATTGAAATCTGCCTGAAATTCCTTCAAAAAAAGACCAAACCCTCGTTTTTTCTGGGCCGAGATCCTCAGAAAATCAATTGTTTCACCAAATTCCGACCCCAAAACCCTCTAAAACCCCTATTCTTTCCAGGTCGCCGATCAGATCCGCCTATGGGAAGATGAACGTCGTCGTATGGATCTAAAAGACGCCTACATGTATTCTCAATTCGAATCCGAAGAAGAATTCCATAACGTCTGTGAATACGCGACAGCACGTGGCATCCTTCTATGGGCTGATAATCAACAGAAGCTAGTGATTGTGAATGAGGAAGGACACGAATATGTCCGGCAATGGTATAAGAGGGAGAAGACTAAAAACGATGGAGGATCCAATTAGATTTTTTGTGGACTTTTTTTGTTTTATTTTGAGGATGGATCTCTGGTTTTTTAAATTATTTTTCGGTTTTGGTGAATTAATTTTTTATTGGTAAAATAAATTTTGAGAAAAAAACATAAAAAAAAAGCCAAAAAAAAAAAAAAAATTTTTTTTCACAACAGAATTTTTCGCTGTTCATTAACTCCACAAGTTTCTAGGGTCATTAGGCATCGTTTCAAATGTATAATTGGGGTATCTCTGCTTTATCGATAGCCACGTGAAGCTTCCAAAAATATAGACATTGGTTGAGCTTTAGGGAAGCATAAGACGATGGTTATCACATGATTTTAATCAACCGTTTTGTTTTTCTGTGCTCCATTTCATATTTGAAGGCTCCAGTGCTCATTGTCCCACCCATCCATGGTATTTCGACCAGTGTGTGAAGCAAAGTTATTGGTCCTTTTCAAAAAGGAAACGACAACATTCGCTTTGTTATGTTTGAGTTTTCGCGGGTCAACTTCATTTCGCGGTAGGTTCCCCCTGAAAAGTTGTTGGTAAGTTTTTGGAGAATCGTGCAAAAAAAAAAGGAAAATATCGAAAGTTTTCAGTTTCATACTTCAGATAAAAGTGACAGCTCGTGTTCCAGTATTATTCTTTCGGAATATTACTCATAATTTTTTGCACTAAATGAAAACAAAGGAGCTTTTATCACGTAGGGACCACGATTTTCACAATGGATTCACTAAGAAATCTCCCTAGAAAATGGTACAAATCTGCGTAATTGTGAGCGGTAAAAATTGCGTAAATTGCTTCCCACGGATAACCCAGAAAGGAAAGCTGGAAGACTCGGTGCCTCGGTCCGGGGTCGCTGGAAAAGTCCAACAGTAACCACAGGCCGAGACTCCGACTCTTTCAGCTTCATTTCTCGGCCACGTCGATGAGTTATCCGTGGGGCGCACTTGGCGCAGTTTCTAACTTTTATGGTCAAAGAATCGCCGGAAACAGATTGATGGCCTAGAATCTGAGAAATGAACGAATTTCCATAACACCTTGTCATTCCGGTTTCATTTTTTGTTTTGGTTTCATGTCTATAGAGAAACAGACAAAATACGAACAGTACAAAAAAACGGAATGAAAAAAACCCCAAAAAAACTTGTACACTTTTGGGATTTTAGGCCATCATTCTGTAATTGTTTCAAACGACGTTTTGTTCCGTTTCGAATAGTTCTTGAGTCAAATCATAATGAAAAATTGTCAAAAGTGTAAAAAGTTTCTAGTTTCAAATTCGTGTAATAAATGGTTTAGAGCATGTGCTACTGTTTCGACATTCTTTTTTTCTCCAAATGTTCCCGTAGTATCTCTGCGTTAGAAAATGATGAGAGTCTTCTAATAAAGTGACCATGATTCGAGGAAGTTTATTGGGAAAAACTCTCAACGTAATCAGTCAGTTTTCAAAAAAATATATGAAATTTCATGAAAATTGGCTAGGCTAAGTATACATACTTACCGCATTGAAAACTCCCATTTTCAAATCCGTTCTTACACTTAACTCCGTCGATAATCTGGCAGAAGTTTCGCCTCTCCCAGCATAATTTGAAGTGTCTGAAATGGGGATTTTTCGTATATATATATATATAAATATATATATATATATATATATATATATATATATATATATATATATATATATATATATATATATATATATATATATATATATATATATATATATATATATATATATATATATATATATATATATATATATATATATATATATATATATATATATATATATATATATATATATATATATATATATATATATATATATTTGTGCTTTATATTCAATTTTCTGCTTATTTCTTGTGTCAGATCAAGACTAGTTTGCCTAGTATTCAAAAGAGTTTCATGTAACATAACCAAGAATATGAATTGGAATTTTTCGAAAGGAAACCCCTTTTTGGAAATTGACAATTTTTTAGGAATTTGTTGATTTTTATTGTTTTCCTAAAATAAAATTTCAGTTTCATATTCAGAGTTTTAAGTTCAACAAGTCCAAACCGGTTATTGTGTAGGACCAATTTTAAGCTGGATTTAACCCACCTTTTCAATTTTTTTAAATTCATCGCAAATGGATGAATATGTATGTATCTGATATTATAGAAAATCATAGAGAGCCCGAACAAAAGGGCTCAAAAAAGAGAAGAATGAAGGGTTGGAGAATCCATTGCCTTCCTGTAAAAGAGATAACTGTCTGGGTCTGTACTATTTCTTTTAATTTGAATTAATTTATTTGCATGTGCAAACAGATACGTGTCACTAACACGATGGGTTGTGACCAATCTTCTGTATTGATGACAAGAGATGACAATGGGTTACCGTTTTTGCGGGTTGATAAAGGTATTCAAAAAGTTGTTCAGGTCATGGCTATCACTCACCATACATAGTTTTAAAAAATTTGAAAAATGATGGATCACGGTAAACTTGATAGGAAATAAACGTGTACCCGATACCTGCGTCTTTCAGTTTCAAAACCAAGACTTTTTCTTCCAAAATTTTTTGTCGGGTTATTGTTCCACGCCTGGTCAAACAAAATTGATTAAAAAAAACCGTTGGTTTTTACGACAGAATGTTGAATCGGTGAAAATTTTAGGGAAAAATTATGTGTTTAAAAGTGCAACCGAATTCGGGATATGGAGCTTTACAGAAATAGGGTAAACGATGGGAGCAGAATTGATTGTTATTATGTATACTTGGGACATTCGTATCAGTTTACTGTTTCCCTCGTGTAATAATTTTATTTCTGAAAACTAAACTTGTTCTCACTACTGTCGATCGAAATAAAATGAGAGAAATTAATTTTGCGCCTAAGGGTAGTGGAGATCTGATTATGTACAAAAAGTGCAACTGGATTTAAAACCTGCGGTTTTTTTTTTCGAAATTCTCGATGTCTTATGACTAATGGGTATAATATTGACTTCCTTTTTGGTACCCTCACAACAGTAATTTTTTAAATTCGGTGGATTTCGAAGAAAATCGCGCATTGGCTAGCTTGAGAAAAAGTGCCAGTTTTTCATATTTATTTCGTCTAGCTACGAAATTCAGCAAAGAAATTGCAAAACCACTCACAGCTGCACACGGAACGCAAAGGCAAAGTTGAATTTAATTGATGCTGACATTGAATCTGAAAAAAAACTCGAAATGCCAAAATTTCAGATCTCGATATGACGTATCAACGTAACATCGACGATTTACTCTTCTAGTGGTTAGATTACTTGAGTAAATATAATACGGATTTTTAGAAACATACAATGTATATCCTCACGAATGCAGAAGCATTCTCGAAAACAACGCCTCCAAGAAACTGTCTCATCAATTTTTCATCTAATTTTTTTCTTCGAATTGGATGACAGTATTCAAAATCTGGAGGTTTTTTTCCAAGAAGCGTAATATAAATGGATTAATGGGTATTATATTGATCCTTCTAAGACTCTCGAAACAGTGATCTTCAATGCCGGAAATAAAATTTGTCACAGTGAATTTGAATCGTCGGAAGAAAATCGCGGATTTGCTCTGCTGGAGTTTGGTCAAACTCAATACGGCTATTGTTCTGGAAGAAAGTGCCAACCCCCGATAAACTCCAACGCTATGCACACTTTCAAGAAATTATTTACATTTCCACAATGAAGTAAAAAAATCAAAAGCAAAAATGTTAATAATGAACTTGGAAAAAACTCATGACCAAGATGAAAAAGACCAAGAAAAACACAGAGCAATCAAAAGACTTGGGTAAGTATGATGAAGACTTTCTGACCGAAAAGATATTTTCCTACGAATGCAAAATCTATGTGAAAAAACTACGCTTTCAAGAAGCTGTCAACTTCAACTGGTCGAAATTCAGTAATTTGTTCTTTTTGTTTGCTCATCTGCCGATTTTGAATAACCATCGGATTGATAAAAAGTTCTTTGAAATTCGTGTCCGCTCATTTGTCGGAAAATTAACAGAAAATTTGAAGAAGTTGTTAACGAAGAATTAAGAAATTATTCTTCATGTTCTTCTCCGGTTAATTGATGTTAGTTTATTTTATATTCACTGATAAAAGAACAAGCTAGTTTTTATAATCGGACATCGAATCGGTGAAAATATTAGGGAAATATTTTGCGTTTAGAAGTGCAACAGGATTCAGAATATGGAATTTTTTGGGAAATAAGGTAAACACTGCAAAAGTGATTGTTATTATACTTAGGACAACCATATCAGTTTACTGTTTCTCACTTGCCATAAGTTTATTGCTTAAAAAGCAACTTGTTTTTCACCAGATCGATATGAGATGGAAAAGATTTATTTTACGCCCATGGGGTAGTAGATTTCTCATTATGTACAAAAGTGCAACTATCTTCACTGAAAGGAGGACTAATGGGTATAATATTGTCTGCTTTTTTGGGACCTTCGTAACAGTGAAAATTGTCACCGTGAAATTGGAGAGTTGAAAAAAAATTGCGGATTTGCTCTGCTGGCTTGGGTAAAAATCTCGCTGTTGTTCCGGAAGAAAACGCCAATTTTTGATAATTACTAGCACTATGCACACGTTCAAGAAATTATTTACATTTCCACAATGAAGTAAAAAGTCAAAAGCAAAAGCAAATAATGCTAATGATGAATTTGGAATAGTCTCAATATCACGCAGCGAAGTACAGAGCAGTTGGAGCACTGGGTATGTATGATGAAGACCTTCTGGGACCGAAAAGATATTTTCCTACGAATGCAAAATCCATCTGAAAAAACTACGCTTCCAAGAAACTGTCAAGTTCAACTGGCCGAAAGTCAGTAATTTCTTCTTCTTCTTTCCATTTTCTTACAAATTTCTATGATCCTGCAAACTGTGGCAAGGTTTTCCATGTGGTTTTGGTTTTTTGTCTTTGATATAATCCCGAAATTCTCGATATTCTCACCAGTTTCACTTTCCAATTCACAGAGATTTAGAAATATAATGCAACGGAAAAAATTTGGTGGAACTGGGTTCGTCCGAAAAGAAAGTTTCAGTTTTTCATATTCTTTTTGACCACCCCGATGGCAGTAAAAACGTTGCCAACGTTACTTCAATAAGATGTTCGAGATTCAGTATAAAGCAAAAATAATGTTGATATTGAATCTAAAAAACTCGAGACCAAGCGATATACCGAGCAGTTGGACCGCTTATGTGAGTGAGATGAGGATATTATGGAACCTAAAAATATTTTTCCACGAATGCAAGATCTATCTGAAAAACTACGCTTCCAATAAACTTTCAAGTTTAACTGAACCAGAATCAGTAATTTGTTCTTTTTGTTTGCTCATCTGTCGATTTTGAATAACCATCGAATTGATAAAATATTCTTTGAAACTCGTGTCCGCTCAATTGTAGGAAAAATAACAAAAAGTTTGGAGAAGTAGTTAACGAAGAATTAACGAAAAATTCAGATTTATTTGAAACCGAAATGCTTGGAGAAACTATTAAAACTAAAAACGATTCGGAAAAATATTGAAAATTTGAAAAATTGTGGTAAACGAGAGCAGGGAGAGGGGGGTGGGGCACCGATAAACAGAAAAATAAATCAAACAAAACAAAAAAAGAACGAGATTGTTCTAATGGGATAGATTGGGAAAAAAAAAAAATCTTTGGGATAGATTGGGAAAAAAAGATGAAATTTGGGAGAAAAAGTTGGACTTTTGTGAAAATCTGGTAATTGTGGGAGGACAAATCGGACAATCAAAAAGGTATCGATGAATGATTGGAATGAATAATCAGATGATTCTCAACTATTCGAAACAAGAACTATTGAAAATTTGGAAAAAATTGGACTTTTGGAAAGAAAGTTGGACTTTTGGAAGGAAAGTTGGACATTGAAAAAAAGTTGGAAGTTGGGCAAGAAAGTTGGACATTTGTAAAAGGAGTTGGACATTTGGAAAAAAAGTTGGACTTTTTGGAAAAATTGGTAAATGGCGGAGGACAAAGTCATTGAACAATATAAAAAGTAAAGTAATTGGAATGAATGATCATAGGATTCTGAAACGGTGGAGATCGATGTTCAATTCTTAACAAACGATTTGTAACCAGAACTAACTGGAAAATGGAAAATCGGAAGTTGGATTGGAAGTTGGATTGGAAAATTGGAATTTGGAAAAAAAAAGTTGGACTTTTCGAAGAATATGGTAGATGGGGGAGAGAAAATCAGTGGTGGATCATGAAGAAAATCATTGAAAAAGCTGGAAGAAACAATCACAAGATTCTGGAACAGTGGAGAAAATTACAACTTAATAGAAATAGGCCGAATACATAAAAACCAGTCCTCGATTTCAAGGCATCCAATTATCAACTTGTTGAAATCATTAACGAGTGGCTTTCGTTGTTGGACGGTGTAAATGTTGGCGCAAGTCTCCGATTGTATTATTTGCACCCCATTGAACATTGCCAGGATTTGGGGGATCTTGAAGGAGACTTGGAAGTTGTTCTGAAAAAAAAGGTAATCACAATTTGATTTGGAAAATATTCAGAAAACTTACCTCTTCATCGTATTTAGCCAACATGAAGAACAGCGCGAAAGTGTCAGTAACTTCTAACAAGAAGTCCGCGGGCTTGAATCTCATGCAATGCTGATGACTTGGGATGTGCTCGTGGTCGGGTCTGCATGGCGACAAGGTTCTTAGAGAGTAACGATAGCGGATTCTCTGCGCCGCAGAAATTCCGTCCATAGCAACATCCACTGCGCCGTGCATTTGGCCGTGCAGTTGCATATAAATGAAAAAGGCGGCTGGTGGGATTTCGCCTTCCTCGCTGAAATCGTTGGTTGTTTTAAACCAAATTTTCATCAAAAAACCTACAAGACAGATAGGTCTGTTCCTCTTCGCAGCATTAGTTCAACACATCTCATTGCATCGGCCCTCAAAGCGGCATAAAGAAGAGTGTTCCCATTTGGAAGCTTCCAATGCGTTGGAGCTCCTTCTTTAATCAACTGCTCCACTTGTTCCCAATCTCCCTTTCTCACTGCTCGGGCATATTGCCTCTTGACAATCTCCTGAAAAGAAAAAAAATATCAGTGATTTCGAACTCATTGGTGTATACCTTGACGCTATCATGTTGAGGAGCTTGTTGAAGAGGAGCTTGTTGACGTCTATTCCGATTGCGAGCAGCGTCCCATTCCGGGGCAACCACGGCTGCTTCAAATTGGTCCTCAACGACTTCTTGGACGCCAGGCTCCACGCCTTGTTGCTCCTGATCGATTTCTTGCTCCATATCGAATCCTTGGACAGGCTCCACGTCTTCTTCTTCCTCATCAATTTCATGCTCCTCGTCGACGTCTTCTTCCTCATCGACGTCTTGCTCTTCATCGAATTCATCAACTAGCTCCAAGCCTTCTTCCTCCTCATCGATTAAATGCTCCTCATTGACTTCTTGCTCCTCATGGAGTTCTTCTTGAACAGGCTCTACGTCTTGCTCCTCATCGTCTTCTTGGGCTTCCGGCTCACCGTCTTCAACGTCGGCTTCATCTTGGTCCTTATCGATTCCTTGCTCCATAACGACTTCTTGGATTCCAGGCTCTACGCGTTCTTGTTCCTCATCAATTTCATGCTCCTCGTCGACTTCTTGTTCCTCATCGGCTTCTTGCTCTTCATCAACCTCATCAATTAGCTCCAAGCCTTCCTCCTCCTCATCCATCTGTTGCACCACACGGACTTCTTGCTCCTCATGGGCTTCTTGCTCCTCCTCGAATTTCTGAACATCCGGATCCACGACTTCCACTGCTATATATATATATATATATATATATATATATATATATATATATATATATTTGTGCTTTATATTCAATTTTCTGCTTATTTCTTGTGTCAGATCAAGACTAGTTTGCCTAGTATTCAAAAGAGTTTCATGTAACATAACCAAGAATATGAATTGGAATTTTTCGAAAGGAAACCCCTTTTTGGAAATTGACAATTTTTTAGGAATTTGTTGATTTTTATTGTTTTCCTAAAATAAAATTTCAGTTTCATATTCAGAGTTTTAAGTTCAACAAGTCCAAACCGGTTATTGTGTAGGACCAATTTTAAGCTGGATTTAACCCACCTTTTCAATTTTTTTAAATTCATCGCAAATGGATGAATATGTATGTATCTGATATTATAGAAAATCATAGAGAGCCCGAACAAAAGGGCTCAAAAAAGAGAAGAATGAAGGGTTGGAGAATCCATTGCCTTCCTGTAAAAGAGATAACTGTCTGGGTCTGTACTATTTCTTTTAATTTGAATTAATTTATTTGCATGTGCAAACAGATACGTGTCACTAACACGATGGGTTGTGACCAATCTTCTGTATTGATGACAAGAGATGACAATGGGTTACCGTTTTTGCGGGTTGATAAAGGTATTCAAAAAGTTGTTCAGGTCATGGCTATCACTCACCATACATAGTTTTAAAAAATTTGAAAAATGATGGATCACGGTAAACTTGATAGGAAATAAACGTGTACCCGATACCTGCGTCTTTCAGTTTCAAAACCAAGACTTTTTCTTCCAAAATTTTTTGTCGGGTTATTGTTCCACGCCTGGTCAAACAAAATTGATTAAAAAAAACCGTTGGTTTTTACGACAGAATGTTGAATCGGTGAAAATTTTAGGGAAAAATTATGTGTTTAAAAGTGCAACCGAATTCGGGATATGGAGCTTTACAGAAATAGGGTAAACGATGGGAGCAGAATTGATTGTTATTATGTATACTTGGGACATTCGTATCAGTTTACTGTTTCCCTCGTGTAATAATTTTATTTCTGAAAACTAAACTTGTTCTCACTACTGTCGATCGAAATAAAATGAGAGAAATTAATTTTGCGCCTAAGGGTAGTGGAGATCTGATTATGTACAAAAAGTGCAACTGGATTTAAAACCTGCGGTTTTTTTTTTCGAAATTCTCGATGTCTTATGACTAATGGGTATAATATTGACTTCCTTTTTGGTACCCTCACAACAGTAATTTTTTAAATTCGGTGGATTTCGAAGAAAATCGCGCATTGGCTAGCTTGAGAAAAAGTGCCAGTTTTTCATATTTATTTCGTCTAGCTACGAAATTCAGCAAAGAAATTGCAAAACCACTCACAGCTGCACACGGAACGCAAAGGCAAAGTTGAATTTAATTGATGCTGACATTGAATCTGAAAAAAAACTCGAAATGCCAAAATTTCAGATCTCGATATGACGTATCAACGTAACATCGACGATTTACTCTTCTAGTGGTTAGATTACTTGAGTAAATATAATACGGATTTTTAGAAACATACAATGTATATCCTCACGAATGCAGAAGCATTCTCGAAAACAACGCCTCCAAGAAACTGTCTCATCAATTTTTCATCTAATTTTTTTCTTCGAATTGGATGACAGTATTCAAAATCTGGAGGTTTTTTTCCAAGAAGCGTAATATAAATGGATTAATGGGTATTATATTGATCCTTCTAAGACTCTCGAAACAGTGATCTTCAATGCCGGAAATAAAATTTGTCACAGTGAATTTGAATCGTCGGAAGAAAATCGCGGATTTGCTCTGCTGGAGTTTGGTCAAACTCAATACGGCTATTGTTCTGGAAGAAAGTGCCAACCCCCGATAAACTCCAACGCTATGCACACTTTCAAGAAATTATTTACATTTCCACAATGAAGTAAAAAAATCAAAAGCAAAAATGTTAATAATGAACTTGGAAAAAACTCATGACCAAGATGAAAAAGACCAAGAAAAACACAGAGCAATCAAAAGACTTGGGTAAGTATGATGAAGACTTTCTGACCGAAAAGATATTTTCCTACGAATGCAAAATCTATGTGAAAAAACTACGCTTTCAAGAAGCTGTCAACTTCAACTGGTCGAAATTCAGTAATTTGTTCTTTTTGTTTGCTCATCTGCCGATTTTGAATAACCATCGGATTGATAAAAAGTTCTTTGAAATTCGTGTCCGCTCATTTGTCGGAAAATTAACAGAAAATTTGAAGAAGTTGTTAACGAAGAATTAAGAAATTATTCTTCATGTTCTTCTCCGGTTAATTGATGTTAGTTTATTTTATATTCACTGATAAAAGAACAAGCTAGTTTTTATAATCGGACATCGAATCGGTGAAAATATTAGGGAAATATTTTGCGTTTAGAAGTGCAACAGGATTCAGAATATGGAATTTTTTGGGAAATAAGGTAAACACTGCAAAAGTGATTGTTATTATACTTAGGACAACCATATCAGTTTACTGTTTCTCACTTGCCATAAGTTTATTGCTTAAAAAGCAACTTGTTTTTCACCAGATCGATATGAGATGGAAAAGATTTATTTTACGCCCATGGGGTAGTAGATTTCTCATTATGTACAAAAGTGCAACTATCTTCACTGAAAGGAGGACTAATGGGTATAATATTGTCTGCTTTTTTGGGACCTTCGTAACAGTGAAAATTGTCACCGTGAAATTGGAGAGTTGAAAAAAAATTGCGGATTTGCTCTGCTGGCTTGGGTAAAAATCTCGCTGTTGTTCCGGAAGAAAACGCCAATTTTTGATAATTACTAGCACTATGCACACGTTCAAGAAATTATTTACATTTCCACAATGAAGTAAAAAGTCAAAAGCAAAAGCAAATAATGCTAATGATGAATTTGGAATAGTCTCAATATCACGCAGCGAAGTACAGAGCAGTTGGAGCACTGGGTATGTATGATGAAGACCTTCTGGGACCGAAAAGATATTTTCCTACGAATGCAAAATCCATCTGAAAAAACTACGCTTCCAAGAAACTGTCAAGTTCAACTGGCCGAAAGTCAGTAATTTCTTCTTCTTCTTTCCATTTTCTTACAAATTTCTATGATCCTGCAAACTGTGGCAAGGTTTTCCATGTGGTTTTGGTTTTTTGTCTTTGATATAATCCCGAAATTCTCGATATTCTCACCAGTTTCACTTTCCAATTCACAGAGATTTAGAAATATAATGCAACGGAAAAAATTTGGTGGAACTGGGTTCGTCCGAAAAGAAAGTTTCAGTTTTTCATATTCTTTTTGACCACCCCGATGGCAGTAAAAACGTTGCCAACGTTACTTCAATAAGATGTTCGAGATTCAGTATAAAGCAAAAATAATGTTGATATTGAATCTAAAAAACTCGAGACCAAGCGATATACCGAGCAGTTGGACCGCTTATGTGAGTGAGATGAGGATATTATGGAACCTAAAAATATTTTTCCACGAATGCAAGATCTATCTGAAAAACTACGCTTCCAATAAACTTTCAAGTTTAACTGAACCAGAATCAGTAATTTGTTCTTTTTGTTTGCTCATCTGTCGATTTTGAATAACCATCGAATTGATAAAATATTCTTTGAAACTCGTGTCCGCTCAATTGTAGGAAAAATAACAAAAAGTTTGGAGAAGTAGTTAACGAAGAATTAACGAAAAATTCAGATTTATTTGAAACCGAAATGCTTGGAGAAACTATTAAAACTAAAAACGATTCGGAAAAATATTGAAAATTTGAAAAATTGTGGTAAACGAGAGCAGGGAGAGGGGGGTGGGGCACCGATAAACAGAAAAATAAATCAAACAAAACAAAAAAAGAACGAGATTGTTCTAATGGGATAGATTGGGAAAAAAAAAAAATCTTTGGGATAGATTGGGAAAAAAAGATGAAATTTGGGAGAAAAAGTTGGACTTTTGTGAAAATCTGGTAATTGTGGGAGGACAAATCGGACAATCAAAAAGGTATCGATGAATGATTGGAATGAATAATCAGATGATTCTCAACTATTCGAAACAAGAACTATTGAAAATTTGGAAAAAATTGGACTTTTGGAAAGAAAGTTGGACTTTTGGAAGGAAAGTTGGACATTGAAAAAAAGTTGGAAGTTGGGCAAGAAAGTTGGACATTTGTAAAAGGAGTTGGACATTTGGAAAAAAAGTTGGACTTTTTGGAAAAATTGGTAAATGGCGGAGGACAAAGTCATTGAACAATATAAAAAGTAAAGTAATTGGAATGAATGATCATAGGATTCTGAAACGGTGGAGATCGATGTTCAATTCTTAACAAACGATTTGTAACCAGAACTAACTGGAAAATGGAAAATCGGAAGTTGGATTGGAAGTTGGATTGGAAAATTGGAATTTGGAAAAAAAAAGTTGGACTTTTCGAAGAATATGGTAGATGGGGGAGAGAAAATCAGTGGTGGATCATGAAGAAAATCATTGAAAAAGCTGGAAGAAACAATCACAAGATTCTGGAACAGTGGAGAAAATTACAACTTAATAGAAATAGGCCGAATACATAAAAACCAGTCCTCGATTTCAAGGCATCCAATTATCAACTTGTTGAAATCATTAACGAGTGGCTTTCGTTGTTGGACGGTGTAAATGTTGGCGCAAGTCTCCGATTGTATTATTTGCACCCCATTGAACATTGCCAGGATTTGGGGGATCTTGAAGGAGACTTGGAAGTTGTTCTGAAAAAAAAGGTAATCACAATTTGATTTGGAAAATATTCAGAAAACTTACCTCTTCATCGTATTTAGCCAACATGAAGAACAGCGCGAAAGTGTCAGTAACTTCTAACAAGAAGTCCGCGGGCTTGAATCTCATGCAATGCTGATGACTTGGGATGTGCTCGTGGTCGGGTCTGCATGGCGACAAGGTTCTTAGAGAGTAACGATAGCGGATTCTCTGCGCCGCAGAAATTCCGTCCATAGCAACATCCACTGCGCCGTGCATTTGGCCGTGCAGTTGCATATAAATGAAAAAGGCGGCTGGTGGGATTTCGCCTTCCTCGCTGAAATCGTTGGTTGTTTTAAACCAAATTTTCATCAAAAAACCTACAAGACAGATAGGTCTGTTCCTCTTCGCAGCATTAGTTCAACACATCTCATTGCATCGGCCCTCAAAGCGGCATAAAGAAGAGTGTTCCCATTTGGAAGCTTCCAATGCGTTGGAGCTCCTTCTTTAATCAACTGCTCCACTTGTTCCCAATCTCCCTTTCTCACTGCTCGGGCATATTGCCTCTTGACAATCTCCTGAAAAGAAAAAAAATATCAGTGATTTCGAACTCATTGGTGTATACCTTGACGCTATCATGTTGAGGAGCTTGTTGAAGAGGAGCTTGTTGACGTCTATTCCGATTGCGAGCAGCGTCCCATTCCGGGGCAACCACGGCTGCTTCAAATTGGTCCTCAACGACTTCTTGGACGCCAGGCTCCACGCCTTGTTGCTCCTGATCGATTTCTTGCTCCATATCGAATCCTTGGACAGGCTCCACGTCTTCTTCTTCCTCATCAATTTCATGCTCCTCGTCGACGTCTTCTTCCTCATCGACGTCTTGCTCTTCATCGAATTCATCAACTAGCTCCAAGCCTTCTTCCTCCTCATCGATTAAATGCTCCTCATTGACTTCTTGCTCCTCATGGAGTTCTTCTTGAACAGGCTCTACGTCTTGCTCCTCATCGTCTTCTTGGGCTTCCGGCTCACCGTCTTCAACGTCGGCTTCATCTTGGTCCTTATCGATTCCTTGCTCCATAACGACTTCTTGGATTCCAGGCTCTACGCGTTCTTGTTCCTCATCAATTTCATGCTCCTCGTCGACTTCTTGTTCCTCATCGGCTTCTTGCTCTTCATCAACCTCATCAATTAGCTCCAAGCCTTCCTCCTCCTCATCCATCTGTTGCACCACACGGACTTCTTGCTCCTCATGGGCTTCTTGCTCCTCCTCGAATTTCTGAACATCCGGATCCACGACTTCCACTGCTGCTTCATTTTGATGATCGTCGGCTTCTTGGATGCCAGGCTCCACGCGCTCTTGTTCCTCATCGATTTCTTGCTCTGCATCAGAATCTGGAGCAACATCAGAATCTGGAACACCCTCAGATTCTGGAGCAACATCAGAATCTGGAGCATCCTCAGATTCTGGAGCAGCATCAGAATCTGGAGCATCCTCAGATTCTGGAGCAACATCAGAATCTGGAGCCGCGACAGAATCTGGAGCTTCTACAGATTCTGGAGCTTCTACCGATTCTGGAGCATCTTTGAAAAGTGAGGTTGGCTCAGAATCAGAAAAAATGATTTCCTCAAACATTGATGTATTCTGTGAAGCCGGTCCGTCAACATCCTCAAAACTTGGAGTAGGTCCATGTTCCTCATTCTCTTCTCCGATGTCGCTTTGGACTGCACGATCCACAATATCGGAGTCCAGCGAATCATGAGAATCTGACTCCTGGATTCTGAGCATTTCTGATGCGTCGAGAAGGCGAGGAGCAGCGAGAAGCAGTTGATCGGCGAGGAGCAGTTGATCTTCAAAATCTTGAGTAGGCTCATGTTCTAGAATTTGCTCTTCGACGAAACTTTGGCGATCTTCAAGAGAATTTAAGACATCGCGTGAGCCGTAGACAATGACGTCGCCGTTTTCTTCTACATCATGATTCCCGGCGCTCAGAGTTGGTGAAGCGGCTGGAGCTGCATTATCGGTTTCATGTTCACTATCCATAGCAGCGTCATTTTCAACAAGATCATGAACAGAAAAACTTGAAGATGACTCAGCAACTGCATCAGCATCAATAATGTGATCCGGCATTGGTGACTCCTGTTGAGCTGGCCAGTCAAAACCATAAAAATCTGCATTGGGCTCCGGTCTTCCATCTTGGTCCTCAACTTCATCTTGGGCTTGACGATCCACAATATTGGAGGCCGGAGTACCATGAGAATCTGAGCCACGTGGCTCGTGGGCTCTAAGCAATTCTGCGTCGAGAAGACCAGTAACAGCTTCTTGATCTTCCAAATCTGAAGTCGGCCCTTGTCCATCAGTCTGGTCTTCAACGAAATTCGAGGGATCTTCAAGAGAATTCGGGACATCTTGAGAGCCGGAGGCAATATCGTCATCAGCTGGCGAAGGCGATGGGGCAGTGACACTGTCTGATTGACGACCAACACTTGTACCATCGACGATGAAGCGTGAAGCTGGTGGATCGTAGGCTGGCAACGCAGAAACACCAGAATTCAGTGGCGGACTAGATGAAGCTGGAGTTGTATGGTGATATGTTTCATGTTCAGCAGCAGAGCCACTTTCGACATCATCTCGGGTGGAAGAACATGAGGCTGGCTCACCATCAGCATCAATGATTTCATGAACTGTTGGTGTGTCTTGTGAAGCTGGTCCATCAAAACCATCAAAATCTGCATCGGGCTCCGGTCCTTCATTTTGGTCCTCAATGTCCTCTTGAGCGTCACGATCCACAATATTGAAAGCACGATTCACGCCTGATTGTGGAGTGTTATGCGGAACACCACGCGGTGAGCCACGTGGCGTGACCATGACGGGATCTTGGGTCGCACGGTTTGAAGCCGGAGGTGTTTGGGCGCGTGGAGCTGGATCAGCACTCGGAGAAGGTCGTCTTCTTCGTTGTGGAGTAACCACTGCAATTTGACCAGCGGAGCTTGTCGATGCACCATTTTGGTCTTGGTTTTGATGGTTCCTTCTTGCTCTTTTTGCTCCATGCGTTTGAACGTTCTGAAAGAAAAAAAAAACGGCTTGAATCACTAGCTTTCGATGATATGCACACTTACCTGATCGGACTTTCTTGCTCTTTTTCTGACGACTTTTGGAGTCGTTGGTGGTGGTGCCCTGCTCGCCATGTCCTCTGTAAAAAATGTCGTTTTTCCGAATAAATACACAGGCTTTATGGCTGTTATAATAGAGGCGCTCTTGGCACTGTTCTAAAGTCATGGTCCCAGAAAAAAATCACGGCCCCAAAAATAAAACCACGTTCCCAGATTTGAAATGACGGTCCCAAAAATAAAATCACTGAGACTTCTTATGGAAAGTATTTTTTCGGACCGTGATTTTATTTTTGGGACCATGATTTTAGAATAGTACCGGGCTCTTCTAATCGAGGGAGCTCTTCTAATACAGTTTTTACGGCGAATAATCTCACCTTGTTCCTTTGCTTCTCCATACAATTTTCTGTTTTCCTCGTCCTCCAAAAACTCGAGAACCTGTTGGTTCTCGATTCCTCCGGGGAGGTTGGAGAGCGGCAACCAGGACGTTGTTCTTGTCGAGGCCCAAACAACTTGGAATTCCAAAGCTTTTTTGAACCGGACAGTTAGAATATTCCGGATCTGAAACAAAAAATAGTTAAGGGGGTTTCTAGAAGTCGGAACACTTACGTCATAAACTTTCGGCTTGTGTCGAACTCCTCTCTCCTTAGTTTCTTTTTTACCTGCAAAAATTTATGATTTCAAACTTTTTTAATTCTAAAAAAAACTAACAATTTTCCACGGCTTTCTTATATTTTTCCATATTTTCCGGGTTTGCCAAATACTCCTGAATCATCATATGTTTCAATTTCCCTGGGAAATTGTCTAACGGCGTCCATTGGGTGCCTGGATAGCCTTGCCAAATTACATGAAATTTGACTAGGCGATCTTCGCATCGAACGCCGAGTACTTTTTCGACCTGCAAACAAATACCTTATTAGATGGGCATGTCTTTTTTTAAAATTTTATTCATGGGTTCTTGGGTCAGAGGTGCTCTTTTAATACAACTTTTATGGTATTCATCCGGTTTGATCTGAATTTTTTTTTTTTGAAAAATGGGATATCTGATAATTTTTCCGAAAGTTTTTTCTTGGAAAAGAGAAAACCCAGAGAATTGGGACAATCTTCAAAATTGCTTCTTCAAACATACTGAAAACGGGAATTTTCACCAAAAATTAGCTCAATATTTCCAAAATTCGCTTATTTTTTTCCGGGTTTTCCGAGTTTTTTAGTCGAAAGTAACTATTTTTGTTTTTTGCAAAGTTTTTTGAAAAGCAAAGAAACAAAAATCTTACAATAAACAATTGTCCTCGGACTTGAGTCGCTGCTTGCTGTGCAGTTGCCATCGTTTTGAGAGATGGTGAGTACTGTAGATTTAGAGTCTGAAAAATTAAAAAAAATCAGAACTGAAGCCCAAAATTGAAAAGAACTTTGAAAAAAGATTGTAAACAGGGTGCAACGAAAAGCAGACAAACTTTTTTCCTTTTTGTAAAACGAAACAAGGAAACAGGAAATTTCAAAAACTTTTCGGAAAATGGAATTCGAAATTTGGAAATCCACAGAATTTCTGGAAAACGAGTATCAGAAATGTCAAAGTTCCGGGGAAAATGAATTTGGAAATTTTAAAATTTGTGGAGAACGCAGTTTTAGAAACGGAAGTCCTGAATGTTTCTGAAAAATGAAATAGTGAATTCGAACATTTCAAAACTGGAAAAAAGGAATGTGAAATTTCGAAAATTTCTGAAAAACCATACTTGTGATTTTCCGGGCCGGCCGGGCCGGGCTGGGCCGGGCCGATGGGAAATTCTGCCGGCCCGGATTCAAAAAATTTTGAAAAATTGGGGTCATTTTTTCAGTTTTTTTCGGTGATTTTGATGAAATTTCTGACTTTTTCTTACTGAAAATATCCAAAAATTTTTTTCAGTGCAAAAAATTTTTGACCCCTCTCAGAGCCGGGCCGACCGGGCCGGGCCGGGCCGGGCCGGGCCGGTAGAAATTCCTCAGTCGGCCCGGCCCGGCCCGGCCCGGCCCATCACAAGTATGTGAAAAACGGAATTTGAAAATCGGAAATTTTGAAAACTTCTAGAAAAACGGAGTTTCGAAATTCATACGATTCTGCAAAACTGAATTTCGAAATCGAAAAAAGTTTTTCATAATCAGGTACGGAAAACGGGAAATTTTATAAAATTTTCGATTAACTTCCGTTGCCAGCTTATAATTTTTGAAAAAATTTTGCGAAAATTGAATTTTTTTGCACTTTTTGGATTTTCAAGCATTTTTGGGCCTTTTCAGGCTGAAAGGCTATTCACAAAAGAAAGGCTATTCAGAAGGCTATTCTTCAATTTGCAAATTTAATTTTCCGGAAAAATAGAAATATTCCGGAATTCAAAAAACGGTAATTGGAAAATGCTTTTTTAATTCTGGAAAACGGGGGAAAAGCTCATGATGAAAATAGAGATCACGAGAATCGAGAAGAAGAGAAAAAAATGATACAAAAACAGATGACAGAAATCGATTTAAAATTGATGAATTCATTTAAAATTTCACATTATTTTTTTTTAAGTTTAAAACACTTTTTTTACACAAGTGAAAAAAAAAGAACTTTTTCAAAAACTTCAGAAATAACATTTCTCAAACTGAAAGAATGCTGAAATTCAAAAATTGAATATGCAAATATGAATACGAAAAAAAAGGAGAGGGAGTTAGGTGGACCGCTAAAAAACTCCGATCGTTGCGAGACCATTCCTCATAATGCGTCCTCCCTTTAAACAAAGGAAGCAGGGGATGGGGAAGGAATGGTTATGCGTGTGCATGAAGGAAAGGGGGGGGGGGGGTCGAATAAAAGAAGAAGAAGGAGAAAGGAGAAGGAATGGTCGGGGCAGATGGTATGACTCATACACATTGCGATGGTTTTCGAGGGTGCGAAAAAAAGAGAGAGTGAGAAGTGGACAGATGTTTTCTCTCGGGGTCATTTTGACGTATGGAACAGATAAGACAAGCAAGTCACATCGGTAAAAATTAGGTCGAATCGGTAAAAATTAGGTCAAATCGGTAAAAATTAGGTCAAATTTTTAAAAATTGAGTCAGATCGGGTAATGTTAGATCAAATCATCAAAACTAGGTCAACGTCTTACAGACTACCCGAACCAATAAAAAATAGATCAAAGATTTCAAATACCTACAGTAGCGAGCATAAGTAAGTGTACCTTTGGTTTTCAGTTAATAACCATATTCAAAGGTATCCGATCGGACTAAAAAAATTTTTGTGGACACCTGAGATTACTAGGAACACAAGCCGAACTTTTTTTTCGAAAAAAAAATTTTCAGAAAAATTTTTTGCGGTGACGCGTGCCGGAGGTTCAGGTGACCGTTTTGAAAACTTTTTTTGGGTCAACTGGAGGTATCGATTTTTCTGTTGGAAAATGTTGCCCCAAGTCCAAGGGAACCGTTTCCGTAAAAATATCAGATATGCCGCCACCGTCCGTGACCTTATTTCAGTCAACATTCGAATAGGGGCTTTTGAACCAGGCGTAATATCTCGGCTGAAAGTGTTTCAAATGGGCTGAAAATTTGGGAAAAGGTCACTTTTGAGATCCTGAATAAAGTTCTATGGATAGACTTTGATTTAGAAAAGATTCATTTTTTGACTTTTCTGTTGATTTTCAAAATCATCCAAAATCAACAGAAAAGTCAAAAAATGAATTTTTCCAAAAACTAAATCTATCCATAGAACTTTGTTCAGAATCTCAAAAATGACCTTTTCCTAAATTTTTAGCCCGTTTGAAACACTTTCAGCCGAGTTATTATGCCCAGTTCAAAAGCCCCTATTCGGATGTTGACTGAAATAAGGTCACAGACGGAGGCGGCATATCTGATATTTTTATGTAAACGATTCACTTGAACTTGGGACAACATTTACCAACAGAAAAATCAATACCTCCAGTTGACCCAAAAAAAGTTTTCAAAACGGTCACCTGAACCTCCGGCACTCGTCACCGCAAAAAATTTTTCTGAAAATTTTTTTTTCGAAAAAAAAGTTCGGGTTGTGTTCCTAGTAATCTCAGGTGTCCACAAAAATTTTTTTAGCTCGATCGGATACCTTTCAATATGGTTATTAACTGAAAACCAAAGGTACACTTACTTATGCTCGCTACTGTAGTTTCAAAATTTTTTTCCGGAAAAATTAGACCCAAGTTAGCCTAAACACTTACCTCCTTATCCATATCTTCCACCATTTCTTCCAAACACATTAAGAGATGTGGCTTCATATTGAACCTGTGCTTGATGGGAGCTTCACAAATTCCACAAATCGCCTCCGCTTGAGTTTGATGTGCAGTTGCATGACGCATCAGCTTATCTTTTTTTGAGAAAATTTTGTAGCACATTTTGCACTGGCGTCTTGCAATTGAAGGATCCTTGCTCATTTCTCCTTCGTACGTTTTTTCGGGGGCTTTTAGCTTGAGGGGTTTGGTAGAAGCTGGCTCAGGAATGAATGGATAGACGTAGCGCCTTGGAGCATCTTCCTTAGGTTTGGAGTCTGAATCTTTCTGAAGTTCAGTGGGTTTCTGGGTAGAGTTTTTGAGAATCATATCCCTGACGGTGATCTTCTCAGGGCTCCAAAGGTCAGGTCCAGCTTCGGTAACTCTTGCAGCTTGCTCATTGGAATCCATTTTCCAAAAGGCGTTTCCAGATGGGATGGAGATTTTGGACTTTTCGGTTTCGGGCTCAAGATTCAAGGAGTCCTTTCTTCCGGTATCGTAATCATCGTCTTTTTCAGAATCCTTGGAATTGTTGACATTCTGTGAATTCTTATTGACAATATCCTTGGCCTTTTGTCCGCATTTTCCAGATTTCGAAAAGTTGTCTTCAGTTTCAACTGTATCACATTTCTCTCGAAATCGGGTGTGCAAAGTTCGAGTAAGCGAAGAATTAGGGGTCCAAAAACTGGTATTGAAATCACCGATGACGTCATCGTGAGGCTCCAAAAGCTCCTCATAATCCATTTCATTTTCGGTGTCCCAAAAGTCGTCGGCTCCAGATGTTGTGGCCTCTTTGAACATCGGAAGCTTTCCTTGCAAAGCCAAATCTGCCGCTTCCCTGGAGGTCCAGAAGTAAGTTTTGGCGTCAAAATCACCTTCATTGTCATGGCCGAAATTCAGATTTGTGGAAACGTTTAGCTCGGTCTTCCAGGAACCCGTATCCATAGCTTTTGGGTCCGTAAGCTGGATTTCAGGAGTCATAGTGGGTTTCTGAGCGGGTGGATTTGAAGTAGAAGAGTTGGGTTCACCGGTATTTTTGGGCTCCAGGTTCTTAGAGTTTTTAGTGACGTCATCAGAAGTTTTCCAGAAAACGGACTTCTGATTTTGGCTAACCACGGGACCCGATTTTCCAGGATCTTTCCAGACTTCATATTTAGGCTTCTGAATCTCACTTTGCTTTATTTTAGGATCAGTTTTTGGATTCAACAAATATGCACCCTTATTGTTGTTCAAATTGGTCTGAAATGAACTTTCTTTGACGGGCTTCTGAGTCAGAATATTCAGAATGATGAGATCCTTAGGCTTTGCAACTATAATATCCGAATGCAAAACACTTTTTTGAAAGTCCGGAGCCTTTTGTGACGCAATTTTCTGGATCCTCTGATTTTGATTTATTGGAACTTCAAGTTCCTTGGGCTCCACTTTTTCAGCCACTTCAAAATTCGCAGCTTCCCATAATTCACTTGTTGTCAACACCTTTGCTTTCCAGAGAACTGAATTGAAGATGCCTTCGTACTTGTCAAACGGTTGAGACTTTTCGCAGTCGCGTTCTGAAAAATTTTCTGTTTCGGGTTATTCGTTTTTAGGAGCATTTTCATAATTTTTGCTGTTTGAACGTTCTATTCTATTTGAAAATGGCAATTACGTAGAATACAGATTAGGGTCCTAAAACAGTGCTCCTCTAAAAGAGGTCTTGAAACAGGTCTGTTCCAAATTTGCTAGATACAAGATAATTTCATCAGAGAACCAATCCACTCTAATGAGAAGATCAAAAAATGCGACTTTTCTTATGTTGGTCACGAAAAAGTAA
The DNA here is from genome assembly GCA_963572265.1 of Caenorhabditis doughertyi. NCBI lineage: Eukaryota > Metazoa > Nematoda > Chromadorea > Rhabditida > Rhabditidae > Caenorhabditis > Caenorhabditis doughertyi. Next base: position 23,579,218 of record OY751556.1, on the reverse strand, counting down.
TTTTTTGTAAACTACGTATGTTCTGAGGATGCCCTTCTGATAAAGGCTACATATGTACGTATGAGGATTTCTGAACGTGCTTTTAGCATTTCTTGGCCATAACTGTTATTATAGTTCGGAAAGTGTCCTGCTATTGGAAGTTACAGGAAATAGTTTTTTTTCTCAATTTTTTCCACGGTCAGAAAAAGTCACAGTTTCAATCTTATATTTTAGGTTCTCCAGGAAAAACAAAATTGTTGTATGAGTTTTCATTTCGAAATTTTCAACATAGCACGATCCAACTGAGTTCTCCATAAAAGAACTTTACTAAACAAGTTACTGGAACAGTATTGTATAGGAGATTTTTCTAGAGGTGCTCTTCTATTAAAGGATGTCAAGAACAGAATCTGTCGATTCCATTAGAAAAAGTTCTTCTCTATTTGCATTGGATGCGCCGTAAGTTGGGGCTCTATTTTAGGGATCTTCTGGAAAAAGGAGTTCTGAAACAGCTTTTACTATTCTAAACAGAATATTTATGCTCTTATATTAGGGGAAAGATAAAAAAGGTTCTTCTTTATTGCACTTCATACCACTTCTTGATATTAGCATTAGTTCAAAAGATGCTCTTCTATCAAAATTTACATAAAACAGCGTTTGACTTCCTAGTGATCATTTTGATTTAATTTGAAGTGTCCTTTTAATACAGGTCAACGTCGAAAAGAATCCAAAGGAAAAACTCACTTTTCTTGATCCCTGGACACCCATCTTGCTCATTGTTTTCTTCGTTGCTCGTCCCATTGAAATTAAACTTCTCGCTTTCTTCTTTTTTATCAGCTAGATCCGGATTTGATAAATTTTGTAGCATTTCTGAAATACAAAAAAAATTAGAAAAAAAACTTGTGCGGTAAAAACGTGACAGTTAATTAATCAAAAAGCGAAACCCGTAACAAAAGATTATGCGCATGTCAATGAGGTGAGAAAAAAAGGGGGAACGTCCGGTCCGTTTAGCTTTCTAATCGTTGCGAGACCACTTCCCATAATGTGTCCTCCCTTTAAATCAGGCTAGTAGAAGAAGGAAGGGGGATGGTTATGATGATATGCAAGTAGAGAAAAAAGAAGGAGACGAGGAGAGGCTGGACGGTATGACGTCACCTACAAGTACATTGCGATGGTGCTTGAGAGGGAGAGAAGGGCACATGTTCTCTTGGGGTCATTTGACAGATAGGATAAGAAGCCGATTAGAAGGCGTTGATTTTTGTCAAGGGTCAAACGGATAGGGATATCATATTTCATAAACAGACACCAATGTGTTAGATGGGTGCTTTTTTGAGTTGGGTTGGGTGATGGGTCAACGGATTTAGTCTAAATGATGCCAGGGGAAAGAAACAAGAAAATATCAATGAAGTCATCGAAAAAAATCTAGGCTATAGAAAAAGAATCCGGTTAGTATGGTTTTGGAACTGTAATAGAAAGAACATTGAAAGTCTTGCATTTCTGTTTGATGGGCTCCCAACGGAGCTTCACGGAGTTCCGTTTTCCGTTTTCCGTATTACAGAATTTTCTATTGTTTTCAGATGGTCAGAAAGTTTAGTCAGAAAAAAAGAAAGTCAGAAAAACTTTCAAGAGTTTCAAAAAAAAAATACGAAAAAGACCCAAAAGTTTTTAATTCCGTTGAAAAAAAAAATACGTTTTCCGTTCTCCGAATTCAAAAAATGTGATTTCGTGAAGGTCTGGCTCCCAATCAAATTTGAAAGTTGGAATAATGAACTTAAATTTTTCAAATGGAAACCGATTTATTAATGTTTTATTATCAAACGGCACAGCTTTACAAACAATCATTAAAGGAGGACTGAACTCGGGTTTTTTTATTTCAAATTCCTAGGCCATCAATCTGTACGCGGCCATGCCTTCAAACGCGGTTTTCTACCGTTTAGAGTGATTTTTGAGTGTAGTCGTAGTGAAAGAAAATGATCAGAATAAAAAACTGCATCAGAATTTGAAATAAAAAAACCCGAGTTCAGTCCTCCTTTAACAGCAACTTTTTACTTCTAATCTTACAGAAAATCCAAATTGAATTAATTGTAAAAACATTATCAATTCAATTTTCCCTGATTTCATGTCAAAAAAATCATCGACGAATCAACATCAAAAAAAGCTTGCATAGCATTAACCAGTAGCAAAAACAGATACGTTTCAAAGTAGTTAAAATGGAAAAATTGTTAAAATCGTATGTACATATTTAGTTAAAATGTCATGATTTTCATAATATAATTTTCAGTATTAACTCTACGCATGACCATTAACGAATCTATAATATGAGATCAAAAATCTCCAATTTAATTGGAGAAACATTCTGTGGAAAAAAGCCAATCTATTGCAATAAATGGTAGTTATTCGAGTAATCATACTGAAAGTTTGATAAATGTTTCAGAGCCTCAAAAAATGTGAGCAAAAGTAGAACCAGGCCGATTAATCCTTTGTTTGGTTATCTTCCGTCAACAGCCCGATGAAAATCATGTTAACGGAAACTTTTAGCTAAAACTTCACTAATAGGGCCACCAAAAAGTAGAACTTTGAAACTTGATATAGAATTTTATTCCGGTTTCGGTTTTTCTAGAAATGATATTCTAACTACTGATTATTGATGGGGCCCCCATTTCCCAAACGTAACAATTTACCTAACAGAGTAACAACTTTCAAAATGTTGCGCTAGATGTTACGCTGAATGTTACGCTAGATGTTACGCTAGATGTTACGCTAATGTTACGCTAGATGTTACGCTAATGTTACGCTAATGTTACGCTAATGTTACGCTAATGTTACGCTAGATGTTACGCTAATGTTACGCTAATGTTACGCTAATGTTACGCTAATGTTACGCTAGATGTTACGCTAATGTTACGCTAATGTTACGCTAATGTTACGCTAATGTTACGCTAATGTTACGCTAATGTTACGCTAATGTTACGCTAATGTTACGCTAATGTTACGCTAATGTTACGCTAATGTTACGCTAGATGTTACGCTAATGTTACGCTAATGTTACGCTAATGTTACGCTAATGTTACGCTAATGTTACGCTAGATGTTACGCTAATGTTACGCTAATGTTACGCTAATGTTACGCTAATGTTACGCTAATGTTACGCTAATGTTACGCTAATGTTACGCTAATGTTACGCTAGATGTTACGCTAATGTTACGCTAATGTTACGCTAATGTTACGCTAATGTTACGCTAATGTTACGCTAATGTTACGCTAATGTTACGCTAATGTTACGCTAATGTTACGCTAATGTTACGCTAGATGTTACGCTAATGTTACGCTAATGTTACGCTAGATGTTACGCTAATGTTACGCTAATGTTACGCTAATGTTACGCTAATGTTACGCTAATGTTACGCTAATGTTACGCTAATGTTACGCTAGATGTTACGCTAATGTTACGCTAATGTTACGCTAATGTTACGCTAATGTTACGCTAATGTTACGCTAATGTTACGCTAATGTTACGCTAATGTTACGCTAATGTTACGCTAATGTTACGCTAGATGTTACGCTAGATGTTACGCTAATGTTACGCTAATGTTACGCTAATGTTACGCTAGATGTTACGCTAATGTTACGCTAATGTTACGCTAATGTTACGCTAGATGTTACGCTAATGTTACGCTAATGTTACGCTAATGTTACGCTAATGTTACGCTAGATGTTACGCTAATGTGACGCTAATGTTACGCTAATGTTACGCTAATGTTACGCTAGATGTTACGCTAATGTTACGCTAATGTTACGCTAATGTTACGCTAATGTTACGCTAGATGTTACGCTAATGTTACGCTAGATGTTACGCTAATGTTACGCTAATGTTACGCTAATGTTACGCTAATGTTACGCTAATGTTACGCTAATGTTACGCTAATGTTACGCTAATGTTACGCTAATGTTACGCTAGATGTTACGCTAATGTTACGCTAATGTTACGCTAATGTTACGCTAATGTTACGCTAATGTTACGCTAATGTTACGCTAATGTTACGCTAATGTTACGCTAGATGTTACGCTAATGTTACGCTAATGTTACGCTAATGTTACGCTAGATGTTACGCTAATGTTACGCTAATGTTACGCTAATGTTACGCTAATGTTACGCTAGATGTTACGCTAGATGTTACGCTAGATGTTACGCTAATGTTACGCTAATGTTACGCTAATGTTACGCTAGATGTTACGCTAATGTTACGCTAATGTTACGCTAATGTTACGCTAATGTTACGCTAATGTTACGCTAGATGTTACGCTAATGTTACGCTAGATGTTACGCTAATGTTACGCTAATGTTACGCTAATGTTACGCTAATATTACGCTAATGTTACGCTAGATGTTACGCTAATGTTACGCTAATGTTACGCTAATGTTACGCTAATGTTACGCTAATGTTACGCTAATGTTACGCTAATGTTACGCTAATGTTACGCTAGATGTTACGCTAATGTTACGCTAATGTTACGCTAGATGTTACGCTAGATGTTACGCTAATGTTACGCTAATGTTACGCTAGATGTTACGCTAATGTTACGCTAATGTTACGCTAGATGTTACGCTAGATGTTACGCTAATGTTACGCTAATGTTACGCTAGATGTTACGCTAGATGTTACGCTAGATGTTACGCTAGATGTTACGCTAGATGTTACGCTAATGTTACGCTAATGTTACGCTAGATGTTACGCTAATGTTACGCTAATGTTACGCTAGATGTTACGCTAGATGTTACGCTAATGTTACGCTAATGTTACGCTAATGTTACGCTAGATGTTACGCTAATGTTACGCTAGATGTTACGCTAATGTTACGCTAATGTTACGCTAGATGTTACGCTAATGTTACGCTAATGTTACGCTAGATGTTACGCTAGATGTTACGCTAATGTTACGCTAATGTTACGCTAATGTTACGCTAGATGTTACGCTAATGTTACGCTAGATGTTACGCTAATGTTACGCTAGATGTTACGCTAATGTTACGCTAATGTTACGCTAATGTTACGCTAATGTTACGCTAATGTTACGCTAGATGTTACGCTAATGTTACGCTAATGTTACGCTAATGTTACGCTAGATGTTACGCTAATGTTACGCTAGATGTTACGCTAATGTTACGCTAATGTTACGCTAATGTTACGCTAATGTTACGCTAATGTTACGCTAATGTTACGCTAGATGTTACGCTAATGTTACGCTAGATGTTACGCTAATGTTACGCTAATGTTACGCTAATGTTACGCTAGATGTTACGCTAGATGTTACGCTAATGTTACGCTAATGTTACGCTAATGTTACGCTAATGTTACGCTAGATGTTACGCTAATGTTACGCTAGATGTTACGCTAATGTTACGCTAATGTTACGCTAATGTTACGCTAGATGTTACGCTAGATGTTACGCTAATGTTACGCTAATGTTACGCTAATGTTACGCTAATGTTACGCTAGATGTTACGCTAATGTTACGCTAGATGTTACGCTAATGTTACGCTAATGTTACGCTAATGTTACGCTAATGTTACGCTAATGTTACGCTAATGTTACGCTAGATGTTACGCTAATGTTACGCTAGATGTTACGCTAATGTTACGCTAATGTTACGCTAATGTTACGCTAATGTTACGCTAGATGTTACGCTAATGTTACGCTAGATGTTACGCTAATGTTACGCTAATGTTACGCTAATGTTACGCTAATGTTACGCTAATGTTACGCTAGATGTTACGCTAATGTTACGCTAGATGTTACGCTAATGTTACGCTAGATGTTACGCTAATGTTACGCTAATGTTACGCTAATGTTACGCTAATGTTACGCTAGATGTTACGCTAATGTTACGCTAGATGTTACGCTAATGTTACGCTAATGTTACGCTAATGTTACGCTAATGTTACGCTAGATGTTACGCTAATGTTACGCTAATGTTACGCTAATGTTACGCTAATGTTACGCTAGATGTTACGCTAGATGTTACGCTAATGTTACGCTAATGTTACGCTAATGTTACGCTAATGTTACGCTAATGTTACGCTAATGTTACGCTAGATGTTACGCTAATGTTACGCTAATGTTACGCTAGATGTTACGCTAATGTTACGCTAATGTTACGCTAGATGTTACGCTAATGTTACGCTAATGTTACGCTAATGTTACGCTAGATGTTACGCTAATGTTACGCTAGATGTTACGCTAATGTTACGCTAATGTTACGCTAATGTTACGCTAATGTTACGCTAGATGTTACGCTAATGTTACGCTAATGTTACGCTAATGTTACGCTAATGTTACGCTAGATGTTACGCTAATGTTACGCTAGATGTTACGCTAATGTTACGCTAATGTTACGCTAATGTTACGCTAATGTTACGCTAATGTTACGCTAATGTTACGCTAGATGTTACGCTAATGTTACGCTAGATGTTACGCTAATGTTACGCTAATGTTACGCTAATGTTACGCTAATGTTACGCTAGATGTTACGCTAATGTTACGCTAGATGTTACGCTAATGTTACGCTAATGTTACGCTAATGTTACGCTAGATGTTACGCTAATGTTACGCTAATGTTACGCTAGATGTTACGCTAATGTTACGCTAATGTTACGCTAATGTTACGCTAATGTTACGCTAATGTTACGCTAATGTGACGCTAGATGTTACGCTAATGTTACGCTAATGTTACGCTAGATGTTACGCTAATGTTACGCTAATGTTACGCTAATGTTACGCTAGATGTTACGCTAATGTTACGCTAGATGTTACGCTAATGTTACGCTAATGTTACGCTAATGTTACGCTAATGTTACGCTAGATGTTACGCTAATGTTACGCTAATGTTACGCTAATGTTACGCTAATGTTACGCTAGATGTTACGCTAATGTTACGCTAGATGTTACGCTAATGTTACGCTAGATGTTACGCTAATGTTACGCTAATGTTACGCTAATGTTACGCTAATGTTACGCTAGATGTTACGCTAATGTTACGCTAGATGTTACGCTAATGTTACGCTAATGTTACGCTAATGTTACGCTAATGTTACGCTAGATGTTACGCTAATGTTACGCTAGATGTTACGCTAATGTTACGCTAATGTTACGCTAATGTTACGCTAATGTTACGCTAATGTTACGCTAATGTTACGCTAATGTTACGCTAATGTGACGCTAGATGTTACGCTAATGTTACGCTAATGTTACGCTAGATGTTACGCTAATGTTACGCTAATGTTACGCTAATGTTACGCTAGATGTTACGCTAATGTTACGCTAGATGTTACGCTAATGTTACGCTAATGTTACGCTAATGTTACGCTAATGTTACGCTAGATGTTACGCTAATGTTACGCTAATGTTACGCTAATGTTACGCTGATGTTACGCTAGATGTTACGCTAATGTTACGCTAGATGTTACGCTAATGTTACGCTAATGTTACGCTAATGTTACGCTAATGTTACGCTAATGTTACGCTAATGTTACGCTAGATGTTACGCTAATGTTACGCTAGATGTTACGCTAATGTTACGCTAATGTTACGCTAATGTTACGCTAATGTTACGCTAGATGTTACGCTAATGTTACGCTAGATGTTACGCTAATGTTACGCTAATGTTACGCTAATGTTACGCTAATGTTACGCTAATGTTACGCTAGATGTTACGCTAATGTTACGCTAGATGTTACGCTAATGTTACGCTAGATGTTACGCTAATGTTACGCTAATGTTACGCTAATGTTACGCTAATGTTACGCTAGATGTTACGCTAATGTTACGCTAGATGTTACGCTAATGTTACGCTAATGTTACGCTAATGTTACGCTAATGTTACGCTAGATGTTACGCTAATGTTACGCTAATGTTACGCTAATGTTACGCTAATGTTACGCTAATGTTACGCTAATGTGACGCTAGATGTTACGCTAATGTTACGCTAATGTTACGCTAATGTTACGCTAATGTTACGCTAATGTTACGCTAATGTTACGCTAGATGTTACGCTAATGTTACGCTAATGTTACGCTAGATGTTACGCTAATGTTACGCTAGATGTTACGCTAATGTTACGCTAATGTTACGCTAGATGTTACGCTAATGTTACGTTAGATGTTACGCTAATGTTACGCTAATGTTACGCTAGATGTTACGCTAATGTTACGCTAATGTTACGCTAATGTTACGCTAATGTTACGCTAGATGTTACGCTAGATGTTACGCTAATGTTACGCTAATGTTACGCTAATGTTACGCTAATGTTACGCTAATGTTACGCTAATGTTACGCTAGATGTTACGCTAATGTTACGCTAATGTTACGCCAGATGTTACGCTAATGTTACGCTAATGTTACGCTAATGTTACGCTAGATGTTACGCTAATGTTACGCTAATGTTACGCTAGATGTTACGCTAATGTTACGCTAATGTTACGCTAATGTTACGCTAATGTTACGCTAATGTTACGCTAATGTGACGCTAGATGTTACGCTAATGTTACGCTAATGTTACGCTAGATGTTACGCTAATGTTACGCTAATGTTACGCTAATGTTACGCTAGATGTTACGCTAATGTTACGCTAGATGTTACGCTAATGTTACGCTAGATGTTACGCTAATGTTACGCTAATGTTACGCTAGATGTTACGCTAATGTTACGTTAGATGTTACGCTAATGTTACGCTAATGTTACGCTAGATGTTACGCTAATGTTACGCTAGATGTTACGCTAATGTTACGCTAATGTTACGCTAATGTTACGCTAGATGTTACGCTAATGTTACGCTACTGTTACGCTAGATGCTACGCTAGATGTTACGCTAGATGTTACGCTAATGTTACGCTAGATGTTACGCTAATGTTACGCTAATGTTACGCTAATGTTACGCTAATGTTACGCTAAATGTTACGCTAATGTTACGCTAATGTTACGCTAGATGTTACGCTAATGTTACGCTAAATGTTACGCTAATGTTACGCTAATGTTACGCTAGATGTTACGCTAATGTTACGCTAAATGTTACGCTAAATGTTACGCTAATGTTACGCTAGATGTTACGCTAATGTTACGCTAATGTTTTGCTAGATGTTACGCTAGATGTTACGCTAATGTTACGCTAAATGTTACGCTAATGTTACGCTAGATGTTACGCTAATGTTACGCTAATGTTACGCTAATGTTACGCTAGATGTTACGCTAATGTTACGCTAATGTTACGCTAATGTTACGCTAGATGTTACGCTAATGTTACGCTAAATGTTACGCTAAATGTTACGCTAATGTTACGCTAGATGTTACGCTAATGTTACGCTAATGTTTTGCTAGATGTTACGCTAGATGTTACGCTAATGTTACGCTAAATGTTACGCTAATGTTACGCTAATGTTACGCTAGATGTTACGCTAATGTTACGCTAAATGTTACGCTAAATGTTACGCTAATGTTACGCTAGATGTTACGCTAATGTTACGCTAATGTTTTGCTAGATGTTACGCTAGATGTTACGCTAATGTTACGCTAAATGTTACGCTAATGTTACGCTAGATGTTACGCTAATGTTACGCTAATGTTACGCTAATGTTACGCTAGATGTTACGCTAATGTTACGCTAATGTTACGCTAATGTTACGCTAGATGTTACGCTAATGTTACGCTAGATGTTACGCTAATGTTACGCTAAATGTTACGCTAATGTTACGCTAATGTTACGCTAATGTTACGCTAGATGTTACGCTAATGTTACGCTAAATGTTACGCTAATGTTACGCTAATGTTACGCTAAATGTTACGCTAGATGTTACGCTAATGTTACGCTAATGTTACGCTAATGTTACGCTAGATGTTACGCTAATGTTACGCTAATGTTACGCTAATGTTACGCTAGATGTTACGCTAATGTTACGCTAATGTTACGCTAGATGTTACGCTAATGTTACGCTAAATGTTACGCTAAATGTTACGCTAATGTTACGCTAAATGTTACGCTAATGTTACGCTAGATGTTACGCTAGATGGTACGCTAATTGTTACGCTGTTACGCAAATGGTTATGTTTGGGAAATGGGGGCCCCATCAAAAATCAGTAGTTAGAATATCATTTCTAGAAAACCCGAATCCGGAATAAAATTCTATATCAAGTTTCGAAGTTCTACGTTTCGGTGGTCCTATTAGTGAAGTTTCAGCTAAAAGATTCTGTTAACATTATTTTTATTTGGCTGATGGCGGAAGTTAAGGATTAATCGGCCTGATTCTACTTTTGCCCACATTTTTTTGAGGGTCTGAAACATTTAAACTTTTAGTATGATTATTCCAATACCAGATATTGTAATAGATTGGCTTTTTTTCACAGAATGTTTTTCCAATCAAATTGGAGATTTTTGATCTCAGATTATAGATTCGTTAATGGGCATGTGTAGAGTTAATACTGAAAATTATATTATGAAAATCATGAAATTTTAACTAAATTTGCAGATACATATCTTTATTACAATGATCACTGGACAAATTCCGTCTGTGGGGAAGTGTGTTGCCGATCCTACAGCCCTTCCTACTGAACAGATTTTCATCAAACTTAGACAGAACACTAAAGAATTTTTTCGAGATGATGCCCGTCTATTTTAAATTTTGGAATTAAAAAAGAATAAGGTCATCAGGCTCAAAAAAACACGTTTTGATGCCTTTTTAAAACTTCCATTGGAGGGAGGGACACATAGGGGGCCACGTGAATATAATGAACCCCGTAAAACTTTTTACAGTTCTTTCGTTTCTTAAAAAAAGTATTGGGAAGCCAGGCAGTAGGAGGCGCGGAGCGCTGATGACCAACTGGTGTGTGTAATTTTAACAATTCTTCAATTTCAACCACGTTTCAACTCCTCCCTTTTTGCTATTAATTAATGCTTTGGAAGTTTTTCGAGATGTTTCTTTGTCGAGAATACTTTTGACATGAAAGCAGGGAAAATTGAACCCCTAATGTTACGCTAATGTTACGCTAATGTTACGCTAGATGTTACGCTAATGTTACGCTAATGTTACGCTAGATGTTACGCTAGATGTTACGCTAGATGTTACGCTAATGTTACGCTAGATGTTACGCTAATGTTACGCTAATGTTACGCTAATGTTACGCTAATGTTACGCTAAATGTTACGCTAATGTTACGCTAATGTTACGCTAGATGTTACGCTAATGTTACGCTAAATGTTACGCTAATGTTACGCTAATGTTACGCTAGATGTTACGCTAATGTTACGCTAAATGTTACGCTAAATGTTACGCTAATGTTACGCTAGATGTTACGCTAATGTTACGCTAATGTTTTGCTAGATGTTACGCTAGATGTTACGCTAATGTTACGCTAAATGTTACGCTAATGTTACGCTAGATGTTACGCTAATGTTACGCTAATGTTACGCTAATGTTACGCTAGATGTTACGCTAATGTTACGCTAATGTTACGCTAATGTTACGCTAGATGTTACGCTAATGTTACGCTAAATGTTACGCTAAATGTTACGCTAATGTTACGCTAGATGTTACGCTAATGTTACGCTAATGTTTTGCTAGATGTTACGCTAGATGTTACGCTAATGTTACGCTAAATGTTACGCTAATGTTACGCTAATGTTACGCTAGATGTTACGCTAATGTTACGCTAAATGTTACGCTAAATGTTACGCTAATGTTACGCTAGATGTTACGCTAATGTTACGCTAATGTTTTGCTAGATGTTACGCTAGATGTTACGCTAATGTTACGCTAAATGTTACGCTAATGTTACGCTAGATGTTACGCTAATGTTACGCTAATGTTACGCTAATGTTACGCTAGATGTTACGCTAATGTTACGCTAATGTTACGCTAATGTTACGCTAGATGTTACGCTAATGTTACGCTAGATGTTACGCTAATGTTACGCTAAATGTTACGCTAATGTTACGCTAATGTTACGCTAATGTTACGCTAGATGTTACGCTAATGTTACGCTAAATGTTACGCTAATGTTACGCTAATGTTACGCTAAATGTTACGCTAGATGTTACGCTAATGTTACGCTAATGTTACGCTAATGTTACGCTAGATGTTACGCTAATGTTACGCTAATGTTACGCTAATGTTACGCTAGATGTTACGCTAATGTTACGCTAATGTTACGCTAGATGTTACGCTAATGTTACGCTAAATGTTACGCTAAATGTTACGCTAATGTTACGCTAAATGTTACGCTAATGTTACGCTAGATGTTACGCTAGATGGTACGCTAATTGTTACGCTGTTACGCAAATGGTTATGTTTGGGAAATGGGGGCCCCATCAAAAATCAGTAGTTAGAATATCATTTCTAGAAAACCCGAATCCGGAATAAAATTCTATATCAAGTTTCGAAGTTCTACGTTTCGGTGGTCCTATTAGTGAAGTTTCAGCTAAAAGATTCTGTTAACATTATTTTTATTTGGCTGATGGCGGAAGTTAAGGATTAATCGGCCTGATTCTACTTTTGCCCACATTTTTTTGAGGGTCTGAAACATTTAAACTTTTAGTATGATTATTCCAATACCAGATATTGTAATAGATTGGCTTTTTTTCACAGAATGTTTTTCCAATCAAATTGGAGATTTTTGATCTCAGATTATAGATTCGTTAATGGGCATGTGTAGAGTTAATACTGAAAATTATATTATGAAAATCATGAAATTTTAACTAAATTTGCAGATACATATCTTTATTACAATGATCACTGGACAAATTCCGTCTGTGGGGAAGTGTGTTGCCGATCTTACAGCCCTTCCTACTGAACAGATTTTCATCAAACTTAGACAGAACACTAAAGAATTTTTTCGAGATGATGCCCGTCTATTTTAAATTTTGGAATTAAAAAAGAATAAGGTCATCAGGCTCAAAAAAACACGTTTTGATGCCTTTTTAAAACTTCCATTGGAGGGAGGGACACATAGGGGGCCACGTGAATATAATGAACCCCGTAAAACTTTTTACAGTTCTTTCGTTTCTTAAAAAAAGTATTGGGAAGCCAGGCAGTAGGAGGCGCGGAGCGCTGATGACCAACTGGTGTGTGTAATTTTAACAATTCTTCAATTTCAACCACGTTTCAACTCCTCCCTTTTTGCTATTAATTAATGCTTTGGAAGTTTTTCGAGATGTTTCTTTGTCGAGAATACTTTTGACATGAAAGCAGGGAAAATTGAATTGATAATGTTTTTACAATTAATTCGATTTGGATTTTGTGTAAGATTAGAAGTATAAAGTTGCTGTTAATGATTGTTTGTAAAGCTATGTCGCTTGATGAAAACCATTGATCCATCGTTCTCCATTTGCAAAAATTATGTTCATTGTTTCAATTTTGAAAGTTGGTTGGGAGCCAGACCTTCACGAAATCACATATTTTGAATTCGGAGAACGGAAAACGGAAATCGGAAAAATAGGTTATTTTGGAAAACTAAATTCGGAATTTTTTAAAATTTCTGGAAAACGGAGTTCAGAAATTGAAAAAGGTTTTGCAACTTCGGAAAACTGAAAAATTTTGTACGGACAACGGACATTTCGTATGATTTCCAATAGAGTTTGGCAAAAATCAGTATTTTTCAACGGAATTAGAAATTTTCAGGTCTTTTTTGTATTTTTTTTTTTGAAACTTTCGAAATTTCTGACCTTCTGAAAACAATACGAAATTTTGGAATACGGAAAACGGAAAACGGAACTTCGTTTCAAATTTCGGGCAACGAAAACCGGAAATTGGGAAACGGAATAGCGAAAAAACCGGAAACCGAAATTCCGTGAAGCTCTGTTTGGGGGCCCATCAAACAGGAAAGAAAGGCTCGCAACGCCCTTTTCATTACGGTTTCCAAACTATAATAACTCGATTCTTTTTCTATAACCTAGATTGGCTCTTTACGGCTTAACTGGTCCCAAAAATTAGACTGGTTCCAGAAAAAAAAGACTGGTCCCAGAAAATTGAAACTGGTCCCATGAGACTGGTCCCATGGACGAAGACAGGTCCCAAAACAAGAGTGGTCCCAAAGGGGACTGGTCCCATCGGAGGAGACTGGTCCTAAGAAAAGACAGGTCCCAAGAGACTGGTCCCAATATACGGGTTCAGATCATAATCAGTAATGCATTAGTTTGAAGGCTTAGGGACTCCTAAAGTATTTTCCTGACCTGTAAACCCTTGGTATTTCTATAAAATAATACGCGCTTCAATGGTGCCTAAGCCTTCAAATAAATGATTTTCAGGTGCTTCTAGTTTTTCTTATACGCCCATTCTTTTTTCAGCTCAAATTCATTCTGTTTGACTAGAGCCGAAGCCTTGATAAATCAGGAATCATATGAATAATTCAGCAAAATATTAAGTTTTTTTCTAAGGAAACATTTGGTTTAGTTTTATTATTGGGGCCATCCTTATCTCTCTTGTTGGGACCAGTCTCTTTTTTCTGGGACCTGTCTTTTCTTGGGACCAGTCTTCCCTCTACCGTTGGGACCAGTCTCTTCTTGGGACCAGTCTCCTTCGATGGGACTTGTGTCCGTTGGGACCAGTCTTATTTTTGTGGGACCAGTCTTTTCTTGGGACCCGTCTTCTCACTTTTTTGGGACCAGCCTTATTTTTCGGGACCAGTCTTTTTGGCCATGGGACCAGGAAAGCCATAAAGAGCCCCTAGATTTTTTCCGATGATATCCTTGATGTATATTTTTTTCAATGTTCCCTTCCCTGGCATACTTCAGACTAAATCAGTTGACCCATCACCCAACCCAACTCAAAAAAGCACCATTTTAACACATTGGTGTCTGTTTATGAAATATGATATCCCTATCCGTTTGACCTCTCAATCAACGCCTTCTAATCGGCTTCATTTCCTATCTGTCAAGTGACCCCGAGAGAACATGTGCCCTTCTCTCCCTCTCAAGTACCATCGCAATGTACTTGCAGGTGACGTCATACCGTCCAGCCTCTCCTTGTCTCCTTCTTTTTTCTCTACTTGCATATCATCATAACCATCCCCCCTTCCTTCCTCCACTAGCCTGGTTTGAAGGGAGGACACTTTATGGGAAATGGTCTCGCAACGATTAGAAGGCTAAACGGACCGGACGTTCCCCCTTTTTTTTCTCACCTCATTGACATCCGCGTAATCTTTTGTTACGGGTTTGTTTTTTGATTAATTAACCCCCCGGCTGTCACGTTTTTACCGCATTTTTTCTTATTCTTTTTCGACTGGAAGAACGTATAAAAATAAAAAATTAATGTTAAATAATTCGTTTTTGTTTTTCAGAAATGCTACAAAATTTATCAACAAAAGAGCCTGATCCAATTGATGAAAAACAAGAAATTGGAGAGTTTAGTGGAATGAGTAATGAAGAGAACGATGAGCAAGATGGGTGTCCAGGGATCAAGAGAAGTGAGTTTTTGATTTTACTTTTTTTTTTGGATTTGACCTGTATTATGAGGGCACTTTGAATAAAATCTGTACTCTAAGGGCACTAAAGCTACTCTTTCATATAAATTTCGATAGAAGAGCATTTTTCGAACTAATGCTTATTGAAATGAGGAGTACGAAGTGATAATAAAGAAGAACCTTACTTATCTTTTCCCTAATATAAGGGCTTAGCCATTATTTAGAGAACATAAATGCTGTTTCAGAACCCTTCTTTCGGAAGATCCCTAAAATAAAGCCCCCAATGGAACGAGCACAAACATTCCTTCAATAGTAGTGCACCTCTATGAATATTTCCAAGAAAGTTCAAATTTCGATAACCATCATAAAAATACCCTTTCTAGATGTGCTGATATAAGATTGTAGTCATAACTTTTCTGATGGCTTTTAGATTTCTGTGTAGGAAACCTTAAACAATATTGTTACGGTACCTCGTTTTGGAAAGTTCTTTTATAAAGAATTTTTTCGGATGGTGTTGTTCAAATAATTTTTAAATGAGTAGTAAGCAAGCAGTTTTTTCTAAAGAACCTAAAACATGATTGAAACTGTCACTTTTTCAGGCCGTGGAAAAGATTGAGAAAAAAAGGCTATTTCCTGTAAATTTCAATAGCAGGACACTTTCCGAATTATAATAACAGTTATGGCCGAGAAATGCTAAAAGCGCGTTCAGAAAATCTTATACGTAACCTATACCAGAAGGCATTCTTAAGACATAGGCTACAAAAATTTACATTTCCGTGACCGACAGAAAAAGAGTCGCGTTTTTTTGGTCTTCTGATTGGTCGACAAAATGATAACGTCTCTGATTAATTTCGCTGTTTAATTTAGTGGTTCTCTTTGAATGAGGAACTGTTTCGTAATCTCTTTTAGACTAGCATTGTTGAAGAACCTTAATTTGGATTGAACGTTTGTATCTGCCAATTCCGAAAAATAGAACAAATTTTAATTTCAAGACGAACCTTTAGTTTCCTCATGAAAAAAAAGGATTTTTTACCTTTAAAAAAACCTTTTATTCACTGCCTAGGAATTGCTACCGTATCCGTGTAATCACAAAAAACACTGTTTTTTGATCCTCAAATATGTATGAGAGAAAACTTAGTATCAATCTAATAAAATCAAGTATTTTTATATTTGAGTCGACAAGTTTCTAAATGATCATTAATATGGAACAATGATTCCAATATTACGGCCAATTGAAACCAGAAAAAAACTTTCAGAAAAAAAAACTGATCTAAGCAGCATTAAACAGAACGGTACCCTTTAGACACCCCTTATATAAAGGCACGATTCAGAGTCGTGAAAATCGTTGATTTTTTAAATCGTACAACATCATACTGATGCAGAATCGGTTCTCTTATAAAACTATTTTGTATCTAGCGAATTTGGAACATAACTGTTTCAAGACCTTTTTTAGAGGAGCACTGTTTTAGAACCCTAATCCGGAATCTGCGCAATCGACATTTCCAAATTGGATAGAATCTTGACTGAACAATTTTTTGAAATGCTCCTAAAAATAAACGACCTGAAATAAAATTTTTTCAGAACGGGACTCCGAAAAGGCTCAACCGTTCGACAAGTATGAGGGTATTTTCAATTCAGTTCTTTGGAAAGCAAAAACATTGACAACAAATGAATTATGGGAAGGTGCAAATTTTGAAGTGACTGAAAAAGTGGAGACCAAGAAATGGGAAAAATCAATAAATCAGAAGACAGAGACTCAGAAAATTGCTCCACCAAAAGCTCCGGACTTCAAAAAATGTGCTTTGCATTCGGATATTAAAGTTGCAAAACCAAAGGATCCCATCATTCTGAATATTCTGACTCAGAAGCCCGTCAAAGAAAGTTCCTTTCCGACCAATTTGAACATCAATAAGGGTGCCTATTTAATGAACCCGAAAACTGATTCTAAAATAAAGCAGGGTGAGATTCAGAAGCCAAAAGATGACGTTCCAAAAAATTCTGGAGAAATGGGTCCCGTGATTTGCAAAAATCAAAAATCCGTTTTCTGGAAATCGCATAATGAGGTCACCAATAACTCTATGAATCTGGAGCCCAAAAATGCCGAAAAACCCAACGTTTCGACTTCGAATCCACCCGTTCAGAAGCCCAATATCCCTTTTGGGATACAGTTTCCGGACCCCAAATCTATGGATACGGGTCCCTGGAAGACCGAGCTAAACGTTTCCACAAATCTGAATTTCGGCCATGGCAATGAAGGTGATTTTGACGCCAAAACTTACTTCTGGACCTCCAGAGAAGCGGCGGATTTGGCTTTGCAGGGAAAGCTTCCAATGTTTAAAGAAGCCACATCTTCTGGAGACGACGACTTTTGGGATACCGAAAATGAGATGGATTATGAGGAGCTTTTGGAGCTTCAAGATGACGTCATCGGCGATTTCCATAGCAGAGTTTGGAGAGCTAACTCTTCCGATACTAAAACTTTGAACACCCAATTTCAAGAGAAATGTGATACAGTTGATACTGAAGAAAACTTTTGGAAATCTGAAAAATGCGACCTTAAGGGGTCTGTAATTCTAGAGCCCGAGATATTCAACAGCGCCAGAGAAAGCTCTCGGAGCCCTGAGATTTTGCAGTTCCAGAGGCAAAAAGCCAACAATTCCGAAACTTCGGACTTGAATACAACTGACTGGAGGTCTGCATATTCTGAGCATTCTATGGATTCTGACGCCACCGATTATGAAGAAGACAATGATTATGATGCCAAGAGGAACCTCTCAATGAACTCCATAAATATTGAGCCCAAAACCGAGAAGCCCAAAAGCTCGGTTTCACCTGGGAACGCCTTCTGGAATATGGATCCCAATGAGCACGCTGCGAGAGTTATCGGAGCTGGACCTGAGTTTCGGAGCTCTGAGCAGATCACCGTCAGAGATATGATTCTCAAAAACACGACCCAGAATCCCACTGAACTTCAGAAAGATTCAGACTCCAAACCTAAGGAAAATGCTCCCAAGCGCTACGTCTATCCATTCATCCCGGAGCCAGCTTCTACCAAACCCCTCAAGCTTAAAGCCCCCGAAAAAACGTACGAAGGAGAAATGAGCAAGGATCCTTCAATTGCAAGACGTCAGTGCAAAATGTGCTACAAAATTTTCTCAAAAAAAGATAAGCTGATGCGTCATGCAACTGCACATCAAACTCAGGCGGAAGCGATTTGTGGAATTTGTGAAGCTCCCATCAAGCACAGGTTCAATATGAAGCCACATCTCTTAATGTGTTTGGAAGAAATGGTGGAAGATATGGATGAGGAGGTAAGTTTTAGTTGGACTAATTTAGGCCTAATTTGGACTATTTCGACCTAGTTTTTCCCGAAAACACTTTGAAACTATCTGAAATCTTTGATCTACTTTTTAATGTTTCAGATAGTCCGTAAGACCTTGACCTAGTTTGGATTTTTTCGATTCAGTTTTAACCGACTCCGGCTCCTTTTTATAGTTTTTTACGGAGGTCTTTGACCTACTTTACACAAGTTTGACCTAATTTAAACGGTTTTAACCTAGTTTCTACCTTTTTGACCTAGTTTCGCCCTTCAGCTTTAGGCCACCCCATCTTCAGCTTATGCCCAATTTAGACTCATTTTAAGCCTTTTAAACCCTCCTGAACCTTCTAAACCCCGTTTTTTTTTTCAGAAAATGAAAGAGCTCTACCCAGCCTTCTATGCTGATCTTGAACGCTGGCGAAGAGACCCCGCTCTTCCTCCTATCAAACTTCCCGATGGGTTCACGATGAATAAAATGGGCCTGGTCAACGGATTCGATCTCGGGTTGATCGGAAAATTCAAATTTAATGCTCCAAAGTTTAATCCGGAATTCAATCAGGATGAAGTTGTGAGTTTTTTAGAATGGGAATAGAGAATTGATGAAAAATGATGATTTTTCAGTTCAAAATGGTTCAGGATGGTGATGATTAGAATGAAAATGGATGAAAAAAGACAGAAGTTGGTCTCCTTTGTTCGAAAATCTCGGAAATATTCCCGATTTATCAAATTATTAATTTGACCACCTCGAAGATCCAATGATCAAGGTTTAGAGAACTCCTTAGGCATATTTTTCCAAGCTTATTCTTTTTTCAGATACGTTTTGTTGTTGTCTTTTTATCTCAGTTTTCGTTCTCTTATTTGTTAAAATTCTCATTTAAAAGTTCAAAAAAGTCCTTTTCTAACAACTTTTTTGTAAAAATTCGTGTTTCAAAAACATTTCATTATGAGCTCCTTGATGATCCAATGATATTGTAATCGAGTACGGTTTAACTATATTTTTCCAAATTTTTAATAGTTTGCTTTCAAAATAATCTTGTTCTTGCTTATTTTTTGATTTTCTGTTGCACTACTTATTCGAATTTTTGTTCTTTGTCAAGGTTCGTTCATTTTGTTTTGGAAATTTTCAAATAAATTGTACCTATTTATCCAAAAAAAAATTGATTTCAACCAGCACAATAAGTTGGTTTTTCTTTATTATCAAAGCACGCTCAACAATAATAGAAATTCTGATTTTTATCAGATGTTCCTTTGAAAAATTCCAAAAAATTCTTCATTCCGTGATAAATTTCCCCCAGTAAGTGGCCAACCTGGTCAACATACTTCTCAGAATTTCCTGGAAATCTTGAAAATCTCAAAAATTCCTCGTCAAAATGTTCACAGTACTCTTTTGTTTCTTCTTTTATTCCAAAAAAAAAAACCAAACCCACCCCCTCTTTTTTTTCTTTCTTTTTATTTTCTTTTTCCATAAATTCGTCCTTTTTAAACGAATTAATTAAAAAATGTTCACAGTACTCCAATCGTTTTCTTCCTCTATTCCAAAAACGCATCCGAAACCCCCCCCCCCCCCCTCTTTTTTTTTCTTTGCTCCCCCAAGAACTATACGAAAAAAGAATACAAAAAATGGTCGTGTTCTTTATCTATGTTTCGGCCCTTTCCCCCCCAAAAAAAAACGGGGGAGACTGGTGGTGCTTCTCCCTTTTTTCTCTACCGTCTCTTCAGCGTCCCATGTTATTTTTTGATACATTGAGTTCAATTCCCTGTTCCCCCCCCCCCCCGATAAAAAGAGAAGAGAAGCTTCTCTGTTTCATTGGTTTTTTCTCTGGCGTCTCTTCACTTCTCATGTTCTCTCGTCTTTCGGAGCGCCACCGTTTATTCGAAGGCGTTTTCTTCATCATTTAGTTCTCACCTCCTTCACTATGAGGGTGTCTTTTTAATAGTCGAGTTAGTGGTATACTCGGACTCTTTTATACTACTTTTCTGAATATCCTAAATTAATTTAATCCCACTCCAAGGTGGCTTACTTGTGATGTATGGCCTTCTTGGGAGTTATGAGTTTTCTGAATATTTTTCACTATTTATTTTTCAATTGGACTAGGAGGAAAGGTGAGTTTTAAGACCAAAAATTTCAAAATGTGACACACAAAAATTAATACTATTTGTTAAAAAATCAAGAACATTTTTCAGTTATTCTACTATTTTTCTGCTAAACCTCCAGTGAAATTGACTGAATTAGCCGTCCAATACAATATTGACCATTCATCGGTTTGTTTTTAGTAGTTTTTATCAACCAAAAACAGTTCTGTATTTCAGAAAAATGCCATCAACCGTTGCAATGACATCGAGTCAATCAAAAGAATCATGAAATCACGTAATTGGGATGATTTCAAGATTGAAGATGTTCAACTGTTGCTCCATAGAAAAGTGTAAGTGGGTCAACGCTCATCTCAGGAGAAGCGTATCTCAGGAGAAGCGCATCATTATATGAATTAGGTCAAGAGATTTGAGGGGCAGTTGACAGCTGACACTGTTATTATTTGTGATATTGGGTAAGGATTTTTTTTCGAAAGATGAAAGCATAGAAACATAATTAGAAACAAGGATTTTCCATCAAAAATTTTTTTTTGATAACTTAAAATCGAAATATAAGCGAAATTGCGTCAATTAACCATGGATAATTTTTCAGAGAAAGCGGAGACGGCTCATATCACGTCAGAAAAGTCCACGAAATCGATGAAAATTGGCTCTTTCCGGTGGAGAACAATGAATACTTTGAGAGTGTGAAGGCAAGTTTTTAATGCAAGTTTTTAATGTAGAGGATCTTTCCATTTTTCTTTAAGACCTTCAAAGAAATCACTGAAGAGGATGAGCTGATAGCGATCGGCCCCCGAAGACGCATTCCTTGTGTTCAGAAATTATCTGGGCTGAATGAGAATTGAAGATTTCCACTACATGATGAAAATTTGTGAAAAAGGGCGAACAAGCCATGAAAAAAAAACAAATTTATTTCAGGATTATGCTCATCTATCTGGGAAGTGACATTCTTGAGTATGAGGTGGATCGGATTGATCTGGCCGAAGAAGTCAATCTCTATGAAAATAGAGTTACAAAAAGATTCGAAGGAAAGCTGACTACTGGAATGAATATGATTTGTGATATTGGGTGAGCAAGAAAAGTTTAGTCCATATGTAATTTCTTATTTTTTTCAGAGAGGCACCGGATGGAACTACCTTCGTTATGAAGATTCACAAAATTGGCGGCTACTACTACGCAGTAGACGAAGATGTGGAAAAAAGTCCACACAAATCAATTACGGTGGGTTCAATTCCATACACAGTAATATAAATATATTTTTGCAGATCTCCATACGAAACGGTCCAAATAATGCCGTTCCACTCAAAAAAGCTGCTGATGACTCCTGGCGTATCTATAGCACTTCGAAGATGGGACCCATCAGAGTGAACTGGGAGGAAAATGACGATTTGGCTTTAAAAAAGGTTAAAAAATAAGATTCGTCCCGAAAGAAAAATATGATTTGCAGGACAATTTCCGATTTCCAATACGTTGGCAAGGATGTTCAGGGCCCCGATGTCGATGGCATCAAATGCTATTGGCACCAGAAGCCATTGGATCCAGAACTTGAGATGAAAGTTCAAAAGGCCGATGCAATGCAAGAATTGTAAAGGAGAGAGATAGTTCAAGGTAATTAGAATTTAAAATATAAAAATGTTCTAACTTTTTGCAGACCGAGCTCGAGAGCTTCCACGATTTCGTCCGGATTCCCTGGAATGTACATGGATGGTGAAGAGGAAGCTATTGGCACTGATTTTGATGAGCAAATGGAGCTATTTTTGAAAGACAATGGTGATCAAGAAGAAGAAGAAAAATCGGATGAGCAAGAAGATACTGATGAAGACGAGGGAACTTCAAGCAAAGACAGCTTCACGCATGATATGATGGTATGGAATTAAGCTGGACTATAATTTCCAAAAACTATTATTCCAGATACCAAGACGCAGGTCGTTATTTCTCCATTTCATTGGATGTCGTCAGGGACTCTGCTAAAAGTGAGATGGTTTATCGACTTTAAAGGATTATAAGTAAATCTATGCTTTCTAGTTTTTTTTGTAAATTTTTTGATTTTTATTTTCAATAAAAAATTAATTTTTAAAAAGCTTCTCCAGAGTTTGAAAAAAAGAAACGTTTGAAAACTTTTTTGCATTCTCTAAAACGGAAAAATTTTGCAACTTCATTGAAGAGCAGACTCCCTTCTTCACTTTCAAGCGAAGCGCCGAAAACCGTCTGGTATAGATATATTATAGATATAGATATATTAATATATTATAGAATAGATACAATAGATATTATCTCTGTTTTATTTAATCCATTTCAATCATCAATTGAATCAAGCAAACTGATTTTGTTAGCGTAATTTCAAAACTTGGAAACAGGCAGCTTTGGCTATTTTAATCATTGGAAAGTAAAGCCATCAACACCTCAAAACAAAAATATAAATCTCATATTTTTCTTTTCCGGAGAGTGTCATAATTTTGATGCTGGATGTTCAGACTCAGCTACAGACAAATTACTGATTAGGCTAGTTATTGATCATTTCTCAGTTTCACAAAACTGTGAAATAATGGATAGAATTGCAGGTCGGTACTTAAGGAATAATTGGATCCATGTAATAAAAGAAGTTCATTTTTGAAATGCAGAATTCAAATTGAAAAACTGAAATTGATAAAGGTGACGGCAGAACATCATAAGAAAAGCTACAATGATAACGAAAAGATCATATCGTATCGATTAGTAGTAGTTGATCATTGTGCTAAATATCATCGTATGGAAACTGAATTGTAGTATTACTTAATTCTGGTCTTTAGCCGTCTTTTTTTCAATTAGAAAGGATTAAACAAACTGATAGAGAAAGACTCACAAAGCTGAGCACATATTCAAAAAAAGTATATCAATAAAATAAGGGTGAAACCGGGGGAAAATAGGGAACCAGTCTTCAACGATTAATCATTTTCAAACAAAATCAAGTGAACCGCCACAAAATCGGCAATAACTATAACGAGTTAAAAAATATCCCACACTTTCATACAAATGATTTGAAGCAGTGAACAAGGGATTTCGCAGTATGTACACAATTCGATTGTTATTTTCTGTGAATAAAAACTACAGCTGTTCGATGTTCAGGACAAACATGAACTGAATTCCGTCTTCCAACTTCCGGATTTTCAAAAATCGTTCCATATTCCGAGTTTCCGGACGATTTGGAGCTTTGAGTTTTTTGCTATCTGAAGCAGTTTAGAACAGCTTTCGTCCCTTCCTTTTCCTCTCTTCCTTCTCCCGGAACTTTAAAAATTTCTCTTCCGCGCATTTCTGGTTCCAAATAGGCAATTGAACTTAAACTGAAAATTTTTCCAGTTTTACAAACTCCTCATGTTGAGCTTCTCAAAAATCCAATAATTCCTTTCGGACACATACTTGCTATTATTCCAATTTTATTCTGTTTTCAGATATTCTTCATCATGATTTTTTCGAGTTTTTTTGAACTTTCTGAAATTCTTCTATTGGAAGTTCAATGAAGTTGATTCTTTTTCTTTAGAAACAAGGGGAATTGTCAGAAAGATAGTTGAAAGATTGAGTGGATTTCCATTACCATTGAAAAACAAGAACACATGTTCTACATCAAATAATTTATTATAAATCGGACGTGATTTCAAACATCAGAAACGGAGAATTTTGAAAATTTAGTTAAAAAACAATAACATCAACACTTTCAAACATAAATATCAATCCCGTATTTTCGTTCTGGTGATCAAAAATTATAGCTACATGTTTCTCACCTCTTCTGACGTATACTTGGCTTTTACTTCTCCTTTTCCGGAATAATTTCAATAAAACTTAACCATATCTGAACGACTCAGAATTCAGATGAGAAATAATGTTCCCGTTATCACCTTCTGTGAAAATCATTCCTTATTCCACAGTTTCAGAAAACTGTGAAAAATTTGAATCAGAAAACGGTTCATTTCAGAGGAAGTTCAGGTTCTGATTTGAAAAGGGAAAACTATGAAATTGAATGAAAAATTTGGTGAAGAACAACTGGGTGCGTTTAGAAATAGTACCCTAATGTCATTTCTTAGAAACTGTACTGTAAAATCATTGAACTGAATTTGACGTGTAGAAATGATAGAGAGATCTATAACAGAGCTTCACGGAATTCCGATTTCCGGTTTTTTCGTTTTTCCATTCTTCAATTTCCGTTTTCCGAAATTGGAAAGGAAGTTTCGTTTTTCGTTTTCCGTATTCCGGAGTTTTCATATATTTTCCGAAATAAAAAGTCAGGAATTCTGAAACTTTTACTAGGGAAGTGTTTGACGAGACCCACTTAGAATGGGCTAAAAATTTGTGAACAGACTAAATTGACCCTCCTGAATCCATTTCTGAAGTCAGTTTGGTCCGATCGAGATTTTCATTTTTTCGAATTTTTCAGGCTTTTACAGGCCTTCGCAGTCTCACGTTGTAATGTTTTTATATACGCCCTCCGGCAGCTTGGAAAAATGTAGCAATTTGGCGCAGTGGCAACAACTTTGTTCATTAAAATTAGAGACGTGGGTTCGCTCCCACCCTATCGAAAACTTTTTTAGAATTTTTCATACAACATTTCAGAAGATGTAACGTCTTCAGAAATGTCAATTTTTGGTTTCCAACCTTATCAGTAATCCTTGTTTCGAACATAAGCTCAATTTTCTATTTGAAAAAAAATTTCAAAAAACTGTCTGTTGTTTGGCCTTGGTGACTATCCTGGACTTGTAAAAATTTTTGACTCAAAAAAAATTTTTCAAAAAAATTTTCCAAACTAGTCGGATGTGATAGAGGATGATGAAAATAGTGTTTTAACTTCGTTTCGAAGCTCCCTGGGTGCAGAACAACTTTTAAAAACGAATTTTCAGTCATAGGCAGCTAGCAGGTGTCTAGTAAAGTGTGCTTCAAAATACCGATCGGACCAAGCTAACTTCAGAAATGAATTCAGGAGGGTCGATATACCCTACAGACCGCATTTCAGCCAATTCTAAGTGGGTCTCGTCAAACACTTCCCTAGTTAAACAGCGTTTCATTCAAAAAGTTATACGAAAAACGCCCGAAAAATTTCTATTCTCGTTGAAAAGGTTTAATTTCTGCCAAATTCTATTGGGAATCCTAGGAAATTTCCGTTTTCCGTACAAAATTATTTTTCCGTTTACCGATTTCATTTTTCAGAAAATTTCCGAAAAAAAAATATTTTTTCGGTTCCCGTTTTCCTTTTCCAAAGTCGGAAAATGTTGTTTCGTATCAGGGCTGGGATTTTATGTTTACGATTTTTACGGTTTTTTGTTTTTACGGCGTAAATTTTAAAATTTTACGGGGACCGTAAAAATTCATTCCTTAAAATCCGTAAGAAAAATTTTGGCTCATTTTGAGCAGAAATTTGATGTTTTTGGACTAATTCATTGTGAAAAATTAGTTTCGAACGTTGCAGTGCTCGTTTTTTGAATGTGAAAGGCTCGAAAAGTTGGAATTTAGAAAAACCTTCAATTGTAAACTTTGAAAGCCAAAAAAAGATGGGTAGGAAATAAATTATAAATTAAAATTTTTTTAATTTTCAGTCATTTTTTCTATTATATGCCGTTGAAATGGCTATCAGAACGCCTAAAACAGCAGTTTTACTCTTAACCACATGCTCCTCAGCTTCTGAATCAAATTTTACGTTTTTTACAGATTTTACGGAATTTTACGGATTTTCAATCCGTAAATTTTACGTTTTACGGATTCCGTAAAATAAAAATTTTACGACCAGTTTCGTATAATACTTTCATAAAAATTTTATTTACCCACAGCCGTCATACAGAGCAGAGCCGTGATGAATCGATCGTTTTATGAATTTTCGGGAACAGAAATTTTTCACAACTTTGTCTCATTATTAAAAATCCAATCAGAAAATTACAATACATCTACACATCCAAACATAAATATCAATCCTGTCTCTATTTTTCCGAGAGAAACGATCATGGAGTATTGCAATTGCTTTCCCATCGTTCCTCAAAATGTCGTATCCTCCATGCAACGTGAGTCTCACTTTCTCTATTCGAGAATTGCTGAAAAAAAAGTATATTTCTGTGCAGTCTAAACTTATAAAACTCACTATGAAACCTCTCTAACAACCGTATCCTCTCGAATTAAGCCCAATCCAAGATTTTCAACTATCGATTGATAATTATAGTCTCCATGAACCCTCATATGAGTCATTTTTGGATTCCATCCGTTTTTCCAGGCTTCCAGAAGATTTTTCCAATCTTGTAGACTATAATTTGAATTTTCCATCTCAAAAATTTCAAAATCTGCTGTCAAAAGGTTTGTAATTGTTAACCAATTTGTTTCTGCTATAAGCAATAATCGAACATTTTGGTTTAAAAATGGAGGGGATACTGTAGAAATCGAGAGTATGAGATCATTCAATGTTGTGATATTTTCAAGACAATATTTCAGATTTTCAGAATCAAATTCTTCAAAAATACTGAAATTTCTGAACACTGATTGGCGTTTGATTATTGATTGAACGAGACATTTTATCTGATTTTGAACGCAACTTCCGTCAATATGAAGCTCTGTTATTTTCAGATTTAATGCATTTGAAAAGTGGTCAATTAGCCCGAAAACTGCCTCAAATGGATCATTCTGTGACTCCACTTTTCTTGTCGCAGGCATTTGATAAATATATTTATGAGGTTTTGGTCCGAATATTGTTTTTTCAAGACAAATCGAAAAATTTGGTTTGTATCTGTTTCCAAGGTAAAGTGTGAAAGTGGAATCACATGATATCAGTACATTTAGTACGAGATCTCTTGGACGAGTTATTTTCAAAATTTGCTGAATTTTCTTTGAACAAAATGATAAATCGAATCTGGAAATAATCTTTTTTTTCGGGAATTATGATTGGTCAGAAAACTTACAGTTCTTCAAGAGTCAAACAACTGATAATCACTCTGATAGGGACCAATGGGAGTTTGAATAACGAAAAGGGGACCATAATGGATCAATATTTGGTAGAAGACGTGCTGGGTGGTGTATGTAGACGACTAGAAGGGGCAGAAGGATTCAGATGGCGTGCCGTACTCCCCAGATGATGTGCAATATGACAAGTGCTAATGAGTTCAAGATTGACAGATGTCACCTTTTCTGACGTCTTCTAGACCTTTGATATTTATTTTCTAATATTTTATATTGGTCCTGAAATAAATGAGAGGTAATCTTGTCTTTATTTTGAGAATAGCTGGGCATTTAGAATTGAGTATCACCCCTAGTTTATCACTTTTTTGAAAAAATACTCGTTCATTTCACAGTTTCAGAAAACTGAAAAAAGTTGAAGTTTTTTTTTTTGGGTCACTTTTTCTATATGATAAAAATATGATAAAATTGTGTTTTTATATTGGGAATAACTGGGCGTTTAGAGCTGAGTATCCCAACACAATACTATTCAAAAAAAATCATTTCTGATTTTAACAGTTTCAGAAAACTGAAAAAATTTGGGTCTTTATTCCCGCCGTTGATGCTTCTTTACTTGCAAGTCACGGCTATGAAATGTGTTTTTGTTCAAAAATTAACACCAATCTCGTTGTTTTCTTCTTCGAAAAATGGCATAATTTCGATTATGAGACTAGTTGGATGTTTAGATCTAGCTTATGACACTACTATTACTTATTAAGTTAATCTTATTGCACCGGTCTTCAAAAAAAAAATATCTCAATAAAATGAAGATAAAACCGGGGAAGAAGGAGAACAGACCCAAAGGCTATTTTCAGACAAAATCGAAACATTCCACAAATCACTTTGCATCTGAGAATCATATTAAAATCTTTTCACATACAAGTTTATACAAATGATTGGAAGCAGTAAACAAGAAAATGGGATTTTTTCCCGTGAATAAAATTATTCCAGCCGTCAAATGTTCAGAATATGTTATTAGTTTCAAAAAGTGATAGTTTTTCCAGTTTTTTGAGTACTTCATTTCGAACTGATTGTGCAAAGTTCAATGATCTGGTCTTGTTATATTTATTCAAATTCATTCTGTTTTCAGATAATCTTCGTTGTGTTCCTTTGTCAATAAACCAGTTTTCTGTTCCATTCCATTTTTTGTTTGAAAGTTTCAATAAAGTTCATTTACTCGTTTTACAAGTTCAAATGGAGGAGTTGGATAGATATCCAGCATTTTTTGCAATAAAAATTGAAAATGATCGTGCGAAATTCTTTCTCACTTTTTCCGAGATTTCATAATTTTTTTAAAGAAAAATCCTATTGCTACATTTTCATTTCATAATATTTTCGGCAGTTTACTTGTTGGCGTATTGGGACCACCTTTCTAAATTTTGTTCGGTTGGCTTCGAAATTCCGAAGTTTTTCGTTTATTTATTATCGATAATTTATCGGAATTTCTCAAAGCTGTCGAACCGATTTCGGTGGTTCCTAAAGAAAGGAAAATAAGAACGTGATAGAAAGCATCAAAAGTTGGAAAACGCTCGTCAAAAAATCCGAATATTCATTCCAAAGTCTTTCTCGGGGACAACATGATTCGCAAAATAGAATCGCTGGCGGGTGGAACTGAACACGCAACGTGATACGCGCCACACAAGAACACTAGCCACTAGTCCACAAAGACACAACTCGTCGAGAGGAGGAGACAACCAATAAAAAGGCGGTGGCGCGACAGAAGCCATGTCGCAGAGGACATGAGACGAAGTGGAAGCAACGACGGAGAGAAAGCGACGAAGAAATCGATAAGGACTCAAGGAAGGAAAACTATCATTTGATAGCAAGATCTGAAATAAGAAAGACAAAAACAGAAAGATTTTTATTTGAAAATTTATTTTTTGTGAAAAAAAAAGAAGTCTTAAGCCGACAGTAACAACTGCCGACTTCCTCCGCACTCCTTTGAGAAATTCCGCCAAGGAAAATAGGTTTCCGATGGACTCAAGGGCTGGATTCTTTCGAAGCCAGCCCGATTCCATCAGAAACCAGCTCCTCCTTGAAGGCGTCTCTCAATGGGGCACGTTTCCTTTGTGTGTCTTCTTTGCTGCCGTAGTCGTCCCGAATGACGCCGTCGTCTTCGCATCCTTCCTGAAAAGAAACGTTGATTTTTTAAGAAAGAGAAAAAGGAGTTAGGTCACACGGCCCCCTAAAAGAATCGAACTCGCATCTATCCAACGCCAGTCACGCCTCTCGCCGCCTGCGCCATCCACACATCGAAGTCCAGGGAGTCCACAGGGCGTTGAAATATCCGTTGCCAGTGGAGGATAGGGCGTGACTGATTGGAGATTAGCCGAAGTGTTTCAATTTTAAATAAATTATCGATGTTCGATTCAGAATTTTAGAGGGGCGAAGTAAAGGTTTTTTGAAGAGAAAGTCATTAAAGAATGGCCTTCTCGGAAATCAGCTTTTGAAAACAACAAAATGAGATCTTGAAGATCAAAGTGTGTAATTCATCGATTTTTTTCAAATTTTTTAAATATTTTTTCAAAGAAAAATACTTACGTATTGTCTCTGCTCCTTGGGGAATCCATGTTGTTTCCCTGACGATCCTTTTTGTAGTTGTGTGTTGCAGATGGTCTGAAAACTCATAATTTTAGGATTTGATAAATTTTGGCCTAAAAAATCAAATTTTTCGACAAGTAGTATTGATTTTGACGGAGGAAACGATGAAAATGCTGAAGAAATAATCACAAAATGCAAATAAAACAAAAAAACGGGTGAAAAAACGACGTGAAGCGGGCAGAAACGAGCAGGAATTTTAGGTGAATGAAACGCAAACTAAGAGGTTCCCTCCTGAAAAGGGGCTTCCGTTCGAGACCCACCCATGGAGAAATTCTATGCGCCTTTAAGCTTCGACAGATTTCATGAATATTCAGGAATTCAGAAGGAGATATTTCATCTTTTTTTTTGGTTTTTTCTTGTTTTTTCCGGTCATATATTCCAAAATTTGCGCGATTCAAACCCAGTAACCTCTTTTTGGCTTTTTTCGAATGTTGAACTCTTGAAAATCTCAAAAACATGCTCTGGCCTAAAATTTTGACAGTTTTCGAAGAAAATTTTTAGTTTTCTGAAAGTTTTAAAACTTTTTTCTTGCATTTTCTGAAACCAAATGACAGTATATACCTAAATAATGCCAAAATTCTTACGAAAAACGTGAAATTTGAAAATTTTTCGTTGATTTAAGATCGAAAAATTCCGTTTTTTGAAACATGTCCTGACTTTTTCGTGACTTTTTTGTATTTTTTCTTCATTTTTTCGGGTTCTGGTGCCCTTACATTCCAAAACTTATTTCCAATGCACTGTTTTTGGCCACTTTTCGCAATATCATGCCCGAAATTCGAATTTTTCACCAAAAATTGATCATTTTTCACTACTTTCGTAATAAATCTTCCCAAAAATCTGGGAATTTCAATTTATTCCTTTTCTCTGTGCCATTAGAGGTTAGGTTCGAATGATTTTGCTAAAGTATGACCGGTTTAAAGCAGAAAAAATTGAGGAAAAATAATGAAAAAGAGAAAGAAATCGGAATAGGGAATGGGGATTCCCCAACCAGACCTAATATCAATTTCAGGTAAAACAAATTAAGGCAGATAACTATGAACATGAGTGCTGAGATGACCGTTCAAGAGGCGACCAATTACATCAAACAGATGTACGGTAATCTTCCTGGTGGATATATCACCGAAACTGAAATTGTAAACGTAAGTTTTGTTCTTAAAATGATTGTTTAGTAAAAAAAAGCCATTGAACAACGTAGGTTTATCATACAAAAAAAAACTTCAGGAGGTAGCCCGAATCACAGTTGGCCTCGAGACCGTGCCGTTTGAGATTCTTGACAAAATCTCGCGAATTTTCGAGGAAAGGCTTTTAGTCCGACGTGCCTGCGCAGCAACTTCAATTCCAATGGGAAATATGGGTCCACAAATGATGTAAGTGCACTGAAATATGTGACTGAGTTTCAAAAAAAAGTATGCAGGAATGAAGAGCGCAACAAAGTTCGCCAGAAGGCTCTCTCTCTCTTCTCTACGACCAAAGAAATGTCGAGCGCATCGAGAAATGGTTTTTCGCGGCAAGAGTTCACTCATTCACGCAGAGCAAGATCGGAATGGCAGAGCTTCCAAAAATGTAAGAAAATTGTAACGCTTACGACTGTTGCATTTTTTTTATAGGCTGGAAGAAAATCTCCCAGGATGGATTCGAGGAAGCAACTTCACAGCGACCCAGAAGAGTGCCATGATTGCAGCATTGGAGCGCTTCCAATAATGTTTCCTATTGTTTTCAATAAATTTTGTTTCTGATTGAAAAATTTCACAGTTATTTGAGTTGTGGGAATCTATTCTGCTCAGGAGTTTGCCTATAAGCTACTTGTAAATGGAATTCCTAGGCCACATGTTAATGATACTATATGTTTTTAGGTTATGGAATTTCTAGGCCATGGGAAACTAGGCCACATCTTAATGGTACTATATGTTTTTAGGTTACGAAATTTCTAGGCCATGGGAAACTAGGCCACATCTTAATGGTACTATATGTTTTTAGGTTATGAAATTCCTAGGCCATGGCAAACTAGGCCACATGTTAATGATACTATATGTTTTTAGGTTATGAAATTTCTAGGCCATGGCAAACTAGGCCACATGTTAATGGTACTATATGTTTTTAGGTTATGAAATTCCTAGGCCATGGCAAACTAGGCCACATGTTAATGATACTATATGTTTTTAGGTTATGGAATTTCTAGGCCATGGCAAACTAGGCCACATGTTAATGATACTATATGTTTTTAGGTTATGGAATTTCTAGGCCATGGCAAACTAGGCCACATGTTAATGGTACTTTATGTTTTTAGGTTATGGCAATGACAATTCGGAAACGGTCTTATTCGAATACTAGATTTATTTTGAAAAATTACAACACATCAACACATCCAAACATAAATATCAATCCTGTCTTTATTTTTTCGGGAGAAAAGATCATGCAGTATTGCAATCGCTTTCCCATCGTTCCTCAAAATGTCGTATCCTCCTTGCAATGTGAGTCTCACTTTCTCTATTCGAGAATTGCTAAAAAAAAAGTATGTTTCTGTGCAGTCTAAACTTATAAAACTCACTATGAAACCTCTCTAACAACCGTATCCTCTCGAATTGAGCCTAAGCCAAGATTTTCGATGATCGATTGATAATTATAGTCTCCATGAACCCTCATATGAGTCATTTTTGGATTCCATCCATTTTTCCAGGCTTCCAGAAGATTTTTCCAATCTTGTAGACTATAATTTGAATTTTCCATCTCAAAAACTTCAAAGTTTGTTGTCAAAAGGTTTGGAATCGTTAACCAACTTGTTC
Source organism: Caenorhabditis doughertyi (assembly GCA_963572265.1). NCBI lineage: Eukaryota > Metazoa > Nematoda > Chromadorea > Rhabditida > Rhabditidae > Caenorhabditis > Caenorhabditis doughertyi. The sequence goes on along the minus strand of OY751556.1, from coordinate 23,546,067 downwards.
CTGCTATAAGCAATAATCGAACATTTTGGTTCAAAAATGGAGGGGATTCTGTAGAAATAGATAGTATGAGATCATTCAATGTTGTGATATTTTCAAGACAATATTTCAGATTTTCCGAATCAATTTCTTGAAAAATACTGAAATTTTTGAATACTGATTGGCGTTTGATTATTGATTGAACGAGACATTTTATCTGATTTTGAACGCAGCTTCCGTCAATATGAAGCTCTGTTATTTTCAGATTTAATGCATTTGAAAAGTGGTCAATTAGCCCAAAAACTCCCACAAAATGATCTTTCTGCGACTCCATATTTCTTGTCGCAGGCATTTGATAAATATATTTATGAGGTTTTGGTCCGAATATAGTTTTTTCAAGACAAATCGAAAAATTTGGTTTGTATCTGTTTCCAAGGTAAAGTGTGAAAGTGGAATCACATGATATCAGTACATTTAGTACGAGATCTTTTGGACGAGTGATTTTCAAAACTTGCTGAATTTTCTTTGAACAAAATGATAAATCGAATCTGAAAATGATCTTCTTTTTGGATTAATGACCGGTCAGAAAACTTACAGTTCTTCAAGACTCAAGCAACTGATAATCACTCTGATAGGGACCAATGGGAGTTTGAATAACGGAAAGGGGGTCATAATGGATCAATATTTGGTAGAAGACGTGATGGGACGTGGTGTGTGTAGAAGACTGGAAGGGGGTTGAATGATTCAGAAGACGTTGTTATCTCCAGATGAAGTGAATAATGACAAGTGCTAATGAGTTCAAGATTGACAGATGTCACCTTTCTGACGTCTTCTAGACCTTTAGTAGTCATTTTCTAGTATTTTGTAGTGGTCCTAAAATGAATACCAGCCTGAAGGGGCAGCTCCGCTGCCTTTCAGGCTGGGCCTTCGGCATGGAATTGATAAGTCAAGTTGCCTCATTAGTTCTCCCTTGTATGCAACATTCACAAAATGAAAATTTAGGATTCATTGATAATCATACATCTTTCTTGAAAATAATAGATCTAAAAATAATAGATAGATTTAAAAAGAAAATAAATAGATAGAATATCCAGAATTGAGAAAATCTAAGAATGGCAATTGGATATGATAGATATTCTGTGGGCTAGGTGTGGAAAGGTGAATAACAACATGATTGTGTAGGTAAAAAGTACTGATAAAAAAATGGAAGCAGAAGAAGTTGGATGAAATGATCAGTTATTGTGGGGATTATGCTAGATATCGTAAAGGGACACTCTGATATAATGATACATGATCTAACGATTTGTTGTAGAAGAAAAAGATCATGATGATTGCATGATAAGATAAACGTTTTGTGACTGAGGTAAAATATAGGGAGAAATATGGTGCGATACTGTAACCGTACAACAGATAAATTATGGGATTTGGGAAAATAGAAAAATAAGGTGAAATTGGGGAATACTGTAGATATTTTGAGAATACTGAAGGGGTAGGGTATATAAAAAAGGCATTTGAGGAAAAGGACGCTGCATGAAAATGAACAAATGTCAGAAATGAATTATGAAACTTTAAATTGATGATCATAGCTATAGAACTTCATGGAATACTACGTTGAGCGGATCTTGTCCATTCGTTTTGACGAAGAGTCCTTCCTTTGATCGAACTCTGGACAACGCAACATAAAGTTGTCCATGTGTGAAGACGTCCTCTGGTAGCCATAATCCAATTCTCGAGAATGATTGTCCTTGTGCTTTATTTATGGAAAGAGCATAGGCGAGCCGGATGGGGAACTGGGTCCGTCGGAGTTTGAATGCCAAGTTTTTATCATCGTAACAGTCTATTTTGGGTATGAAGACCGTCTCTCCTTTACGGCTTCCCGTTGCAAATGAGCACACCAACATTCTTCTTCCCAGTTTCGTTACTGTCAATCGTGTTCCATTACATAATCCAGAAGTCACATCTAGATTGCGAAGCAGCATGACTACTGATCCCACTTTCAATTTCAATTTGTGAGGTGGAAGTGATGACGTCATTATAGAATTCAAAAATTCGGTAGTGACAATCTTCGTGTTGCTATCGTCTGCAATCTCGTCTCTCGAGAAGAAAACCTGAATATGGAATTTAAGGTTTCAAATTTAGTTACTGTAGTTTTACCTTTTCTTCGCCTTCCATCCTGGTGTGCACTTCATCATTGAGTTTGTCTACGTCGACATTTTTTGGTGCAAGAATTGCTGATTCAGAGATATCAGTGAAACGATTGATATTAGATCCGAAAACCTCTTCAATTAGATCTCCTTTGGTGTAGACGCTTGGATCCAGTTCTACGCGATCCAAATGATTGTTTTGAGACCCGTTTCCAACCTTCAGCAAGAAGTTGATCCATTCCGAATCTCCAGATGTCACCCTCATATTTGATTTTAGCTTTAGTACTTTGAACTGGCTCCACAGTGGACTCATCTTGAGACATCCATCAACCTGATCTGATCTTGAACCTCTTCTGACTACTGGAAGCACTTGACGGAAATCTCCGCCAAGTATCATGAGCTTTCCTCCAAAAGGTTTCTGATTTTCCATAACATCCCGGAAAAGTTGATCTCCTGTCTCCAAGGCTTGTTTTGGTATCATACTCGCCTCATCTCCAATGAAGACATCTATTTCACGAAGAGCTTGGGCTTCCTTGCTGTTAAGCTTCATGAGAGTAGATCGACAGTCATTATTTATGTCCAGTTTCCATAATGAAGCTAATGTCCTTCCTTCGGGTAGAAGATTGGAGGCTATGCCAGTCCACGCTCCAGATGCTTGCTTGCGGCGACGTGCGACAATGGTCAGGTACAGTACATTATAGAGGTATGTTTTCCCGCTGCCACCGGGTCCATCCAGATAAAAAAGACGGGGAAGTAGTGGATCATCTAAGGCCTCCATTATCGTATCAAATGCTAACTTCTGTTCAGGATTCAATGTTCCATAAAGACGTTGAGCTTCATCATTCATCACATCGTAATCGATTTCTGGTTCGATCGGATCGAAAATGAGGAAATCCGGAGCCTTTATGAATCTGGTGATGTCTTTACTGAATCTGAAATTCAACCAAATTTTGAATTCTTCTGGATCAGTTAACTGGATACCTTGCCATCTTCTCTTTCACGGCTTCATAAGCTGTGGCTACAGCCTCTTCTTCTGAACATCCTCGGTGTACATAATCTTCACTCATGGGTTTTTTGAACTTGTCCCAAAGAAGTTGAGGATCTCCAATCTCATTGAAGACCAAAAGAGATGAGAATGTGGCTCTCATTTGTGCCGGCATTTGAAAAGTCTCACATTCACGTAGAGCTTTCTCATATTCTGCATCATCTTTCAATAGACCAAGGGCTCGAGCAGCCAAAATGAATGTGTCATGAATAATTTTTTCTCCATCGTCATCAGTAGTTGTACGGATGTCTTCAAATGACGTTTTTCCAAGTGTCGAAATCAGAAGAAGTCGAAGGGCGAATCTTTCAGGATCACTTGGAGAGACTGCATATACTCGTCCAATAGTTTTCTCTTCTCCTCTTTCTCGTTCCTTCCATTCACCCTTTCCTTGCAGAAATACGAATTTCGTTGGAAAATCCATATATGAAATGAGCCTTGGGTCGACTTTTCCAGAAAGATCTTCTCCATTCTTTTCCATTTCTTCGAACTTAGCATTTATTTGGAAAAAAGCCATCAGTTTGGTGTTCTTCTTCTCGGCATTATTCACAGCTGCAGGCTCATTTCCTTTTGTGTAGTATACATTTTGCCGATTTGGTAGATGGATGCAAAGACGGTAGACGGTGTGAGATTTCATTTGGCAAGGGAATCCGAAGATGTGATGGCATGCCTCTGGAGCACAAACATATCGACAATCGATATATATTTTGATCTCATCGATGTCATCATCATCATCTTGACCATCTTGAATCCTCACAGCAGCTCTATCCGAGCCTTTATAAACATATTTGCACAAATATTTGACAACTTCGAGATAACCACATGCTTCAAGATTGATGTGTGCATCAAAAAGGAGAAGGAGCTGGTCGTTATAGGGCACCACGTGCTGATTTGTCATGTCACATCCTTGACATTTGAAGGTTCGTCCATCATTCGGTCGAGCGTATTCTGGATATCCATTGACCTCCCATTTGGTTTCATCACGGAATGCTTTGGGAAATCTTTTGGAACATGACCCGTTTTTCATGCATGGTGACGATGGGTTATCCAATCCACAGGGTCTGAAAAGGATAAAATGAGTTTTTGGAAAGTGCTCCCTCTTTTTGAGAGGCATCTCTGACAATAGACTACGATATTAACTCTTTCAGAAGGGCACTACTGATCTCATTTTTCGAATGTACTATTCAAAAAAAAAAAAATGAAAAAATGAAATTTGTTAAAATCAAAAGAAATGCCTTTCTATTCAAGTTTTTTAAGATTGTTTTTTTACCTGTGGATCATATTCTTCTTTACGATCTCGTAAAGGCGTGGCTCTTCGTCTGGATCCGGAATTGTGGCTCGAATGAGCTTATCAATGTCTTCTCTAGTTTTCGGCTTATGGCCATCCGCCATTGTTAGGAGAAGATGAACATGTGGCAATCCCCGTTTTTGCCATTCATAAACTAAGACATGAGCAGAAACTTTTCCGAGTAGATCCAGTTTCAGAAGATAGTTCAGAAGTTGATCGACTTTTAGCTTGAAAACACGGGCTATGAGATCAGGGCGGTCTGCCGGTTGTTGACCCGGTTTCAGATTTTCTTTAATTTCTTTCCATGTTGGGTTGCACGTAAAAGTCAAGAAAAAGTCCGGCTTTCCACATTTGGTCATGATCGACATTGAATCTTGGTACTCTTGGATCATGTACCTTGGTGATCCTCGGAAAGACGATGGGAGAACAATTCGTCGTCCTGGGGCGGTGGCATTTCCATTGCTGACGAAGTCTTTCAATTCTTGATACTCTTCGGCTCGCATCTTCTTCTGATGAGTACGAATGTAGTACAAATTGTTTTGCTCTGTCTTGGCCCATGCGTCCACCATGAATTGCTGTGATAAATTGCCACCATAATGAACTGGATTGAACTTGTTCTTTCTGATCATCCACATGTGACGATAATACGGTTGCTGTTGAACTCGTCGGTCTTTTCCATCCTCCTCTTCATCCTTCTTCTTCCTCCATAATTCGTCATGCCATCCCTTTTCGCCATTTGGAAAGAATAGAGGGTAGCACATAGGGTCAACTATGGGATCCGTATCATAGATATTTAACCATCCACTTCCGTCACGAGCACATGCAGCAATACTTCTTGATGGCATCATTCCATCTTTTAGAGTGAAAACAACAGCGACTTCTGTTGTTGTAGGCTGATTGTACCGTCGGAGATCCAGATTTGGTTTGGAGACGTCAAATATCATTCGAACAGGCTTCACAGTTCGTCCAGATAATATGGCATCCAATTCTTCTTGTTTTTCCACCTACAAAAAAGTTCTAATTGTTTTTTATTCAAAGTTTGAATTTACCTCATCCATCAACTTATAAGACTGTGCAAATACATTAATTTCGGACATGAGCTTGCTCAGCTCTTCCATAATTGACTGATCACATTTCGAATTGGCTGGACATTGGAGCCTTTCGGCAGAAGCTTCTGAGGAGTCAAGGATGTACAGTTGGCCGTAACTTGGCCGATTTCCGGGATCTGGGTGAAGGGGGCCTGCTCTATGATATGTCTGGCCATGTATTTTGAACGTAAATGGAGCATTTCCTTGTCTTGGCATATGGTCAATATTGGCACCAAAAGAAGCAGTGGAAAGACTGTTGTTGAATTGGCGAATATTCTCTTTGAAGTTCTTAGATTGAGCTCTTCTGGCGTCGTCTCCAGAACATTCGAACAATTCCTGAAGCTTATGAGGAAAGTTGGAGAATGGATCTTCAAGTTGGATTGCTCCGGAAGAACAGCAGAAGTTGATGGAATTGAGCTTTTTGCCATTAACCTCGCCTGCAAATTAATACAATTAGTTTCGTTGAAAAGACATGAAGTGGTCGGAAGTACTTTCTATTAATAGTATTGCGTGTCCATAAATCTTTGCGAAACTTTCTTACGTTTCCAAAAAAAAATGAGTATCACGCTTTTCTGGACAAATAAAATATTTATCTTTTGAAGCGTAAGAAAGTTCCGCAAAGATTTTTGAATAGAAAATGCTCTCTAAATGTAAGCTAATATCAAACAAAGTGATTATCAGGATATAGCCACCACTTTAATTCTAAGTGTATATAAATACGGATGTTATAGTTGTTTGAAACTCATATTACATCGGCACCTTTAATAGAACAGCATCGGTCAGTCGAGAGTAAAATAGTATGGAATCTGGTTCCTGTTGGCACGCTCAGGGGCAATAAAGGAAAATCTTCCGGTTACAATTCCAGAGGGAATTTTGAAAAGTATGTTCGAAAAATTGAGCGGCAACCTCTAATAGATGTGGCACCTCTATCAAGCCGGCATCCAGGCAGGTACTTAGATCAATAGACTGACACGTCGGCGTGTTAGAGTTATTACAGAAAACTACTTTCGGAGCCATATCGTATTTTATGCTTAGAAAACAACGGGGACATACCTTCAAAGAAGAGGGCATTGCAATTCTGACACTCTCTATCCATCGTTCCGAGATAATCTGTTTCGATCGAAGATTTTTTAGCTAATTCTGCTTTCCTTTCTTCCTCTTTTCGAGCTTGGTTAGATTTTTTCTTTTCAGATTTCAACTTCAATCTATTTTCCCGAACGCTATCACTTTCATGTTCTTCTCGATTTACCCGCCTTGCATTCATTGATAAAAGACGAATACCCCGTTGTTCTTCTGATTCTTCTTCAAGGCTTCTTTGTTTTCTTTGAGAATCTTTGGCATGGCGGACTTCTGTTTCACTCTCCGTCTCATTTTCGCGTGAAGTACGTTTACGATCCGCATCCTTATTTCTCACATCCCGTTTTTCTTCTTCTGAAGACTTCGTGGCGTTTTGACGTCGTCTTTCTGCTTCGACTTCCCTCCTATTCTCAACTTGGGAATCCGTAAAAGATGAACGAAATTGTCTTTGCTGATCCGCATTCTGCAGCTTCCGCTGCTCTCTCTGATCTTCAGACTCTTCTTGTTTCATTTTCTTTTTGTATTCCGAAGCCTTCTGGAGCCGTTCCTGACTATCATGAACTGTTTCTTTCTGTCTTTTGAGCCGCATCCTCTCTCTCGCTTTTTCTCTCCGGATAGCCAACTTCTCCGTCTGATCCAGAACCCGTCCCGGTTGTGGATCCGAAGTGCTCGGTGAAGAAGAAGGTTCATCCGAAGTGTCAATTCTGAATGCCAGTAGTTGATAATTGAATAGGTCAACGGGATATCCTTACCTCTCAGGATCCATTATATTGATAAGACAGATCAGAAGATAAGAATTGAGCAGCAGGCAAGAGCAATAACGAAAAAGTAGTTTAAAACGGCAACAAAAGGAAAAAAAAATCATGAAAACAAACGTTTGAAGCGTGACCTTAAACATGCTTTTATCCCGGGATCCCGCCGAAGCTTTTCAGATCATTTTTTGAACTGATCTTCCTCAAACTTTCAATCGGCAAGTCTATTATTCAGTGTTTTGAACTCAGCTTCTCGTAAAAGTTTGACCTACGATTCGTTTCCTCAACTATTATCCGAAGAAGCTGTCTCCGAAAACGTTCGGAAACTGAAAGTGCCGCTGAGACATCTACTTCTTCTTCCACTACCCACTTTGATGTATGCATAGCGCAGTTGGTTGTGGCGGCGTCCGGCGATCGAGTGGTCGCTGGTTCGATTTTGCTTGCGGCCTTTCTCGCTCTTTCTCTTTCTTCTTGCCAAAGAAGTGCGAACATCCTGACCAACGGACAGACATAGCCCTCTAGCGTTTTATATATAAGAATGATAATAAAATTTTGTCATCATATTGAGAATAGCTGGGCATTTAGAGCTGAGTATCCCAACACAATACTATTCAAGAAAATCATTTCTGATTTCACAGTTTCAGAAAACTGAAAAAATTTCATTTTATTTGGGTCTTCATTCCCGCCGTTGACGCTTCTTTACTTGCAAGTCACGGCTAAGAAATATGTTTTTGTTCAAATATTAACACCAATCTCGTTGTTTTCTTCTTCGAAAAATGGCATAATTCGATTCTGAGACTAATTGGATGTTTAGATCTAGCTTATGACACTACTATTACTGATTAAGCTAATCTTGTTGCACCGGTCTTCAAAAAAAAAATATCTCAATAAAATGAAGATGAAACCGGGGAAGAAGGCGAACAGACCCAAAGGCTGTTCTCAAACAAAATCGAAACATTCCACAAATCACTTTGCATCTGAGAATCATATCAAAAATTTTTCACATACATGTTTATACAAATTATTGGAAGCAGTATACAAGATAATGTGTTTTTGCAGTACGCACACAATTTATTTTTTTTCTTTTTTTCCGTGAATAAAACTATTCCAGCCGTCAAATGTTCAGAATAAGTTATTCGTTTCAAAAAGTGATAATTTTTCCAGTTTTATGAGTACTTCATTTTGAACTAATTGTGCAAAGTTCAATGATCTGGCCAATGATCTTGTTATTTTTCTTCAAATTCATTATGTTTTCAGATAATCTTCGTTGTGTTTTTTTTGAAGCTTTCTGTTCAATTCCATTTTTTGTTTGAAAGTTTCAATAAAGCTCACTTGTGAATAAACTATCTTCAACTCTTCTTCTGAGTGAACAAAACCTGAAAAAGTTAGGCCATTCGGATCTTCGGCCATCAGAACTTAGGCCTATTGCAGTTTTTTTTCTGAGTGAACAAAAACTAGAAAACCCAGGTTATTAGATTCTGATGTCTTCAAAAAAAGTTGAAGCAGCATTCTTCGATTCAATTGCAGACAAATGTTGAGAAAACAGTTCATTTTCGGGGACAGTAAACGAAAAAATAAAGGCGACAATTTAAGAATAGACTTTATCTGTGTAGGAAAAAGGCAATTATTGCTTCCAAACATGAATATTAATTTGATTAGACCCGTCTTCATCTTCTAAGCTGATATAGACAGTCGCTGTTGCACCGCCGCCATTTTTCGGAATGTCATAACCCCCACTAATATGATATTCGATATCGCCAGTTTGACTATTTGTGCTGCAATCCAAGTGTTTTTTTTATTCATTTTTCGAAGTGAAAAACTTACTAAATGATCTCTCGAATTAAATTTTCGTCTCTTTTCGAACCGAACGGAAGGTGGTCCACTATTGATTGTATGTTATAATATCCTTTTGCGGCTAAATGAATCATATTTGGGTTCCATCCTTTTCTCCAAGCATCGAGAAAATTCATCCAATCTTCTGACCCATAATTTGAAGATTCCATTTCACAAGTTTTAAAGGTTGTACTCAAAAGATTTGGAATAGTCAACCAGTTTGTCTCTTCAAAATTCAAACCTTTAACACTCAAACTCAAGTTCGAAGCGAATGATATAGTGATGTTTGAAGTAAACGATTCTAAAATTGTGACATTTTCAGTGATACATTTCAAATCATCGGTACTAATTTCACCGAAAATACTGAAATATGAAAATACGGATTGGCGTTTGATTATTGATTGAAGAGCTTCTCTAAATTGGTCTTGAAGACAATTTCCATTCACATGAAACTCATGGATTTTCACACCGAATGTATTTGAAAAATGTATCAAAAAAATCAAAAAAATAATCCTATCGAGAGGACTTTGAGAAATATTCAATCTTGAGATTCTCTCTGCCGTCCATTGATAATTATGATTATGATTTTTCGTTCCAAAAACTGTGTTTTCCATAAGGATACTAAAATTTTCACTGTATTGTCCTGGCATCCAAATTGAAAATACAGAACTACAATTAATTTGAACTGAAAGTTTCATATTCTTTGGGCAAGTTGTTTTCAAAATTTGCTGAATTTTTTTCGAACAAAATGACAAATCGAATCTGGAAATAATCTCATTTGGGAATAATGATTGGTCTGAAAACTTACAGCTCTTCAAGAGTCAAACAACTGATTATCATTCTGATAGGGACCAATGGGAGTTTGAATAACGGAAAAGGGGTCATAATGGATCAATATTAGGTAGAAGACGTGATGGGACGTGGTGTGTAGAAGACTGGAAGAGGGTCGAAGGATTCAGAAGGCGTGCTATCTTCTCCAGATGATGTGCAATATGACAAGTGCTAATGAATTGAAGATTGACAGATGTCACCTTTTCTGACGTCTTCTAGACCTTTGATATTTATTTTTTAATATTTTATATTGGCCCTGAAATAAATGAGAGGTAATCTTGTCTTTATTTTGGGGAATAGCTGGGTGTTTAGAATTGGGTATCACAGGGCATTACTATTTAGGAAAATCATTTCTCATTTCTCAATTTCAGAAAACTGTGAAAAAATTTGGTTTTTTTTGGTCGCTACTGCGATTGTTGTCGCTGTTTTGCTTGCCATTCAAGACTATCAAGGCAAGACATGTTTTTGTTATAAAATATTTGAATTTTGGCCAAACCACCAAAAATAAACCAAATAGCTTATGTTAGGTGGCATAATTGAGTTAAACGGTCCTGCTCAAACATTAAAAAAAACAAACTCATTTGTCACAGACAGACAGGTAGCAGGAGAAATCATTTCCAAAACATCGTACTCACCAGAAAGTTTATTGAAAAATCTGCAGGGTCAGTTATTTCAAGTTTCGTTTTCAATCAGAAAACACAAAAAAAGTCCAATAAAATGAGAGTGAAAGCGTAAGGAAACAGTGTATATCATGACTGATTTTAAAACAAAATCAAGAAAAAAACTGTCATAACTCGGCAAAAACCCGCATTAGGAAAGCGTAGACTGCTGACCTGCTGCGATTGAGAAAATCCAGTACTAATTTTTCACAGATTGTTGTGCAGCTGCTGCTGTTTTGATGTTTGACTGCTGAAGATTTTAAGGATGCTGCTCAGGTGTTGCGGGTGTGTGCTACACCTTCGAAAATTTTCCGTCGGTTGAGTACGGAAATTGTGATTTCGACAAACTTAGACTGTTTTTCAATAATTTTCGAACGAAATGTATTACTTCATGATCCAACCTCTCAGAAATGCCTAAACATAAGCATGCCAAACGCCGGTACACGTGGGCAGCACTTGCGCAACACGTCCGCAGCAGATGAGCAGTCTACGCTTGCCTGATGCGGGCTATTGCCGAGAAATACATGTATTTGTAGTTAATGAAACCCACACACATCGAATTGAGTTCAAATAGCTTTGCAGTCTTACATAAATGTTGTGAAGCAGTTAGTGGTTTTGGAGTGCTCAACTTCACAATACACTACGAATAAAATCATGTCGGTTGCAAAATGATCAACCAAGAAAGTTGATAATCCAAAAATGACTAAAAGTATTAAAAATTTGTGTGGAAACTTTGGTAAATTCCACCGTTCCTTTTGTTTGTAATAAAAACTTCTAAAAAGTCAGAAATTGATTATTTGATGAAAAGTAGATAATTTCTCAAATTTTTTCAAATCTTTTCTAGTTTCTGAATACAATTCTTCACAGTATTTTGGCTCTCAATTTACTTCACTTTGTGCGAAAATAAGGAAATCATTTTTAAAAGTCTCCGAAAAGTGGGAAAAAATGAACGAACTGCAAAACTTTACTATTTTTGTGGTTCTATTTAGTAAAATAAAGCCGAAATTTTCTGTTAATATAATTTTTAGCGCACGGTTGTATACTATAAAAACGTTGTCATGATGCATCGAATGATTAATAGTGTAAAGCTTCCATATTTAAAAATAAGTGAAACTGTAAAGAAAAGCAAAAATGATTATTTTTGGCGGGGTTGGTTAGTGAGTCACCCATCTTTTTTAAATTATCAGTTCCGGAAGTTGGAAAATATTTCTGTATCATCAACTTGATTTCAAAATTTCGAGTGTCAGTACAATTAATGGGATCTGGACATTTGGCCAAATATCCAGAAGTTGAAACCTAGAAAACTCTTTTTTTCTGTATGTAAAACCCAGATTGTATAGAATCCAACTAAAGTACCCCCCGTTGAACAACTAATAATGCGGCTCGATTTTGGTGTTTTCCAAATGTGTTTGAAACTGAAAAACCCCAGGAAACTATTGAAAAGTTCTGGAAAGTGAGCAGAATGATGGAAAGAAAGTCATGAAAACACAAAAAAAAGTGATTCTCGGAATCCAATGTTGCACCTAAAGACTGCCAAGTTTCCGAACAATGAGAATGTAAGGTCGTGAATTCAAAAAATTTCACAATCATTCAAAACTGGAAAAATTTGTTGTCCTTCCTTTTCGAAATAAAAAAGCTCCGCTAATTGCTTTTCATCACATTTTCGTAGAACTATTAAACAAATTGAGTTTTAAAAATCATGATGATACAATCTTATACAAAGAAACGAATGAATGCCGTTTCCGAAACTTTGCTTTGAAACATTTGCAAAACATCAAAAATGATTATTTTCCTTCAATTTTTACGCTTTTCACTGAGAATCCAGTCTTTCTTCTTCTCAAAGTAAAATATTTTTACAAAAGTTAATCCGAGCTGTTTGCAAATCAAAGCCTTTTTAGCACAAAATTGGTGTCAAGAATTGGTTTAAATTGAAAAATCACCGTTTCATCAACATTTTGAAACTTCAAACATTTTTTCAGTAGTACTCGTGAAAGTTTCCATGTATAGCAAGCTCTCATGTCATTCGATTCAAATTGATCACGAATTTTTTCAGTCCACCGAGTGGATTCTGCTCTTGTATAACAGACTTCAATCCTAAAAATCACGTTGTAAAGAGATCACGTAAGTGCCGAAGACCCTATTTTCACTTTGAGTAGGTAATTGAAATTTGTAGAAATTTGTGGATTGAAATTGGTAAATTCTTGTTAAATCTGAATGTGTGTTTGAAAAAATATGAAGATTCTCGGATCTGATTGTCAAAAAATATATTTCGAAGAAGAAAATACCAGGAGTCTCATTAATTCTGCGATGAAAAAAGCTGAAATATGAAGTTCGTAATACAGTAAAAGTTTTTGGATTCACGAGATAATTAAGCCCAGCATTGGTTTTAATGTTTCCATTATATTTGTTACTTTCTAATGTAGGCCCTCTCATATCCTCATTCCTTAACTGGAAAACCTTGTTTTTTGTACTTTTGTTTTTCTTATCCATTTCCTATTTTCACTGTCAAAGTAAACACTACCTCAAAGCGGACATCAAGAAGTTGTGCGAACGAACGATGACTCTCAAATTAGTGATTTCAGTTTACAATTTTCTGGTGTTACCAATTTTTTGAAACATTGATTTTATGAATTATATGAATGGTTAAGGACTAGGTCTAAAAATTGATAGAAAATGCAATAAAACCAAACAAACGACATGAAGAATAAAGAATACTTAGCGTTATTTTCTATCTTTACCAAAGCAATGAAGTCAGAACTTCTTCAAAAAATGTTTTCGAAACTGCTAAAGTTTATGGAAAATTATTTTCATTTAACTTTCACGGTACACTCCGTTCAATATCGATAGGACCCCCCTCGATTTTTTGTGTCGGGCAAAATCTAGAAGTTTTATGAAAAAACTGTGAGTGCCATTCGATTTGGAATACAAAATAACCCCCGGGTGCAAATTTCCACGACCTTACCACTTTTGGTTCTCAGGTGACACTCATCAACCCTCTTTTTCGACCGTTCAATATCGATAGGACCCCCTGAAAATTGAAAAATTTTGAAAACTTTTCGGCTCCAAATCAATTTAATTTTATTATTTAGGATGTTTTGAAGTGTTTTTGATCAATTGCAACCAAATCTATTGGTTGGTTAAGTCTTTCTAGACACCTTCTTCAAGCCAAAAATACACTGGATTAACCATCAGTGACTTTTACAGGAAGAAAACTACTAATTTGATATTTTCATGATTTATACATAATTTACAACATTCATAACTTTATTTTCTTTCTGTTTTGTTTATCTGGAAGTCGAAACTAGTGATCTAGAACAGTTCATGCTTAATTTAGTAGTTTTCTTTCTGAAAAAGTCACTGATGGTTAATCCAGTGTATTAGGTCGTCCCGAAAGTAATCGATTTTTTTCCAGCATATTTTGATTAAATTTTTCTGTAGTGTTGAAAAATCTCAAGAAGTGGTATTTTATGGCTTAGGTAAGCATGATAGGGAGAGACCTATCCATCAGTAAAATGTAGGCCAGGCAGCTTCTTGCTTCTTCAACTTTTTGCTCAATTGTCAGATGCTCAAACTCGGACCAAAACTTTTTCCTAGAAGTTTTATAACTACCGTAGAAGTAAAGACCGAACCGAATTGAAAGCGTATGGCATACAAGAATAGATGGAGGTCAGTAATAAAAATGAAAAAGTTTGGTTCCGAAAGCAGAAATGAATTCTCAGCTATATTCAAAAAACCATCGAAAAATACCACTCTTATTTTCTCTTTCTAGACTCCCTAATGGAACAACCTGGTAGATCCCCGGCTCAAGATTTTTCTCGCTTGGGGCCCTGTAGTGGGATTATCTTTGAGAAAAAACAGGATTATAAACTATCGAAACTGACTGAAAAACAGTGAAATGAAAAAAATCGATTTCTTTCGGGACGACCTAATATTTTTGGCTTGAAGAAGGTGTCTAGAAAGACTTAACCAACCAATAGATTTGGTTGCAATTGATCAAAAACACTTCAAAATATCCTAAATAATAAAATTAAATTGTATTGGAGCCGAAAAGTTTTCAAAATTTTTCAATTTTCAGGGGGTCCTATCGATATTGAACGGTCGAAAAAGAGGGTTGATGAGTGTCACCTGAGAACCAAAAGTGGTAAGGTCGTGGAAATTTGCACCCGGGGGTTATTTTGTATTCCAAATCGAATGGCACTCACAGTTTTTTCATAAAACTTCTAGATTTTGCCCGACACAAAAAATCGAGGGGGGTCCTATCGATATTGAACGGAGTGTATTCCGCATTTTTCCTCTTTTTGTCAAATTAAAAAGTTGAAATAAGGTACATCAAAAATGTTCGCAAACCAAAACTTTTGTTCAAGAATATACGAGGTGTGCAAGTTCAATCAGAAGATCAAATAATGGTTTCAAAGTTAAACTTTTCGGTTTCATCACCTTTTTGTAACATTAACCCTTTCGGTTTCCTTTAATGGTTCCCAATTTGTTATTGATCTTGTAACGCACTAGTTTTCCTTCCCAAAACTCAAAGTGCAAAGTGACGATAAAATTTTGTGAGAGGATCTGAAGATATCACTTTATCGATTATTATCGAGAGGAAAAATACCCATCATCAAATTGCTCTTGGCAAGACTCTTATGAAAACAACAACACAATAAAACCGAATTTTATATTGAAGAATGATTGAGATGCAAGGAACTGGAAAAAATAGAAACAAAAAAAAAATATTAATGCAGGGAAACGGATATCATACAGCTATAACATTTTCAGCAGATCACGAGAGATTTAGTGATGCTGCGCTGATTTATTCGACATGAAAGCCATGTAAATCGGTAAATTTTTTTTTGAGTTTCAGAAATGTTTCAATTCTGAACCGGTTGGTTCTCGAATTGCGGTATATAGTGAGGTTTAATTGCACTCTATTGTTTTAATTTTTCCCGTTTGCCAGAAGCTATACCCTTCTTCTAAACAGTTGATTAATTCAGTACCTTCATTTCATTGTCCGTTTCTCCTGTGTTGTGAATAAATTGAATCCGTAGAATAACAGTACAGCTGCGATAATTGAGAGATTTGTTTCAGTTCAAATGCTCTTTCAATCAATCACTTTTAAAATAATTTACGTCCTTGAAGCAACAATACTGTTGCAGAAATCGAACTTTCAGGGCAAGTAACTAAACTCTCACTATATTTTCGGCTTCCAAAAGAGTAATACATTGATCAAGAAAAAACAAGGTGAAATTAGTTTTGCTCTACTTTTCATAAGGTTCTGAAAAAGAAAATTTTTGGCAATATCAATCGAGACAGACTAAGCCGTATCCTGACAATCAGTTACTACAATATTGAGAAATTGATAATTTATGGACGAAACAGAGGAAATTTTTGTGGGCATCATCAGATAAAATATGGCCAACAAGTTCTTAAAAAGGTTATTTTCCAATGAATTCTAATACCATATTTTGGAGATCAAGTTGTACTCCTCAGAAAAAAAAGTGTTCTTTTTTGAATGTTTGAATACGATCAATGCGACTTCGATGAATAGACCCAATTGGGGATAATCCCGTTTGAAAAGTTTCTGAAAAAAAAACATTAAAAAAACAGGTTTGATTCGATTCAATGAAACCAGTCCGATCACCAGTAAAATGTGTTACATTTTTCTGTGAAATAGTTTCAAAACGTCTCCCAGAACTGTTTCCAACCGTGATGATTCGGAACCACTTAAAATTTTGCGACCATTCTAAGAACTCAGAACACTTACATTATACCTATTTGAAACTGAAAATGTTTTATTGAAGTTCGGTCACAAAGCAAAGATTCCAAATTTTCATTTAGATTTTTGCTGTTCATCATGTTTGATAATTAGGCACAGATTGAACAACAAGTCATTATCAATTCACGTCACTCGAAAGCGTTCTCTGTCAAAACTGATTTACTATTTCAGAAAAAAAAGTCAACAGTTTTGAGAATATGTGAAAGTACAAGATTTGGTTTTTGTGAGCTCTGATTTTTAAATTTTCTCGTTTCAATAGAACTTTGAAGTTTGAATTATTGAAAAGATAAAATATCTGAAAAACTGTAGTTTTTCAAGTGCCATTCAGGTTTTACAGAACAAAACTAACTGCCGCTAAATTTGTGGTTATTGTGAATCAATAGTGCGTTTATCCCAAAATTATCTCAATTTGTAGAAACTGATGAGTGTCAGTTTATTGAGGCGCACACAGATAATGAAGATGGACTGGCTAAACTCTTTGAGAGAACCAGAAACGAATTCTATAGTCAAAAAGGAATCCTCGACAATGAAGGATTGTATTTGAAACAGCTTTCAAAAACAGTAAAAATTTTTGAAAAAAAAAACTAGATGGATATCTCAGCATATTAATTTTGGATTTTTATTGCACCAGTCAGTCAACCAATTTTGAACTGAAAATTTCGAGAAAGCTAGACATTTCAAAGTATTCAAAGTATTCATTTTTTAAAAAATATTTCTCCACCGCCCACTTTCAGCGAGATTGTTCTCACATCGACAGAACGACAGAGCGGAATAAAAAACTTGTAGTACATGCGCTTTCTGTCCCAAACTATAAATTATTTTAAAACTGAAATCATATCAGTTTTTTGAAACCGATACGAAAAATTGCTTGAGTTTGTTCAGGATCGCTTTTTTTTCGTGAATATTGTTAGCATCTGTAAGCATTTTGCCTCAAGGGAGTTAAGAACAAACGAAGGTCGTACAGTGTACAGTTATGATCGCTAAAATATGTAACGATTATGTGGAACCGCAATTCATTGTTGAAAGAAATGCAGTTTCAACGTGAAATATTCCGTTTGGTGAGTTTCAATACTTAGTCATGATTCACGTTTATTGCATCAAAAATGTTCCAGGACAACAAACCATGAAAAAGAACAGGCAGAAAACCCTCTGAAATGGTTCACAATAAATAATTGTCGCGTAGTAGAAAAGAAACAAATATTCAACGTTGGAAAAAATTATCACAGTTTCTTGAAACTGACTTCAAATTCTGGCAAAATGTTAGGTTGATGGGACCAACTTAAGGGAAACTCAAAATTATAGTTAGAGGCTTTTTAGCTTATGTTTAAAAAAATTATTCATGTGAGATTTCAAGAGTAACACAATGTTCACAAAAAAAAAGACAAATGAAACATTATCGCTAATAATCTGGTTTCTGTAACTACTCATTCTCAGAAGCTTTATCAAAACAACAATTTTCGTTTCAGAATTCCATTATACGACATGCAACCTTTTTTTCATTGATACCTGAACACAGATGATTTCAATAGCGTATTTACCGTTTTCTGCCTTTCATTCCGTAAACTCAGCGGATGTAACCTACCAATCTACCAGAACTAAAAAAAATTTGCTGAAATTTTGAAAATCAAAATCAATTGCCTTGAACTTCCGTGCAATCATTCTATGAAATCTATCATTCCATTTTTGCACAAAAACTACAGTTTCATGAAATTGAGATAAGAATCAAAACGAAAATTGATACAATCGAATAATTTCTTTATGTCGAACAGAATATGAATGCAAAAAAGGAACAGATGAGATGAACGAGGTAAAGAAATCACATCCTGGTTTGCATGATTGAGCGCTTGGAAACACTTTGTTGAAACAGAAATTTCTATACTTCTTGAGCAAAATTATTACTGTTTCAATATTACATATTTTCCGTTTCAAGATTCTCAATTGATCGTTGTGCAAACTGTGATATAAAGAATGTAATTACAAGTGTTAACTCAAAGCGTGATTCGGATTGATTGGCTAACCTTGATATTATCATAAACTTTCGATAAAGGAAATTTTTGTCAGCCTTCGTAGGTTACAGAATCAGACAAATCTTCAGTAAACAAAACTATCACAACTTTTTGAAACTGATATCAAGTGTTATGTAAAGATTGATTTGCTAGATCCATAAAACGGAAGTTTCAACAATACAGTTACAGCTTTGTTATCTCAACTTGACTGTTGATTACCGAATTATGCAAAGCCTACTTCATCAATATCATTTTTTTCACGGGCATTCGAAGAAAAAAGAGAAGTTTCTTGAACTCGATACGAAAGGGAAGAAAAGCTTGAAACGATTGTTTTGTTAAATTGCAATAAGTTTTCAAAAAAAAAAATTGTACAAACAAATGTGAAGAGAGGGGAAATAAAGGAGTGAATTTCTGATGATAGTATTTATCATAACATAACATCAAACTTTTTCAGTTTCATCAACTTTTTCAAACAAAACATTTGAATTTGCCGTAATCACTAGTCATGGGTCGTTTCTAAATCTGAAAAACGTGCTAACGGAGCAAGATGCGATAGAAAAATGGTTTTCGAGTCATTTTCAAACATGATTTCAGGCTAAAGCCAAAAAACTGGTTATCCCGTTTCATTACCTCTGCAAGTATAACTGTTGAGCTTTAAGAGACGTTCTCATGAAGCCTCGTTTTATAAATTCCCAAAAATGTGTAATTCTTATTAACTTTCTCCGGGGCAATGACACAACTAACATTGTTGTATCAGCAAAATCATTTCGAACCCTGTCATGACAGGATCTATTCCACTGCTATACAAGAACAAAAAACTTCAAAACATGAGTGTGAAACATTATAATAGTTTTTTTTTTGAATTCGTGATCTTTCTTTGTGTTTAAAAACAATTCCACATGAATTTGGAATGATATTATATTAGAGGTTCAGGTTTTGCTAAACATACCATTCAAAGTAATCACATTACTGTCGGAGGTTTTTTTTTGTGTTGCCACCAGAATCCATGAAGAAAACTCACGATTCAAAGATCTGAGATCGATAGAGTTAAATTTTTCTTTGAAATAATCATAGACTGAAACTGGGAAGAAGAACAAAAATATGAAAAAGAGTAATCAGGGACAAAATTATGGAAAGTGGGGGGTTAGTTTGTTCTGAAAATGAATAAAGTTTCATTGATAGGAAAAAATAAAAACCATAATCCGAATAATCTGATCCAACTGTTTTCCCAATTAAAGTATCAGTGAAACAAATAAAAGTTGGTTAAAATAACCCAAAAATACCAATACAAAGAAAATATCTCCCGTTTTATGAAAGGAAAGTGAGTTTTCAGTTTCGAAATGAATATAATTGAGCTCGAAACCTTATTTTCTAATTAGGTCAAAATGATATTTGAAGTTCACTTGCTCATTTTATGTGAGTTGAGAAGGAGCCATTGAACGCTTAATATCCCAGCTCCTCGAAACTGATAAAATACATCTGTTGGCGCTCTCGTTGATGAATGGAACGATTCATCTGAATTCAAAGAGTTCGGAGTCTATCTATTTCTCACTCCTAGGTAATCATAAGTCATCAGTTCTCTAGAACATAAAAAATTCTCAACCATATTGACTTTTTGAAGTTCTGATTCAAATATGTAAGAATGTTCACGGTGGATTATTTGGAAAAAACTTTCACTTTTCTTGAAACCTTTATGAAACGGTAGAACAAACTTGAAATGATGTACAAGAATAAAGAATGCTTCGAAAATGTTTTCCTTCATTTCCATATTTCAATTACAAAATCAAAAAATATCCAAAAACAATTTGAATTTGGACCTGTTTTTTGAAATAGCGGAATACAGTCTCTAATGTCTTGGATAACAAATATGTTTGATTTTCAACCCATTAATTTAGACATTGTCACTCTACCTGAGAAACTTTGGTGGAACTGAAAAATAACATTGTGAAAAATGAATCGGTTTCAAAAGTTGTGTTAAATCATGCACATTCAGCAAGTTTGACAAGAGAAAGTGTTCAGTTTCGAAAATTGCACTTACCAAGTTTCTGGATTGGTTTCCAATTTACGCTTATTTCCAGGACTAAAAAAAAAGACAAAACAAATCACTGAAATATGATTTTATGATGAAGTTTCACGTTTTCTACACTGTACAAGTTATTGGTGAAAAGATTTCAAAATAACAAAGTATTGGAATGGAATGCAAGAAGTTAAAAGAAAATCACAAAAAGGGATAAAGAAACCGAAACTTCTAACGAGAGACCGGGAAGCTAAAACAATTTGTTGAAACTTAAAAAAAATCGGTTTTAAAAGTTGCACTTTGAAAATTTCAGGATTGTTTTTCAATAAGTATGAATAAAACAGCGTTCTGGAAAAATGTTTTTTTTTGTGGTGGAACCCTATTTTGTTTTTTCATCGTACATCTGATTTTCAAAAAGAAAATCTTCCATTCCATTTCAGTTTTTCGAATCGCTAAAAGTTTGTGGGTCTAGAATTACGAATACATGAAACAGGTACAGAAAATTGAGTATCATATCAAAAGAGTAGCATATGTCAATTTGTTTCAGAAATACACGTAAAGAAAGAAAAAATAGATGCATGAATAAAAAGGAGCATGGTCTCACATCGTGGTTTCTTATATTTTCCAGTTTTAGAGCTTTTATTGAAACTGGAATTACAGTTTTAGAACGTTGATACGAGACTCTTCATTTTCTGATCACCGATACCAAGCCCACAAGACGATTCAGTATAATATTTCATGTTCATGATTCTTGATTTCTGATGATCAGGCGTTAAAATCTAGCAAACCTTTTCAAAAAGCTTACAAACTCTCGAGGAATGTGAAGGCTAGACAAAAAACCAGAGAATATTGAGAGCGGTTTGCTAACCTCTGTATTTTCATCACGAATTCTTGAAACTGATATCGAGTGTTTTATGAAATCTTTTTTGGTAGAACGCGGAAACATAATTTCAGAAACAGTTACAGTTATCTTAGCTTTGAATTCATCTATGCTATTCCAGTCTTTTATTATATAATATATCCACTTATTTGTCAGGCACTATTCTACCAGAAAAGTAATTCGGTGCCCTTCTATTACAGGTTATCTATTACATTAACCAATTAAAACAAAATAGTGGCTATTAATAAAAACTTCGGTTTCATAAACTTATTGAAACTCGAATCATTCTGATCGTGCAATTATATAATGGACCTTCCTTCTTCAAAACGTACCATTCAAAGTAATCATTGATTTTTTTTGTTGAAAGACTTTTGTGAGGGGACCTGAAATTGTACAAACTACACTGAGCTCATTCCTAAGTAAACAATGAAAATCGACGGAGTGAAATTATGGAAAAGTAATGAACACTCTCAAAAACTTAAATGATTTAGGGAAAGAAGGTTTTCGAAAACAGAGAGCTGAAACAGAAATACAGTAGCGAGCATAAGTGAGGGTACCTTTGTGTTTCGATTAATAACTATACTCAAAGGCATTCGATTGATCCAAAAATTTTTTTGAGAATACCTGAGGGACCTAAGAACACGACCCAAATTTTTTTTTCGGAAAAAAATTTTTCACAAAATTTTTTTGCGGTGACGAGTGCCGGAGGTTCAGGTGGCAATTTTGAAAACTTTTTTTCGGTCAACTGGAGGTATCGATTTTTCTGTTCCAAAATGTTGCCCCAAGGACATACTAACCATTTACGTTGAAATATCGGGCATGCCGCCTCCGTCCGTGACCTTATTTCAGTCAAAATCCCAATTGAGGCTTTTGAACCAGGCATAATAACTCGGCTAAAATTGATCCAGGTCAACTGAAAATTTGAGGAAAGGTCAATTTTAAGACCCTAAACAAAATTCTATGGATAGATTTAGTTTTAGAAAAAAATTATTTTTTGACTTTTGTACTGATTTTGTGATGATTTTGAAAATCAACTGAAAAGTCAAAAAGTAAATTTTTTCTAAAACTAAATCTATCCATAGAATTTTGTTTAGGGTCTTAATATTGACCTTTCCTCAAATTTTCAGCTGACCTGGATCAATTTTAGCCGAGTTATTATGCCTGGTTCAAAAGCCTCAGTTTGGATGTTGACTGAAATAAGGTCACGGACGGAGGCGGCATGCCTGATATTTCAACGGAAATTATTCACTTGAACTTGGGACAACATTTCCCAACAGAAAAATCAATATCTCCAGTTGACCCAAAAAAAGTTTTCAAAATTGCCACCTGAACCTCCGGCACTCGTCTCCGCAAAAAATTTTTGGGAAAAATTTTTTTCTGAAAAAAAAAATTCGGGTCGTGTTCCTAGGTCCCTCAGGTGTCCTCAAAACATTCTTTGGGTCAATCGGGTGACTTTGAGTACGGTTATTAATCGAAACACAAAGGTACCCTCACTTATGCTCGCTACTGTACACTGAAGAGGAGGAACTCGCTAATGAAGATAGAAAAAGTAGCGATCCAGTAGCTCTTTCAGTTATTCCAGAACATTTTTTATTGTCCAATACGAGCAAAGACATAAAAAACCACTTTGAGTAATTTTTTCAGAATTTTTGCTTAATTCACATATTATTGAAACAATAAAACAACTTTTGAAGGTGATTAAATTTCTTAACACCTCATTCACAATCTAAAGAAAATTCCTCATTTTTGGTTTTGGTTAAAAAAAGCATTTCGGCTTCAAAACGATAACTTCTGAACTTCTCATTTCATTTTTGTATTGTTATTTTCTCTTTAAAGACAGAACTCGTAAAAGTAACGACGTCTATAAAAAAGAAAAACTATTCTGAAGATTTTGTTACGGGAAAGCTTTTATTTTGTGAACTCGTTGTACAATGATCAAACTAAACAGCGTATTTCAAGAAGAAATATGTCATTTTCTTGAAACTGATATGAATTATTTGTGTAAACATTTTTTGATCAAGGCGACATTTGGGAAATGAAAAAGTTCGTATGTGGGAACTGTCAACTTTTTGTTGCTAAAAAATCGAAAGTATCAAAAGCCTTGGACTATATAAGACTGAGAAGAAATCAGATCAATTAGTAGGCCTTAGCCTAAAATACTTTTGTGAATCTGAGGAAAATATGTGCGAATGAGGTTTTCAGCAATTCGTGGAGCCATCAAATTAATTTTTTAGCTACAGCATTTAAAAAATTTCCCAGTTATACAAAAGGGATTTCCGAAGCTTTGGGGTTGCCTTGCGATAATGGGTACCCATCACTTGTGTCAAAAAAATAGAAAATTTGCTCACTATTTTTGAATTATGACTTTTCTTTGAATATAGATGTTTTTCGTTTTTTTTTCTGAAGTACCTCAAAAACTTCGAAGTTTATGAATCGAGAAGATTTTCTATTTGGCTTGATAAAAAAATATGATCGAAGCCGCTACCGAATAGGTAGAATCGATTAGAACGTTTAGGGAAAAAAATTTGAAAACTTTTATTCGGAATACAGGAAAAGCCTCTTACAATAAATAAGGAGAACCGTAAAACAGTTTCAAAAAAAGTGCAAAAAATGTGCAAAAAATGTGCAAAAAATAGCGAAAGCTACGGGTAAAGTTTCAGAATAAGCAAGTGAGTGAACAGTAAAGTTATCTCAGATCAGTGGAAGAATGAAAAAATCAGTCCGAAATCACATCGGGAAAACTCAAAACAATATCGAAAGTTGTCCTAATAAGCTCAAAGCACCAGGGGAGGCAAAGAATTTGAACAAATTGTTAGAAAAGTTGTCATAAAAGCAAGTGGGGAAACAGTGAAAAGTTTTAGAAACTAGTGGGAAAAATATCAAAAACCTAAACAAAATCATAGAGATCCCGAGAAAAACTGAATGATATCCTGAAATTTTCCAGTAAAAAGTCTTCTAAAATAAGGGAAGGTATGTCAAAATCAGTCCGAAATCACATTGAATCACCTGCGAAAAGTTGAATCAATATCAAAAACGCGTAGGAACAGGCGACGATTTTCATAGTAAAAACTCTTGGGAAAGGCTGAGAAAAACGCATGTAGAAAACAATAAAAATTTTCAATCAGAAAAAGCAAAAAGTTGACAAAACCCTTTGAAAAAATACGGTTCAAAACTTAAAATGTCCATTTTGAAAAAAAAAACCCGCAAAAATAACTTTTATATGAGCACCTTTCGATCAGTAGTTATTGCTCTCTGCAGGTCTTCATCAAACAAACATCGAAAAAAAATCAGTTTCTAAACCTCCATTATGACTTTTTTTTCGCTTCCTCCGATAGTTCTGACATTCTATTAACTTGTACCCTGTGACCTAGTTCCTTGTTCCTTTAATGTTGTAGAAGATTGAAGTATGTTCGAAACATCAAGCCAAACAACCTTAGCTAAATTTCTTTTCAAAAAATCCACGATTTCTTGATGTTTGAAGTTAGAAAAAACTTGAGTTGCTGTGTCAAGGAAAGCTATTTTTCAAAATGGTTACAGTTGTATAAATATTCGTTTTTAAGGTAGTGTCACCCAGTACGACACTCCGCCGGGGATCCATGTTGAATAAATTTACTTCTTACTGTAGATTATTTTTTAACCGGAAGCCGCGGAAACTATTTTTAGGAAGCTTCCAATAAAAAAAAATCTACAGTAAGAAGTAAACTTATTCAATGGGTCCCCAGCGGAGTGTCGTACATCAAAAATCAATGAAAACCTTTATTTGAACGTCCTGGTTAATTTCGCACCTGGAAAAACATTATTGAAACAAAAACTTCGGTTTCGGAACATCAGTATAAGACTATATATTTTCTAATCACCGATCCCCAAAATACAACTCGTTCCACTATTTTTTTACGCATTATT
Source organism: Caenorhabditis doughertyi (assembly GCA_963572265.1). Lineage (NCBI taxonomy): Eukaryota > Metazoa > Nematoda > Chromadorea > Rhabditida > Rhabditidae > Caenorhabditis > Caenorhabditis doughertyi. The sequence goes on along the minus strand of OY751556.1, from coordinate 23,520,804 downwards.
TTTTATTTTATGATTCTCGATTTCTATTAGTCGCAGGGCAGAATCTAGTAAATCTAAGGAAATGTTCAACCGAATCTCAAAGCATGTGAAGAGCGGGCGGTAAACCCTCCAAAGTGATATGCTAACCTTTAGATTTTGTCAAAGTTCAATTAACAAATAAGCAATCAGCCAATTTTCAAGCAAAAATACACTGTTTCATTAAAATAATACTCATAGTTCGGTAAAGCTCGCTTTGTTTGTCCGAGATGGAACCATAATTCCATAGAAACCACACTAAAACAAGCTTTTGTTCACTAGAGAATATTAGTCTGAATAGTTTTCTTTCTAAAAAACTTTCCGAAACATAAATAATCAGTTTCGAAAAATTTATCAATGCCGTTAAATTTGCTTCCTTACTTTTGTTCTGGTAGTTTATTCTCATCAAAACTTCATTTAAAAAATCGCAAGAAAAAAAAAAGTTACACGTAAACAAATTCACAAAATCAAAATTCACTCAAGAAAAAAGAAGGAATTATGCCACCGGGTCGGGATGGGAAAAACGAAAGAGCCTATGACGCGTATTGATTTTGAAAGTTAAGATTAGGATGATGTGGATAAGAATTCTGAGGAGGATTAAAATAGTAGGCGTCAGAATTCTGAGGGTAAGGATACACGGGATTCTGATTAGGACCAAGAGGACCAAGAGAAGGAGGAGGATTCTGAGGACAATTGAAGTATTGGGGTTGTTGATAAAGTTGAGGATAATTGATATTTGGAGTATAACCAGCATTAAGAGGTGGATATCCAGGAGGTGGAGGGAAATTATAAAAGTTATTGGAATTAGAAGAATTAGAAGAAGTAGATGGTTGATTGTATTCATTTTGAGGACGTGGAGCATTTGAAGAGCATTCTCCAGTTGCCGGTGGAATTGAAGAAGCATCATAACTCAAATCCATCAAATGATTTTCAGCGTGGTTATTCTGAAAGTTCAAATAATTTTTAATAAAAATTAGAGGGTAACTATATCTACCATAGGTGCAGTGCGGTGATAGTCATCTGGGGACGATTGGGGGTAGGAGGAGGGTGCCTGGAACATAGAATGCAAAGGATGGGAAACATGGGGTTGGAGGAGGGGAGAATGGACAGAAATAAGGACAAAAATGTAAATAAAAACAAGAATTGACGACTCGCCCATCATTGCTAAATTAAGATTGGCGTTAAACATAGTTTTTGAAACTGTGACTCTGATTGTTTTCTCAAGTTTTTTTCCATTTGCCCAGAAACTAGTCTAGACTCAAAATTCAGTCTGAATTTTTTTCTCAATAGTAGGGCATTTGAAAATTTCTAGGGCATTCAACCAAATGGTCAGCCCTGTTTTCAGGCAATGTTATTAATCAATGTATCAAATAATTCAGTTTCGGGTAAATTTTGTACTTGCTTTGACACTTTTTCATCGTTCGTTCGGCATAATCGTCTTCGGTAAACAACCAACGTAACCCGGTAAATGATCATATTCCAAAATGCACATTATGCCGAAACTCCTAGATCACTATCATTCGAAAGATTGGGTTTAAGCTTAGTGATACAAGACTGTTTCGGAAGAGTTATTTGAAAACCTGCGCAGTTCAAACAGCGCTCTTCCTGAGTTTGACGGTGGATACAATTTCCTACAGTCATCCATTGTTAAAACCGGGAATTCAGTTCTAAACTAATATGTCGAAACTTTAAATTTTTTCATTTCAACAACCGGATTTACGGTTTCAGAGAAGTGGTATAAAAACAATTGCAAAGTTCATGCAGTATGGATCCTTCCTGTCATTGATGCTTACAGTAAATACTGGCTAATATCACCAAACCCTTCTTTTCGCTCTTTTTACTTGGGCTCTCATAGTTCGACGTTCAGAAAAACATATAGAGACTAGCTGTTCCGGAACTCCGGTCCGTTAAAGCTAGAAGACGCATGCGTAGGTGTAAGCCTACTGAAAGTGAGAAAAACGCGAAAACAGAATACCACCTATAGCTCGGCTTCTGGAAATCCGATTGCTTAAAAAATTTTGCCGCCTCATCTCGAAAAGATTTCCTGTCGAACAAAAAAAAGACCATGTAAAAAGCTTTTCTCCGAGCTGAGCAACTTTTTGGGACACATTTCGTTGGACATTTTCACGGGTTACGGTAACATTTTCAAGTGAGTCATGCTTTCTGTTTTTCAAGAGAGAGGAGGGCAGAAACAGTAACAAATTTGAAAATATAGTTTTTTTTTCATAATCAGATCCTTGAGCTCAATTAGAAAAAAAGTTGTGAGATTTTTTAATCTGTTGATTAGAACTACAGTTTTGCTGCCAGAAACTCAATGAATTTAGACATCGAATCCGTTATTTTAACCTATATCTTTATACTAAAATTTGAGCTCATAAACAAGTATAGACTGACCGAGACTAGTGAATGTGGCAAATACTGCAGTTTCAACCAAGTGTTAAATTAACTCTCACAAGTCTTGTATATTTCTCCTTGGATAGAAGCCGGCAAACATAAAACTACAGTAACCCAGACAAAACATGCACATCTAACAAAAACCTAAAATAAAACTTTGAAAACTCACTCTCAAATCATCCAACATCTCGGTGATATAGAAATTATTCGGAGGCTGTAGAAGACGGAAATTTTGCCGGGCAGGTTCTTCACTTTCTTCGTCAATTGTGGCTTGCCGTTTCTGAAAATTATTATTGGCCGATTGGAGATAAATGGAACGATTCAGTCTCTTTTTTTGCATCTACTCTTTTCAAACTCACCAAAAGAGCCCTTGGAGGCGGCACTCGATCAGTTTGAGTGCTAATTTCTTTCTTTTCAGCTTGTGCTTTTTCCAAAGTCATGGCTGCCAATTCATCAACTTCTTTGAAGAATGGTTCCACTGTGAAGCATCCAAAAAGATCAGTTAACAATGGGATTTCTCCTTGATTTGAAAAAGTCTGAGCAAATTGAAGGTTCTCGCTCATGGCATTGGCTAGTTCCTGGAAAATTTGGCTTAAATCGAAATTGACCACTATAATTAGACCTTTATTAGCCCTGGTAATCTTTAAAACTTACCGTAACAGTAGCCAATGATAACAAAATATGACCATAACAAACATTCGGAGTTGGGCTTAACCTGACTTCCTTGACTATTGAAAATAAACAATCCGCTATCCGATTTCTCAATTCCACAATTTTTTCAAAAAGTGTATCCGAAACATCTTTTGCCAGGGGATTTTGGCAAATCATTGCATTGACACAAACAATTTCTTCTTCTCGCATACCGTATTCCCGGTAAACTGCCACGAGTTCATTAAGGGCGCGTTCGACGAGACCGTTACCGAGATGGCTGGAAAATTACGGAAATTTGGGGAGAAAATGGGCAAAAATAGGGGATTTTTGTCCAATTGTCTCAACTTTTTTTTTAACTTACTATGTATCCTCATACATTTTCGAAATATTCCTTGGGACATATGCAAAATTACAAAGGCACAAAACATTCTGATCTTGACAAGCTTCAGCGGTTCTAGCGCAGAAGTTGAATACCATTAAAGGTGCAAATGATGACTTGACGAGAGCGATCTGGAACCAAAAATTTTCAGTAAAAATGCCCTTTTATTAAAGGTAAAACGGCTATCTAAAAAGCAGAGGTACTGTTCTGGTATCACGGTCTCATCCAAGTCACGTCCAAATCAAGTCCAAATCAAGTCAAGTCAAAATCACGGTCCCAGAAAAAAAATCACGGTCCCAAAAATAAAATCACGGTCCCAAAAATAAAATCACTGAGACTTCGTGATTTTAAATCTGGGACCGTGATTTTATTTTTGGGACCGTGATTTTATTTTTGGGACCGTGATTTTATTTTTGGGACCGTGATTTTTTTCTGGGACCGTTATTATTCGGATGGGACCGTGATTTTAGAACAGTACCGTTTTTTCTACTTTTGCCTGTTTTGAGGAAAGGAATTTGATCAATTTTCAAGTAAAAAGACCCAGGAAAAGCTTGAAAATTGGGCTGAAAATCAGGGAAAACATGCTGAAAAAAAACAAAATTTTTGAAACCCCGGATGACCGGACCGGGCTGGACCGGAGAAAATGTTTCACTGTCCGGACCAGATTTGGACAAGTCTGCTATTGAATAAAAGTAACCGCTCTGTTAATGAAGGTAATTTCTATACAAACTAACCTTATCATCTACAGTAAGATGCCCTAGCAATGGTGATAGACACTCTACCCAATCGATAGCTGCTATCAATCTTCGATAAGCAATTGCACATAATTCATCATTTCCAGCCATTCGATAAGCCTCATATCTCATTTCCGTTCTTTTCCCCTTTAAACTTGTCGGTGTCTCCACAATATCTCTTAATTTATCAATTCCTTTTAACGGATATAATTTCGATGCCTCTTGTTGAGTATCCCCTTTCATTACTTTTGTTTCGATATTCAATAATGTCATTAGAATTGTTCTCATTTCCACTGTCATCTTTTTCATCCATTCCTCACGGGTTTTTGTGGTCCTGCCACGATCGGTTAGGTCGCATGAGGCTACGGTAGTTGCGGGTTTTCGCGGTTTTGGAGGGGCGTCGCGGTTTGGGCGGACGACTGAAAAGGTACTGATTATTTCTTGATAGGACCTCGGGAGCATTGCTAAATTTTGAAAAACTGGAAAACTCAAGTACTTTATGAAACTGATTTTGAAATTTTCGGTTTCAAGTTTACGCCTTGTATAGATAAAAACGACCGCATAGCTCTAAAATAAATACTAAAAAATCGCGATAGTTTTTCAACCCAGTCATTGAAAAATTTTATTTTAGGCGACAAATTTTAATATCTTGAAACAGCTTTTTGTCTTTTTGAGGAGTTTTTTTAAGAACCGTTAACACGGAACGAAGAAATTTCGAGCAATTATCAGTTTTTGTAAAAAGTTTTTTGTAAAAAACAGATTTCATACTTTTATCTATAACAATCAGTTTTGGGTTCTCACCGATAAGTTGAAAAAATTCGAGCTTCAAATATTTGAAAAATTTACTATACATCTGAAACATTTTTTTTTCGGTATTGTTTATTGTGTTCCAGCTGAAGTGCTAAGAGCGGACAGTTGAAAAAAATTGAAAACCTTCTAGAACAGTTTTTCTCGATTTCAAAAAGTTCGGTTTCATATTGTAGCTTTTTTCTTATTGTATGGAAAAGAAGCAGTTTGTGCCCTTTCCTCATCTAAATTCTGCTCATATTTCGAATAATTTTGCCCAGTTTTCTAGATTTCACGTTTAGTACTGGCTCTAATAGGCGAATCGAATAGTGAGGAGGAACCTTGTCCAACAACCAGAGCAAATTTTGAAATTTTGGAATAACTTTCCAAAATTTTTTTTGAAGCAGAACAACTAATTCGGATGAATAACACAGAATTAGAATGAGGTAGGCGAATATCAACTTGTTGAAACATGAATTGTAATTTGTCGAAACATTAATCTAAATTTTTCCGATTTCCTACTCTTATCTGTAGTAATCAGTTCCGGGCTTTGATAGATGCACTTGCAAAATCAACGTTGGAAAAATCAATCAATAAAATTTTCAAAAAGCCCATTTATTTACAATCAAGGCTGTCAAAATCGGCCGCGGTCATATTTTTATTAGGACCCCCAGCCAGGAAATGCTGCGGCGGCCTGGCGGCCTTGGTAGACAATGTAAAGAAGGGTTCCTAGTAAAAATTCAGATCTTTAGCTCTTTCCGCGACCGGCCGTGTGACAGCCTTGTTTACAATATTTCAGAAACATTTTCAAACATTGGTACTGAATTTTTGTCTAGTTTTCACAATCGATAAGATGTTTATAAAAAAATGAATATTCAACAGAAACTTCGTTCACCTTGAAAATTTAGTAACTTTTTGAAACAATTATAAATTTCAATTTTTTTTGACAAAAATCTAAATTTTTCAGATTTGAAATTAAACAGAAATACTTACAAGCCGGATTCATTCCCTCTCGAAGGCACTTGTTGAATCGACAACTTCTGCATTGGATTTTTTCTGAAAATAATCAAATTTTATAAACATTTACTTTTTTAAAACGATGGAATAGCAAACTTCGAATGTTTATCAAAACTTTGAAAACTTCCAGAATCCGTTTATTTTTTTTTGAAATTAAACTCACGCAAAACACTATGTAACTGTACACTCTCCATTGGCGCCACATTCCAATTGATCTGCCTTGAGAAGGGCTCTTCGGAAGAATCCCTTACATCCCACACAGCTAAGGGCTCCATAGTGGTGAGCAGCTCTTTCGGCTCCGCAGACCTAGAAGAGTTAGGGGTAATCATGAAATTTGTACAGTTTCATTCCGTTTGTTTAAGCCTGGGTTTTTTTCTTATAGTGTTTGATCCTTCTGTCTCATTTTAACTATTTCTGACCTCTGTAATCCCGCTAGGTTCAGTTCATCATCATCATTCTGGACTAGTTGTGTCATAATACTCTCTGCAATTTCACTGATTTTTTAAAGCGCCCCTCATAGAGGATGCTCTTCTAAAACAGGGTATTTTCTATTTAGAAGCCTTCTAATAAAATTTTACACTATTTTTCAAATTCATGTTGATTTGAACTATCCATCTCCTTCAAAACCCCAAATGCTGGCAATTCCTACAAAAACTATCTTGCTTATCAATTTTTATCAGTTTCATTGACTTTCAAAAACAAGAATTCCGATTTTACTATAATCCATTATTCATGTTCTTTGGGTTTCTCAATCGATGATCATAATTTTAAAAAAACTGAATCATTTCCATTCGAAGCAGCTCCCACCTAGCCTAGACTATATGTATTTCCATACCATTGCATCAAACAATACATTTTTCCTCTTCTTCTCTATTTCCCATATTCTCCCATTCTATTAACCGATTGCAATGTTTTGTTACGTATCGGATTAAAAAGAAGTGGGTTGTCTCGTTTTGCATCATCGAATCAGAAAATATCAAATTTTTTGGAAGTTTAGTTCCATAATGTCACGTGAACTTATCCGGTGTGTTTTGTTGGGTTCTAGTTTGGTCAGAACTTTTATTAATCACTCTAATACAAGAGCACCTTGAAAGAAAACTCACCCTACAAAGGCTCAGACTGGCACTGGAGCTGCTTGTACTTCCCAACGTACTGTCTTCGGTTTCTTCATCGGAATCTGAAAAAAATTTGACTTTGTGAAAAAGTACGATGGTCTTATTATATTCACACAAATTGTTTTCCGTTTTAATACATTTTCAAAACATAAGTCCTGTTTTTTTTACTATTTATTCATAAATAACGTAAGACACTTATAAAAGAGGTTCCCGTCCAAAAAATTGACCATTCAAAGTAATCACATTATTGTCAGATGTTTTATTTTCATTGTGACCAGAAGCCATAAGGGTTGGTTTTTTTTTGTTGAAAGACTTTTGTGAGGGAATCTGAATTTGTACAACTTTATTGAGTATTGAGTTTAGCGCATAGTAAAAAAAACGTGAGTAAATCACTGGAGTGGAATTATGTAAAAGTAATAATGACTCTCAAAAACTGAAAAGAATTGAGGAAAAAGTATGATTTTGGAGATTAGGAAGGTGAAATAGAAATACAGAAACTGAGAGAATTTCGATAATAAAAAAGTCCGATTCACAGTTTCAAAATGATAAGAACTATAGACTTCAAAAAGGTAGTTCAGTTATACCGAGAGGTTTGTGTGAGAAAAGATGGAATCAAACAAGTTTTTAATAGATTTAACTGAACCAAATTGAAGCTAATAATTGGATCTGTACATTGAAACAAAAAAAAATTCTTGAAGATACCTGTTAGCTGCAAAAGAAACTTTTTCTGTTTCAAACCGATAACTTGCAAACATCATATAAAATTTTCGTATTAATCTAGTGTAATCTTCATCTTATTCTTTGAAAACGGAAGTTATCAAATTACAAAAAATCTTACGAAAAAGGGAGCAAGATTCTATAAAATTTTCTACGGAAAAGCTTGTATTTCGTTAGTTTCATTAAACAAACAACATATTTCAAGCAGGAAGGAATATTTCAGTTTCTTGAAACTGATGTGGATTCTTTGTGTAAGAATTTTTTGATCAAGATTAACGAATTATAAGAAGATGAAGAGAAATAAACGAAGAATGAGAGGTTCAACTTCTCTAAATCCTGGGTTCTGTTTTTTGTTAGCAACTTAGAGAACATTTAAAGGAATTACAGTTTCACAACCTCGGTTTTCTATTTTGACAGTTTTCATTCTGTTAGCATTAATATTTGGTCATCTTTGTGACTGTTTCATTTGCAAATTTTCAGTCAGTTGGCTCACGTTTTCTTATCGTACGGACTCAATATTTGGTAAACCTATTGAATTATCTCAAAGTTTATTGAAAAAAACAGGCGAAACTCCTCGGGAGTAATTTGTTAACATTTATATTTTCATTAAGCTCTGGCTAACAAATGGAAAATAACCCCATTAAAAAAAATTATTACGATTTCTTGCAATCGATAACAAAAGTTAGCTGATATCTGTTTTGTTGACTTGACATGATGGTTGAAAAAAAAATTACAAATTTAAGAGCATTTTTTGATTAGAGGTTGTTGGTTTCTGTAGTTCTCATCCAACAAACATCGAGGAAAAAAAAAACGAACTACTCAGTTTCTAAATTCTCATTTTAACCAATTTTTTTCGCTTTCTCTGATTCTTCGAATTGTTGTTGGTTTGTACCCTGTGGCCTAATCCTTTCTACCTTCCTGTCCATTTTCAAGAAAAAAACAACGAAAACACAACATTAATTAAGCTTTTTTTTAAGAAAAATAAGAATTATTGAGTTTGCCAATTTTACAAAAAATTAATAAACTTCAGTTTCAAAGCATCAATTTCAATCGTTTGTTTCCTTTTCTTCGATTTTCTTGTACTGATTTGGATTTGAACACTTTCATCTTCCGCCCTTTCTATTACCAAAAAATTCATTAAGAAAAAAAAGAATCGCAAGAAAATTTCAAAAAATGTTACACGTAAACCAATTCACAAAATCAAAAAAATCACTCCGAAAAAGAAGAATTATGCCACCGGGTCGAAACGAAAGAGCCTATGACGCGTATTGATTTTGAAAGTTAAGATTAGGATGATGTGGATAAGGATGATTCTGAGGAGGATTAAAATAGTAGGCGTCAGAATTCTGAGGGTAAGGATACACTGGATTCTGATTAGAAGGACTAAGAAGAGGAGGTGGAGGATTCTGAGGACAATTGAAGTATTGGGGTTGTTGATAAAGTTGAGGATAATTGATATTTGGAGTATAACCAGCATTAAGAGGTGGATATCCAGGAGGTGGAGGGAAATTATAAAAATTATTGGAATTTGAAGAATTAGAAGAAGTAGATGGTTGATTGTACTCATTTTGAGGGCGTGGAGCATTTGAAGAGCATTCTCCAGTTGGCGGTGGAATTGAAGAAGCATCATAACTCAAATCCATCAAATGATTTTCTGCGTGATTATTCTGAAAATTCGAAAAGTTTTGAATCAAAAGTTAGAAGTTTTCTATATCTACCATAGGTGCAGTGCGGTGATAGTCATCTGGGGACGATTGGGGATAGGAGGAGGGTGCCTGGAACATAGAATGCAAAGGATGGGAAACAAGGGGTTGGGGAGGGGAGAAATGGACAGAAATAAGGAGAAAAATGTAATTATGAGGACCATCTCCCTATTATTGATAGATTTAGATGGGTGGTAAACATAGTTTTTGAAACTGTGGCTCAGATTTTTTTCTCGAGTTTCTTCCAATTGTCAAAAAAAGTTAGTCTGGACACAAAATTAGGTCTAGGCATTTTTCAGAAAAGTAATTCATATGACAAAGAATGTACCCAAATGACCTATTTTCAACAAACGGAGAGCAGACCTAAATACCAGTGTATCTAAAAAAAAATACCGCTTCAGGTAAACATAGTATAAACTAACATACTTTATTTCAGTTGATTGGATCGCGGCGGAACTTAACATGACCTGGGAAAAATTTGTTTAGAAATTCGCCTTGTGCCAAAACTTATTTTTTAATTAATTCGAAAGATTGGGGTCAAACCTAACGGAACATAACTGTTTCACAAAAGTGATTTGAAAACTCGAGCCCTTCAAAAGACGATTTTTTGAATTAATCGACAAAAAGATGATTTGGGACAAAAGTTTAGAAAAAGAGTCATTCGAGTGTTTCATTATTGTTAGATTAAGATAGATGTCAAATCGTTTTTGAAACATTGACACAATTTCTGTCACGGTTTTGTTCGAAATTTTCAAAAATTAGTTTAGATGGTTAGCCCCCGAAAATATGGATAAACGGAAAATCAGTGTTTACAATGTTTTACAGTTTCATGTAAACGTTGTATTAGCTTACACTTTTTTGTCACAGTTGCTGGAGCGTTGGCGGAACTTAACTTGAAATGGGAAATTATGATATTCAGGAATGCTCATTATGACGAAGTTCCTAAATCACTATAATTCGAAAGATTGGCTTCAAACCTAGTGTAACAAAACTATTTCACAAAAGTTAATTAAAAACTTTATTACTTCAAACAACGATTTTCTGAAGTAATCTACAAAAGGATATGATTTGGTACAAAATTTTAGAAAATTTGTCATTGTTTGAGGTTTCAATTATTTCTTGATTTGGTATGGATGTCAAACCAAATTTTTGAAACATTGACCCAATTTTTGTGACGGATTTGTTCGAAATGTCCAAAAACAAGTCTGGATGGTCAGCCCCATTTTCAGACAATATGGAGAATTGGAACATCAGTGTTCACATTGAATTTCAGTTTCATGTAAGCGTTGTATTAGCTTAAACTTATTTGTCACCGTTTAATTGAACTCTCATTGCTGAAAAATTAACGTAACTCGCGAAATAACAGTATCCAAAAATGATCCTCTTTCCAAAACTCCTAGATCAATAGCGCTCTGATGATTGCTCGAAATTTTGGCTAGTGTAAGAAAACTGTTTCAGAAAAGTTGTTTGAAAACTTGCGCAATTCTAGCAGCGCTCTCTCTGGTTTTAACGATGGATACAATTGCCTAACTTCAACATTCATGAAAAGCTCTCGATGTTTTATGTAGGGCATACCAACTGCTAGGAATTTGAATGGAATTTTTTTATTCCATTTTCTAGGAATAACTTCGAACATATCAAGCAAGCTTTTTCTTCGAAATCAGATCCCTGAGCTCAATTTCAAAGACTTGTGAGATTTTTTCATTTTTTCATTGGGACTACAATTTCGTTGCCCAAAACTCAATAAATTTAGACATCGATAGAGTTATTCGAATCTATATATTTGTGCCTTGATCGCTATTTTTCACTTCTTCAAACCAATAGCCACAACAAAAATACAGTTTCAGAAATGTTGTATGAAGATTATTCCATTTTTGATATTATTAATTCTTTCGCTGTTACTAAAAAACAGTAAGCATCAAAAAAAGTAATACAGCTAAACAGCTTTAAGCTTAGAAACACGCCTAGACTTGTTGGACCAGTAAATTCGAGAATTAATGCAGTTTCAGACAATTGTTATGGAAACCTTCACAACTATTCCGTAGTTCTTCTAAGATTTTCATGAACTCAAATTCAGCATAACACAAAGCTACAGTAACCATAACATCTTACTATTCTAATACACAAGTTCCGTGTGTTTGTCAGTATGTTGTCTGTCCGGTACCCCCGAGCCTTTCCTAGAAATACGATTTTCATGAAACAAAGACAGTTCAATACAGAATTTTCCCGCGATGATGCCCGTCTTCATTCAGTTTTGGCTGGAGCTCTGTGAAGTTCTGTGTACTCTATGCACGAAAATTAAGCCCCGCCCACTCGCACGCTAAACATAGTGGCCCGCTAAAGTCGGCAGATGTCGGCTGCTGCGTTTAGAGACTACCCTCTCGACGACCAGTTCAGTTACCAAAGTTCACCTAGAAGTGAACAAAACGGGAAGAAACCCGTATATTCTGAATCCTCTCGATGAGGGGATTCAGAATATGAAAAAATAAATTTTTGGAAAAAGTCAAAACTGACGCTGTCGGGGAGGCTTCTCTCACCACGTAATGCGTGGTGGTGTAGTGGTGTAAACGATTGACTGCGAAACGCACGACCCGGGTTCGATCCTTCGAGCAGGCAAAACTTTTTTGTTTTGTCAACGAAGCATAGAGCAATGGATTCTGAAGGCTGACGTCTTCAGGAAAAATTTTTGAAGCTAAGAAAAAGTGCAGTTTTTCTTTTTTTCATCGTCTGTTTGAGCTTTTTCTCTCATTCCTATTGGAGCATTCTAATTAAAGTTATGACGTTTTTCTTGAATTATGAAGTTTTTGTCAAATTTTAATTATGATGTTTCGTTGATCTTTTCTACGAATACCATTGATGAAGTTGTTACTTTGATCACTCCCATACAAAGTATAGCAAGGCGCGGAACCCGAATTATGACGGCTAATTAATTCATGTAAGTATTGCGATTTTTCCCATCTCATCAGTTCAACTACAACCGTCATGCCAAGCCGTTCTCGCCCATCCACCTCTGCCAAGCCGCCTGCCGACTCTCCACCGCCGTTCAATGACTCGGATTTTTCCTCGGAACAGGAGCTACTCTTCAGTCGCGAAAGGATGCCTTGCCACCCGGTTGCAAAGTCCGCTATGCACATGATGTATAGAGATGAACCTGCGCTGGGGGGCTGCCTTGATGGGGCTCCTGGAGAAGCTGTTGAGGAGACTTCTGGCCCACGCGATGTGGTCCGGGGGGGTCAGCGAACGGTTCAAGGAGATGTCGTGCACCCTGCCAAGCTGTCGTCTTCAAGCCCAACTGCCTCTCCCCCTGCCTCGCCGTCTTTGGATGGCTCTGCTGTCGGAGCTGCTGCTGATCCACCAGGTCCAGCTCTTGGGAGCCAGAAAGCTGCTCACGTTACTATTCGCAAACGTGATAAAATTAAGGTAAGTCTGTACTCCTCACTCTCCAATTTCCCTTCTTGCCCTTCATTCAACGGTATCTAAACAACTGATTCCAGATGCAGAAGCAGGCTGATGCTGCTCGCAAGGCTGCCAAACGCCAAGCTGAAGATCAAGAAGCAAAGCAACGGCGTCAACAATGCGATGCTGAACAGAAAGCTGCTGGAAGATCGCAAGAGACTGAGCGTGAAAAAGATGTCAAAAGAAGACGTGTTGTTGATGTACGACGATCTGAGTCTCCGGACTGTGAATCGTATCGTCTGGGAAAAATGGCTCTAGAAGCATCAAGAAGACGTCGTGGAGAGACTGCTAAGGAGCGTGCGGATCGGCTGTTACTAGAAGCCCAGCAAAGAGCAGAGCAGCGGGAGCAAGAAGAAGAAGAAGAACGGAACGAACGCAGAAGAAGTGTCGCTGAGAGAGCTGCCAAAAGAAGATCCGAAGAGCCAGAAGATGTTGGTGAAGCCCGTCGAGAATCCAACAAGTCCGGGATGGCTGAAGCTCGATCCAAAAAGTCAAAAGCTGAGAAAGATGATGCCAAGAAAGCTGATCGTGATCGCAAAGCCAACAAGAAAAGTGCCGTTCTTGGAGTCGCTGCTTCTGAAGAGAGACCAGAACCCCACTACTGTGGCAAGTATGATCAAGTGTGCGAACACTGTGGTGCTCTTTTCTTTAATGGTTAGTTGAATCCGAAGAAATAATTGAGTCTAATTTCATTTTTTCAGAAGAGAGGACGTCATCAGGAAAGTACACCAAGTGCTGCTCAGAAGGCCTCTTCAGTTTGGACCTCTTCGAGGATTTCCCAGAAGACCTTCAGAAGATGTACACAGAGATGACGGAAGAAGCAACGCACTTCAGGGACAACTTGCGTCAGTACAACAACAGTGTTGCAATGGCTTCGATCAAAGCAGATGTTGCCCCTCCCCCAGGACGTGGACCTTTCACCTACCGGATTCACGGACAGGTACGTGTTGGGTTCAAAATTGAAAAAAATCTCATCTGAAAAAGCCCCCCCCCCGCCCCTCCAAAGTTTTGGATTACTGTAGCACTAAATTGGGTCCTTCATATTGAAGTTTTGGATTACTGTACCTCTAAATTGAGTCCTTCTTATTGAAGTTTTGGATTACTGTACCTCTAAATTGGGTTCTTCATATTGAAGTTTTGGATTACTGTAGCACTAAATTGGGTCCTTCATATTGAAGTTTTGGATTACTGTACCTCTAAATTGGGTCCTTCATATTGAATTTTTGGATTACTGTACCTCGAAGTTGGGTCCTTCTTATTGAAGTTTTGGATTACTGTACCTCTAAATTGTGTTCTTCATATCGAATTTTCGGATAACTGTACCTCTAAATTGGGTCCTTCATATTGAAGTTTTGGATTACTGTACCTCTAAATTGGGTTCTTCATATCGAATTTTCGGATAACTGTACCTCTAAATTGGGTCCTTCATATTGAAGTTTTGGATTACTGTACCTCGAAATTGGGTCCTTCATTTTAAATTTTTGGATTACTGTACCTCGAAGTTGGGTCCTTCTTATTGAAGTTTTGGATTACTGTACCTCCAAATTGGGTCCTTCATATTGAAGTTTTGGATTACTGTACCTCGAAGTTGGGTCCTTCTTATTGAAGTTTTGGATTACTGTACCTCTAAATTGGGTCCTTCATATTGAAGTTTTGGATTACTGTACCTCTAAATTGGGTCCTTCATATTGAAGTTTTGGATTACTGTACCTCTAAATTGGGTCCTTCATATTGAAGTTTTGGATTACTGTACCTCTAAATTGGGTCCTTCATTTTGAATTTTTGGATTACTGTACCTCGAAGTTGGGTCCTTCTTATTGAAGTTTTGGATTACTGTACCTCTAAATTGGGTCCTTCATATTGAAGTTTTGGATTACTGTACCTCTAAATTGGGTCCTTCTTATTGAAGTTTTGGATTACTGTACCTCTAAATTGGGTTCTTCATATTGAAGTTTTGGATTACTGTACCTCGAAGTTGGGTCCTTCTTATTGAAGTTTTGGATTACTGTACCTCTAAATTGGGTCCTTCATGTTGAAGTTTTGGATTACTGTACCTCGAAATTGGGTTCTTCATATTGAATTTTCGGATAACTGTACCTCTAAATTGGGTCCTTCATATTGAAGTTTTGGATTACTGTACCTCGAAATTGGGTCCTTCTTATTGAAGTTTTGGATTACTGTACCTCGAAATTGGGTCCTTCTTATTGAAGTTTTGGATTACTGTACCTCTAAATTGGGTCCTTCATATTGAAGTTTCGGATTACTGTACCTCTAAATTGGGTCCTTCATATTGAAGTTTTGGATTACTGTACCTCGAAGTTGGGTCCTTCATATTGAAGTTTTGGATTACTGTGTCTCTAAATTGGGTCCTTCATATTGAAGTTTTGGATTACTGTACCTCTAAATTGGGTCCTTCTTATTGAAGTTTTGGATTACTGTACCTCGAAATTGGGTCCTTCTTATTGAAGTTTTGGATTACTGTACCTCTAAATTGGGTCCTTCATATTGAAGTTTCGGATTACTGTACCTCTAAATTGGGTCCTTCATATTGAAGTTTTGGATTACTGTACCTCGAAGTTGGGTCCTTCATATTGAAGTGTTGGATTACTGTACCTCTAAATTGGGTCCTTCTTATTGAAGTTTTGGATTACTGTACCTCTAAATTGGGTCCTTCTTATTGAAGTTTTGGATTACTGTACCTCGAAATTGGGTCCTTCTTATTGAAGTTTTGGATTACTGTACCTCTAAATTGGGTCCTTCATATTGAAGTTTCGGATTACTGTACCTCTAAATTGGGTCCGTCATATTGAAGTTTTGGATTACTGTACCTCGAAGTTGGGTCCTTCATATTGAAGTTTTGGATTACTGTACCTCTAAATTGGGTCCTTCTTATTGAAGTTTTGGATTACTGTACCTCTAAATTGGGTCCTTCATATTGAAGTTTCGGATTACTGTACCTCTAAATTGGGTCCTTCATATTGAAGTTTTGGATTACTGTACCTCGAAGTTGGGTCCTTCATATTGAAGTTTTGGATTACTGTACCTCTAAATTGGGTTCTTCATATTGAAATTTTGGATTATTGTTTTGGGTTAGATAACGGGTACTCTGTCCTATTAAGTTATCAAACCGATGTTAGCATCCCATTATTAGACTTTTCTCCAGGCTTAGGCCTCTGGACACCTTCTTCTAGCCGCCCGGAGGGCGGCGTGAGCGAATTTGAGCAAGGAATGGCTGAAATATTCTGTATGAAGCTTGGACTACTGTAGCTCTAGATTCGGTCATTCATAATAAAATTTTGGATTACTGTACCTTCAAATTGGATCTTTTGAATCGAATGTTCGGGGTTAAGGTACATTTTAATTGGGCCCTTCAATTTGAAGTTTTGGACTACTGTAGTTTCAAATTGGGAAATCTATCTTCAAATTTTTCGAACTTTTTTGCATAATAGGAAAATGAAATTTTTTGGATACTGTAGTTTTGAATTGGAAAAATGAAATTTCAAATGTTTCATGAGTTCTTATTTTCCTATTTCAGATCTACCACTTTGTTGGTACCCTCCATCCAGAAGATGGACAGCCCCGTCAATTTGCCCAAATCTTCATTATGGATAGTGCTCAAGCTGCTGATGAACTTGCTGGGAGAACCATAAATAAGAAGTGCAAAAAAGAAGTCTTCGAGAAGCTCATCGAACACTTAAAGGAGGTCAATCCATATGTTAATATGTACAAGACCATGTATGAAGTGGAGCAAGAAGAGCACGAGGCAGCTGTTGCAGAAGGTCGAGAAGAGCGCCCAGTCAAAATGGTATTTAGAGTCAATGGTGAAGATGACCATCGACTCTATCAAACCCCAACCACTCCGGATGTCGGATTAGTTTATGTCGGTGACAACGAAAATATTCCGGGAGAGAGAGGTGTGACAATTCATCAAAGAGGAGATGACATCTCGAGAGCATCCAAGCTCACTTCACTCAGTGCCATCAATCCGATTTGTGATCCGTTGGTATATCCTCTTCTTTTTCCAACCGGAAAACCCTCTGGATGGCGTCCTGGACTTCCACTGAAACGCGTCAAGCAACCCAATTCAAGAAATAGAGTGTCTCTTCGCCGGTTCTATTCCTATTACATGCACGAAAGGAAAGGTTTCAGTCCAATCCACAGAGCTAAGAAGCTCTTTCAGCAGTGGTTGGTTGATATGTGGGTGAAGACAGAACAAGACGCTCTCAATTATCACCGTGTGATGCAAGAGGATATGATGATTGAGCCATTGAGTGGACTTCAAGACTACGTCAATGGAGAAGAGAAAGGAGTAGTTGGGACCAGGATCCTTTTGCCAGCATCGTACACTGGATCACCACGCCACATGGTGCAGCAATACCAGGATGCCATGGCTATTGTTGCAAGAAAAGGGCGTCCCGACTACTTCCTCACGATGACAGCGAATCCTGAATGGCCGGAAATCAAGGAGAATCTTCACGAAGGACAGACGGCGTCAGACAGACCGGATTTAGTGGCTCGGGTGTTCCAGATGAAGCTTAATGCCCTCTGTGAAGACCTGTTCAAGAATCAAGTGCTCGGAGAAGTGGCAGCCCAAATCCAAGTCACGGAGTTCCAGAAACGTGGTCTCCCACATGTGCACATGCTCATCATCATGAAGACCGGATCCAAGCCGAGGTAATATACTTAGTTAGGATTACTGTAGTTTTAATTTCGGACTACTGTATTTATCTTAGACTACTGTAGTTCTAACTTTGAGTTACTGATATTCCAATTGAGAGTCCTGAATCCTAATTTTCCCAAATTTCAGAACTGCTGCTGAAGTTGACAAGATCATCAGTGCGCAGCTTCCCGACAAGGATCTCGAGCCGGAGCTTTTCAAGTTGGTCTCCACGATGATGGTGCATCGTCCATGTGGGCTGGACAACCCAAGTAGCCCGTGCATGCGGGTGAAAAGGGGTCGCACGTTGAAGGAATGTGACAAAGGATTTCCGAAGCCCTTCTCCGAAGCCACGACTACTGATCAGGATGGATTTGCACAATGCAGAAGGCCGGACAACGGGAGATTCGTTCAGTACAACAAGGACATCCAACTGACGAATCAACATGTGGTTCCCCATAATCCCTATCTTCTTTTGAAGTATAGGTGCCACATTAATCTTGAAGTCGTTGGCTCGATCTCATCTGTGAAGTATTTGTTCAAGTACATTCACAAAGGATCTTCAAGAGCTTCCATTCGAATCTACACTGATAAGGATGGAAACCAACGAGAAGTTCACGATGAGATCAACGCCCATCTAGATACCCGTTATATGTGTCCACCTGAAGCAGCAATGCATCTCCTTTCCTTCCCACTCAAAGCCAAAAGTATGACTGTCATACACTTAGCCGTCCACATGCCCGGAAAACAAGGAATCCCCTTCAGAAGAGGACAAGAGAAACAAGCAGCTCTAAATGCAGCACTAAGGAATACAACATTGACAGCAATGTTTGATCTCGATAAGAAGACAGAAGAGCAAGTTCAGCCGGATGGATCCCTTCCAGATGGTGTCATGGATTCCAGAAAGTATCTATACCATGAGATTCCGGAGCATTATAGTTTGGTAGCAAGAGTCTGGAAGCCGAGGCAATACAACTGTTCCACTATTGGTCGTATGTATTTTGTCTCACCGATGGACCGGGAACGATACGCTCTTCGCCAAATGCTTCTCTACACTCGAGGACCCACGTCTTTTGAGGACCTTCTAACTGTCAATGGAGTACAGTATCCTACATATGTTGAAGCTGCTCGAGTCAGTGGATATTTGGAAGATGATACTATCAATGAGCAATCACTTGATGAAGCGTCTCACTTCCAGTCAGCAAGCCAGCTCAGAGGCTTTTTTGCCACTTTGCTCTGTTTCAATGTGGTGAATGATGCAAAGATGTTATGGGAAAGGTGAATTTAATCACTTCTGATTACTGTATTTTCAAATTTGGATTACTGTAGTTCCAAGTTGGGACTACTGTAGTTCTAAATTTGGAAAAACTGTAATTTTGAACACAGAATCAAAACTTTTTTCAATTTCTTTTTTTCAGATTTCTTGACCACTTCTGCGAAGATTTCCAGTACCAGAACATTGATCGTATCAGTGCCGAATCTATGGCTTATTTCGACATTTTGGACCGAATGGATGCAATGAAGAAGAACCTTCGCGACTTTATTGATCTTCCGTACACCCGAGTCAATGATGTTGAGATTCCAATCGATTATGATCAACTTCTTCAGAACGGAAACGATGCGAGAGACAAGTGCACACCAGAACAAGAAGTCGTGGTCAATGCAGTGATGGATGCTCTTCCGTTCGGTGGTCTTTTCTTTGTTGATGGTCCGGGTGGGAGCGGCAAAACATTTGTTTACAATTGTATTGCCAATCTTATCCGTGGCCAAAAGAAACAGATCCTCTGCATCGCATGGACAGGAATCGCCGCTTCCCTGCTCCCCGATGGCCGAACAGTTGCTTCCCTTATCAAGCTTGACATCAATAGCGGCTGTAAGAAATACAACCTCCGCCCCAATTCCGAATTGGCCAAAACTCTTGCAAAAGCTGATGTCATCTTATGGGATGAGGCTCCGATGAGTCCAAAGGCTGCTCTGGAAACAATGGATCAATTCTTCCGTGACGTCACGAGTGTCAATGCACCATTTGGAGGAAAGGTGGTTGTTCTCGGAGGAGACTTCCGCCAAGTACTCCCTGTGATGGACAAAGGAGGAGTCGACGAGCAGGTGGCCAACTGCATAAAGAAATCACACCTTTGGTCCCTTTTCAAGACATATCGGCTTTCGGTTAATATGCGTGTGCAGAATGGTGACACAGAGTGGAAAGAAGAGCTTCTAGCAATTGGAGATGGGCTCAGAGGAGCGCCAGTGTCCGGAGAAATGGCAGTGCCAAACGAGATGATTTGTTACGGAGATTTAGCACAAGAAGTATTTGGATCCCTTTTGGACGGAGGAGATGTGGAGGAGCTGTCAAAAGTTGCCATTTTGACACCCAGGAATAAGGAAGCTTTGGAGCTCAACAATTCAATTCTCGACAAGATGCCAGGAGAAGAAACAATCTCTACTTCATTCGATGAATTTGGGAAAAAGGATCCAACTTCAACTTCAGACGGCAACAATTATACCACCGAACTGCTGAATGGGATGACTCCATCTGGAATGCCACCCCATATTCTGAAACTCAAGGTAATATTTGAATTACAAGAAACATTATTTTAAGTTCTCAATTTCAGAAAGGAGCCATCATAATGCTGCTTCGTAATCTGGACGTCAAGAATTCCCTATGCAATGGCACACGTTTTATAGTTGAGCAAATAGGATCAAGAGTTCTTCAATGCCGTTTTGTGTCAGGAGCCCGACAAGGAGACTTGGTCCTCATTCCAAAGATCAAGCTGGATTACGAAAAAGGACTGCCGTTCGTCCTATCCAGATATCAGTTCCCAGTTCGACTCTCCTTTGCCATGACCATCAACAAGAGTCAAGGTCAGACATTCACAAAGATTGGCCTACAACTGGATGAGCCAATCTTCTCACATGGACAATTGTACGTCGCACTGTCAAGGACCACCAGCAAGGAAGGAATTCTGATCGAAAGTCCTACGGGCATGATGAACAACGTTGTATTCAAGGATATTTTATAATTGCACCCTTTGTTTTTGTTTTATTAATTGTATTCTTTTGTTGTGTTTTCTAATATTTCATATTTATTTGCATCCCCCCCCCCCCCCGTTCCCTTTCCTTCAAATTTTGTTAGGAGATCAATAAATTATCATTTTTCGAAACTGCAGTTTCTTTCACATCCTATTCGCATTTTCAATCAGCCTAATCAGAGCTCAAACGAAAAAAGAAACTTTGAGAAGGAATTCATACACTTTTTCTTAGATTTCTTTTTTGAAAATGGCAGTCAAGTTCAAAAAATGTCTAACAGATTTTTGAGGTTTTTCTATCTCATTGTGACTTAATCAACCCAAGCGTATCCAGAAGGTTGTAGCCGCGAATGCGGCGTAAACCTTCTGGTAAATACTGTTTCAGAAATGCTGTATGCAGGCTATGATGACTCAAACATAATCAATCTTTTCGTTTTGATTATGCAAAGAATGAACATTAAAAACAGCAATCCAGATTGTGAACAGATTTGAGCTCATTAACAAGCCGAGACTGGTTGACACTAGTAAATTTAAGAAATAATGCAGTTTCAACCAAGTGTTATGCTAACTTTCACAGATATTGTATAGTCGTCATATGAAATATTAAATTTTAAAAACGTAAAGACACAGTATGACAAAACATGCACATCTAACAAAAACCAAAATTAAAACTTTGAAAACTCACTCTCAAATCATCCAACATCTCGGTGATATAGAAATTATTCGGAGGCTGTAGAAGACGGAAGTTTTGCCTTGCCGGTTCCTCACTTTCTTCGTCAATTGTGGCTTGCCGTTTCTGGAAATTATTATAGGTGGATTGGGGAAAAATGGAACAATTCAGTCTCTTTTTCGAACGCTGCTCAACGAATTTCAACCTTATTTGACCTAGTTCAACAAGTCATGTCTAACTCACCAAAAGAGCCCTCGGAGGTGGCACCCGATCAGTTTGAGTGCTCATTTCTTTTTTTTCAGCTTGTGCTTTTTCAAGAGTCATCGCTGCCAATTCATCAACTTCTTTGAAAAATGGTTCTACTGTGAAGCATCCAAAAAGATCAGTTAACAAGGGAATTTCTCCTTGATTTGAGAAAGTTTGGGCAAACTGAAGGTTCTCGCTCATGGCATTAGCAAGTTCCTGGAAAATTTTGGTTTTTTTTCGTCATTACGATGTTATTGGTTTTTTTTCCACTTCTTTAAGCTTTAAAAACCCACCGTAACAGTAGCCAATGATAACAAAATATGACCATAACAAACATTCGGAGTTGGGCTTAACCTGACTTCCTTGACTATTGAAAACAAGCAATCCGCTATCCGATTTCTTAATTCCACAATTTTTTCAAAAAGTGTATCCGAAACATCTTTGGCCAGGGGATTTAGGCAAATCATTGCATTGACACACACTATTTCCTCTTCTCGCATACCGTATTCTCGGTAAACTGCGACGAGTTCGTTTAGAGCACGTTCTACGAGTCCGTTTCCGAGATGGCTGCAAAAAATACGGACATTTGGGGAGGAAATGGGCAAAAATCGGGCATTCTCGGCCATTTTTTCAAACTTTCTCAAAACTTACTATGTATCCTCATACATTTTCGAAATATTCCTGGGGACATATGCAAAATTACAAAGGCACAAAACATTTTGATCTTGACAAGCTTCAGCAGTCCTGGCACAGAAGTTGAATACCATTAAAGGCGCAAACGAGGATTTTACCAAAGCGATCTGGAACCTTTTTGTTATCGACAAGCCCTTGTATTAAAGGAGGACTGAACTCGGGTGTTTATTTGTAATTCCGGTGTATGTATTTTCTTATTCTGATTATTTTCTTTCACTACGACTACACTCAAAAATCACTCTGAACAGGTGAAAAAGGCGTTGGAAAGAAGCAGGCAATACAAGTTGATGGCCTAGGATCCGACAAGTAGGCGCGCTCTTTTTCGAATTCCTAGGCCATGAACCTGTACGCGGCCATGCCTCCTCCTTTTTCTATCGTTTAGAGTGAGTTTTGAGTATAGTCGTAGTGAAAGAAAATAATCAGAATATAAAACTGCATCTGAATTTGAAATGAAAAACCCGATTTCTGTCCTCCTTTAAAGGTCTCACCTTATCATCTACAGTAAGATGCCCTAACAACGGGGATAGACACTCTACCCAATCGATAGCTGCAATCAATCTCCGATAAGCAATTGCACACAATTCATCATTTCCAGCCATTCGATAAGCCTCATATCTCATTTCCGTTCTTTTCCCTTTTAAACTTGTCGGTGTCTCCACAATATCTCTTAATTTATCGATTCCTTTCAACGGATATAATTTCGATGCCTCTTGTTGAGTATCTCCTTTCATCACTTTTGTTTCGATATTCAATAATGTCATTAGAATTGTTCTCATCTCCACTGTCATCTTTTTCATCCATTCCTCGCGGGTTTTTGTGGTCCTGCCACGATCGGTTAGGTCGCATGAGGCTACGGTAGTTGCGGGTTTTCGCGGTTTTGGAGGGGCGTCACGGTTTGGACGGACAACTGAAAAGGTACTGATTATTTTTTGATAGGACCTTGGGAGCATTGCTAAATTTTGAAAATCTGGAAAACTCAAGTACTTTATGAAACTGATTTTGAAATTTTCGGTTTCAAGTTTACGCCTTGTATAGATAAAAACGACCGCATAGTTCTAAAATAAATACTAAAAAATCGCGATAGTTTTTCAACCCAGATATTGAAAAATTTTATTTTTTTTAATATCTTGAAACAGCTTTTTGTCTTTTTGAGGAGTTTTTTAAAGAACTGTTAACACCAAATAAGCAAATGTCAACCATTTAAAAATTTTGTGAAACGGTTTTGAAATTTTTTGAAAGTTTTAACTAAATTTTTCAGATTTTATACTCTTATCTATAACAATCAGTTCAGGATTTTTCGAAATGAGTTGGCAAACTGTATCACTGCAGAATCATTGGTACTATTCCGGTTTACGGGTCCCATAAAAAAATCCGGGTCCTATCTTTTTGAATTTGCACCACTCGGGTCCCATCTTTTTATTTACGGGTCCCAAAAAATCTTCCGGGTCCCAAAATTTCCGACTTGCACCACTCGGGTCCCAACTTTCGAATAACGGGTCCCATAAAAACTTCCGGGTCCCAACTTTTTCGATTTGCATCACTCGGGTTCCATCTTTTTACTAACGGGTCCCAAAAAATCTTTCGGGTCCCATAAAAACCATAATCGATTCGACTATTTTTGAGCCCACATAATGCTAAAACAATAGCTTATGAAAAACGTTTCTACTTGTTGACGATTTCTGAGAACTTTGAAGGGTGAAACGTGTCTAAGTTTTATCAACCAAAATGACCATTATCAGTCTGTAACGTCGTTTTGCAATGATCTAATGATATCTGCCATACTATAATTGACATTAAATCCAATATCAATCACTATTCTTGGACTTGTGAGCCACATTGATCAAAAAGTTCAAAATTATCAACATCTTCACTGTTTGAGCAAATTCCGAATAGACTTCAAATGTTATAAGCTAATCAGAAGACGGTCAGAAATCGAGAAAAAATGTAAAAATTTATCAAGTTTTTATGGGACCCGAGTGATACAAATCGAAAAAGTTGGGACCCGCAAGTTTTTATGGGACCCGTTATTCGAAAGTTGGGACCCGAGTGGTGCAAGTCGGAAATTTTGGGACCCGGAAGTTTTTTTGGGACCCGTAAATCGAAAGATGGGACCCGGATTTTTTTATGGGACCCGTAAACCGGAATAGTACCGAATCATTAAGGCTTCCAAAAAACTCGAAATTTCACTATACATCTGAAACATTCTTTTTTGGTACTGTATTTCGACGAAAAAAATGAAAAGGGATTTGAAAAAAATTGAGAACTTTCTGAAACAGTTTTCTTCGAATCAAAAAAGTTCGGTTTCAAATTTAAGATTTTGCCTTATTGTGGGGAAAAAACCCGATCTGATCCATTTTCCTCCACAAAGCGACCGTGAAACATCCAGGAATCATTCGTCTACATATTTCAGCATTTCAAATTTAGGCTAGTTCTAAAATTCCAATTGAAAAAAAAGATTTGCAGCAAAAAGGATGTAGCGAAATGAAAAAAAGTTGGAATAATTCAACAAAGTTTCGAAACAGAGAGTCAATAATTTGGTCCTGATCTGATAATTGAAATGAATTGGCTAAGTTTGTGGCAATATTATGATTTTAAAATCATCTGAATCAGAATGAGTTAGGGAAATATCAATTTTTTGAACCTGTTTTGGTATTTTTTGAAAGTTTTACTCAAATTTTTCAGATTTTCTACTCTTATCTCTCACAATGAGTTTCGGGCTTTATTAGGTACATTTGCATAATCAATGAATGAGTTAATAACATTTTCAATAATCTCATTTACATATTTACATTATTTCTGAAACATTTTCAAACATTGGCACTGAACTTTTGTCTAGTTTTCACAATCGATAAGATGTTTATAAAAAATGAATATTCAACAGAAACTTCGATCACCTTGAAAATTTTGAAACGTTTTTGAAATTTGAATTTTTTATAGAAAAACCTTATTTTTTTAAAGATTTGGAACAAAGAAGCATTACTTACAAGCCGGATTCATTCCCTCTCGAAGGCACTTGTTGAATCGACAACTTCTGCATTGGATTTTTTCTGAAAATTTACATTTTTCATTTCGAATTGAAATTGTAGGACATATGTATCGTCGGAAAAAAATATTCAACAAAAATTAAAAAACTTTAAGAAACCATTTTTTTTTTTGAAATTCAACTCACGCAAAACACTAACTGTACACTCTCCATTGGCGCCACATTCCAATTGATCTGCCTTGAGGAGGGCTCTTCGGAAGAATCCTTTACAGCCCACACAGCTAAGAGCTCCATAGTGATGAGCAGCTTTTTCGGCTCCGCAAACCTAAAAAAAAGAGGTTTTGAGGTGAGGAAATCATAAATTTTGTTCAGTTTCATCAGGTTTGTTTAAGCCTGGGTCTTTTTTTTCCTATAGTGGAGGATGGTGTTCTGATTGTCTAAATTATTTTTCTGTCCGTTGTTTTCGGGCGAGTTTTGGCTTAATTCAGACCATTCTGGACCAGTTGTGTCATACTGTTTTTTGCAGTCTCACTGGTTTTTCTTGGAGCGCCTCTGTATTGAGGTTTTCATTACCACTTCATCGGGCTCTGGCCAATTTCAATTTCGGGCTTTTCTCTGATCAAAATTAGGGTTAGAAACTGTAATGAAAGAGTATGCACTTCTATAGTTCTGAACATTGTTTTGAGAGCTCTCATCTTAAAATGGCCCTTCTAATAAAGGGGCCTCTTCTATTTATCGAAAAAAAAAAATATTCCGAGGATGTATTCCAATCAGTAAAACTGGTCACTTCAGAGTCAATGCTCTTATATTAGAGGGGTTCTCCTATCACAGAATTATTCTAATGCAGTTTTTACGGTCTCTTTCAAATTCATGTTGGTTTGACCATCCACCTCCATCATAACGTCAAATGCTGGCAATTCTCACAGGAACTATTTTGCTTACCAATTTTTTTTCAGTTTTATCAACTTCACATTACAAGAACTCTAATTTCATTATAATTCGTGCTCTTTGGATTTCTTAATTGAAGATCCTAATATCAAAAGAAAAACTTCCATCTGACCCAGTTCCCACCTGGCCTAGACTATATGAATCTCCATAAAGTTTCCACCTGGCCTAGACTAAATCTCCACACCAAACAACACATTTTCCCTCATTTTTTCTATTTCTCCCCTTCTATTAACCGATTTCCATGTTTTGTTGCGTATCGGATTAAAAAGAAGTGGGTTGTCTCGTTTTGCACCATCGAATCAGAAAATATCACATTTTTTGGAAGTTTTGTTCCAAACTGTCACGTGAACTAATTCGGTGTGTTTTGTTGAATTCTAGTTTGGTCAGAACTAATTCTAATATAAGGGCACTCTTTCATAAATCCTTCTATTACATATAAGTGCTTTATAGTCTTAAAACTCACCCTACAAAGACTCAGACTGGCACTTGAGCTACTTGTACTTCCCAAGGTGCTGTCTTCCGTTTCTTCATCGGAATCTGGAAAGAAAATAGTTTTTATATCGAAGAACTTATATCAGATTGAAGAATTTTTTTTCGGTTTCACTGACATTTTGAAACCGAAAAAAAATCAAACTTTTGATCATGTTTTTTTCTGGTGTTTCTACAAAAGACTCTTATAAGTTATTTTACAAGAAAAAGAAAACAGTGCCCTTCTGTTACAGGTTTGCATTGATACGAGTACAATGACATAGCGGTTTTAATCTAAATTTCTCGGTTTCATAAACTTATTGAAACTTTGATAATTTTGTTCTTGCAATTGTACAAAAGGTTCCTATAATAAAAACTGACCATTCAAAGTGATCACATTATTGTCGGATGTTTTATTTGCATTGTGACCAGAAGCCATAGAGGTTCGTTTTGTTTGTTGAAAAACTTTTGTGAGGGAATCTGAAATTGCAAAATTATTGAGTGTAGTCCGAATAGATCACGAAAATCGAAGGAGTGAAATTATGGAAAAGTAATGAACACTTTCAGAAATTGAAATGGTTTAGGGAAAAAAGGTGGTACTATTCCGGTTAACGGGTCCCAACTTTTGGATTTCGTTCCACTCGGGTCCCAACTTTTTTTTCACGGGTCCCAAAATCTTTTCCGTGTCCGATGAAAGCGTGAGCGGAATATGTCGAATTCCATATTTATGTCAATCTACCTAATTTCGGACGTTTAGGCATGTCTAAAAAAAACTTAAAGAAATCCAAACAAACGCATTTCATGTATAAAAAATGCAAAAAACTTCACTAAGTTTTATGGGTCCCGAGTGGTGCATTTTGAAAAGATGGGACCCGGAAAAGATTTTGGGACCCGTTAACCGGAATAGTACCACCACTTCTAATAATTTTTTCAGATTTTTTTCTCAATTCAAATATTGTTGAAACAAAAAAAAACTTTCGAGGGTTATGAAATTCCTAAAAACCTCCCTCATTTTTTTTTTCAACAAAAACGATCCGGTTTAACTTTCGAACTTCACATTACATCTCGGGTGTTGCTGCCAACTTCTGAGCGAAAGTTGAGCGATTTCGCTTAGGATTTTGTTAGATGCCGCTCAAAGTCCGCTCAAAAGCTGTCCAACCTTCGCCGGACAGACATTTGTGTGGAGTTAAGTTCCGCCGAAATTCGCTTATAGTTCGCCAAGAAGCCGACAATTTTCAACTTCCGCTCAAAAGACGGCAAAGGTTCGCTCTAAAGCCGCGAGAGCCCTATTTTTGCCCAGAAGCCGTCAGACTTTCGCCCAGAAGTTGAGAGCAACACCTGAGATTTTCGTATCGTATTCTTTCCTCGTTACTTTGCTCTTCAAAAACAAGAAATTGTCAAACTAATGACGGTTATGCAAAAAAGAAATTTGTTCTCATTTGTTCGGTTTTCTTACAGGAAAGCTTTCATTTTGTGAACTGTTTGTGTAAGCATTTTCGAGCAAGGCAACGTTTGGGAATCGAAAAAATTGTAATAAATTTGGGAGCTGGCGGACTATTGTATAGGTAATGCCTACAGTATGGACTGAAAAACTACAAAAAAGAGTTCTTTGTAAATCATCAAAAAAAAGGGAAAGTCTGCATTAGCAATAACACTGATAGTGTGTCTAATAATTAAAAATAAAGATTCCTCAATTCATGTTCCCATCATGAAACGTTTGATCCAATATGGGCCGCTATGCAAAAAGAAGCACATTCGATGGTAATCAGATTTGTGAGCTTAATATTGCGGTGAAAACGCAAATTCAAAAATCTTGGAGAACAAGGAATGTATCCGATTGTAGGCCTTAGCCTAAAAAACATTCGTGAAACTGATGAAAAATACTAGAAAAGTTGCGGAACATTGTTAAATTATGACTTTTTTTTTGAAACTTAACGTTTTTTGTCTATTTTTTTTGAAGTACCCCAAAAACTTCGAATTTTATGAATCAAATAGAATTTCCATTTAGCTTGATGGAAAAAGTATGAATAAAACGGCTACCAAATCACTAGAATCAAATGATATGTTTGGAGAAAATAATTTCAAAATTTAATTGAAATACAAGAAAAGCGTCCTGAACTAAGCAAGAAGAACTATAAAAAATTGACAAGAGTGGTGCAGCGAGAACTCAGAAAAAAGTTTCAGAATAGGCAGGTTTGTGAACAGTAAAATTTATCTTAGATCTGTGGTGGAATACAAAATCAGTCCAACATGGCACTCAGATTTCTAAAAAAAAAACTTCTGGAAGAACTGAAAAATTGTTAAAAAGTGCCGAAAAGCAGTTGCAGAAACAGGGAAACATCTGTGAAATTAGTGAAAAAGTTTCAAATATAATAAAAAGCCACACATACTTGCGCAATGTGGAAGCAAGACCTAGAGGGTCTTGAAAATTGCAAAATCAGTCGAAAATCGCATTAACGATCACTGCAGAAAAACCCAAGATAACTAAAAATGTCTATAAATTTGCTTTAAAAGCTCAACAGCAGCCGATCAAAAACTGAAGTTGTTAAGAAAAGTGCCTAGAAAAACATAAGGTAAAATTCTTCAAAAATCAATCAGACACACCAAAAAAACTGACCGAAAATGATCTAAGAATTCACACGAAAATTCCTATAACAACTGAAGGAAAAAAGGCTCACGAATATTCGAGGAACTACTGAAAACCCCTTTAGAAAACAGAGGAAAATCAGGCACTGAAACAGTAAAAAATATCCCGCAATCAGTTTATGAAGTTTATGAAGCCCTCGAAACAGTAAAATTTTACTCAACACTGCTCAGAATCTAATAAAAATCTCTGGATAAATTGAACAGAAACTGGAACTGTACCAAAAAAAGGGGTCCGAAAAATAGTGCAAAACTCAAGAAAACAACAGGAAAAGGGGGAATGAGTAAGACTTTGAAATTCTTTGGCACAACAAATTTATTTAAAAAAAGTGCCCAAAAAAGCGAATGAAGAAGCATTAAAAAAACTTCAGAAATCAGTGAATGAAATATCAAAAATCTGAATAAAATTACATGAGAATCTCAATCAAGAACTAAAATAGTATAAAGAGTGCGCCGCAAAATCCTGATGTTAAAACAGTGAAAATCACATAAATCAGTATATCACCCTTAAAAAATGAAAAAAGTTATCGATGAAACCTCTCAAAAATTATCCTAAACCACCTTGAGTGAACCTAGTCCTAAGAAAACCCATACGAATTTTTACGAAAAAAGGCCAAAAAACAAAAATGGAGAAAAAAGGAAAAATCAATACTGATTGCCTTTCGATATGACAAACAAGTCGCCGTCAGTCAAGTATGGTCATGTGTCTCCCTCTCTTCTTCTCCCGATCATCAGAAGAGAGAATACTGACTGGTTTTCTCTGCGCTCTCTTCAATTCTAACACTGTCTCGCCTTGCCGCCTTTCGGTTAATATCTTCTATCTTTGAACTATCGACGAATTGGATGGAGAAAGAAGAGAGAGAAACTTGAAACTTGACCGAAAGAAGATTGGGGAAAATAGATAAAAATGATGAGAAATTGCGGGGGAAAAGAAGATTTGGGGGGGGGGGGGGGGGGGGGGGCGGAGGGAAAGATGAGAAATGAGAGGAATGATCAAAGAGAATAAGATGGTCAGATGGTCATTTAAAAGAGAGAAGATAAATTGAAAATTGAAAGTTTTTGGACAGGCGAAAAGTTGATCTTTAATTAAGAAATTGTGTTTTTTGTAGAATTTTAGGATCTCGGGGTTTGAACCAACTAACATGTATTACTTCCAAAGTGTCACCCCTGGAATCCAACGGGTCTAGGTGCAAAAGTTAGACCTCCCGATGGGTAGAACTTTGGCAGAGTTCATTTTTTGAAAAGCAGCCTATTTCCAGATTTATCGATTTTTTCCTATTTTACCAAAATTTTGGGTTTTTTGACCGTAACTCGGTCAATTTTGAAGATTTTTGAAAAGTTAAAAAACAAAAATGTAGAACTCAATGGGATCTTATTTTTTGCTCAACTGACCGTTTGAGTCAAAAAACGATAAAAGGACCAAAACGGACCCCAAAGGGGAATCAAAAAAATGAGCGATGATTCGTTTTTCCTAAATTGCGCCCATTCGATTCAGCGTGAAAAATGAGGCAGAACCTCACTTTTGCTTTTTCCAAGTTATTGTCATTTTCGAAAGAAAAATTCGATTTTTTAGCTGAAAATGACTTTTTTGGCTTGGATTAGGTAGATATGATCGATTTTTGATGGATCCAGGAGTTGTTATGGTCTGAAAATGTTTTTTCTGAGTGATTTACAACATATTACACCATTCCCAATCAAAATATTTAGTTTTTGAAGTTTTGGAAAATTTGTTGAAAAAAGCTTCCAACTTTTTTTGAAAAAAATTAAATTTTCAAAAATTGAATATTTTGATTGGAAATGGTGTAATATGTTGTAAATCACTCAGAAAAAACATTTTCAGACCATAACAACTCCTGGATCCATCAAAAATCGATCATATCTACCTAATCCAAGCCAAAAAAGTCATTTTCAGCTAAAAAATCGAATTTTTCTTTCGAAAATGACAATAACTTGGAAAAAGCAAAAAAGAGGTTCTGCCTCATTTTTCACGCTGAATCGAATGGGCGCAATTTAAGAAAAACGAATCATCGCTCATTTTTTCGATTCTCCTTTGGGGTCCGTTTTGGTCCTTTAATCGTTTTTTGGCTCAAACGGTCAGTTCAGCAAAAAATAAGAGCCTATTTTGTTCTACATTTTCGTTTTTTAACTTTTCAAAAATCTTCAAAATTGACCGAGTTACGGTCAAAAAACCCAAAATTTTGGAAAAATGGGAAAAAATCGATAAATCTGGAAATAGGCTGCTTTTCAAAAAATGAACTCTGCCAAAGTTCTACCCCTCGGGAGGTCTAACTTTTGCACCTAGACCCGTTGGATTCCAGGGGTGACACTTTGGAAGTAATACATGTAATATGGTTGGAAAATTTCCTTGTTTTACATGGTTCTGGAAACAGGAAAGCTTATTTCAACTTGATATATTTTGGAGAAATTGTTTTTCAGTATCGAGATGGTGTTTTTTTTTCTCTATAAAAAATTGATCCCACCTGATGCTATCAACAAACAAGTTATTTTTCTCAAAAAAAAAATTGAAAAATTGGAATTTGAACTATCTGAGCTTTGTAGCAATACTAAACTGATTCAAAACTAATTTCCTTTTGATTTTTTTCAGTTTCATTTAGTTTTTGAAATGAACCTATTAGTTTTTTATTAGTTTTCTAACCTTTTCAATTTCATGTTAGTTTGTAACAGCATTCAAACCAAATACTCCAAGAAAATTTTCAGGTTTACCTCTCTTTTGAAAAAAGAAGGAATTAAATGAAAGAAGAATAAGATGGTCAGATGGTCATTTAAAAGGGAGAAGATAATTTGGAATTTGAAAGTTTTTGGACAGGGAAAAGTTGATCTTTAATTATGAAATTGTGTTTTTTGTAGAAGAATCCCAATTGTATAACGAGCCTAATAACGTTTGAAAAATTTCCCTGTTTTACATAGTTATGGAAGGTTCCTCGACAACTCGCAACAAGACTTTTCGAAAATGCGACATCTCGCAACTCAGGTCGATTTCGCTACTGTGACATTTCGCAACCAGACATTTCACTTCTTGTAGGTATCGCAACTAGACTTTTCGCCACTACAGTAAAAGCTTTTGTCTTGGTTAGGAAAAAAACATGATCATCTTAGTTGGCTGAAAACGGTACACTAGCACCTAATCTGTTGTGGTAGGACTAAACTTCCTAGATTCAAGCTTTCCCCGACAAGCTAAACGAGTTGCGAAAAGTCTAGTTGCGATACCTACAAGTAGTAAAATGTCTGGTTGTGAAATGTCGCATTTTCGAAAAGTCTTGTTGCGAGTTGTCGAGGAGCCTTATGGAAACAGTAAAGGGTATTTTTAGTAGTTCATATGCGAGAAAAACAGATATCAGAACCTTTTTTGAAAAAAAGAGCAGCAATCTAGAAAAAATGAAGCAACAACGCAACATTTTTTCTCAATAACTTTCTAGTTTCACTCAGTTCACAAAACGGTAAAGCACATTTGAAGCGCTAATATTTTCTTCATACCAAGAAGTTTTTGTTAAATTCCAAATAAAATTTGAAATAATAAAGTTTCAAGCATCAGGGGATTTAAAACTGTGTGAAACACATTCCGAACGGATCTATTTTCCCTTGTTCAGTTTCAGTTAGTTTTCAAAATTGTGAACCTTTAGTTTGAAAGTCGTTTTTAAACTTTTCCAATTTGGCGAAAAAAAAATAAATGCGGTCAAAACGTTTTCTGAGTCAATTTTTATGTGAATTTGTAATAGAATCCAAAACTACTGTCTTAAAGGCTTTCTAGTTTCAATTGATTTTCGAAAAGATGAGAAACAAGAGGAATGATCAAAGAGAATAAGATGGTCAGATGGTCATTTAAGGAGAAGTAGATGATTTGGAAATTGAAAGTTTTTTGACAGGGAAAAGTTGATCTTTAATTAGGAAAACGTGTTTTTTTGTACAATTTTTCAATGCCGAGAGTTACCCTAAATCAATAACTTTTGAAAAATTTCCCTGTTTTACATGGTTTTGGAAACAGTAAAGCTTATTTCAACTCGCTATTTGGAAAGGTAGTTTCAGAACCAAAAAAGTGGGTAATTTTTTCCAGACTTGGCTCAAGTTAGCATTGGTCGGAGTCGGAAAACGGAAAGTTCATTTTTTCCAATTTTTTTCGGAAAACTTTTCCCGCCAAAATTTTTCCGAAATAAAAATTCGGAAAATTATTCTTTGAAAAATCGGAAAAAAATTGACAAATTTTGAATTATCACATGCTTTCATCAAACGATTTATTGAATTTTCCGCCATTATTTGCTTCGAAACACCGCCGATTTTTTTATAGAAATTCATCAATTCGTTAACTTTCAAGTGCAGAATTCAATAAAGAAGCAATTTTTGAAGAGTTTCATCGATTTTCCGATTTTTCCGAAAATCCGATTTTTTTGTACCAGAAAAATATTTGGATATAAGCTTGAGGTGTTAGTCAAAAAAACCTGTAAATTATTGACTTTTAATCATTTAACTCCTATTGTATAAGAGGCATTTTTGTCCTTCAATAAAAGAATATAATATGAGTCTACTATCCGTATTAATTTGTTAGAAAAAATTCCTGTTTCACATAGTTTTGAAACAGTGAAATTTTATTTAACTTGATCCATTTTAAGAAGAAAACATTTGCAACCAAAATTGTACATAAATGTTTCTTTAAAAATTTGGGATTCCAAGCGGACATCCAATAACTTGTTCTCAACAACTTTCCGGGTTCACAAAACGGAAATAAATAGTTGCGGTATCATAAAGGTGGTATGAAATAATGAAATATTGAAAATTTAAATTTGAGGGTTTTGAAACCATTCAAAACTAATTGAATTTTACATGTTTTTTTGTTTTCTCAATAAGATGGTCAGTTCGCCATCCTAGTGAGAAGATAATAAGAATTTGGAAGTTTTTTTGAGATGGAAATTTGATATTTAATTAAGAAATTGTTCTTTGTAGAATTTTAGGATGCCGGAAATCGAACAAGAAATTAAAATCCCGATATCGTTTGAAAAATTTCCCTGTGTAATTTTCCACGGTTTTTGAAAGCTCATTTTTGGTGCTTGACATGCCAGAAAGACACAAACCGGAACCAAAACTGTATATTTTTGAAAAAAAGATCAGCATTCTAGAGAAATGTAGCAACAACGCAACAATTTTTCTCAATAACTTTCTAGTTTCACTCAGTTCACAAAACGGTAAAGCACATTTGAAGTACTAGTATTTTCTTCATACCAAGAAGTTTTTGTTAAATTCCAAAAAAAATTTGAAGTAATAAAGTTTGAAGCATCAGGGGATTTAAAACTGTCTGAAACACATTCAGAACGGGTCTATTTTTCTTTGTTCAGTTTCAGTTAGTTTTTAAAATTGTGAACCTTTTATGTTGTGTTCAAAGTACCGCAAAATAACAAAAAAAGACAAGAAAACGTGTTCAAAGTAACGCAAAATTTGCGTCTTTTTTGCGAATTTTTCCAACAGGAAATTCAAAAATTTAGAGCAACATTTTTGTGATCCCTTAAATTTCACAATTTTGGTTTATTTTCAGTTGAAAATGGCTTGCAAAAAGACGCAAATTTTGCGTTACTTTGAACACGTTTTCTTATCTTTTTTTTGTCTTTTTGCGGTACTTTGAACACGTTTTCTTATCTTTTTTTTGTCTTTTTGCGGTACTTTGAACACGTTTTCTTATCTTTTTTTTGTCTTTTTGCGGTACTTTGAACACACCATTAGTGTTTTATTGGTTCGAATGCAGTTTTTAAACCTTTTCCTTTTGGCGAAAAAAAAATAAATGCGGTCGAAACTTTTTGTGAGTAAATTTTCATGTGAATTTGTAATAGAATCCAAAACTACTGTCTTAAAAGCTTTCCAGTTTTTTAAAACTTTTAAAACTGCTTTTCGAGAAGATGAGAAATGAGAGGAATGATAAAAGAGAATAAGATGGTCAGATGGTCATTAAAACGGGAGAAGATAATTTAGAAAATTGAATATTTTTTCTCTGGGAAAAGTTGATCTTTAATTAAGAAAAAGTGTTTTTTTTAATAAAATTTTAGGATCCCAAGAACTAAAACAACACAATAACTTTCAAAAAATTTCCCATTTTTACATGGTTATGGAAACAGTAGAGCGTATTTCAACTTTATTAGTTCTGGAAGTTTTTTAGAATCAAAAATATTCATTTTTTCTAGAAAAATACTCAATTAAACCTAATTGTAATGACAATGCAGCATTTTTCCTCAATAACTTCTCAGTTTTACTGGGTTCAAAAAACAGAAAAAGTTTTTTTCAAAGCTGATAGAAACTTGCTTACTTCTGACTCAAATGGTTTTCAAAATTCCAAAGTTTAGTGTCCTGATGGTCAGTATACAGGATTTCCAAATTAATAAAAAATGAGAGGTCTATTTTTTATAAAATTTGTTTGTAATAATATTATTTTTTAAATTCTGCAGTTTCACCTGGCATCTAACCCAAATATTTTTTCGAACTCAGATAATTTGTAAGTTATGCTTGTTTGTACAGCATGATAAAGTCCAACAACATTCACACTTTTAGCTGGATTTTGAGAAATACTCGAATACTTTCAAACAAAAGTTGAATCTTTGTTCAAATGACCAAACAATGGAATATCATGTTGAGAAAAAAAAAAACGTTTTTTTTTTCAAATACCTTTCTATAACTTATCAAAATTCGTTGAAATTTTCCTGTTTTATAATGTTATGACACAGACACAGTTAGTTTTTTTTTCTGAAAGTTTTGTGAATTTGATATCAACTAATTAGTGAAAGGATAACTTTCAACGTTTCGCAGTATCTACTGACCGCCAATCCAGTAAAGCTCGATTATTCTCTAGTTTGAGCTTTTTTTTGAGCTCCCGGAAGTTTTGCGGAATCTAGAGGTGGGATATCTATCAATGATGATAGAAACAAATATGAAAATGAAAGGAATTATCAAAGAGAATAAGATGGTCAGATGGTCATTTAAAGGAGAGGAGAAGATAATTTGAAAAATGAAAGTTTTTGCACAGGGAAAATTTGATCTTTAATTGAGAAATTGCGTTTTTTGGTAGAATTTTAGGATCTCGGGGTTTGAACCAACTAATATGGTTGGAAAATTTCCCTGTTCTACATAGTTATGGAAACAGTAAAGTTTGTTTCAACTTGATAAATTTTGGAGAAATTGTTTTTCAGAATCGAGATGGTGTTTTTTTTTAAATATAAAAAATTGATTCCACCTGATGCTATCAACAAAAAAGCACTTTTTCTTAAAAACTTTCTAGTTTCAAATGGTAATTGAAAGATTTTGTTTGAAAATGGAAGTAATAAAGTTTGAAGCATTGGGGGTTTTGGAACTGTCTAAAGCACATTCAGAACGGATTGATTTTCTTTTTTTTCAGTTTTTTATTGTTCTTGAAATTATGAATCTTAGTTCCGGGTTGGTCCTTGTCCTATCCAAATCCACAGAAAAATAATTACGGGGGAAATTTCTGGATTTTACTAAACCTCAATTTGATATATTTTTGATAACATAACTTCTAACGTTTTGTAATTTTATCTGATATTGAAAACAGCAACGGTGGCCAGATGTACATTCAAAGGGGAGATGATTATTGGAAAATTGAAAGTTTCTGGACAGGGTAGATAAAACAGCATTCAGATTGAAAACAATGCCGTTTCACATGGTTCTTGAAACGGTAAAAAATTTTGCGCATGGTTCATTGTTGAAGTAGAATTTAGTATCAACATTGCAAATTTTTGGAAAAAAAAATCAGAATTATGGACAACGCATCACTTTCTCTCAATAACTTTTCAGTTTTACTCGGTTCAAATACCAAAAAAGGTGATTCAAAGTTAATATGATCTTGTTTTTTTCTGTCTCAAAAGGGTTTTTTTCCTAAGTTTTCCAAAGTTTAGTGTTCTGTTGATCAGTACTGGCTTTCTAAATTGACAAAAAAAGTATAATTTATTTTTAATAACATGGCTTCTAACATTGCAGTCTTACTTGGCAGTGGCAGTGAAAAAATTGTTCTAGTTTTTTTTTCCAACTCCAGTAAATTGGAAAGTTCGATATAATTTTATTTGAGTTTTTAACAGCATAAAATGCTTGGAAAAAGATGTCTGTATCTTCTGATTAACATTCGATTAACAAATGAAACCGTTTCAGATGATTTTCGAAACGGGGATGGATTTTTCGCCTATTATCCATTTGTGACACAAAATTCAGCACCAAAACAGCCCATTGAGAATCAACCACAAATCACTTTTGCCCAGAAATTATCAGATTCACTTGGTTCACAAAACAGGAAAAATTTTATTCAATGCACTAAGTTCTTTCCTGGTTCTTTAAACAGTTGCTGACTATCAGAATAATAAGATTGGTTCAATTTTTTTCCATCAAGAGGAAATTAACTATTGATCGTGAATTTTTTGAATAATGAATCAATTCCTCTATTGAAATTGTCGAGTTCACATAGTTCAAAAAATAGTGAGGGGGATTTGTTACATTAAATTGATTTACTGGAAGTTGCTTTTTTTTCGAAATTTCCACAATTTGAGTATTTTTAAACAAAAGCTAAAACTTTGTTCAACTGACCGAATACTGGAATATGATTTTCAGAAAAAAAAATTTTTAATCGATTTTCGACGTTTGATCAAAATTCGTTGAAATTTTCCTGTTTTACAATATTTTTGAAACAGAGACGGTGAGTTTCAAATCTAGCTCGACCCAGTGAGATCCCAGAATTCACAAATTTTGTTTGGTTTCCAAAAAAATACTCATTTCGAACAGAAATTCTCTATTTCACTCGATTTCTCTTGAGTTAATTGCCTTTGAAAAAGATTTTCGCATAGTAAAGTTAACGCCAACCAATTTTCTAAGAAACTGACCTGTTTCTAAGGGGTTTTAAAAAAGAATAGCTCATTTCATTAGGTGTTATGTAAGAGGACCAAAACAATGAATACAAATGTTTTTCTCGAGAGGTGATCAGCGTTAAACAACAACAAATCACTTTTCTACAATAAATTTCCAGTTTTATCTGGTTCACAAAACAGGAAAAGTTACATTTAAATCATTGGTTTGCGTATAAACTTCACGTCATCATAAAATTCGAAATATGAGGACTTTGGGCTCTATATGGCTTTCCTGGTCCCAAGGCCAAAAAGACTGGTCCCGAAAAATAAGGCTGGTCCCAAAAAAGTGAGAAGACGGGTCCCAAGAAAAGACTGGTCCCACAAAAATAAGACTGGTCCCATGAGACTGGTCCCATGGACAAAGAGAGGTCCCAAAATAAGAGTGGTCCCAAAGCAGACTGGTCCCATTGGAGGAGACTGGTCCTAAGGAAAGACTGGTCCCAAGAGACTGGTCCCAAGAGCGAGAACAGGCCAGAATAGGAGACTGGTCCCAAAAGACTGGTCCCAAGGACTTGAGAAAAGACTGGTCCCTAGATTAGAGAAACAGAGCGCGAAAAATTTATTTTTACAAAAATTTCATTACATTTTTTTTGTTCTTTTTTAAATTTGAAAATATGTGTTTACATAATTGCTGCATGAATTATTCGAAACTAAACATAACTAGTTTTACAATTATCACATAAAAGTTTTCTTAGACTTCTTAGGACGTGAACCTCCTTTGGGCGACTTTTTCGGAATCGAAGACACTGAAACACTTTCAGTCTTTTTAGAAGAAGTCTTCTTTGACGTTGGGGATACTGGACGTTCCGCTCCACTCTTCAGCCCTTTTTTTCTCTTTCGTTGGGACCAGTCTTTTTTTCCAAGGACCTTTCTT
The DNA here is from genome assembly GCA_963572265.1 of Caenorhabditis doughertyi. Classification (NCBI taxonomy): domain Eukaryota; kingdom Metazoa; phylum Nematoda; class Chromadorea; order Rhabditida; family Rhabditidae; genus Caenorhabditis; species Caenorhabditis doughertyi. The sequence goes on along the minus strand of OY751556.1, from coordinate 23,481,729 downwards.
TTATTGGGACCAGCCTTATCTTTTTGGTTGAGACCAGTCTTATTTTTCTGGGACCTGTCTTTTCTTGGGACCTCTCTTCCCTCTACCGTTGGGACCAGTCTCTTGTTGGGACCAGTCTCCTTCGATGGGACCAGTGTCCGTTGGGACCAGTCTTATTTTTCTGGGACCAGTCTTTTCTTGGGACCAGTCTTCTCACTTTTTTGGGACCAGTCTTATTTTTCTGGGACCAGTCTTTTTTTTTTGGGACCAGTCTTATTTTTGGGACCAGTTAAGCCGTAGAGAGCCGGACTTTGAAAGCATAACAGACCTATTTTGATTTTTTTCAGTTCCCGCGATTTTCAAAGTTTTGAACCTTAGTGCCGTATTGATAGTTGTTTTTCTCAATAGGAAAAGTTCAAACTTCTTGAACACTTTGTGAATTTGATATCAATCAATTAGCGAAAGGATAATTTCCAACGTTTTGCAGTTTCTTCTGACCGTCAAATCAGCAAAGCTTGATGATTCTTTAGTTACGTCTCGTTTTTGAACCCACGGAAGTTTTGTAAAATTTAGAGGTGGGTTACCTAATATTATGATCGAAACAAATACCCCAAAAATAAATGATCTCTGAAGTGGAAAAATTTGCAACAAAAGCAATCAGACCTTCGCAAATTTTTTAAAAATTAATTATCAATAGGGGTCAGGTTTTGATGAGCAAACAAATCATTATCATAATGAACTTTTCTCCGTTTCACATGGTTTCTAGAACGGTGAGTTCTTTGCTATAATATTGACAAAATCGGAAGATTTATGAATCAACCAAAGTTAGTAGAAAAAAAACAAATGAAGAAGTAAAAAAAAGAGGATTCGAAGAAAAGAAATAATGAAAACTGAGAAAAACCGAAATCGTTGGAAATGTTCCTAGTTTCACAATGTTTCCATAACAGCAACATTTAGTATTACACACTAATGGCTTTATGTCAAACCGTTGCCTAGTGTTAGTACGCTTAAAGAAAATCCAAAAAGTTTGGGAAGAATCTACCTCTTCCAAGTAGTAAATGTAACTAATTTTGAAGAGAAAATCAATGTTAGAGACAGATCGCTTTTAATAATGTAACTTTTTAAAATTTTGCTCATTGATTTATTGGAAGATTGTCAGTTTCACATGGTTGACAAAACGGTAAAAACATTTTCAAGACACTTAGACGTGGGATTCCTGGTATAAAGATAAAATATGAGGAAGTTTGTCATAAGTTCTCCCAAAGTTATTTTTTAAAACAAAACAAAATGCCTAATAAATGGAAAAATCGTGAGTTTTACACAACAATAACAACTAGTTTTTCAAACACTTCTTTATAAATCTATTGGTTTTCAGGAAAAAAATCTGGTTTCACTTGGTCTACAAAACAGCAAGGAATACTCACGGGTCTGATGGTAAATTCTGATTCCTTTGGATCGAAAAGAAGTAAACTAGAAACTTCATGAATCATTTCTGTACAACAAAACTTCAATTTTTTTTGATGCAACTATGTCGTAAAAGTACAAAAGTTACTAGTTTTCTGATAAGTATAAAAAAAGTTAGTTGGAAAAGTACGATGAATCAAACTAAAGATTTGAAAAATACAATGTTTTACTTGGTTTTTAAAACAGGAAAAAATTTGAAATCATTCTGCTTCGCACTCATTTTGGGCTTTATTTTTCATTTCAATTCCAAAAAACTTTTCTGTGTTAATTACTAGAATCTCTAAACAGTTTACAGCAGGTACAATCTTCTCAAGTATGATTTCTCAAATAATCTGAATTTTCACATGAGCACTTTTCCTAAAAAAAAAAGACCAACATTGGAGGAGTAATCCCAGCGGTTCTAAATCATAATTTTGTGATTTTAGTGAATCAGGAAATTTCATTGTATCGCCAACAGTTGCAGAAATGAAAAAAAACTTTTCCATCTCATATTGACTATCGAACATGGGAAATGTTGAAATATCAAGATTAAAATTGTTCTTAAAAATAAGTATGCAGTTTGGACAGTATTTTAAAAAAATCTCGGTTTTACTTAGTTTCGAAATGGTTAAGCTTATTTTTGTATTTAATAACACAGAAACTTTAATTTGAACATTTTGCAAAATAACCTCTTTTTGCAAAACCTTAATTATCAGAGTGTTATTATTCTCCGAAATTTTTCCTACAGTTTCATTAATACCATAAAACAGAGAACTTGTACATTGAGGGCTCGTCAGTCAGTTGTTGAGGTACCTCAACAACAAACAAGGAGAATTTCACACAACTGGCAAATGAATTGAACTTGTACATGCTAAAAAACAGTCGAAAACTTTTTGACTCCGTTTTATTTGAACACGCGCTCTATGATTCCGACTCAGGAACTGATTTTCCAACCTATCACTTCTCTATACTAAGAGGCGAATTCTGTGTGTGTGTCCGTGCCGTGCTTCGGCCTGAATAACTTTTTTGCCCCCTGACCGATTTGTACCATACTTGGCATGTGACCATAAGTCCCCGAGCGCTTCATTTCCAGAAAGTTCTGGAATCAGATTACTGTAGGGGTACTGTAGCTACAGTAACCCAAGTTTTCAGAACCCAGTTCAGACTGAACGGAATGACTCCAATTTTCAGTGGACGCTTGCATGGGACCCACTTTGTATACCGTCCGAACCAGGTCCGGATTACTGTAGGATTACGGTAGTTACTGTAACCCGAAATTTTTCGAATTTCTTCAGAACGAACGGAATGACTTCCAATTCATATCGAAGTACGGGCGGGACACAAGTAGTGCACAGTCAAAAATTGAGACGGATTACTGTAGGATTACGGTAGTTACAGAAGTCTGAATTTATCCTAGATGCTTGAAACAAAAAAAACTTCGTGGATTTGTAGATATATATATATATTATAACATGAAGCTTCACACAGTGCGAGGTGTACTCAAAAATTGCCGCGGTTGAGAGAAGGCCTAGCAAATTTTTAAAAAAAATTTCTAGAAAATTCTACGAGAGAGCGAGAGACGCAGAAAAGTTTCTTTTTTTCCAGAAAGTTCTAGAATTCGAAATTCAAAAAGCGCGGGAATTCAAAATGTTTCCAGAAAGTTCTAGAATTCAAAATTCAAAAAACGCGGAATTCAAATTTTTTCCAGAAAGTTCTAGAATTCAAAAAGCGCGGGAATTCAAAATTTTTCCAGAAAGTTCTAGAATTCAAAATTCAAAAAGCGCGGGAATTTAAATTATTTCCAGAAAGTTCTAGAGTTCAAAATTCGAAAAGCGCGGGAATTCAAAATTTTTTCTGAAATTTCTAGAATTCAAAATTCGAAAAGCGCGGGAATTTAAAATTTTTCCAGAAAGTTCTAGAGTTAAAAAAGCGCGAGAATTCAAAATTTTTCCAGAAAGTTCTAGAGTTAAAAAAGCGCGGGAATTCAAATTTTTTCCAGAAAGTTCTAGAATTCAAAAAGCGCGGGAATTCAAATTTTTTCCAGAAAGTTCTAGAATTCAAAAAGCGCGGGAATTCAAATTTTTTCCAGAAAGTTCTAGAATTCAAAAAGCGCGGGAATTCAAATTTTTTCCAGAAAGTTCTAGAATTCGAAATTCAAAAAGCGCGGGAATTCAAAATTTTTCCAGAAAGTTCTAGAGTTAAAAATTCGAAAAGCGCGGAAATTCAAATTTTTTCCAGAAAGTTCTAGAATTCAAAAAGCGCGGGAATTCAAAATTTTTCCAGAAAGTTCTAGAGTTAAAAAAGCGCGGGAATTCAAATTTTTTCCAGAAAGTTCTAGAATTCAAAAAGCGCGGGAATTCAAATTTTTTCCAGAAAGTTCTAGAATTCAAAAAGCGCGGGAATTCAAATTTTTTCCAGAAAGTTCTAGAATTCAAAAAGCGCGGGAGTTCAAAATTTTTCCAGAAAGTTCTAGAATTCAAAATTCAAAAAGCGCGGTAATTCAAAAATTTTCCAGAAATTTCTAGAATTCAAAATTCGAAAAGCGCGGGAATTCAAAATTTTCCCAGAAAGTTCTAGAGTTCAAAATTCGAAAAGCGCGGTAATTCAAAAATTTTCCAAAAATTTCTAGAATTCAAAATACGAAAAGCGCGGGAATTCAAAATTTTTCCAGAAAGTTCTAGAGTTCAAAATTCGAAAAGCGCGGTAATTCAAAAATTTTCCAAAAATTTCTAGAATTCAAAATTCGAAAAGCGCGGGAATAAGAATTTGATTCCAAAGAACGACAATTAGAACATTCTTTTTCCAAAGAGTACAGAAGCTTGAAAAATCGTCGAGAATTACAGTTTTACAAAAAGTACATAATTTAAAATTTTCCTAGAGTTGCCGTAATCCAAGTTCAAACAAAGTCTCGGGAATCCGAATTTTTTTTTAAAAAAAGGAAGTTGAATTTTCGAAACGAGTGTAAACTGAACGATGAAGGATTGTTTTCGGTTCCAAGAAAACATCATCACGATAAGTTTCTGGAATCGGCAACAAGCATTTTCGAAAAGAAACATCTGTACTTTTTGTGTAGCAACCCGCAGTTCGAAAATCGCGACCGGGAACTACGGGAGTGTTTTTTTGGGAAAACGTTCGCCAGATTGTAAATACGGCAGTACATTTCAACTTTCCACTAACCTCGATTCAAGCTTAGGCAGAGTTTAAATAGCAGAACAGTTTTCAAAGTGAACTTTACTATAGAGCCAGCAGACGCCAGGAGAAAATCCGCGACGTAGTCGCGGTTTTCTGCTGGTTTTTCCTGATTCAGTGAGTTCTTAAATCATTAAATTTTATTGATTATCAATTGAATGAATCTGCCACGCGGAAACACATTAGGTCAAAACAAAAAGCCAAAAGATACTATTAGATGCCTTGAAACATTTGGAAAATAAGGACTGAAAAAAATCACCACTGAAATTTAGAGAACGGTTCACTGATTGGTAATTACATACGCTTCGAAATTTATCAATAATTGCATTACCTTCCTCAAATATTTCGACTATCAATGACTGTTCTATCAATTTTTAGTTATGAGAAATATGGGAAAGAGGCTTCTAAACGAATAATAGAGAATTTAGCCGGCATTTTGAAATCAGCTAAGTAAACCATTCTACCGGAAAAGAACGAGATACATAACTTGAAAGAATAAGGGATTTTAGTATGGCTAGCGTTTTGAAATTAGATTAGAAGAAACCATTCTATTGGATGAGAACAGTATGTAACAGCAAACAAGAACAACAAAAGTTTTGAAAAAAAAATAATTATTCGAAATTTCAATGAAACAAAAACTGTTTCGTAATGTTAAAAAGTTCTCAGCTTATCCGTCAACTAGCATTAAAACGAAGTCGCGACAGGTACCGAAATTTAAATTTTAAATATTTCACAGATTTCAAAAACCCCTAATCCCAAAAAAGTTAATAAAGAATCTATCTCCTAATCCACCTTATCAGAAAAAAGTTATCGAAGATTTCAACGAAATGAAATGATATAAATCTCTGTTATCTGTCTACAAAAATCGTTCTCTTTCCCTTCTTTTTCATCTGATTTGTTCTCTGATAACTGATTGATAACATTTTCATCTCTTCATCGCAATTTATGATAACAACTTTCAAAAGTCACGTTTTTGCAAGGTAGCGAGAAGAGATTGTCGAATGATTTTCGAATAATTTCTGAAGAATAAGACGAGAAAATGAGGACAATTTGAAAAAGTGATAATTTTGATAAAACTTCAAAACAAAATTTTTACTATGTCTCATTTAGAGTATTTTTTGAAAAAAAAGGATCGAAAAATCACATCACCTAATTCTTACTCATATCAAATAGGAACTTAAAACTATATTGAAACAAAAACCCTGGCTGATAGGCTTTTCGAAATTTTCTAAATACAGATTGGATCCTAAAATTGAAAGATGAATCACACTATACAATTGAAACTTTATAGAAACCGTAAGTTTTTTTTTCAACACTTGTTTTAAAATCGGGGCTGGGATAAAAAGAACAAAATAGGAAAAAAAACAGAGATTTCAATGAATTTCAGCACAAATATTTTTCGGAACAATGTTGAAAGGAAAGAAATATACCCCTGAATTTTTAAACTTCAGAATAGAAAACGTCAAATTTGCGAAAAATTCGAGCAGAGCAGAAAGTTATAGAGATAAAAACAATCGAGAAAAAATAATGAGAAAAAGAATCTGAAAACTTTCAGAAACTGAAAAGTTTCAAAGATCCGCAAAATCTTTTTTCTCAGTTTCAATAACACCATGGAAATGTTCATTACTTTTTTGAATGCTTCTATTGGCCCTATTCATTACTCAGAACTAATTCACTGTAATTTATTGAGAAACTGACTCAAAAAAATTTGTAACCAGAAATATTTAGCCTGCAGAGTTGTACGGAATTGATTTTTTCGATTCCGGATTCCGGAACCCGGAATGCCTTCGGAACTAAGGAACCCGTAATCCGGAATTCCGTACAACTCTGACAATCACAATAAGAAGGATCAAAAAATCACAGCACCTAATTCTCAGCACCTACCTTATAGCAAATAGAAACTTGTAACTGTGTTGAAACAAAAACCATGGCTGACTTGCTTTTCGAACTTAAAAAAAACTCAATGCTCCAATTGAAAAATGAATAACGCTACAGATTTGAAACTTCATAGAAACCGTAAGTTTAGGGTTTTTTTTTTCAACACTAGTTTAAAATTTAGACTGGGTTAAAAAAAGCCTGAAATAGGAAAACAGATTTTTAAATTGAGAGTTTTTAATGAATTTCAGCACGAAAGTCTTCAGAAACAATTTTGAAAAAAGAAAATAAGCAAATAAGTCACGACCCAAACCAGAATTGTTTCCAAATGAGCTCTTCCCAAAATAAAAAGCTACTGGAACCAAAAGTTTTGAAAACAATAACTTTTGAAATGAAAGAAGGGGCTAAAAAAATTATCTTTCCATTTCACAAATTCCAAGTAAATTGAGTTGAAGTAGTTGTTCGTCCTTTATCTCTGAACAAGCCACACCTAGAAAATAAAAACTCCCAAAAACGGTAAAAACTTCCCACATTAAATTCCAAAATTTTCAAAACTCTAGAAAATCTAAACCAAAAGAAAAATTAAACCATCTTGTGGAAGCACAATTTTAATTTTCTGCAAAGAAACGCATTTTTCCAACTCAATTTTTCTGTTCTACAGAAGTTTCAAATCAAAATGTCAAACTGGTTTTTTATTCCTTGAAACACCAACTTAATTCCTATAGGATTAGAGGCCGTAGCAAGCTTAAACCGAAAAGTGTCGCAATAAACAGTGTCGCAATAAATTTCAAATCTTGTAGTTATCATCAAATGAGCCACACCCAGCAAATAAAAACTCCCCAAAACAGAAAACATTTCTCACTCTAAATTCCAAAAATTTCAGAATTCGGGTAAATTTCCTTATCTCAACCAAATAAAAACCATTAAGATGCAGAAAAGGAGAGACAATAAGAAAGAAAGAAACGTAGAAGAAAAATGGAGAAAACAAGTCAAAATGTGTGTCCATGTGTTGAAAGAATTGATAGGAGGTGATAGGAAAACTAGGTGTAAATGAATAACTGTAAACAAATAATAGTGAGAACGAAATTCTAGTTTGTAGTTTGTAATCTCAAATTACAGGCGAAAGAACTGATAGGCATAGAAGGTAAGAGACTTCAATAAAGTTCAAAAACAGAAAGAAAAATTAGTGGAAAAATGATGGAAAATGAAGAAAAATAGCACTAAAATGTGATAATTTGTAAAATCACTGAGAAAAAATAACAAAATTAAAAAAAATTCAAGAGAGGATTACCAAAAATGAGTTCAAATTTTCATATTTTGTATATAAAACAGAGAAAATACTTGAAAAGTCAGAAAAGTAGACAAAACTAAGTGTTTGTAGTAAGAAAAAACCTATTTTAAACAAAAAAAGTCCGAATTTTGTATAAAAAATCATAAAAAACTTCAAAAAATTTCCCAAACAGTCAAAACCAAACAAAAATCCACTAAAAATGACCATTACTTCCATTCATTATGAAACTGAATGAAAAATGATCTAATTCCGGGTATCACTGATAGGGAGAAATGAGTTGATTTTATATAGTGATAAAGCGGAGATGATAATAATAGAAGTGCGTCACAAACCGAGAACTCTCAGGTGCATTTTATGATTAATTTTTTATTATTTCGAGTTCAGACGTAGTAAACTACGTGAATAAAAAAGTAAATAAAGTGATAAAAGAATAAATTTATTTTTGGGAATAAATAAAGGTACAAATTACAGTAATATGGGTCTGAATAATGGAAAATTTATTGGAAAATGTAAATTTTATTGGATTTGCACAAGCGATGTTAAAACTTTTAAGTTTAAAAAATATAATATTTTAAAAAATACTATAATAATCAGGGACTAAATATGAACTGAATTAGGCTTCAAGAAACAGTAATTTTTATGAAAAAAAACAGAAATAATGTCGAAAATATATAAGGAACAAAAATATTAGCTATTTTTTTTTGAAATTTATAGTTGGGTTCATATTGAATGGAAATTCCGTGTTTACATTGTCAACTGGTTAATATAAGAATGTAAAGCTTTACGGTATTGATGGTACGGTAAGTTCGCAACAAAAATGGACTCGAGATCCAAGAAAAATCTAGATAAGAATTAGTCAGAGCTATAAATACTTGAGTAAAAACCACAATAAGTCAAGCGAGATACGATTGTAACAGTTCAGAGCAAAATAGTAGCTAGTTATCTTTTACTTGGAACGGCCATTTAGAGTGTATAGATGCCCAGCAAATCAATTAACGTTAGTTAAATTCAGACTGAAATTTGAAAACCCGGACAACCCAGCTGAATAAAATGGAAAATTGAATCAAAAAAGTGTCAAAGACGCAATTATTCGAGGGGAAATCAGCGAAGGTTTACACTTCCGTGGTACAGTAGGATACAAAAGGCTGTATTTTAGAACTTTTTTGAAGAATTCATTGAGATACAATTCACAAAGAACGAATGTGTTAGAAGGAACCAGAAATCAAGGCCATAAGATACAGTAATCTCAAGATGAAAGTACAATAATTAATTGTTTATTAAAGTGAACTCATGTGAATTGAACGAAAATCACATTCGTAACAAGTCAAACTAGATATTTTGTTTCCAAAACAGGCAAAAAATTCCAAAAATAGTTCTCATTTATATACCTCCCTGTTGAACTTTCAAAAACCGTTATGAACGACGTCACCAAATCACTATTCTTATCATTATCTGTCCCTCAGTAGAAGAGAGGGGGAGACGAAAAAGTTCGTAGTGAAAAATGATGATTATGATGACAAAAAGTTGAGAAAAGATCAAAAGAACTATCAAAAATCAGACAATAAATAAAAGAGACATTTTTGCAAACGAATTATTTCGAAATTCAAAATAGAAACTTCTGAAAAATAGAAATGAAAAAAAGTGTTGGAAACTGTAAAAATTCAAAAAAATCATTGATATCAGTTTTGATAATAAAATCAGAATTTCACAACAAAGCCAGTGCGAATTGAAATTGGCAGACAGTTTTTTTTTTTAATTTTTGATTCCTTCAGTGTTTTTTCATTACAGTTTAAAACTAGGCAATAACCATAACAGGAACAAGAATCAGAAAAAAAAATCAAAAAATTTGTGCAAAAAAATCTTTGCACACATGATATGATCAATATTTCAGAAATAGAGAAGCAGACAAAATGCAAAGTTTTTAATTTTTGGGTTTGGGTTTGTTTAAGGGAAGAACTGATAAGAGAGGGCGTAGAATTGATAAGATCTGTGGTCTCTGTTGAGGTTTCGTAAGTTTGAGGAAACTAGAGTATTTGGAGGTAAAAATTGTGCGCCTATTGTGATACAAAATGGAGAAAGAGCAATTTCGCAAGGTATTCAATTTTTTTTTCGCCGGTGGCCCTCTTTTTTTTTGAACTCCAAGCTTTTTTAAAATTTTTAAATTTACAGTGTTACATGAATGTGGACCACTCGCCGAATATTTTAAATCTTTGCACAACTATTATTAATCTAACAGAAGATGAAGTGTGCACTAAATTTCACAAACGACTCAATTATTCTGAGGTTGTGGAAACTGAAAAAATTTGGATTTTTTATTGTTTTTTTTTGCTTTTCAAGAATTGCGTTAAGTTTCTGAAACGTATGTAGACCAAAACCGGTTCGGATCCATCTTTTTGTGGCTTCGTAAAAAACATTGCAATTGGTATGGGGTAAGCGGTTGGTATGGGCTTCAAAATGACATTTTTGTTAAAAACCATAATCAGATGTTCTCAACGATAAATCTTCGTAAAGTGTCATTGATAAGGGCGATGAAACAGAAAAATCTCTAAATTCAACACTTGGAAAAGCCTGTAAGAAACATAAGCTCAGTAGTTTGGAACATCTGATAAGGATTTCAGATATCAAATTTCGTTTCGTTTCAATTTCTTGGATTCCAATAAGTTTTTTTCTGAATTACAAATTTTCAGGTTCTTTTGAAGCGGTTATCATTAATTTCTCTGTTTCCTTTTCTACTTGTTTTCAGAATTAAATGATTCTTTCCAATGCCAACTAGACTTTATTGAAATATGACCGTTTTACAAAATTCATAAAACTGAAAACTTTTCGACCGAGAGTTTCACGCACAATTTAACCTGAAAGCACCAAGCTTGACTTACATTTCCGAGTTTTGTAGGGTAATTTTCACAAGTAGCCCAAAACAGAAACTAACTCTGACAAGCGTGAAGTCTCTTCCATGCCTGAAAGTCTTTGTTAAATATTCGTAAGTTGGAGAAACTAGAGCTTTGGAAAGTTGGGAAATTGCACTGATAATAGATTCCAATGGTTGAATAAAACGGTTTCTCATTCCCGGTTTAACTTCTCCAAACTTGAAAAAACTGAAAATTTTTGATTTTTTTGTTGCTTTTTCACGAACTTTCTGAAATTTCTAGGATTTTCAATGTGACGTTACACTTAGTGCAAGTTGTTGTCAAACTCTAAAACCTGGTCCTAAATGGAGATAAATGGTCCTGAATTGGGAATACTAAAAGTTTTTCAGAACAATGTAGCGAATGTAGCAATAGATCTTCATGAACACACTTTTTCTACTTGGTTCTTGAAGCAGCAACTATGTTTGAAGAAACTCATTTTCTTTCAAATTTTCCGATTTATGGTTCGGAATGGTTCAAACTTTTTTTTTCGAATGTATTTGTTATATCTATTGAAAACTTCACTGTAAAACTACAAGTTCACAAACTTCTAAAAACAGAAATAAATTGATTTTTCTAACTTATTTTTTCTTTTTTTCTGCATCAAACATTTCATGTATAAGATCTATGAGGCTTCATTGCAATACAGGCTTTCCATACCGTTCAAAAACTGAAAACTGTTTTTTGATCAATTATTGCGATATGAGCCAACAAAATACCAGCTTCATGCTTGATTTTGTCTGAAATGGTCCTAAATATACTGTGAAATGGCTTTCAGAATTGGAGAGTTAGTGCTGCGAAATTTTTTTGTTTCTTCTTTTCAAAAATCCGTATTTCTTTCAAGAAAAAATTATTTACTGGAATCAAAACAATTACAATCTGCTGCATCTGAAACTGGAAACTTGATTAGTTAGAACCAAATTCAATTTTTTAAACATTGCCGAACAGTAGTTTTGAATTGGCAGCAATGGATTTGCTAATTCATGGGGTTTTCTTTCTAATTTAGATAATTTCATTTACTCTATACCAGACATGGGCGGAATTCCGTCTTCTGTTTTCCGCCTTCCGTCTTCCTGGCTTTTTCCTTCCATCTTCCGTCTTCCGTCTTCCGTGTTTCCAAACGTTTCGGAGCCTTGAGAAGACGGATATTCGGGGGAGATTTTTTAAATTTGTCAAACGTTCAAATCGGTTTTAGCGCTTTTCAACATACATGGTTAATCGTCAAAATACGTTTTTGTTTCAAAAATTTCGATTTCATGCCACAAATTTTTTTTTTCTCGCCGGAGCACTTTTGAACACTTTCTGTCCCTTCCGTTTCCTTCCTTCCGTCTTCCGTCAATATAACACTTCTTCCGACTTCTGGAATGAAAATGTTCTCTTCCTCATGTCTGCTCTATACCGGACAATGCTATTTAATTTTATCAGGAACTACACCTTCAAGACTTCATGATGCGAAGTGATCAACTAGAAAACTGTAGAAAATGAATTTTGAAACAACTTTGTATTGTGTATCCATAATTCTTTGCGCGGTCGCGGGCATTTTACTCATGGCCGAGTTTTGAAATCGTTCGGCCACCTCCGAATTTCTCAAATTGAGGCCCGTTGTGAGAGAAATCGTTTATCACTGATTTCTTTCATTTTTCGACCTTTTTTCTGTAGTTTTTTGCTTTAGAAATATTTAAATATGAATTTATTAAGACGAAAAATAAAAAAGAACTTGATTTCATCGCAAAATCACTACCAAATTGTTTTTTCCATTTTTCCTTGATTGCAAGAAAATTGGAAAAACACAAAGAATCAAGTTCTTTTTTATTTTTCGTCTTAATAAATTCATATTTAAATATTTCTAAAGCAAAAAACTACAGAAAAAAGGTCGAAAAATGAAAGAAATCAGTGATAAACGATTTCTCTCACAACGGGCCTCAATTTGAGAAATTCGGAGGTGGCCGAACGATTTCAAAACTCGGCCATGAGTAAAATGCCCGCGACCGCGCAAAGAATTATGGATACACAATAATTGAAAATTTTTCACCAAAACCATTTTGGACGAAGTTATCTTATACCAAATGTAATTGAACCTCATAAAATTGCTCAAAACGATTGGAAAAGCTCAGCTTCTCTAGTTGTATTTTTATGGCACTTCAAAACAGTGAATGAAAATACCCAAAGACTTATGAACCAACCTAATATAATCCATACTTGTTATCCGGGCCGACGCGGGCCGACGGTTTTTCGGGCATAACTTTCTTGAACAAAATAGAATCCATTCACACTATATCTCAAACGAAAGATATAAAAATTTCGCATCGAATAATGATCTTTTTCTTTGTGATTATATGTCTAGTTTTCCTGGAAATCCCATCGGCCCGCGTCGGCCCGCCCCGGCCCGTCCGGGCCGACGCTTTTATTGAAGAAACTAGACATATAATAAAGAAAAAGATCATTATCCGATGCGAAATTTTTATATCTTTCGTTTGAGATATAATGTGAATGGATTCTATTTTGTTCAAGAAAGTTATGCCCGAAAAACCGTCGGCCCGCGTCGGCCCGGATGACAAGTATGATATAATCAGAAGAAAGTCTTGCCTATTGACAAAAGGAGAGAATTGATCCAAATTAGCGATGTCATTCAAATCGCGTACCATACACAACATATGGGTTTTTGTCTCCGCCCACAATTGGGAATCCTGTCATCATTTGTTTTTCTTCACATGCCCCACTGTTCTCATTCATCTCTCTATTGCGTGCTAATATCGATTGGTTTATGATCATGACGCTCTGTGCTGAACCGTGACCATACCCTTTCATTCAGTTATCTTTTTTCCTTCTCTTTTTGCCCGGTTACTGTCTTTCGTTATAGATACATATTGGTTATTAATATATTAATACCATTTAGAAGCACGCGCCTCTATCAACCACTTCATTCCAGTATATCCAACGGTATCAGTTCTACTTTTACGAATCTTTTCAATTGAATCGATTCTCTGAAAACGCTTTGTGCGCAGACTTTTGTGTGTATCTGTCGTCTTAAAAAAACGAAACCATTTTTAATGCATCTTCTTAATTTTTTCCTGCGGTCATTTCCATTCAAACGAACACACATCTCCCGCCATAGCCTTGTCTAAAAAATCAATACACAAAGGTGTTTACCGCAAAGGGTGACGAAACGGATGTATTTATTGCCAGATGGCCCCTTTGTTCTCAACGCGCGGCTTGTTTTCCTTATCTTCCGATCTTTCCCATAAGAAAACTCTCCGCCCTCGCTGAGACTCCGCCCACCTAGACCACTCCGTCTCCCCGCAAACTCGTCTTCATTCTTCTCTCTTTTCTTGCGCGGGTCAGTGACTCATCTCGGCTCCCTTATTTTTCTTTTCTCGTTTTCATATTCAAAAGTCGATAATCCAGATATTACCCCCATCTCTCCAGCTAAACTATCGTATAATTTACTATCACCCCCCTCCCCTCATAAAATGGGAACTACCAAGAACCCATTATAAATGTTCTTATGTCCATCATCTGGTGAGCCTATCAGTGAGAGTACATGAGTCAATCGATAGTTCTATTTACTATCACCCCTTCCTCCTTATAAAATGGGAACTACCAAGAACCCATTATAAATGTTCTTATGTCCATCATCTGGTGAGCCTATCAGTGAGAGTACATGAGTCATTCGATAGTTCTATTTACTATCACCCCTCCCCTCTTATAAAATGGGAACTACCAAGAACCCATTAAAAATGTTCTTATGTCCATCATCTGGTGAGCCTATCAGTGAGAGTACATGAGTCATTCGATAGTTCTATTTACTATCACCCCTTCCTCCTTATAAAATGGGAACTACCAAGAACCCATTATAAATGTTCTTATGTCCATCATCTGGTGAGCCTATCAGTGAGAGTACATGAGTCATTCGATAGTTCTATTTACTATCACCCCTCCCCTCTTATAAAATGGGAACTACCAAGAACCCATTATAAATGTTCTTATGTCCATCATCTGGTGACCCTATCAGTGAGAGTACATGAGTCAATCGATAGTTCTATTTACTATCACCCCTCCCCTCTTATAAAATGGGAACTACCAAGAACCCATTATAAATGTTCTTATGTCCATCATCTGGTGACCCTATCAGTGAGAGTACATGAGTCATTCGATAGTTCTATTTACTATCACCCCTCCCCTCTTATAAAATGGGAACTACCAAGAACCCATTATAAATGTTCTTATGTCCATCATCTGGTGAGCCTATCAGTGAGAGTACATGAGTCATTCGATAGTTCTATTTACTATCACCCCTCCCCTCTTATAAAATGGGAACTACCAAGAACCCATTATAAATGTTCTTATGTCCATCATCTGGTGAGCCTATCAGTGAGAGTACATGAGTCATTCGATAGTTCTATTTACTATCACCCCTCCCCTCTTATAAAATGGGAACTACCAAGAACCCATTATAAATGTTCTTATGTCCATCATCTGGTGAGCCTATCAGTGAGAGTACATGAGTCATTCGATAGTTCTATTTACTATCACCCCTTCCTCCTTATAAAATGGGAACTACCAAGAACCCATTAAAAATGTTCTTATGTCCATCATCTGGTGAGCCTATCAGTGAGAGTACATGAGTCAATCGATAGTTCTATTTACTATCACCCCTCCCCTCTTATAAAATGGGAACTACCAAGAACCCATTAAAAATGTTCTTATGTCCATCATCTGGTGAGCCTATCAGTGAGAGTACATGAGTCATTCGATAGTTCTATTTACTATCACCCCTCCCCTCTTATAAAATGGGAACTACCAAGAACCCATTATAAATGTTCTTATGTCCATCATCTGGTGAGCCTATTAGTGAGAGTACATGAGTCAATCGATAGTTCTATTTACTATCACCCCTCCCCTCTTATAAAATGGGAACTACCAAGAACCCATTAAAAATGTTCTTATGTCCATCATCTGGTAAGCCTATCAGTGAGAGTACATGAGTCAATCGATAGTTCTATTTACTATCACCCCTTCCTCCTTATAAAATGGGAACTACCAAGAACCCATTAAAAATGTTCTTATGTCCATCATCTGGTAAGCCTATCAGTGAGAGTACATGAGTCATTCGATAGTTCTATTTACTATCACCCCTCCCCTCTTATAAAATGGGAACTACCAAGAACCCATTATAAATGTTCTTATGTCCATCATCTGGTGAACCTATCAGTGAGAGTACATGAGTCAATCGATAGTTCTATTTACTATCACCCCTCCCCTCTTATAAAATGGGAACTACCAAGAACCCATTATAAATGTTCTTATGTCCATCATCTGGTGAACCTATCAGTGAGAGTACATGAGTCAATCGATAGTACTATTTACTATCACCCCCACCCCCCTTATAAAATGGGAACTACCAAGAACCCGTTATAAATGTTCTTATGTCCATCATCTGGTGAGCCTATCAGTGAGAGTACATGAGTCAATCGATAGTTCTATTTACTATCACCCCTTCCTCCTTATAAAATGGGAACTACCAAGAACCCATTAAAAATGTTCTTATGTCCATCATCTGGTGAACCTATCAGTGAGAGTACATGAGTCAATTGATAGTACTATTTACTATCACCCCCACCCCCCTTATAAAATGGGAACTACCAAGAACCCGTTATAAATGTTCTTATGTCCATCATCTGGTGAGCCTATCAGTGAGAGTACATGAGTCATTCGATAGTTCTATTTACTATCACCCCTCCCCTCTTATAAAATGGGAACTACCAAGAACCCATTAAAAATGTTCTTATGTCCATCATCTGGTGAGCCTATCAGTGAGAGTACACGAGTCAATCGATAGTTCTATTTACTATCACCCCTTCCTCCTTATAAAATGGGAACTACCAAGAACCCATTATAAATGTTCTTATGTCCATCATCTGGTGAACCTATCAGTGAGAGTACATGAGTCAATTGATAGTACTATTTACTATCACCCCCACCCCCCTTATAAAATGGGAACTACCAAGAACCCGTTATAAATGTTCTTATGTCCATCATCTGGTGAGCCTATCAGTGAGAGTACATGAGTCATTCGATAGTTCTATTTACTATCACCCCTTCCTCCTTATAAAATGGGAACTACCAAGAACCCATTAAAAATGTTCTTATGTCCATCATCTGGTGAGCCTATCAGTGAGAGTACATGAGTCAATCGATAGTTCTATTTACTATCACCCCTCCCCTCTTATAAAATGGGAACTACCAAGAACCCATTAAAAATGTTCTTATGTCCATCATCTGGTGAGCCTATCAGTGAGAGTACATGAGTCATTCGATAGTTCTATTTACTATCACCCCTCCCCTCTTATAAAATGGGAACTACCAAGAACCCATTATAAATGTTCTTATGTCCATCATCTGGTGAGCCTATTAGTGAGAGTACATGAGTCAATCGATAGTTCTATTTACTATCACCCCTCCCCTCTTATAAAATGGGAACTACCAAGAACCCATTAAAAATGTTCTTATGTCCATCATCTGGTAAGCCTATCAGTGAGAGTACATGAGTCATTCGATAGTTCTATTTACTATCACCCCTCCCCTCTTATAAAATGGGAACTACCAAGAACCCGTTATAAATGTTCTTATGTCCATCATCTGGTGAGCCTATCAGTGAGAGTACATGAGTCATTCGATAGTTCTATTTACTATCACCCCTCCCCTCTTATAAAATGGGAACTACCAAGAACCCATTAAAAATGTTCTTATGTCCATCATCTGGTGAGCCTATCAGTGAGAGTACATGAGTCAATCGATAGTTCTATTTACTATCACCCCTTCCTCCTTATAAAATGGGAACTACCAAGAACCCATTATAAATGTTCTTATGTCCATCATCTGGTGAACCTATCAGTGAGAGTACATGAGTCAATTGATAGTACTATTTACTATCACCCCCACCCCCCTTATAAAATGGGAACTACCAAGAACCCGTTATAAATGTTCTTATGTCCATCATCTGGTGAGCCTATCAGTGAGAGTACATGAGTCATTCGATAGTTCTATTTACTATCACCCCTTCCTCCTTATAAAATGGGAACTACCAAGAACCCATTATAAATGTTCTTATGTCCATCATCTGGTGAGCCTATCAGTGAGAGTACATGAGTCAATCGATAGTTCTATTTACTATCACCCCTTCCTCCTTATAAAATGGGAACTACCAAGAACCCATTAAAAATGTTCTTATGTCCATCATCTGGTGAGCCTATCAGTGAGAGTACATGAGTCATTCGATAGTTCTATTTACTATCACCCCTTCCTCCTTATAAAATGGGAACTACCAAGAACCCATTATAAATGTTCTTATGTCCATCATCTGGTGAGCCTATCAGTGAGAGTACATGAGTCATTCGATAGTTCTATTTACTATCACCCCTCCCCTCTTATAAAATGGGAACTACCAAGAACCCATTAAAAATGTTCTTATGTCCATCATCTGGTAAGCCTATCAGTGAGAGTACATGAGTCAATCGATAGTTCTATTTACTATCACCCCTCCCCTCTTATAAAATGGGAACTACCAAGAACCCATTAAAAATGTTCTTATGTCCATCATCTGGTGAGCCTATCAGTGAGAGTACATGAGTCAATCGATAGTTCTATTTACTATCACCCCTTCCTCCTTATAAAATGGGAACTACCAAGAACCCATTATAAATGTTCTTATGTCCATCATCTGGTGAGCCTATCAGTGAGAGTACATGAGTCAATCGATAGTTCTATTTACTATCACCCCTTCCTCCTTATAAAATGGGAACTACCAAGAACCCATTATAAATGTTCTTATGTCCATCATCTGGTGAACCTATCAGTGAGAGTACATGAGTCAATCGATAGTTCTATTTACTATCACCCCTTCCTCCTTATAAAATGGGAACTACCAAGAACCCATTATAAATGTTCTTATGTCCATCATCTGGTGAGCCTATCAGTGAGAGTACATGAGTCAATCGATAGTTCTATTTACTATCACCCCTTCCTCCTTATAAAATGGGAACTACCAAGAACCCATTATAAATGTTCTTATGTCCATCATCTGGTGAGCCTATCAGTGAGAGTACATGAGTCAATCGATAGTTCTATTTACTATCACCCCTTCCTCCTTATAGAATGGGAACTACCAAGAACCCATTATAAATGTTCTTATGTCCATCATCTGGTGAGCCTATCAGTGAGAGTACATGAGTCATTCGATAGTTCTATTTACTATCACCCCTCCCCTCTTATAAAATGGGAACTACCAAGAACCCATTAAAAATGTTCTTATGTCCATCATCTGGTGAGCCTATCAGTGAGAGTACATGAGTCAATTGATAGTACTATTTACTATCACCCCACCCCTCTTATAAAATGGGAACTACCAAGAACCCATTAAAAATGTTCTTATGTCCATCATCTGGTGAGCCTATCAGTGAGAGTACATGAGTCAATTGATAGTACTATTTACTATCACCCCACCCCTCTTATAAAATGGGAACTACCAAGAACCCATTATAAATGTTCTTATGTCCATCATCTGGTGAGCCTATCAGTGAGAGTACATGAGTCATTCGATAGTTCTATTTACTATCACCCCTCCCCTCTTATAAAATGGGAACTACCAAGAACCCATTATAAATGTTCTTATGTCCATCATCTGGTGAGCCTATCAGTGAGAGTACATGAGTCAATCGATAGTTCTATTTACTATCACCCCTCCCCTCTTATAAAATGGGAACTACCAAGAACCCATTATAAATGTTTTTATGTCCATCATCTGGTGAGCCTATCAGTGAGAGTACATGAGTCATTCGATAGTTCTATTTACTATCACCCCTCCCCTCTTATAAAATGGGAACTACCAAGAACCCATTATAAATGTTCTTATGTCCATCATCTGGTGAGCCTATCAGTGAGAGTACATGAGTCAATCGATAGTTCTATTTACTATCACCCCTCCCCTCTTATAAAATGGGAACTACCAAGAACCCATTATAAATGTTCTTATGTCCATCATCTGGTGAGCCTATCAGTGAGAGTACATGAGTCATTCGATAGTTCTATTTACTATCACCCCTCCCCTCTTATAAAATGGGAACTACCAAGAACCCATTATAAATGTTCTTATGTCCATCATCTGGTGAGCCTATCAGTGAGAGTACATGAGTCAATCGATAGTTCTATTTACTATCACCCCTCCCCTCTTATAAAATGGGAACTACCAAGAACCCATTATAAATGTTCTTATGTCCATCATCTGGTGAGCCTATCAGTGAGAGTACATGAGTCAATCGATAGTTCTATTTACTATCACCCCTCCCCTCTTATAAAATGGGAACTACCAAGAACCCATTATAAATGTTCTTATGTCCATCATCTGGTGAGCCTATCAGTGAGAGTACATGAGTCAATCGATAGTTCTATTTACTATCACCCCTCCCCTCTTATAAAATGGGAACTACCAAGAACCCATTATAAATGTTCTTATGTCCATCATCTGGTGAGCCTATCAGTGAGAGTACATGAGTCAATCGATAGTTCTATTTACTATCACCCCTCCCCTCTTATAAAATGGGAACTACCAAGAACCCGTTATAAATGTTCTTATGTCCATCATCTGGTGAGCCTATCAGTGAGAGTACATGAGTCATTCGATAGTTCTATTTACTATCACCCCTCCCCTCTTATAAAATGGGAACTACCAAGAACCCATTATAAATGTTCTTATGTCCATCATCTGGTTAGCCTATCAGTGAGAGTACATGAGTCAATCGATAGTTCTATTTACTATCACCCCTTCCTCCTTATAAAATGGGAACTACCAAGAACCCATTAAAAATGTTCTTATGTCCATCATCTGGTGAGCCTATCAGTGAGAGTACATGAGTCAATCGATAGTTCTATTTACTATCACCCCTTCCTCCTTATAAAATGGGAACTACCAAGAACCCATTATAAATGTTCTTATGTCCATCATCTGGTGAGCCTATCAGTGAGAGTACATGAGTCATTCGATAGTTCTATTTACTATCACCCCTCCCCTCTTATGAAATGGGAACTACCAAGAACCCATTAAAAATGTTCTTATGTCCATCATCTGGTGAACCTATCAGTGAGAGTACATGAGTCAATTGATAGTACTATTTACTATCACCCCCACCCCCCTTATAAAATGGGAACTACCAAGAACCCGTTATAAATGTTCTTATGTCCATCATCTGGTGAACCTATCAGTGAGAGTACATGAGTCAATTGATAGTACTATTTACTATCACCCCCCACCCCCCTTATAAAATAAGAACTACCAAGAACCCGTTATAAATGTTCTTGTGTCCATCATCTGGTGAGCCTATCAGTGAGAGTACATGAGTCAATCGATAGTTCTATTTACTATCACCCCTCCCCTCTTATAAAATGGGAACTACCAAGAACCCATTAAAAATGTTCTTATGTCCATCATCTGGTGAGCCTATCAGTGAGAGTACATGAGTCAATCGATAGTTCTATTTACTATCACCCCTCCCCTCTTATGAAATGGGAACTACCAAGAACCCATTAAAAATGTTCTTATGTCCATCATCTGGTGAGCCTATCAGTGAGAGTACATGAGTCAATCGATAGTTCTATTTACTATCACCCCTCCCCTCTTATAAAATGGGAACTACCAAGAACCCATTAAAAATGTTCTTATGTCCATCATCTGGTGAACCTATCAGTGAGAGTACATGAGTCAATTGATAGTACTATTTACTATCACCCCCACCCCCCTTATAAAATGGGAACTACCAAGAACCCGTTATAAATGTTCTTATGTCCATCATCTGGTGAGCCTATCAATGAGAGTACATGAGTCAATTGATAGTACTATTTACTATCACCCCCACCCCCCTTATAAAATGGGAACTACCAAGAACCCGTTATAAATGTTCTTATGTCCATCATCTGGTGAGCCTATCAGTGAGAGTACATGAGTCAATTGATAGTACTATTTACTATCACCCCCACCCCCCCCCCCCCCCTTAAAAAATGGGAACTACCAAGAACCCGTTATTAATGTTGTTATGCCCATCATCTGGTGAGCCTATCATTGAGAGTACATGAGTCAATTGATAGTACTATTTACTATCACCCCCACCCCCCCCCCCCCCTTAAAAAATGGGAACTACCAAGAACCCATTATAAATGTTCTTATGTCCATCATCTGGTGAACCTATCAGTGAGAGTACATGAGTCAATTGATAGTACTATTTACTATCACCCCCACCCCCCTTATAAAATGGGAACTACCAAGAACCCATTAAAAATGTTCTTATGTCCATCATCTGGTGAGCCTATCAGTGAGAGTACATGAGTCAATCGATAGTTCTATTTACTATCACCCCTTCCTCCTTATAAAATGGGAACTACCAAGAACCCATTAAAAATGTTCTTATGTCCATCATCTGGTGAGCCTATCAGTGAGAGTACATGAGTCAATCGATAGTTCTATTTACTATCACCCCCACCCCCCTTATAAAATGGGAACTACCAAGAACCCGTTATAAATGTTCTTATGCCCATCATCTGGTGAGCCTATCAATGAGAGTACATGAGTCAATTGATAGTACTATTTACTATCACCCCCACCCCCCTTATAAAATGGGAACTACCAAGAACCCGTTATTAATGTTCTTATGCCCATCATCTGGTGAGCCTATCATTGAGAGTACATGAGTCAATTGATAGTACTATTTACTATCACCCCCACCCCCCCCCCCCCCTTAAAAAATGGGAACTACCAAGAACCCGTTATTAATGTTCTCATGTCCATCATCTGGTGAGCCTATCAGTGAGAGTACATGAGTCAATTGATAGTACTATTTACTATCACCCCCCCCCCCCCTTAAAAAATGGGAACTACCAAGAACCCGTTAAAAATGTTCTTATGTCCATCATCTGGTGAGCCTATCAATGAGAGTACATGAGTCAATTGATAGTACTATTTACTATCACCCCCACCCCCCTTATAAAATGGGAACTACCAAGAACCCGTTATTAATGTTCTTATGTCCATCATCTGGTGAGCCTATCAATGAGAGTACATGAGTCAATTGATAGTACTATTTACTATCACCCCCACCCCCCTTATAAAATGGGAACTACCAAGAACCCGTTATAAATGTTCTTATGTCCATCATCTGGTGAGCCTATCAGTGAGAGTACATGAGTCAATTGATAGTACTATTTACTATCACCCCCCCCCCCCCCCCTTAAAAAATGGGAACTACCAAGAACCCGTTAAAAATGTTCTTATGTCCATCATCTGGTGAGCCTATCAATGAGAGTACATGAGTCAATTGATAGTACTATTTACTATCACCCCCACCCCCCTTATAAAATGGGAACTACCAAGAACCCGTTATAAATGTTCTTATGTCCATCATCTGGTGAGCCTATCAGTGAGAGTACATGAGTCAATTGATAGTACTATTTACTATCACCCCCACCCCCCTTATAAAATGGGAACTACCAAGAACCCGTTATAAATGTTCTTATGTCCATCATCTGGTGAGCCTATCAGTGAGAGTACATGAGTCAATTGATAGTACTATTTACTATCACTCCCACCCCTTAAAAAATGAGAACTACCAAGAACCCGTTATAAATGTTCTTATGTCCATCATCTGGTGAGCCTATCAGTGAGAGTACATGAGTCAATTGATAGTACTATTTACTATCACCCCCACCCCCCTTATAAAATGGGAACTACCAAGAACCCGTTATAAATGTTCTTATGTCCATCATCTGGTGAGCCTATCAGTGAGAGTACATGAGTCAATTGATAGTACTATTTACTATCACCCCCCCTCCCCCCCCCCCCCCCCCCCCCCCCCCCCTTATAAAATGGGATCTACCAAGAACCCGTTATAAATGTTATTATGTCCATCATCTGGTGAGCCTATCAGTGAGAGTACATGAGTCAATTGATAGTACTATTTACTATCACTCCCACCCCTTAAAAAATGAGAACTACCAAGAACCCGTTATAAATGTTCTTATGTCCATCATCTGGTGAGCCTATCAGTGAGAGTACATGAGTCAATTGATAGTACTATTTACTATCACCCCCACCCCCCCCCCCCCCCTTAAAAAATGGGAACTACCAAGAACCCGTTATAAATGTTCTTATGTCCATCATCTGGTGAGCCTATCAGTGAGAGTACATGAGTCAATTGATAGTACTATTTACTATCACCCCCACCCCTTAAAAAATGGGAACTACCAAGAACCCGTTATAAATGTTCTTATGTCCATCATTTGGTGAGCCTATCAGTGAGAGTACATGAGTCAATTGATAGTACTATTTACTATCACCCCCACCCCTTAAAAAATGGGAACTACCAAGAACCCGTTATAAATGTTCTTATGTCCATCATTTGGTGAGCCTATCAGTGAGAGTACATGAGTCAATTGATAGTACTATTTACTATCACCCCCACCCCCCTTATAAAATGGGAACTACCAAGAACCCGTTATAAATGTTCTTATGTCCATCATCTGGTGAGCCTATCAATGAGAGTACATGAGTCAATCGATAGTTCTATTTACTATCACCCCTTCCTCCTTATAAAATGGGAACTACCAAGAACCCATTATAAATGTTCTTATGTCCATCATCTGGTGAACCTATCAGTGAGAGTACATGAGTCAATTGATAGTACTATTTACTATCACCCCCACCCCCCTTATGAAATGGGAACTACCAAGAACCCATTAAAAATGTTCTTATGTCCATCATCTGGTGAGCCTATCAGTGAGAGTACATGAGTCAATCGATAGTTCTATTTACTATCACCCCTTCCTCCTTATAAAATGGGAACTACCAAGAACCCATTAAAAATGTTCTTATGTCCATCATCTGGTGAGCCTATCAGTGAGAGTACATGAGTCAATCGATAGTTCTATTTACTATCACCCCCACCCCCCTTATAAAATGGGAACTACCAAGAACCCGTTATAAATGTTCTTATGCCCATCATCTGGTGAGCCTATCAGTGAGAGTACATGAGTCAATTGATAGTACTATTTACTATCACCCCCACCCCCCTTATAAAATGGGAACTACCAAGAACCCGTTATTAATGTTCTTATGCCCATCATCTGGTGAGCCTATCATTGAGAGTACATGAGTCAATTGATAGTACTATTTACTATCACCCCCCACCCCCCCCCCCCCCCTTAAAAAATGGGAACTACCAAGAACCCGTTATTAATGTTCTCATGTCCATCATCTGGTGAGCCTATCAGTGAGAGTACATGAGTCAATTGATAGTACTATTTACTATCACCCCCCCCCCCCTTAAAAAATGGGAACTACCAAGAACCCGTTAAAAATGTTCTTATGTCCATCATCTGGTGAGCCTATCAATGAGAGTACATGAGTCAATTGATAGTACTATTTACTATCACCCCCCACCCCCCTTATAAAATGGGAACTACCAAGAACCCGTTATTAATGTTCTTATGTCCATCATCTGGTGAGCCTATCAATGAGAGTACATGAGTCAATTGATAGTACTATTTACTATCACCCCCACCCCACTTATAAAATGGGAACTACCAAGAACCCGTTATAAATGTTCTTATGTCCATCATCTGGTGAGCCTATCAGTGAGAGTACATGAGTCAATTGATAGTACTATTTACTATCACCCCCCCCCCCCCCTTAAAAAATGGGAACTACCAAGAACCCGTTAAAAATGTTCTTATGTCCATCATCTGGTGAGCCTATCAATGAGAGTACATGAGTCAATTGATAGTACTATTTACTATCACCCCCCACCCCCCTTATAAAATGGGAACTACCAAGAACCCGTTATAAATGTTCTTATGTCCATCATCTGGTGAGCCTATCAGTGAGAGTACATGAGTCAATTGATAGTACTATTTACTATCACCCCCACCCCCCTTATAAAATGGGAACTACCAAGAACCCGTTATAAATGTTCTTATGTCCATCATCTGGTGAGCCTATCAGTGAGAGTACATGAGTCAATTGATAGTACTATTTACTATCACTCCCACCCCTTAAAAAATGAGAACTACCAAGAACCCGTTATAAATGTTCTTATGTCCATCATCTGGTGAGCCTATCAGTGAGAGTACATGAGTCAATTGATAGTACTATTTACTATCACCCCCCACCCCCCTTATAAAATGGGAACTACCAAGAACCCGTTATAAATGTTCTTATGTCCATCATCTGGTGAGCCTATCAGTGAGAGTACATGAGTCAATTGATAGTACTATTTACTATCACCCCCCCCTCCCCCCCCCCCCCCCCCCTTATAAAATGGGATCTACCAAGAACCCGTTATAAATGTTATTATGTCCATCATCTGGTGAGCCTATCAGTGAGAGTACATGAGTCAATTGATAGTACTATTTACTATCACTCCCACCCCTTAAAAAATGAGAACTACCAAGAACCCGTTATAAATGTTCTTATGTCCATCATCTGGTGAGCCTATCAGTGAGAGTACATGAGTCAATTGATAGTACTATTTACTATCACCCCCCACCCCCCCCCCCCCCTTAAAAAATGGGAACTACCAAGAACCCGTTATAAATGTTCTTATGTCCATCATCTGGTGAGCCTATCAGTGAGAGTACATGAGTCAATTGATAGTACTATTTACTATCACCCCCACCCCTTAAAAAATGGGAACTACCAAGAACCCGTTATAAATGTTCTTATGTCCATCATTTGGTGAGCCTATCAGTGAGAGTACATGAGTCAATTGATAGTACTATTTACTATCACCCCCCACCCCTTAAAAAATGGGAACTACCAAGAACCCGTTATAAATGTTCTTATGTCCATCATTTGGTGAGCCTATCAGTGAGAGTACATGAGTCAATTGATAGTACTATTTACTATCACCCCCACCCCCCTTATAAAATGGGAACTACCAAGAACCCGTTATAAATGTTCTTATGTCCATCATCTGGTGAGCCTATCAATGAGAGTACATGAGTCAATTGATAGTACTATTTACTATCACCCCCACCCCCCCCCCCCCCCTTAAAAAATGGGAACTACCAAGAACCCGTTATTAATGTTCTTATGTCCATCATCTGGTGAGCCTATCAGTGAGAGTACATGAGTCAATTGATAGTACTATTTACTATCACCCCCACCCCTTAAAAAATGGGAACTACCAAGAACCCGTTATAAATGTTCTTATGTCCATCATCTGGTGAGCCTATCAATGAGAGTACATGAGTCAATTGATAGTACTATTTACTATCACCCCCACCCCCCTTATAAAATGGGAACTACCAAGAACCCGTTATAAATGTTCTTATGTCCATCATCTGGTGAGCCTATCAGTGAGAGTACATGAGTCAATTGATAGTACTATTTACTATCACCCCCCCCCCCCCTCCCCCCCTTATAAAATGGGAACTACCAAGAACCCGTTATAAATCTTCTTATGTCCATCATCTGGTGAGCCTATCAATGAGAGTACATGAGTCAATTGATAGTACTATTTACTATCACCCCCCCCCTCCCCCCCTTATAAAATGGGATCTACCAAGAACCCGTTATAAATGTTCTTATGTCCATCATCTGGTGAGCCTATAAATGAGAGTACATGAGTCAATTGATAGTACTATTTACTATCACCCCCACCCCCCTTATAAAATGGGAACTACCAAGAACCCGTTATAAATGTTCTTATGTCCATCATCTGGTGAGCCTATCAGTGAGAGTACATGAGTCAATTGATAGTACTATTTACTATCACCCCCCCCCCCCCCTCCCCCCCTTATAAAATGGGAACTACCAAGAACCCGTTATAAATGTTCTTATGTCCATCATCTGGTGAGCCTATCAATGAGAGTACATGAGTCAATTGATAGTACTATTTACTATCACCCCCACCCCCCTTATAAAATGGGAACTACCAAGAACCCGTTATAAATGTTCTTATGTCCATCATCTGGTGAGCCTATCAATGAGAGTACATGAGTCAATTGATAGTACTATTTACTATCACCCCCCCTCCCCCCCTTATAAAATGGGATCTACCAAGAACCCGTTATAAATGTTCTTATGTCCATCATCTGGTGAGCCTATCAGTGAGAGTACATGAGTCAATTGATAGTACTATTTACTATCACCCCCACCCCCCCCCCCCCCCCTTAAAAAATGGGAACTACCAAGAACCCGTTAAAAATGTTCTTATGTCCATCATCTGGTGAGCCTATCAATGAGAGTACATGAGTCAATTGATAGTACTATTTACTATCACCCCCACCCCCCTTATAAAATGGGAACTACCAAGAACCCGTTATAAATGTTCTTATGTCCATCATCTGGTGAGCCTATCAGTGAGAGTACATGAGTCAATTGATAGTACTATTTACTATCACCCCCCCCCCCCCCCTTAAAAAATGGGAACTACCAAGAACCCGTTAAAAATGTTCTTATGTCCATCATCTGGTGAGCCTATCAATGAGAGTACATGAGTCAATTGATAGTACTATTTACTATCACCCCCCCCCCCCTCCCCCCCTTTTAAAATGGGAACTACCAAGAACCCGTTATAAATGTTCTTATGTCCATCATCTGGTGAGCCTATCAGTGAGAGTACATGAGTCAATTGATAGTACTATTTACTATCACCCCCACCCCCCCCCCCCCTTAAAAAATGGGAACTACCAAGAACCCGTTATAAATGTTCTTATGTCCATCATCTGGTGAGCCTATCAGTGAGAGTACATGAGTCAATTGATAGTACTATTTACTATCACCCCCACCCCCCCCCCCCCCCCCCCCCCTTAAAAAATGGGAACTACCAAGAACCCGTTATAAATGTTCTTATGTCCATCATCTGGTGAGCCTATCAGTGAGAGTACATGAGTCTATTGATAGTACTATTTACTATCACCCCCACCCCCCTTATAAAATGGGAACTACCAAGAACCCGTTATAAATGTTCTTATGTCCATCATTTGGTGAGCCTATCAGTGAGAGTACATGAGTCAATTGATAGTACTATTTACTATCACCCCCACCCCCCTTATAAAATGGGAACTACCAAGAACCCGTTATAAATGTTCTTATGTCCATCATCTGGTGAGCCTATCAATGAGAGTACATGAGTCAATTGATAGTACTATTTACTATCACCCCCACCCCCCTTATAAAATGGGAACTACCAAGAACCCGTTATAAATGTTCTTATGTCCATCATTTGGTGAGCCTATCAGTGAGAGTACATGAGTCAATTGATAGTACTATTTACTATCACCCCCACCCCCCTTATAAAATGGGAACTACCAAGAACCCGTTATAAATGTTCTTATGTCCATCATCTGGTGAGCCTATCAATGAGAGTACATGAGTCAATTGATAGTACTATTTACTATCACCCCCCACCCCCCCCCCCCCTTATAAAATGGGAACTACCAAGAACCCGTTATAAATGTTCTTATGTCCATCATCTGGTGAGCCTATCAGTGAGAGTACATGAGTCAATTGATAGTACTATTTACTATCACCCCCCCCCCCCTCCCCCCCTTATAAAATGGGAACTACCAAGAACCCGTTATAAATGTTCTTATGTCCATCATCTGGTGAGCCTATCAATGAGAGTACATGAGTCAATTGATAGTACTATTTACTATCACCCCCCCCTCCCCCCCTTATAAAATGGGAACTACCAAGAACCCGTTATAAATGTTCTTATGTCCATCATCTGGTGAGCCTATCAGTGAGAGTACATGAGTCAATTGATAGTACTATTTACTATCACCCCCCACCCCCCTTATAAAATGGGAACTACCAAGAACCCGTTATTAATGTTCTTATGTCCATCATCTGGTGAGCCTATCAGTGAGAGTACATGAGTCAATTGATAGTACTATTTACTATCACCCCCCCCCCCCCCCTTAAAAAATGGGAACTACCAAGAACCCGTTAAAAATGTTCTTATGTCCATCATCTGGTGAGCCTATCAATGAGAGTACATGAGTCAATTGATAGTACTATTTACTATCACCCCCCCCCCCCCCCCCCCCCCCCCTCCCCCCCTTATAAAATGGGAACTACCAAGAACCCGTTATAAATGTTCTTATGTCCATCATTTGGTGAGCCTATCAGTGAGAGTACATGAGTCAATTGATAGTACTATTTACTATCACCCCCACCCCCCCTTATAAAATGGGAACTACCAAGAACCCGTTATAAATGTTCTTATGTCCATCATCTGGTGAGCCTATCAGTGAGAGTACATGAGTCAATTGATAGTACTATTTACTATCACCCCCCCCCCCCCCTCCCCCCCCTTATAAAATGGGAACTACCAAGAACCCGTTATAAATGTTCTTATGTCCATCATCTGGTGAGCCTATCAATGAGAGTACATGAGTCAATTGATAGTACTATTTACTATCACCCCCCCCCTCCCCCCCTTATAAAATGGGATCTACCAAGAACCCGTTATAAATGTTCTTATGTCCATCATCTGGTGAGCCTATCAGTGAGAGTACATGAGTCAATTGATAGTACTATTTACTATCACCCCCCACCCCCCTTATAAAATGGGAACTACCAAGAACCCGTTATTAATGTTCTTATGTCCATCATCTGGTGAGCCTATCAGTGAGAGTACATGAGTCAATTGATAGTACTATTTACTATCACCCCCCCCCCCCCCCCCCTTAAAAAATGGGAACTACCAAGAACCCGTTAAAAATGTTCTTATGTCCATCATCTGGTGAGCCTATCAATGAGAGTACATGAGTCAATTGATAGTACTATTTACTATCACCCCCCCCCCCCCTCCCCCCCTTATAAAATGGGAACTACCAAGAACCCGTTATAAATGTTCTTATGTCCATCATCTGGTGAGCCTATCAGTGAGAGTACATGAGTCAATTGATAGTACTATTTACTATCACCCCCACCCCCCTTATAAAATGGGAACTACCAAGAACCCGTTATTAATGTTCTTATGTCCATCATCTGGTGAGCCTATCAATGAGAGTACATGAGTCAATTGATAGTACTATTTACTATCACCCCCCCCCCCCCCCCCCCCCCTTAAAAAATGGGAACTACCAAGAACCCGTTAAAAATGTTCTTATGTCCATCATCTGGTGAGCCTATCAATGAGAGTACATGAGTCAATTGATAGTACTATTTACTATCACCCCCCCCCCCCCCCCCCCCCTCCCCCCCTTATAAAATGGGAACTACCAAGAACCCGTTATAAATGTTCTTATGTCCATCATCTGGTGAGCCTATCAGTGAGAGTACATGAGTCAATTGATAGTACTATTTACTATCACCCCCACCCCCCCCCCCCCTTAAAAAATGGGAACTACCAAGAACCCGTTATAAATGTTCTTATGTCCATCATCTGGTGAGCCTATCAATGAGAGTACATGAGTCAATTGATAGTACTATTTACTATCACCCCCCCCCCCTCCCCCCCTTATAAAATGGGAACTACCAAGAACCCGTTATAAATGTTCTTATGTCCATCATCTGGTGAGCCTATCAGTGAGAGTACATGAGTCAATTGATAGTACTATTTACTATCACCCCCACCCCCCTTATAAAATGGGAACTACCAAGAACCCGTTATTAATGTTCTTATGTCCATCATCTGGTGAGCCTATCAATGAGAGTACATGAGTCAATTGATAGTACTATTTACTATCACCCCCCCCCCCCCCCCCTTAAAAAATGGGAACTACCAAGAACCCGTTAAAAATGTTCTTATGTCCATCATCTGGTGAGCCTATCAATGAGAGTACATGAGTCAATTGATAGTACTATTTACTATCACCCCCCCCCCCCCCCCCCTCCCCCCCTTATAAAATGGGAACTACCAAGAACCCGTTATAAATGTTCTTATGTCCATCATCTGGTGAGCCTATCAGTGAGAGTACATGAGTCAATTGATAGTACTATTTACTATCACCCCCACCCCCCCCCCCCTTAAAAAATGGGAACTACCAAGAACCTGTTATAAATGTTCTTATGTCCATCATCTGGTGAGCCTATCAGTGAGAGTACATGAGTCAATTGATAGTACTATTTACTATCACCCCCCACCCCCCTTATAAAATGGGAACTACCAAGAACCCGTTATTAATGTTCTTATGTCCATCATCTGGTGAGCCTATCAATGAGAGTACATGAGTCAATTGATAGTACTATTTACTATCACCCCCCCCCCCCCCCCCCCCCTTAAAAAATGGGAACTACCAAGAACCCGTTAAAAATGTTCTTATGTCCATCATCTGGTGAGCCTATCAATGAGAGTACATGAGTCAATTGATAGTACTATTTACTATCACCCCCCCCCCCTCCCCCCCTTATAAAATGGGAACTACCAAGAACCCGTTATAAATGTTCTTATGTCCATCATCTGGTGAGCCTATCAGTGAGAGTACATGAGTCATTTGATAGTACTATTTACTATCACCCCCCCCCCCCCCCTCCCCCCCTTATAAAATGGGAACTACCAAGAACCCGTTATAAATGTTCTTATGTCCATCATCTGGTGAGCCTATCAGTGAGAGTACATGAGTCATTTGATAGTACTATTTACTATCACCCCCACCCCTTGAAAAATGAGAACTACCAAGAACCCCGTTATAAATGTTCTTATGTCCATCATCTGGTGAGCCTATCAGTGAGAGTACATGAGTCAATTGATAGTACTATTTACTATCACCCCCACCCCCCTTATAAAATGGGAACTACCAAGAACCCGTTATTAATGTTCTTATGTCCATCATCTGGTGAGCCTATCAGTGAGAGTACATGAGTCAATTGATAGTACTATTTACTATCACCCCCCCCCCCCCCCCCCTTAAAAAATGGGAACTACCAAGAACCCGTTAAAAATGTTCTTATGTCCATCATCTGGTGAGCCTATCAATGAGAGTACATGAGTCAATTGATAGTACTATTTACTATCACCCCCCCCCCCTCCCCCCCTTATAAAATGGGAACTACCAAGAACCCGTTATAAATGTTCTTATGTCCATCATTTGGTGAGCCTATCAGTGAGAGTACATGAGTCAATTGATAGTACTATTTACTATCACCCCCACCCCCCCCCCCCCCCCTTAAAAAATGGGAACTACCAAGAACCCGTTATAAATGTTCTTATGTCCATCATCTGGTGAGCCTATCAGTGAGAGTACATGAGTCAATTGATAGTACTATTTACTATCACCCCCACCCCTTAAAAAATGGGAACTACCAAGAACCCGTTATAAATGTTCTTATGTCCATCATTTGGTGAGCCTATCAGTGAGAGTACATGAGTCAATTGATAGTACTATTTACTATCACCCCCACCCCCCTTATAAAATGGGAACTACCAAGAACCCGTTATAAATGTTCTTATGTCCATCATCTGGTGAGCCTATCAATGAGAGTACATGAGTCAATTGATAGTACTATTTACTATCACCCCCCCCCCCCCCCCTCCCCCCCTTATAAAATGGGAACTACCAAGAACCCGTTATAAATGTTCTTATGTCCATCATCTGGTGAGCCTATCAGTGAGAGTACATGAGTCAATTGATAGTACTATTTACTATCACCCCCACCCCCCCCCCCCCCCCCCCTTAAAAAATGCGAACTACCAAGAACCCGTTATAAATGTTCTTATGTCCATTATCTGGTGAGCCTATCAGTGAGAGTACATGAGTCATTTGATAGTACTATCAACTATCACATCCCTTATGAAATGGGAATAATCAAGAACCCATTACAAATGTTCTTATGCCCATCATCTGGTGAGCCAATCAGTGAGAGTACATGAGCCATTTGATAGTACTATTTACTATCACCCCTCCCCAATATAAAATGGGAACTAACAAGAACCCATTATAAATGTTCTTATGTCCATCATCTGGTGAGCCTATCAGTGAGAGTACATGAGTCAATTGATAGTACTATCAACTATCACATCCCTTATGAAATGGGAATAATCAAGAACCCATTACAAATGTTCTTATGCCCATCATCTGGTGAGCCTATCAGTGAGAGTACATGAGTCAATTGATAGTACTATTTACTATCACCCCTCCCCCCCCCCCCCCCCCCCCTGTGTAAACGAAATTTGGAAGAAATAAAAACACGTGTTGGAAACCGTGAAGAGACTAAAAGAGAAGACAACATTTCTCGCTTCAATTCTCTGATTTTGGAATGTTTTAGAACAGATGATACAACATTTTTACAGCTATAGCGAAAATCGTATAGACCAGACATGAGCGGAATTTCGTTTTCCGTCTAACGTCTTCCGACTTCCGGATTCTCGAAAATTGTTCCATTTTCCGGCTTCCGTCTTCCGTGTTTCCAAACGTTTCAAAGCCTTGAGGAGACGGAAATTCGGAGAGATTTTTCAAATTTTTCAACGGTTTAAATCAATTTAAGCGCTTTTCAAAATACTTGGTTAATCTTCAAGCTACATCTTTTTTTTCAAAAAATGTCGATTTCATGCCACAAAAACAAGTTTTTTTTTCCTGACTGGGGCAGTTTTGAGCACTTTTTGTCCCTTCCGTTTCCTTCCTTCGGTCTTTCGAGGTTTTGAAATTTCTTCCGTTTTCCGTCTTCCGGATTCGAAATTTTCTCTTCCGCTCATGTCTGGTATAGGAATGTGCATGTTGATGCGTACAATTAACTACTAACTTTATAACAATTTTCATCTGTTCATAAAAGTTGTTAAAACAGCAAATAATTCATTAGTTTGGTAAACTGCGCGTATCAAAAATGAGCACAATGGAATAGTATTTTTTGAGCTCTAAATAATGCAAAAAATAATGCCTAAAGCTTCGGATTAAAAACTGTTTCAAATGGTTATCAAAACCGATCCATATAGTTCAAAAGAATTATTTTGTAGATCTGAAGTTGAGCTACAACAAACTCATGAACTATTCCACTGCTTCTCGAACAGTTTTCTAGAAATAATACGTTTTCAAATAGAACTCTTGAAACAGAAAATAAATTGTTTGTATTCTGGTCTTTCTGTGAATGAATTCTAATATCTGTGTAACTCAGACTGATGAGCTCCGAGAAGATTTAATTGCTTTGAAGTCATTACACACATCAAGCCTTGTTTCATTTGAACTTTAAAATTTTTGTGATTCAAGAATTCCAAATATTAGGTTTCAAAACTTCTAAAAGTAATAAACTGATTTTTATCTCAATTAGTATTTTGATTCGCCAAAGATTCTTGAACGTTTTGAAAAACGGGTATGCCGCTCATTCCCGTAATTATCGATGTTTCATAATGTTCATGAAGAGAGAACTATTCAATCAAATGTTGGTACCAATTACACTCAATGCTGTAGGAATTTTTCATTGATAATAATCAGTGACAGGTCGCACTATCAGACATGTTTGTTTTCAAACTTTCTTTACTGAAATTTCATAATTTTGAAAATAATTTTCTCCGTGGCCCATACAGAATCAGAAAAACAATTAAAAAGTAGTTTTTCTAAACTCTTCGAAAGTTTCATTTGTCGGCAGATACAAAAATAATAATCAAAATTTCCGGAACCTCCATTATTGTGGCATTGAATTCGAAAAAAATTTTAAACACCAAATTCAGTTTAACTAATAAAACGTTAAATTGTATATGTTATAAACACCTGTCAAAACAGTTGGAAGTTTAGTTGTTCATTGCAAAGAGTTCATTGACAACGAACTGTTTATCCTTCGACTTTTTTTATTGACTGTTGTTTATTCCAGAAGACGAAATAGTTAAAACCACGTGAAACTTTTTTCACATTTGCATAGCTATGAGAACACTGTGATCTTCTCTTTAACTTTATTCAAACTTAAAGTTCTTGAAAAAATTGGTTCGCTCGAATACACGTAATTCACAAACTACCGTTCAAGAAAAAATTGTAAGGAAACCTTTGAATGTTTCAAGAAACAGAGGAAAAAGGGTTGACTGACGAAAGATGGTTTCGCATCTACCTACTCTTGCAAAAACATTAAAATTCCATTGACCGCGTGTCATGTCAATGTTTCCCGGTAGCTGGAAGTAAACTAACTGTAGTACTAGTCAGAACACCTGGTTCCATTTTTATCAAAAGAATTCTCTGTTAAAACCGTCGCATAGAGTTGTAACCGGTAGTCTGACAATTATTACCTCTAGATCAAATATAGGTTAAATTGAAATTCTCAGAGTCCGTTGATCATCAATTCAAAAACGAAAATTTTAAGATTACGACATTGTAAAATCGGCTCCGGGACATTTCGAAACCAGACGTTTCGAAACCGCGACAATTCGAAACCGCTGAGAAAACAGTGAAAAAGGCTTGGAAAATGAGAAGCTTTTTGAAAATTTTAAACTAAAAATGTAAGTTTCCTATGAAAACACCGAATATTTACTGAATTGATGATGAATTTCAAGAAAAAAGTAAATCATAAAAATTAATTTTTTTTCTCGGAATAAATTTTTTTAAAATTTATCCACATTACCATAAAAACTTGGTGTTTTCATAGGAAACTTACAGTTTTATTTTTAAAATTTCAAAAAGCTTCTCATTTTGGAAGCTTTTTTTGCTACTTTCTCAGCGGTTTCGAAATGTCCGGTTTCGAAACGTCCGGTTTCGAAATGTCCCGGAGCCGTAAAATCCATTTGAAGTTGGGCTTTAAGAAAAAAATAAAACTCAAAATGAGGAAAACTGTCAGAAATAAATTTGTGTTATTTCCTCGAAGTTGTTTCGAATGTAACCGATTTTTTTCAAAACGTTTTCTGAAATGTTTGAAACGGGTAACGTTTTGTGGCTGCACCGTAAAGTGGTAAAGTGGAAAAACATAAAAACGTTTTGCTGTTTCAGACAATCCTTATTTATGGACGATTTTCGAAAATGGTGTTAATAAAGCGAAAAACTTTTTACACCTCTATGTATATCTTTTTGGTTAAACATAGGGATTTTAGATTTTGAAGTTGTCCATGGTCAAAAAAAAATTTTTTTTAATTTTAAAAATTCAGTTGTCAACCTCTAATCTTTCAGCATTAAAACTGTTTGAAAAGTGGAAAACCAAAACCTGTGATGAGAAGTTTCCAACTGATAAAGCTGGGTTAAGAAAAAAAATGCAGTGTTAGGTAAACAAAAAACTCTGGATGCCAGGTCTAAAAACGTTTCTATTAATTTCGTTTTCCCACTTTTCACTCAATTGTAAAACAGTAAATCTGCATGATCACCGATTCACAATTATCTTTTCATGTATCAAAAAGCTGGATCGTTCACGTACGCATTCGAGTTGAGAAGCATATTAAAAATGTATAGTCAGAACCCAAAACTGATAAACTATTCCCAGCTTCACAATGTTTTAATAGCCCCAAAACTTAGTTTTGTTTACTAAATTACTCACATAAAATTCCGTTGATATTAATTTTTATTTGAAAAGGTTAAAACAATCATTTCAAACTATAATCCTGGTACAAAAATCTTTTACCTTTCTTTTTTGTGTGATTAAGAATTGAAACAAAAAGAGCTGGACACCCAACATTATCGATGCAAGTAGTAATATTAATGAAAGTTTCTTAGTTTTACCTAGTTCATAAAACGGAAAAATGAGCCTTGCGCAATGTTACCAGAATTATTCAAGTTCGTAATTTTTTAGAGCATTTTGTAAGAGCCACCCATTGGTTTTATTTTGAAATTTGCAGCTTTTACTTGATTCAAAAAACGGCAAAGTTTACATGATGATTCGATAACGATAATAGAAATAAAAAATCATAAAAACTGGAAAGTTCGAAAGTCAATCATATAACAGAACTTCAAAATTATTTCTAGTTTAACCAATACTTTAAAGCGGTGATAATTACTAGCTCTCTTATGGGCTTGATGGAATAACCAGACAATGAAACAAAGTTGGGGTTATCAATTTCATCACAGATTGGTACTACAAAAACTCCATTCTGATGCGTTCAATTTTGCGGAACAGTATGGCTGGCTATCCTGCGATGAGGCTCGAAAAGAGTTGCGTTCTGGAAATAAATTTCCATGTAAATTTATTCAAAGAGAACAAAGTTATTACTCACTGCAGTAAATTATCAACCACCGTTTTATGGGTTTGGTGAATTACGAATATTTTCATTTTCTTCGATTAATTTTTATGATTTTGCGAATTGAGTTCATTATTCCAAATAATGCCAGCTGCCGCGCAATCCGTGCCCTTTCTGCAGGGATTGCGTTATTTTTTGATAATAATACTGAACAACCTTGCTCTGATTTTCTGATTGTGAGAGACTACCCGTTGTTGAATGATGAAATCTAATTATTTATTCTAGTTGTTCCGCAATTTTGTTATTATGATGAAACAGGGAAGAGATCTGTTAACCGGTAAATTAATGTACTTAACGGCAAATAATCAGCGACAGAAAGCAGAATTTACAAGTCAGAAAAAAAAAAGAACCAAGACAACTGATAACTAAAATAAGGAAGAATATGTCTGAATTCTAGAAACCTATTCAACAAATGTGGTTTTTGTAAAGGGACATATTCGCTTGAGGAACTGATATCTCGACATAATATTTCTGCTTCATTAAGTTCTGAAAACAGCAAATCATGCTGATTTTTCATTGAAAGAATGACTAACCGACCATTTCTGTATGACTAAAGTTATTTAAAGAGCTCAAAAAGATTATAACTTAATAGGGATTCATAAGTGATGGAAATTTTTTTTCAGAGTTACTTCGAACCAACATCACAAAATTATCATGATATTTCACTGACAGCTGAAATTTTGTAAAGTAAAGAACTTAGTACCCAAAATGAAGAAAATGAAGATCATCAAATTTTTGAATCAGGAGAAATTGTTCAATTATCGTTTCTGTAATACAACAAGATTGGCTCAATTGCTTTAGTGAATAGAACCTCACGGTTTCAAGATGTACATGTAGCGTTAATTCAACGAACACACGTTACTGCTGCATGTATTATATGTATCTTGTCATTTATGGAAGCAATTCGAAGAATCGTATTCTTTATCCTTGATAGTAAAAGATACACGTAAAAGAATTACAAAAAATTGAGCCTTTTTTTAAAATTTTGTTCATTATGGTTCAATTCTAATAATTTTGGAACAGTGTTTCACAAGAAAGAAGAGTTCATTAAAAATAGCCATATTCAGTTTGAAATGCAAGTTTGAAGCATATTATTCCTTCAGTTTCATGTTGGAAAAAAAAAGGATTCTGTTTTTCTATTATCCAATTGGACTGTATTTTGAACCCATCTTTCATAACCAAAAACTGTATCTTTTAAGGGTAAACTTCTTTATGCTACTCCAGATTAAAATTGCATTACTAGTTTAGTAAACTGATTATTCACAAACCATTTTGCTCGTTCCATCGGCTTCGGTGTTCGTACAAACTAAACTTCTCAAATCCCATTTCAAAACATAACAAAATTAAAAAGTTAATCTAAACAGTAGCACGATAAACCATAAAGCACTAAACTCCACAAAAAATTATTCTGTTACATAAAACTATGGAATCAGAGAAGTTCTGTTTTCTTGAGTTCACCAAGGGCAGACTCGAGAAAAAAAACATACCGGTTATACGACTTTTTGGAAAGTACGCCATGAATGTGAGAAATCGAGCAGTTCGACAGCAATGAAAACGACGGGGGTCCTCAAACTGTTCTGTTTGATAAATTCTAGTTATCTCAAATCCATGAATTTGTGCCAATTGGTTAGCCGTTCGAAAAAGGTATTTTTATTAATTTGTAACGAAAATTCCAACAGATTTGGGAATCCGAAAATAATTATAAAATATGCACCTGTACCCACACTCTCCGTCAGTTATTTAGACGGGTTTTTCAAACTTCTATCTAGCAAAAAGAAATCAAATTGCTCAAAGAACAAGTCTTCAAGTAAGTTTTGAATAGTAAATTTTTTGAAAAGTTGCAAACCGATGTCTGTTACATATCGATAAGAAGTTTCCTATTCCCTTTCAGTTTTTCGCTCAATAGAGTAAAAACCAGACTTGTCAAAATCCGGGCCGATGAAAAATTCTCCGGCCCGGGTTTGTAAAAGTTTTGAACTTTGGAGCACGTTTTTCCAATTTTTTTTGCCCTATTTCTAAACTTTTCCTGGATCTGTTCACTTAATATATGATCAGAATTTTTTCCCTGAAAACATAGGGCAAAAAATAGAAAAAACTTGACCGGGCCGCGCCGGGCCGGTAGAAATTTCTCCAGCGACCCGGCCCGTGACAAGTGTGGTAAAAACCGTTGTGTTTCTGTTTGTTTTCTAAGCCGATTGAATTTGCAAACTGTTCTTCAGAAACTCTTCTGAAATTTCCAAAGGATAGTCACTTTTTGAGGCTTCCAGAAACTCTCGAAAATAATACTCGAGAGTAAACACCAAATTTCCAGATTCAATATTCAGTTATCTATTTGTAGATTAATGTCATCAGAATTTCATAATCAGAATTTGAGCCATTCACCGGGTTTGATGACACCAAATAAGATTTGGGTTCATAATTTTTTCTCTACTTTGAGGAATTCACTTGACAAGAAAAATAATGTCACGTCGCTAGTCTAAACACTTTTTTTTCGAGCTCTTGAAATATTTTAACCTGTAATCACCATTTGATCCCAGTATGAAACAGTGGCTCATCGGGATGGTAAAACAATGTTGTGGAAATAAAATTGACAATAACTGGAAACACTGTATATGGGATTATTTCAGACCTCAAATTTGAGAAATATGGCATCTTTGAAATGGAAAAAAAAACAGAAAACTTCAGAAAGCTTCGAGTATACCTTTATTTGGCAAATCTCTGCTTTAGAGAAAAAAGAATAATTTGGTGAGAAACCTCGAAAACAATGTCTCTTCGGATCTGAAGAATCTTATTATATAGATTCATTGGTTTAATTTTTTCAAGGTTTCCGGAAAAAACAAATTACAATGGTCACAAATCACTTCATATAACAACTGAAAACACATTATATTGATAGCAAAATCCGGAAACATTTCCGTTACATGTGGGCTTCAAGGAACCGAAAACATAATCAACAGATACTGGCAAAATTGTTCGTTGGGAAATCAGGAAAGATCGGTTGAAAGTACTGAAAGGAAATTTAACTAAAAACGAATATAAAGTTTTCCAAAACAGTTTCTGTTTTAAACAGTTCATCAAGGAGATAAACACTGTTCCATTAGTTGAATTGTAACTTTGAAATTGTAACAAAAAGATTCTAACAGAATAAAAAACCAAGCTGCAACTAAAAATGTGAAGAAAACCATTAGTTTTCAAAATAAAAAATTACGTTGAAAATGACTTACGTAGTGGGAATGAAATTCTAAATCTTTATAGTTTTTTTTTCGAGTCTCTGAAACAGGTGATTGAAAAGAGACGGACGAACAGGGGTGAATCAGGGTATGCCCTAAATAGTTGTGTATTTCTAAGAAGGTAGAAGGTAAATCTAGTTATTAAATGACCATTAAAAAGGTCCTGTAGTTTTTGAAAAAGCGCCAAAAGTAACCCTTTAGTGATAGCCCTATTCAGGATCCCCTATAAAAAGAGACGGACGAACAGGGGTGAATCAGGGTTTGCCCTAATATGAAGCGTATTTCTAAGAAGGTAGAAGGTAAATCTAGTTATTAAATGATCATTCAAAAGGTCCTGTTGTTTTTGAAAAAGCGCCAAAAGTAACCCTTCAGTGATAGCCCTATTCAGGATCCCCTATAAAAAGAGACGGATGAACAGGGGTGAATCAGGGTTTGCCCTAAAATGAAGCGTATTTCTAAGAAGGTAGAAGGTAAATCTAGTTATTAAATGACCATTAAAAAGGTCCTGTAGTTTTTGAAAAAGCGCCAAAAGTAACCCTTCAGTGATAGCCCTATTCAGGATCCCCTATAAAAAGAGACGGATGAACAGGGGTGAATCAGGGTTTGCCCTAAAATGAAGCGTATTTCTAAGAAGGTAGAAGGTAAATCTAGTTATTAAATGACCATTAAAAAGGTCCTGTAGTTTTTGAAAAAGCGCCAAAAGTAACCCTTTAGTGATAGCCCTATTCAGGATCCCCTATAAAAAGAGACGGACGAACAGGGGTGAATCAGGGTTTGCCCTAATATGAAGCGTATTTCTAAGAAGGTAGAAGGTAAATCTAGTTATTAAATGATCATTAAAAAGGTCCTGTAGTTTTTGAAAAAGCGCCAAAAGTAACCCTTTAGTGATAGCCCTATTCAGGATCCCCTATAAAAAGAGACGGACGAACAGGGGTGAATCAGGGTTTGCCCTAATATGAAGCGTATTTCTAAGAAGGTAGAAGGTAAATCTAGTTATTAAATGACCATTAAAAAGGTCCTGTAGTTTTTGAAAAAGCGCCAAAAGTAACCCTTTAGTGATAGCCCTATTCAGGATCCCCTATAAAAAGAGACGGACGAACAGGGGTGAATCAGGGTTTGCCCTAAATAGTTGTGTATTTCTAAGAAGGTAGAAGGTAAATCTAGTTATTAAATGATCATTAAAAAGGTCCTGTAGTTTTTGAAAAAGCGCCAAAAGTAACCCTTTAGTGATAGCCCTATTCAGGATCCCCTATAAAAAGAGACGGACGAACAGGGGTGAATCAGGGTTTGCCCTAAATAGTTGTGTATTTCTAAGAAGGTAGAAGGTAAATCTAGTTATTAAATGATCATTAAAAAGGTCCTGTAGTTTTTGAAAAAGCGCCAAAAGTAACCCTTTAGTAATAGCCCTATTCAGGATCCCC
The DNA here is from genome assembly GCA_963572265.1 of Caenorhabditis doughertyi. NCBI lineage: Eukaryota > Metazoa > Nematoda > Chromadorea > Rhabditida > Rhabditidae > Caenorhabditis > Caenorhabditis doughertyi. The sequence goes on along the minus strand of OY751556.1, from coordinate 23,439,267 downwards.
TATAAAAAGAGACGGACGAACAGGGGTGAATCAGGGTTTGCCCTAAATAGTTGTGTATTTCTAAGAAGGTAGAAGGTAAATCTAGTTATTAAATGATCATTAAAAAGGTCCTGTAGTTTTTGAAAAAGCGCCAAAAGTTACCCTTTAGTGATAGCCCTATTCAGGATCCCCTATAAAAAGAGACGGACGAACAGGGGTGAATCAGGGTTTGCCCTAATATGAAGCGTATTTCTAAGAAGGTAGAAGGTAAATCTAGTTATTAAATGACCATTAAAAAGGTCCTGTAGTTTTTGAAAAAGCGCCAAAAGTAACCCTTTAGTGATAGCCCTATTCAGGATCCCCTATAAAAAGAGACGGACGAACAGGGGTGAATCAGGGTTTGCCCTAAATAGTTGTGTATTTCTAAGAAGGTAGAAGGTGAATCTAGTTATTAAATGATCATTAAAAAGGTCCTGTAGTTTTTGAAAAAGCGCCAAAAGTAACCCTTTAGTGATAGCCCTATTCAGGATCCCCTATAAAAAGAGACGGACGAACAGGGGTGAATCAGGGTTTGCCCTAAATAGTTGTGTATTTCTAAGAAGGTAGAAGGTAAATCTAGTTATTAAATGATCATTAAAAAGGTCCTGTAGTTTTTGAAAAAGCGCCAAAAGTTACCCTTTAGTGATAGCCCTATTCAGGATCCCCTATAAAAAGAGACGGACGAACAGGGGTGAATCAGGGTTTGCCCTAATATGAAGCGTATTTCTAAGAAGGTAGAAGGTAAATCTAGTTATTAAATGATCATTCAAAAGGTCCTGTTGTTTTTGAAAAAGCGCCAAAAGTAACCCTTCAGTGATAGCCCTATTCAGGATCCCCTATAAAAAGAGACGGACGAACAGGGGTGAATCAGGGTTTGCCCTAAATAGTTGTGTATTTCTAAGAAGGTAGAAGGTAAATCTAGTTATTAAATGATCATTCAAAAGGTCCTGTTGTTTTTGAAAAAGCGCCAAAAGTAACCCTTCAGTGATAGCCCTATTCAGGATCCCCTATAAAAAGAGACGGACGAACAGGGGTGAATCAGGGTTTGCCCTAAATAGTTGTGTATTTCTAAGAAGGTAGAAGGTAAATCTAGTTATTAAATGATCATTAAAAAGGTCCTGTAGTTTTTGAAAAAGCGCCAAAAGTAACCCTTTAGTGATAGCCCTATTCAGGATCCCCTATAAAAAGAGACGGACGAACAGGGGTGAATCAGGGTTTGCCCTAATATGAAGCGTATTTCTAAGAAGGTAGAAGGTAAATCTAGTCATTAAATGATCATTAAAAAGGTCCTGTAGTTTTCGAAAAAGCGCCAAAAGTAACCCTTTAGTAATAGCCCTATTCAGGATCCCCTATAAAAAGAGACGGACGAACAGGGGTGAATCAGGGTTTGCCCTAATATGAAGCGTATTTCTAAGAAGGTAGAAGGTAAATCTAGTTATTAAATGATCATTAAAAAGGTCCTGTAGTTTTTGAAAAAGCGCCAAAAGTTACCCTTTAGTGATAGCCCTATTCAGGATCCCCTATAAAAAGAGACGGACGAACAGGGGTGAATCAGGGTTTGCCCTAATATGAAGCGTATTTCTAAGAAGGTAGAAGGTAAATCTAGTTATTAAATGATCATTCAAAAGGTCCTGTTGTTTTTGAAAAAGCGCCAAAAGTAACCCTTCAGTGATAGCCCTATTCAGGATCCCCTATAAAAAGAGACGGACGAACAGGGGTGAATCAGGGTTTGCCCTAATATGAAGCGTATTTCTAAGAAGGTAGAAGGTAAATCTAGTCATTAAATGATCATTAAAAAGGTCCTGTAGTTTTTGAAAAAGCGCCAAAAGTAACCCTTTAGTGATAGCCCTATTCAGGATCCCCTATAAAAAGAGACGGACGAACAGGGGTGAATCAGGGTTTGCCCTAATATGAAGCGTATTTCTAAGAAGGTAGAAGGTAAATCTAGTCATTAAATGATCATTAAAAAGGTCCTGTAGTTTTTGAAAAAGCGCCACAAGTAACCCTTTAGTGATAGCCCTATTCAGGATCCCCTATAAAAAGAGACGGACGAACAGGGGTGAATCAGGGTTTGCCCTAATATGAAGCGTATTTCTAAGAAGGTAGAAGGTAAATCTAGTCATTAAATGATCATTAAAAAGGTCCTGTAGTTTTTGAAAAAGCGCCAAAAGTAACCCTTTAGTGATAGCCCTATTCAGGATCCCCTATAAAAAGAGACGGACGAACAGGGGTGAATCAGGGTTTGCCCTAAATAGTTGTGTATTTCTAAGAAGGTAGAAGGTAAATCTAGTTATTAAATGATCATTAAAAAGGTCCTGTAGTTTTTGAAAAAGCGCCAAAAGTAACCCTTTAGTGATAGCCCTATTCAGGATCCCCTATAAAAAGAGACGGACGAACAGGGGTGAATCAGGGTTTGCCCTGAATAGTTGTGTATTTCTAAGAAGGTACAATAAGACCAGTCCAGAAAGAAGTCCAGAAAACAGAGGTGGGAGAGAACGGCTACCCACTAGTTTTGCGATGTTATACAAAAACTACATTTTTTCGCTATGTTCCCGGAACTCACCTTCTAATCTGTTGGCTCTTCTCCGTCGTTTTTCTCGATCGATTGCTCTTTTCAGCCGCTAATTCCAAATATTCGGTCCCTTTGGCTTGACTTTGGTTCTTGTCACTGAAAACGATGCATTGTGATCTGTAAATTACATTTGAAAAATGAAAAAAAAAAGAAAAGAAATTAATAGAGACGGGTACGTTCAAGAGATTAGCACAAAAAAATCAATAAAGACACTCTGCAATAAACGAGAGGACGAAAAAAGAGACGACGTCTAAAGACCATGCGAATCGAATGAATGACTGTGTGCAAGACTCTTTTTCAAGAGACGCACCCCCAAATGAAGACGCTGAACATGCACCATAAAAGAAGGCGCCGCATTTTAGACACAAAGAGGTGGGATAAAGAAAATGAGAAGGAATCTTAGACCTCTCGTTTATTGGAGAGCGTCATTATTGATTTTTCTGTGTGCTAAGGTATGAGGAAGGCTCAAAATAAGGACCAAAAAAGGGAGGAGAGTCTGTGAAATTTCTGTGTTGTCTATATTTGTAATCCAGAGAACTATAGTGTATCCAAAATTCTTTGCGCGGCCGTGGGCATTTTCCTAATGGCCGAGTTTGAAAAAGGGTCGGCCACCTCCAAAATTCTCAAATTGAGGCCCGTTGCGGGAGACATCGTTTATCACTGATTTTTTTCATTTTTCAACATTTTTCTTAATTTTTTTGCTTAAAAAATGTTTAAATATGAATTTATCAAGACGAAAGATAAAAAATAACTAGATTTTATAGCTAAATCAATACGGAATAGCTTTTCTCATTTTTCCTTCATTGCATGAAAATTGAAAATTCGCCAAAAATCCAGTTATTTTTTATCTTTCGTCTTGATAAATTCATATTCAAACATTTTTTAAGCAAAAAAAAAATGAAAAATAAAAGAATTCAGTGATAAACGATGTCTCCCGCAACCGGTCTCAATTTAAAGAATTTTGAAGGTGGCCGAACGTTTTCAAAACTCGGCCATGGGGAAAATGCCCGCGGTCGCGCAAAGAATTTTGGATACACAATATCTTCAAAAGTAGTTCGGGATTAGCAAAATAAAAACGCTATCAGCAATATCAAAGCTAGGTTTTTCGAATTTGAATTATCAGCAGAAAAACAGTGACTTTTTAATTAACGAATTTACTGTTGCTTAGTTCATAATTAATCTAGATAAAGATTAGTTACAAAAATATGAACAGTCTCGAACTATTTGTCCAATCCAAACTAATCGTCGTTTCAAAAATTCTGCCCCAGGCCATACTCGTATTACCGATTGGAGTTTGGAATTTGAACAAGTTCTGTTTGAAACAGTTATATTTTTAAAAGCGTTCATTGAAAAACTCCGAAATCCGATTCGAAATCCAGAAATATCCGAACGCATGCTAAATTTTTCCGTTTCAGACAAATTTGATTCGTTCACAAATAGCGCATTGAAAACAGTAGAGAGTAAATATTGTTCATATTACGCGTACACGAAGAGCTGAAGGCTTGGTTAAAGGCACATCGAATTTGCTCAATGAGTCCCTCGCTAAGGCTTCCATTCGGCGGCGATTTCAGCCGTCCGCGCCGTCCGCGAGCCGCGCCGTCCGCGAGCCGCGCCGTCCGCGAGCCGCGCCGTCCGCGGGCGAGCCGCGCTGGCCGTCTGTGACTTGTGCGTGACCGCCATTGCGTACACAACCCACCATTTGACGACACTTGAACGACTTTTTTTTTCAATTTCCACGATTTTAATTTGTCGTTTTAAAACTGATTTTCGTCAACTTTTTTGTGTTTTTTACTGGGAATTTTATTCACTAATTAATATTTTTAAATTTAAGCAGCGAATCACCGATACACGACATTCCTGGAGTTGTGGAGTGCAACGATGCGCCGAGTCTACAGATTTGGATAGTTTGTCGTCGAGTTAGTTGAAGAAAAATACTTTCTGGTTCTCTCCGCCTCCCATTTACAGGTTCTTCGGCAAGATTTTCAAAGGACAATGAACTTGACCTGCGTGCGTCATCCATTTCTTTTAATTGCTTGAAAACTAAATAAATGTTTTATTTTTTGAATGTTTCTATGATAAAGATGTGAATTTTAGTGTTTTTATTTCATTTTCCTTCCAATTACATCAAAAACCACACAAAAATGCGGAAATATGAATAAAAATATACTTTGCGCGTCATTTAAAATGCCTGGGGTACGCAATCACGCTTACGCAACTAATGCAGACGGCCAGCGCGGCTCAGCGCGGCTGACGCGGCTAGCCGACGGCTGGCGGCCGAATAACTTCGCTTCAGCCGTATGGAAGCCTTATCCCTCGCAACGACTTTAATTCATTTTCAGCGCCGCGAAAAAAAGTGTATTGAAAAAGAACTGCAAACTACGGTTTCACTGCGATTTTTACTGTAATCGTTGCGAGGAACACATTGAGGAAATTCGTGTACGCATAATGCGTGGGGTGTCACCTCTGCAAGTGCGGTGCATATTAAATTCAAGCCACGCTCCTTACTGGGTGGAATTGGGGATTTCAAGGCTCCAACCAGTTTGGGGCGTGGCTTAAAATCGGATTGTTTTTCCGATTACTGTAGGCGACACCTTGTATAAACTTACAATAAAGCTACTGAACATTCAGCTATCCGAATTTTTATCTCTATTATTGGTCGTTGTGTCTGCCATATGATCCACTCATACTAAACATAGTGAAAATAGGAAATCACTTGAGAAGATTCTAAAACAGAAAATCATTTTCAAAAGTAGTTGTAGTCCAATGTTTCTGACAGATAATTCGGATTTTTATATTAACAAAAGTTTTGCAATTGGCAAAATGTAAACATCAACGGAACGTTTTTCTGGTACAAATAGCCAATTTGAACGGTAAATACTTGGAGTTCGAACTGTTATTTCAGCTCACAATTGTTCTGTTTCAGATGTTTTAGAAAGCAAAACTGGATGCATAAAAACTTATTGCTTTGAAGGAATTTCGAATAATCTTCAACCTTTTTTTTCAGCTTTCAAGAGATTTTGGACACAAAAATGCCTCAAAATAGGGATGTTGTTGGCCGCCAATGCAAAATGAAAAAGCCAATATTTTTCACGTAGTTTGCACTGATGCAAACTCTTATTTTTAAATTTGCATTGGGTCCCATGATTTCTCCATGCAGGCGACAAGGGTCCCATCGAAATAGTGAAGTTTCATAATTTTCTGGGAATCAGAACAGGATTTTTACAACTAAGCCTTCAGAAGTTTCAATTAATCTTTATCGTTCCGGTATGTTGTTTCTCGTGATTTTTTCTCAGTTTTGATATGTTTTGAATCCTTGCTGTAGACCACTGACATATTTGCCTCTGATATCTCGATACAGGGCAAAGCGAGACAATCCCGAGACAAGACAAGAGCGAGAAAATACGAGAATCGCAAGAAATGTCTTGCGAGACGGTACACTACAAATTTCAAAAAAATCGTTGCAACCACTATGGGAATCGTTTCGGGGAGTGAATGAAGCAGTAAAAAACGAAAAAAAAAATCCCAAAATTCATGGGTTTTTTTGCACATTTTTCTCACCGTGATCTACATAGCACAGTCAAACGTATTACACGTATCAGTTTTTATTGAAGATCATACAAGAGTATTTTGAATGAAGCGATGAAATGATCGAGTCTATCGAAGTATTTGCTACTGGATTATAGTTGGTCTTTCTTAACAGATCTTCAGAGTATAGTGAAACAGAAACAATAACATTTTACAAAAAATTACCATGTGCCGCTTGAAATTATATGAATTCTGATACAAAAACTGATCTCAGAAAAATATCGATGTTTCAGAAGCGTAACGAATTTACTATAATATTTTTCAAAAAAAAAAAACACGTTCTTTGCGACGTGTTGTTAAAATTTCTGATTCACTTTGTATTGAAAGATAAAATGTTTAAAAACGTTTTAATCGTTCGTCACTATTTTTTGATTTTGCTGATAGCGGATACGTTCGACTGACCAAAGTTTTGAACATCACCCCGAAACTTCATTAAGCCATAGAAACTTTAATGATGAAAACCTTAGATCAATTGTATCAATTTCACTGAATGGAATAAAAAAGTCGCCAATGCAAATAGACAGGGCCAATATTTTTCACGTTTTTTGCATTAGATGCAATGTTTCATTTTGCAAATTTGCATCGGATGCAGGGAAACTTACACGACGTGTGTGAAACCGAGCATGCGAGTATTTTTTTCAGCTCTAGTATTCCTTATTTCAATATTTCTTTTCCCTATAAAAACGGGCAACATTTGAAAATTCACCGTTTCTAGCCCTCGTTTTCTGCTTGAATCTGAAGTTAATGTCGTTTCGTGTTTTTAAATTCGTACAGTCTTATAGTCTTATAGTCTTAATTCATTTCCACCAAATTTGAACGGAAATGTGATTTCTCATGAAATTGATAAAACTGTAAAACTTTTCTGATTCTTTTAGTTCATTTATTTCTTAACTTTAATGTCATGCTTGATCCTAACAATCCTTGTCGACTATTGCAGTTATATTTTGCAGTTAAAACTTTTAGCTATTACTTTCAGACGTTTGTAGTAGTTGTTTGAGTGTAGAATCACTAGCCTATGAAAATACTGTTCATTTTTATTGAACCCATAAAGCCGGAAAAAAATTACGTATTTTTTTTTTCAAAGAGAAAGACTGTCCATTCGGATAGACGTGTATTTCGCATAGGATAGTTGTAAGCTCACATGATTCCAATAGATAACTATCAAACAACGATTGTAAAGAACTTTTACATTATCTTGAAACGTTAGAGGTTAAGGAAAGCAAGTCAAAATGATCACAAATCATTTCATATAACAACTGAAGTAAACATTTCCGTTTTATTTGGACTATGAGTAACTGAGAACATAATTAACAGATACTGGCGAAGGTTACAGAAAATTTCATAAGAACAAAAACAGAACAGTTTCTGTTCTGGGAAGTTCATAAAGGGTGAAAAATACCTTTTTATTCGTTTTGTTGTAGTTTCGAAATAACTCTAACGACAAGTTCAGCCAAGCTACAACTGAAATTAGTGGCTCGAGCAGCCATTTCATGGTTGTACGGAACGGTTTTTTTTCCATTTCGGAATTCGGAATCCGGAGTCCGGAATGAACTTTGAAACTATGAAAACCTTTTTTTGCGGAATACGTAAAACGGAATTCAGAATGAAATCCAAATTTTCGGAATCCGGAATACGGAATGAAAAAAACCCCGGAATACAAAGTTTGAAATCCGGAGTTCGGAACTCCGTACAACTTTGAGCAACTCCACAAAAAGACATAAAGAAAATCATTTGTTGCCAAAACACAATATTACTTCGAAAATGGCTTACTTACTGTGAAGTTCAAAGTGTGAATGTAATTCTAAATCTTCATTAATTTTTTTATATCTCTGCAACAGGCAATTTTTATTTTTACTGGTGTGGAACTGTTTATATTCCAGGATGGCAATAAGTTGGTTTTTGATGTCTAAACAAGAATAATTCAGGTAAAATGATTGGTTCATCAAAAAAGGACACAATTGATTTAAACTCCATTTTTTTGGGGAATAAGTTCTTGCCTACAAAATTATAACTTCTTTTGTAAAACACTCTTTAGATTTTGAACGTATTTCAAAGAAAGTCAATTCCGACAATGATTGCCAAATTATTTGCACTTTATCAAATTAATTGAAAACAGAAACAAAATTATCAAAGACAACAGGATTATAGTTCAATTATTATAAGTGGTTCAACATTTTAGGAATTCAAGATTATTACATAACCTTGAAAATATCTTTTGATGGATCAAATATGCCAGGATTTCCGAACGGCGGGGTGGGGTGAATTACCAGACTTAAACTACCTGTAACATTTAACAATATACGGAAACAGCTAGAAGCGTAAAAAAAACATAGAAATTACAGTAGCGAGAATAAATGAGGGTACCTTTGTGTTTCGATAACCATACTCGAAGACATTCGATTGACCCAAAAAATTCTTTGAGGGCACCTGAGGTAACTAGGGACACGATTTTTCTATTTATACAGATGAATTAAAAGTTTTGAAAGGCTAAAAATAAGGTTATTTCGTCCCAGGCTGTTCCCATAGTACCTTCAGAAATATTTTCGGTTTTACTTCATTCATAAAACAGTTACATAGTTTTGTATTTCTATTCAATATCCAGGATCTTCCTTTTCTAATCGTAAAAATCTTCGTGGAGCTTAAGTGTGTGGACTACTCATAGATGACTATAATCTGTTTCACCGAGTTTTTGAAGCGGAGAACTCCTTCAGTTTACGGTTTTGGCTTGATTTTCAATTCCACCGCGATCGCTCTTATAAAATAATTTGGTCGGGATAGTCACGTTTCGTTCGAGTTTTGAATCAAAAAGTTTTTAAAAAATGAGCTTTACAAAAATCGTTTAAAAAATCATGGCTGAGAGTAAAAGTACTTTTTTGTCTTTCAGTGGCTTTTTCAAGTTTTAGTCATTCAGGTTTATTGAAATAATGTAGACTTTTTTCAGTTTCGATTGGAGACTCGGCCGATTGTGGAAAAAATGAGCACATTGTGTCAGCGTATCGGAACATTAAAGTTTTTCTACTTTTTTTTTAAGAAATAGAGAACCAATAAATCAGAAGTGGTGAGGGAAATGAAATGTTAAGCTGCCCATTTGAGAACATAACTCATGACGGTCCTCGTAGTTACTATGAATTTAATTTTACTGCTTTTTCCCTTACTAATAAATGTTGATACTGTTTCAATTGGCTTTGAAAAATGGAGGCCTCTTTATTAGAAGCTTCAAGGCAAACAAAACTTTTGAACGAATGATTTTTACTCTAAAGACCGTCAAAAAGAACACTTTCTGTTTGAACGAAGCAAGCAAAAACAACTGGTGATATTTTCACTGTTTGAATAAGATTTTGAAACAATAAACTTATATCAGCCTTCACTAGAGAATGTAAATAACTCAGATATGTACTAGAAAATTGAAAAGCTTATTCTAAATCACTGATTTATTCTAATTTTCATCTACATATTTTTCTATTTCGATAAAACAGAGAACAAAACAACTTTATTCCAATCTACTACGGATCTAGTTTTATTGGGAAGTAATTTATTAGTTCAGTGACTGAGGAAATTATAATTGAAACTGTGAACAAAAGTGTTGTTTTACATGGTTAATGAAACATAAATCTTTTCTACCAAGGATGGTTGAGAAGACACTGGTTTTACAAAGGACCGCTATCAAATATGTTTCATAACAACTTTGTAGCTGAAAAAGAGAAACGTGAACAACAAAATATCAGAAAAGCTCAAAATTTTGACACGATTCTATAAATTGGCTAATCTAATACCAGCAACCTAGTGTTCATCTGTTTCATGAAGTCTCTAAAACATTGAAATTTCATTCGAAGTTACTCCCAGAACAATTTCGACAAATTGCTAATTGACGATTTTAGAACAACAAAAGTTAAAGAAATTCTCTATTTCAATCCCTCGACAAGACACGTACCAGTTTTTCCTGGAGATCATGTAAGTGGAATAGTGCATGAAATGATGAAATGATCTAGTGTATCGAAGTCATTGCTACTGGATTCTAGTCGGTCTTTTTTAACAGATCTTCAGAGTATTGTGAAACAGAAACAAGAAAATTTTACGAAAATTTAGCATGTATCGCCGAAGCCTATCTGAATGCTACTACATAAACTGATGTCGGAGAAATGCCGATGCTCCAGAAGCGTAACGAATTTACTATTTTTCAAAAAAAAGAGACAATCCATGCTGCGTGTTGTTAAAATTTTTGTGTTAAATGAGAACAATTTTGAAAATGTTTTAACCTCTTGTTACTATTTTTTTTTTCTGATAGTTCTGTGATGGATTCTTACTACTCACCAAAGTTTTGAAAATTACATTAGAATTTTATTAGGCCATTGAAACTTAAATGATGATAAATGTACATAGATTAATTGTATCAATTTCACTGAATGGAATAAAAAAGTTTTTTTTTCGAATAACTGCATAGTACCATGTTTCGTCGCTGTTCGGAATGGAAAGAAACATAGTCCTTAAAGTATTGTAACTGTAAAAAGATAAAAAAAGTGGTAATGGTGTATGCTTTCCAAACATGTTTCATTTGTGAGCTCCCGATAATTGATAAGTTTGACAATCAGAACTATTGACTACCAACAGACTGGAGAACCATACATATAGAGTAACTGGAGTGAAACTCGAAAAATTTCAGAATTCTACGAAGATTAATTATCTTTCGAGGAACATAATAACTCGTTATCAAAAAAATTGACGAAACCTTAATGCGCAACCACCGGATTTTAATGAACAAACTTATGTTTCAATTTATGTTAAGGCTGACAGTAGTATACAGTGATTTTTAAGGGTGAAATTATAACACAGAGGGCGGGGCTTAGGCTGAGGCCTAAGCCCCCGCCCCCTGTGTTATAATTTCACCCTTAAAAATCACTATAGAAAAAGAGAGTGACAGGTTGTTTATCATATCAATTATAATGATTGTTGATGAACTATTTTGTTAATTATGATAACGATTGATGAAATATGATTAATTGTTTTGTTTTTTGTTTTTATTTGTTTGTTTTTGTTTACGATTATATAACCTGAACAAAAAAAAAGTTATCAGAAAACCTATGAAGTTCAATTAAAAGTGATAAATGATTGCGAAATCACAAAAAAGTTAATATTGAACTTTGACCGGAAAAACTCAGAGAGCGAAAAAAAGGTCACCTACCTGGACGACGACAAAATGAACAAATGATGCTAAAAATGGTTTCCCTTCTCATTAGTACCTCGATATTGTTCCAAAAAAAAACCGGTTTTCCTCGTTGTTCGATCCAGAACTCGATTCAACATGTTATGAAATACCTGGAAAGTATACTTGTACTATTCTTTGGTATCAACTTGCACGGTCCACTGAAGTGAAATGAATAGAAGGGGGCACAGGCTGTGCTACGTAGTGATTCGAATGGAAAAGGTGAGCCTTCTAAACGTGAAAACTTTCACCTAAGAATTTCTTCCAGGCAGCCTGCTTTAGGATATATCGTGGTTTTTCTAGTTATGCTTAGTTTTCTTACCGTATTTCAGTCAATTTTTGATATTTTTAATAAGTTGAAATGGAAATTTCAGGCAAAAAGTAATACAACTTTTTGCTTCTAGCGTCTTTATTATACGCTCACAACCAAAGAGGAACTCAAAAAAAAAAAACCGACGTGTACTTTTTTGTTGAAATTATTGCTCGAAGAAACGTCTAGAATAAGGTAGAAAGACGAGTTTATAGAATTTTTACTGAAGAATTTTTGAGAAAATCACGAATTTGTACAAAAATGACTATTTTTATGATTTTGAAGGGGATTTGAGGCCAATCATCATTATTTCAAAGGGGTTTTTTGTCTTTTTTTATTTTTAATGATGCTAATTTGGTATATCCTACTCTTTCCCATAGAAATAATCAAGTTTCAAAACAACGAAAAAAAATTCAGCCAGAATCTAATTAAAATAATATTGCCTAACTTCTTAACTTGTTTACTTTTTTGCAAACGTAATTTTCAATAAACATTTCAATTACACTTTTTTTTTTGTTAGAAAAAAAAGTTGAACTGTCGAAACTTACTCTAGGAAGTTCAATGTGAAACGTTTAAAATTGAAAAAATGAGAAGAAGTGGCAAAAATCTTAGAATATTTACAAAATTCAAAACGCTCGGTCAACCGAAATTCGGTCAACCGATCAATCAAAAAGGCGCCAGTCGATGTTAGAAACGGAGACTCCACTATTTTGAGTGAATCAAGGCCGTTTGGACGGGAATTCAAAGTGGGAGACCATATGAGGAAAACAAGGAACATTTTGTACAAGTTATGAGGAATGCTGGACACAGTTATCGCTCGCATCCTACACAGAGACCCAGTAACTAAGGTGATAAGGTGATAAAGTGATAAGGTGATAAAGTGATAAGTGATAAGGTGATAAGGTGATAAGGTGATAAGGTGATAAGGTGATAAAGTGATAAAGTGATAAGTGATAAGTGATAAGTGATAAGTGATAAGGTGATAAGGGATAAGGTGATAAGGGATAAGGTGGTAAGAGATAAGAGATAAAGGATAAGTGTTGTTAAGTTGATAAGATGATAAAGTAGTTAGATGATCAAGTGATTAGGTGATAAGCTCATATGTTCTGAAAAGAGCTCTGCACTGCTCACGAAACTGCTGGAGTTTTTCACGAAACAGCTGGAGTTTTTCCTAGAATGTGACGGTTGATGCAAAGGGAATCTGTGTCAATCAAGTCAATCACAAGTGCAATTTTAGAATACTTGTTTCCTCACATTGACAAGTGAATGAACTCTGAGAATGGCATCATTTACTTGTTTCCGTACTGCTAAATCTTAAATCACCAAGAATGACATCATTAAATTCTTTCCGTATTGCGAAACATATGTTGTCAAGTAAGCTGAATGAACTAGTTCTCTTGCCTTTAAAAAGACAGAAATTTGTACCGATTTCAACATGTGGAAGTGGAATGATCCTGAAGGTTAGTTTTCGCTGCATTTTTTCCTACTATACTGTTTGCAGCCATCGACGAGACCATCGAAGAAGTTCGTGCCAAGGTACGCCAAATTACTGGTTCTGGGAGGAGAATCAAACCGCTAGAACAAATAGCTATTGAGTTTGAAAACAAGGACGGCACTCAATTTGTGACAGGTATTTTATCTCTCCACAGTATAGTAATCTTTCAAAAAATATTCACAGACGATGAAATAACTGAAATGAAAAATCACATTCACTTCGAATACGAACCCATGTTCGTTTATCGAAATGAGAGACGAGTGTCTTTACCGGAGACAAGGCTTCGCTTCAAAGAAAATATTGACACTCCAGAAGTAATGCAAAGAACACTGGATCAATTTATTCGATATTGTCTGGGTAAAGCCGGAGGAGATTTAGAAAAGTCAAAAATGAGTTTTGGGTATGAAGTTATATAGAACGGTCAACAACCGTCATTCTTCATCTTTCTAGATTTTTCCATGAAGGATTCAATAAACCAAGCGGGTTTTGGATAAACGAGAGGACATATGAAACTTTCAATGGCCAAGTGCTTTTCGAAGAATTGGAGCGCATCTCTCAATCTAAAGAAGCAGTGGACATTGACGACACATTTTTGATTCATATGCATGTTTTCAATCAATTCGATGGAGGTGCCCGCTCAAAAAGCACAGTAGGCCTAGGTTTGATGCTAAAGTTTATTTATTATTTCAGCTTTTCGATGAACAGCTAAAAATACCGGGATACGTTGTTGGAACAGGAAAATGTTTACCAAAGGCAATCGCCATTGGTATGACATATTTACTTTCAAAAGAGAACCAAGAAAATCAACTGAAGTGGCAAAAAATGACTCAACTTCAGGTGAAACTAGTTGTTAGATAAAAAAAATAACGATAATTTTACAGTATCATACCCAGAATGAAAAGCGACAACTGGAGCTTGCTGACAGCATTTTGAAACAAGCTGGGCTTTCTACAAATGACTTTGTTTTCAATCTTGATGATTTGGAGAAAATCGCGACAGCGTTCCCCGATTTCAAGTTTGAAGTCTACAGCAGGCCTACATATGAAAAAACATATCAGATCATCAAAGAGTGCAATGAGAACTCGGAAAAGTTGATAACGATTGCATACAAAAAAGAAAGTGGAGTCGGTCATTACGATTTTATCAAACCATCGTTAGCATACATGAAAGCAACGTGAGTAATCATCGAAACACTAACTTTTTTTTCAGATTTTTGTAACTTTTCTTTTAGATTTTGCCACAAATGTAAGAAAAAAACAGCATCTAAAGGCCATTATCAAATCTGTGATGCCAAGTGTAACAAGTGCGGATTTTATGAATGCGACATCACGCAAATAGAAGTAGTTTATTGTGGAAAATGCAATACTAATTTCTCAAACGAAGACTGCTACAAGGGACATTTGGAGCGTGCTTATAACGCGAAAAAATCCATGTGTGAAAAAAGATACACGTAAATTAGGTTTTTTAAAACTGAACGAAAAACAATATTTCAGGTGTCTTGAATGTAACTATCGAGTTTTCAAAGACAAGATGTCTCAGGATGACATTCATGAATGCGAAAAACGTTCGAGATGCATGCAATGCATGCAAATGTATGATAAAACTCGGCATCATGACTGTTGCTTCCAACCACCAAGAAAACGCCTCCGAGATAATAAAATGAAGGCGCAGGAAGTCTACAAGATTCTGTGTTACGATGTTGAGTCGATTGTGGTCAACTCCCCGACAGGCCCCGGTAAAAAAATGTTAAAAAATAACTCTTGCACGATTTTTCTTTTAGATTTTTCAAAACCACAACCAAACCACGAAGTCAATCTCATCTGCTACAAAATGTGTTGTAACAAATGTGTTGAAGAAAACTTGGAATGCGATTGCGAAACTGGAAATTTTCATTATACAGACCATCTTATACCACTCGATTCCTTTGTTCAGTTCAAAATGAAGGACACCCAAATAAGTTTGCAGTTATGATCATAATTTTGTTCTGGCCAAAATGATGTCTTTGTTTGGCATCATTCCGGAATACATCTGCAATGGCACTTCTCTTATAATGGCTAACATCAACAGGACAACTAGTCGAACTGAAAAGTTCAATCGGTTGAAATTCCGAGACTCGCTACGTTTTATTCCAATGGCACTTTCGAAAATGCCAAAAACGTTTGGAATCAAAGAACTGAAAAAAGGATATTACCCATATTACTTCAATCACCCAGAAAACTATGGCAAAGTGTTGTCCGGTCTCCCCCCAAAACACTTTTATGATCCTGATCACATGAAACCTGAACCACTAATTATTTTTGAACAATGGTACCAACAACATCAAAACGACATTTTCGACGCGGACAAGGAATTATTGGCATACTGTCAGAGTGATGTTGCTATTTTAACTGCAGGTGTTGCTGAATACAGGGTGGCCCATAATTACGGCCAGTAAAGTTTGGCGCCATGGCGCAGCCTGCTGACGCGTTTGCGGTGCGATTATTTTTTATTGATTTATTGATTATTACATATTTAAGCATTTTGCAAAGTTTCAGCTCAATCCGAGTTGTTTCAGGTAAATGGCACCATCTAGTATTCACCGCGCTTCGATCATCGACCTTTACAAGAGAGGAAACCGTGCTATTTCGATTGCTAAAAGGCTTCAAATTTCGGAATCTTTGGTCTTTCGAACAATTCGTCGTTATAATGAGCTCGGTACACTCAAAGACCGTGCCGGAAGAGGAAAACCGACAACTGTAACCACTCCTCCCAACATCAGAGCTGTTCGTGAAAGAATTCGAAGAAACCCTCATAGATCCATTCGGAAAACCGCAGAAGATATGGGAATTTCACGTTCTTCACTGTCAAGGATTGTCAAAGACAAGCTCGGTTTAACCCCGTATCGTGTGACCCATCAGGCCATTTTATCCGATGCTAACAAGCAGAAACGTCTTCAAAAAGCGAAAGCCCTCTTGGCAGGCACGCGCCGTGGTGAGCATTTGGTGACCGTGTTCTCAGACGAGAAGCTGTTCACTGTTGAGGCTGAATTTAATAGCCAGAACCATCGTGTCTGGTCAAAGGATATTCAGACTGCATCTGAAAACGGAAAAACCATTCATAGGACATCTCATCCAGCCAGCGTGATGGTGTTTGGCGCCGTTTGCTCTTCTGGCAAGTGCCCTCTTGTTTTCGTCGATAAAGGCGTAAAAATCAACAAGGAAGTGTATGTGAAAGATATTCTGGAGAAGCATGTGATTCCCTGGGCTCAAAATCACTTCGGACAGCAACATTGGGTGTTCCAACAAGATGGGGCACCGGCCCACACTGCAAAGTTCACTCAGGAGTGGTGTGAAGGCCACATGCCTGCTTTTATCCGGAAAGAAGAATGGCCAGCTAGCTCACCGGATTTGAACCCGTTGGACTTCTCGATCTGGGGAGTCTTGCAAAATAAAGTCTGCGAAAGACCTCATCCAAATTTGGAGTCGCTGAAGAAGAAATTAGTGGAGGAATGGGACAAACTATCCACCGAGTACCTTCGTGCCGTCATCGATGCCTACCCACGACGTCTTCAGGCTGTAATCAAGGCCAAAGGCGGCCGAATTGAATAATCTTTTTTCGATCGTAATCTATAGACCATAGATAAATATTTTGTTAAGTTTCAACTCATTCGCATATCTACTTCTTGAACTATGACAGGTCAAAGTACTGGCCGTAATTATGGGCCACCCTGTATATCAAGGTCAGTGCTCAAGAAAAAAGTTACACGATTTGGCGTTTCCAGATTTGCAAAAAGCTATTCAAAAATTGGAATCCCATAATGTCTGCCTGCACAATTGCTAGTTACGTTCACCATATTCTGAAGTTCGAGCACTTTAGAAAAGGTGACTTGGGGATTATACCGGAGAATGGCTGGCCAGGTAGAAACAATTCAGTATTCGCACTGAAGATGCTGATGTGGCTTGAAAAAGAAACTGGAGTCACTATTCATCACAAACTGAGAGGCTCAGAAAAGATGATGGAAATGCCTAATGGTGACCGTTTCTATGTTGACGGATTTGATGAGAAGAGCAACACTGTTTATGAAATACATGGATGCTTCCACCACGGATGTCCGAAATGTACTAACCCTACATTGAAGCATCCAAACCATCCCAATATTGAAAATAAAGCTATTTATGATGGGACAATTCGGAGAGAAGAAAGAATCAGATCCGCTGGATACAATCTAATAAGCTGGTGGGAACACGACATCAGAGCCATGTTACGTCAGAACACAACAATGCGTGACTTTTTTAACAAGGTGTGCCATATAAGACATTTTTGTAGTAAAAAATTTTTCCAGTGTCGACACACGACCCATCTCATTCCAAGAGAAGGGATGTTTGGTGGGCGTACACAACCCTTCCAAATGTTAGTAGAATGTGAAGACGATGAGGAGTGTAGATATGACGATTTTAATTCATTGTATCCGTCCGTGAACATAATGTACAAGTATCCAAGAGGCCAGCCAACTGTGTGCAAAAAAAACTTCCCACCTATTATACAAGGGCAGCCTTTAAACATGAAAGGTAAACAGTTGATAACATGCTCCAAAAATGTTCTAATCTTCAGGACTTTACATGTGTTCAGTCTTAGCTCCACCTGGGATTGAAATCACAGTGTTGCCGTACAAAATTCCAGGATTTTTGACTTTTCCCAGTTGTAGAACATGCATTGAAACTAATAGAAAAGCTGCTTGCAATCATAGTAAAGTGTCTGATCGATACTTGACTGGTATTTGGACACACATCGAATTGGATGCAGCAATCGAGAGAGGTACGTGAGTTCAATTTTATGATGGCAACTAATAATTTTCAGGATATCGCCTGCTGCAACATCATGAAATATGGTGGTGGCCGGACTTTCAGTGGGTAACGGCAGATTATTTCGTGAACTATTTGAAACCAATGATTCAACTCAAACATGAGTCTTCGGGGTGGCCCAGGGAGGATATGACTGATGACGAAAAATCAGCTTATATCGAAGAAATCAAACAAAGAGACGGTGTTACTCTAGTGAAGGAAAATGTCAGAAAAGCAGAAAACATGAGAGAAATGGCAAAGTTGTTTCTAAATACGTGCTGGGGTAAAGTTTTAAAGCCAAAACTCAATTAATTCAAAGTTGAAAACATTTTTTATTCAGGAAAATTTGCTGAAAACCCAGTAAAAACGGAATCAAAACTATTCGAAACACTGGATCATGTCGCCCAAAGCGAATACATGAGTGCACAAGGTTATGAGTGTCAAGGAATCAACGATTATGATGGAGGTAGAACATTGATAACAAGATCTTCGAAAACGGAATTCGTTAAAACTAAGGAGTTCACTAATATCGTGATTGGTTAGTGATTCATTGGCACATTTTGAACAATTTCCAGTTTTTAAGGTATTTACACTACAGCATATGCACGGTTGCGACTTTTGAAAGCTATGGAAGCAATTGGACATGAAAAATTAATTTATGCTGGTAGAGTTTTTGAAAAGGTTTAATTATTAATCACCAGTTTTAGATACGGACAGTGTAATCTATAAGAAAAAGCTTAGTGACACCAGTCCGGTCGACTTCTTGCTTGGCGATGGCCTTGGAAAACTGAAATCGGAGATTCCAATCGGCTACCGCATGAAAAAAATAGTATGTATGGCGTCAAAAGTGTATTCCTATCAGTTGGAACACATTGAATCCGGCTCAGAGAAGATTGTGACAAAATTCAAAGGGATCGTTTTGAATTCTTCAACAAGTCGTATCATCAATATGGGAACAATGGAAGCATCGGTATGATTTACGAAAAAAAGGTGTAAAATAACTTTTTCAGGTGAAAAAGTTTCTCGGAGGGCAGGCTGATATTATTTCGGCACCAGAGCGAACAATGAGACGAACAAAAGTTTTGGGTGACGTCATGAGCAAACTTCTTTTCAAACAATTGAAACCTGTGATGGACAAAGTTCGAGTTTTACCAGATGGTAAAACTTTACCGTCTGGGTATTACGAAGACTGTCAACTTGTAGAAGATTACCCATACATTTAAATTGTCAAAATATCTGATGCATTTAACAAAGAGTCAAGGAATAATAAAACTTTACATGAATTTCTTCACCATTTTGCATATGGTCTCCTACTTTGAATTCCCGTCCAAACGGCCTTGATTCACTCAAAATAGTGGAGTCTCCGTTTCTAACATCGACTGGCGCCTTTTTGATTGATCGGTTGACCGAATTTCGGTTGACCGAGCGTTTTGAATTTTGTAAATATTCTAAGATTTTTGCCACTTCTTCTCATTTTTTCAATTTTAAACGTTTCACATTGAACTTCCTAGAGTAAGTTTCGACAGTTCAACTTTTTTTTCTAACAAAAAAAAAGTGTAATTGAAATGTTTATTGAAAATTACGTTTGCAAAAAAGTAAACAAGTTAAGAAGTTAGGCAATATTATTTTAACCAGTCGGTTTACGCCGCCTATGGCGGCTAAACCTCCTGGCATCGCTTTAAATGAGCAAATTCGAATGGAGTTTGAATAACCACAATTCTTCAAATATTCGGTTTATCACAGAAAAGCAAAAACTGCGAAATGCGAAAAAAAGAGCAAAGAACAATACTGTGTGTAATGGCGGAGATAAAACGTAATTGAAACGGAAAAATAGCGAAAGAATCTGAAAATGGTCTACGGAAGGAAGTTCCAAAGGTTCAATGTCACATTCAAATTGAAGAAGCACCTTATGATAGACAATGCTTTTGACTGCGACATCTGAGAAAATCGGTTAATCTAACTTCAGAACTATCATTTCAAAAGAAAACCTTGCGACTCGTGAATGACTATCGCGAACAAACGGCAACAGAATAATAGCTTAATTTTTTTTTCCGAAAACATATAATATCAAAGGCTGGACTCCACAGAACCTAGCAGCATCATAACTTAAATTTCCCACAACCTTAAATCGCCAATCTAAGATCATTCCAAATCCTTCAAAATCAATTCCTGGCCTTCCCAAAAACTGGTAGGATCGTATCGCGAACCCCTTGAAAAACTAAAAAAAAATCAGAGCCTAGCTCCTCCATAATCCAACAGAAAATTAACCTGAACTTTCCACAATCTGAAAAAATCGTGGCACAAAACATTCCCAAACCTGGCAAAATTAGAGCCTAAAGCTTTACAAAAACTGAGGTGAGCATAGCCTGAGCTCTTCCGCCAACCGACGAATTCCAAGCCTTAGCTTCCCAAAAACCGAAAGAACCGCAATCTGAATTCCTGGGAAAATCTAATAGTCAAAGCCTAGTTTCGTTGCTTGCCCGGAGAAGTACTGGCCAGATTAGAACTGCCCCAAGTCAGAACTGCCCCAAATTAGAACTCTGACCGGCAGCAGGTTATTCAGGCAGGTTTTGAACGTATAAGTTTTTTAGAGAAATGAGCCTCTATAGAATGGTGTGAATTGTGCTTAGAGTTTCTGTTTTAATTTTGGTCGAAAAAGCGAGAACATTTTTTCCCTACAAAACATTTTTTTTTTTCAAAACATAAAATACCAAAAGTTAGGTGAGGCCTTATGGCTCCCGAACAACGGAAATAAAAAAAATTTTTATTGTTTCCTATTTTCCTCTACTCTTCTTTTTACTCAAAGTCTGACAGAATCATATAGGGGATCCCGAAAATCTATTGAGATCAGTCCTCAAGCCAGTTAACTGCATTATTCTCCTTTTTCTTTGCTCGTTTCATTACCGAGGGTGTTTCAATGCAGCAGCCGACACCTGCCGGGTTCCGCGCGCCACTATGCTTTGCGTTACGAAGCTCCGCCCACTCCCACCGCGCAATTTTGCACTGGAACTCCACTATTTTCGCTCCAGAAGGCTTCAAAATTTGTATTTTGGAAAGAGGAAAAGACGGGCATCATCGCGTCAGCCTTCTCTACCGATCAGTCAAAATTTCATGAAAATCGGTTCAGTAGGAGCCTCCCTAGGGCCCCTGACAGACAGACAAACAGACACACAGAATCTCTGTGGTAATAATAGTAAAGATTAGATTCTGGCTGAATTTTTTTTCGTTGTTTTGAAACTTGATTATTTCTATGGGAAAGAGTAGGATATACCAAATTAGCATCATTAAAAATAAAAAAAGACAAAAAACCCCTTTGAAATAATGATGATTGGCCTCAAATCCCCTTCAAAATCATAAAAATAGTCATTTTTGTACAAATTCGTGATTTTCTCAAAAATTCTTCAGTAAAAATTCTATAAACTCGTCTTTCTACCTTATTCTAGACGTTTCTTCGAGCAATAATTTCAACAAAAAAGTACACGTCGGTTTTTTTTTTTTGAGTTCCTCTTTGGTTGTGAGCGTATAATAAAGACGCTAGAAGCAAAAAGTTGTATTACTTTTTGCCTGAAATTTCCATTTCAACTTATTAAAAATATCAAAAATTGACTGAAATACGGTAAGAAAACTAAGCATAACTAGAAAAACCACGATATATCCTAAAGCAGGCTGCCTGGAAGAAATTCTTAGGTGAAATTTTTCACGTTTAGAAGGCTCACCTTTTCCATTCGAATCACTACGTAGCACAGCCTGTGCCCCCTTCTATTCATTTCACTTCAGTGGACCGTGCAAGTTGATACCAAAGAATAGTACAAGTATACTTTCCAGGTATTTCATAACATGTTGAATCGAGTTCTGGATCGAACAACGAGGAAAACCGGTTTTTTTTTGGAACAATATCGAGGTACTAATGAGAAGGGAAACCATTTTTAGCATCATTTGTTCATTTTGTCGTCGTCCAGGTAGGTGACCTTTTTTTCGCTCTCTGAGTTTTTCCGGTCAAAGTTCAATATTAACTTTTTTGTGATTTCGCAATCACTTATCACTTTTAATTGAACTTCATAGGTTTTCTGATAACTTTTTTTTTTGTTCAGGTTATATAATCGTAAACAAAAACAAACATATAAAAACAAAAAACAAAACAATTAATCATATTTCATCAATCGTTATCATAATTAACAAAATAGTTCATCAACAATCATTATAATTGGGGGGGGGGGGGGGGGGGGGGGAGGGGGGGGGGGGGGGGGGGGGGGGGGCCTTTTTTGAGAGCATGTCACGAAAAGAGGCATTGACATAGAGCTCCAAAATTTTTTGAGGGTATTCTACCACTTTAGAGCTCCACTTTTGTAGTTCATGACTTTCCTGGATAATCAACTTGAATACTTTTTATGGACCGTCAAAGAAAAAACACCAGAAAAACGAGGTTTTCAGTGCAAAAAATGCGATTTTTGCGCTTTTTTTCTTTGACGGTCCGTAAAAAGTATTCAAGTTGAGTATCCAGAAAAGTCATGAACTACAAAAGTGGTAGAATACCCTCAAAAAATTTTGGAGCCCTATGTCAATCACACGCTCTGTAGCATAGTCCCAAAAATGACCATTTTCAACTGAAAACAGGCAAACGCGCATTCTTTATGGCCAGTACTGTACATAGTTACACGACTAAGAGAACCGGAACGCATAATTGAACTTTCACGAAAATTAAACCTTATTGAAAACTAATTGAAACGTTTTTTTTTTCATAATAGTCGTTTCCAGTTTTCAATGTAAACACTGGTGCAGTGTGAAAAGTTAAGCGCAATCAGTCGGTATTCCCGATGATGAAGGTTTTATAAGCGGCGATTCAATGGCAATCTCCGACCTGATCACATCACTTTTTTTCTGTAGTTTTTTGTAGTTTTTTTCTAGATCATATCTTTACTATTATTACTGTACAGATTCTGTGTGTGTGTGTGTGTTTGTGTGTGTTTCGCCGGCCCTAGCGAGATCCCTACTGAACCAATTTTTATGGGGCCTGGACAGGTTGATCCAGAATTTTGACGCGATGATGCCCGTCTATTCCAAATTTTGAACTGGCCATAAAGAATGCGCGTTTTTATTTTTTCAGTGGTAAATCGTGATTTTTCGCCTTTTTTGAGAGCATGTCACGAAAAGAGGCATTGACATAGAGCTCCAAAATTTTTTGAGGGTATTCTACCACTTTAGAGCTCCACTTTTGTAGTTCATGACTTTCCTGGATAATCAACTTGAATACTTTTTATGGACCGTCAAAGAAAAAACACCAGAAAAACGAGGTTTTCAGTGCAAAAAATGCGATTTTTGCGCTTTTTTTCTTTGACGGTCCGTAAAAAGTATTCAAGTTGAGTATCCAGAAAAGTCATGAACTACAAAAGTGGTAGAATACCCTCAAAAAATTTTGGAGCCCTATGTCAATCACACGCTCTGTAGCATAGTCCCAAAAATGACCATTTTCAACTGAAAACAGGCAAACGCGCATTCTTTATGGCCAGTACTGTACATAGTTACACGACTAAGAGAACCGGAACGCATAATTGAACTTTCACGAAAATTAAACCTTATTGAAAACTAATTGAAACGTTTTTTTTTTCATAATAGTCGTTTCCAGTTTTCAATGTAAACACTGGTGCAGTGTGAAAAGTTAAGCGCAATCAGTCGGTATTCCCGATGATGAAGGTTTTATAAGCGGCGATTCAATGGCAATCTCCGACCTGATCACATCACTTTTTTTCTGTAGTTTTTTGTAGTTTTTTTCTAGATCATATCTTTACTATTATTACTGTACAGATTCTGTGTGTGTGTGTGTGTTTGTGTGTGTTTCGCCGGCCCTAGCGAGATCCCTACTGAACCAATTTTTATGGGGCCTGGACAGGTTGATCCAGAATTTTGACGCGATGATGCCCGTCTATTCCAAATTTTGAACTGGCCATAAAGAATGCGCGTTTTTATTTTTTCAGTGGTAAATCGTGATTTTTCGCCTTTTTTGAGAGCATGTCACGAAAAGAGGCATTGACATAGAGCTCCAAAATTTTTTGAGGGTATTCTACCACTTTAGAGCTCCACTTTTGTAGTTCATGACTTTCCTGGATAATCAACTTGAATACTTTTTATGGACCGTCAAAGAAAAAACACCAGAAAAACGAGGTTTTCAGTGCAAAAAATGCGATTTTTGCGCTTTTTTTCTTTGACGGTCCGTAAAAAGTATTCAAGTTGAGTATCCAGAAAAGTCATGAACTACAAAAGTGGTAGAATACCCTCAAAAAATTTTGGAGCCCTATGTCAATCACACGCTCTGTAGCATAGTCCCAAAAATGACCATTTTCAACTGAAAACAGGCAAACGCGCATTCTTTATGGCCAGTACTGTACATAGTTACACGACTAAGAGAACCGGAACGCATAATTGAACTTTCACGAAAATTAAACCTTATTGAAAACTAATTGAAACGTTTTTTTTTCATAATAGTCGTTTCCAGTTTTCAATGTAAACACTGGTGCAGTGTGAAAAGTTAAGCGCAATCAGTCGGTATTCCCGATGATGAAGGTTTTATAAGCGGCGATTCAATGGCAATCTCCGACCTGATCACATCACTTTTTTTCTGTAGTTTTTTGTAGTTTTTTTCTAGATCATATCTTTACTATTATTACTGTACAGATTCTGTGTGTGTGTGTGTGTTTGTGTGTGTTTCGCCGGCCCTAGCGAGATCCCTACTGAACCAATTTTTATGGGGCCTGGACAGGTTGATCCAGAATTTTGACGCGATGATGCCCGTCTATTCCAAATTTTGAAACTGATAGAAATGAGGTCAACAGATTCAAAAAACCACGTTTTCAGTCCTTTTTAAAATTTTTTATTGAAAAGAGCGACACACAGGGGTCCACGTGAATATTATAAATCCCGTAATATTTCTCACAATTTTTTCATTTCTAAAAAGTATTGTGAAGCCAGGCGGTAGGAGGCACGCAGCGCCGATGACCGACTGGTAGTTTATTCAGGGAAATCTTTTTTTTCGTTCCCGTCAATCGGCAATTGTAAAAGCTCCTTTTTAACGTGTGATGTAAACAGACACAAAATTTTTATTTGGATTTCACAAAGTGGGTACTGAAGTTCAATATCACCTGATCAGAGTTGTCAGTTTTTGAAACAAAAAAATTTCGAAGTCACAGGTAAACCTATTGAATAAAAAGCAACATTGAAAGTAAAACATGTCAGTTTTATGCTTAAACTTAAGAAAACAGGCTTTTCCAGTTGCTAGTAGCTTATGCTAAAAACAAAGAAGCAAACTTTTCAATTAGCGTACGTTGAAACCTTCAATAATACTGAAAAAATCGAACTCATTTCCAATCAATGGAGAGAATGAAACAGCGGCATTTTTGCCAATAAAACCATTCACACTGTTACAGATTATAGGTAAAAACAGACATGGCACTTCTGATCCAATAGTCATTTCGAATCTAGTTGGACACGAAGCCTCATAAGCAAGAACCAGCATGAGTTGAAAGAAGTAGAAAAACTCTCTGATGAAAGTAGTTGTATTCTGTAACGAGTATGGTTGTTTGAAGGTAAAATAATTCTAATTTTCAGCAGAAAAATAACCGATGTCAACAAATTTTTTTTGTTTTTCAAATTCACAATAAATCAATTGCCTCCCGAAAGAAGCAATGCGATCATCTCTCGAACTGTGGCCTCATTTCCCATACAAATAGTTTTTGAATGTTTTGAAAAATAGTTCCAGTTTCCAATCTGTGAGATAATATTTGTTTCATTTTCTAACTTGTGTGTTGTTAACGAATTATTCCGGTTTCACAATGATTCCAAATTTCGGAACTGCCAATTTCATTATTCTCAGTAAAACGTTCATTTCAGTCAAGTTTGCTCATTTTTTCCGATGAAAACACTTCCAAAAACTCTATGCATCTTAGAAATAAAACTAAAAGATAAACGCAACTTTTTTACAACTGATAAAACGAAAATGTGCAATGTTTCAACAAGTTTTTGAAACAATCGACTTATGATTGCATTCACTAAACTTTGGAACAAATTTTCAGAAACTTGAAAGTTGATAACTCCATCACGTCACATCATTTTGTTGCCTAAAAAGAGCAACCGCGAAAAAAAAATGACAGAAAAGCTCAAACTTTTGACAAAATTTATAACTTAACCTGATCAGTGTTAAGTTATGAATGTTGTCTCAATCGGCCCCAGTACCAATTATTTCGTATTCATCTGTTTCATAAAGTCTATGAAATAGTGATAATTTATTCTCGAATCACTGAAAGTTCGGAATAGTTAAAGGAGGACTAAACTCGGGTTTTTTATTTCAAATTCTGGGGCAGTTTTTTATTCTGATCATTTTCTTTCACTATGACTACACTCAAAAATCATTCTAAACTGTAGAAAAAAGCGTTTGAAGGCATGGCCGAGTGATTTTTGAGTGTAGTCGTAGTGAAAGAAAATGATCAGAATAAAAAACTGCATCAGAATTTGAAATAAAAAACCCGATTTCAGTCCTCCTTCAAATTGCTCATTTGAGAACATAATTCATGACAGTCCTCGTAGTCACTATGAATTAAATTTCGCTGCTTTTTCCCTTAATGTTGATACTGTTTCAACTGGTTTTCAAAAACGGAGGCTTCTTTATTAGAAGCTTCAAGGCAAACAAAACTTTTGAACGAATGATGTTTACTATAATGACCGTCAAAAAGAAAACTTTCGGATTAAACGAAGCAAGCAGAAACAACTGGTGTTACAAAAATGTTTACTGTTTGAATAAGATTTTGAAACAATAAACTTATATCAGCCTTCACTAGAGAATGTAAATAACTCCGATATGTGCTTGAAAATTAAAAAGCTTATCCTAAATCACTGATTAATTCTAATTTTCATCTACATATTTTTTATCTCGATAAAACAGAGGACAAAACAATTTTATTTCAATCTACTACGAATCTAGTTTTATTGGGAAATAATTAATTGGTTTAGTAAGGAAGAAAATAAGAATGAAAACTGTAAACAAAAGTGTTGTTTTACATGGTTAATCAAACATAAATCTTTTCTACCAAGGATGGTTGAGAAGACACTGGTTTTACAAAACACCGCTATCAAATATGTTTCATAACAACTTTGTAGCTGAAAAAGAGAAACGTGAACAACAAAATATCAGAAAAGCTCAAAATTTTGACACGATTCTATAAATTTGCTAATCTAATACCAGCAGCCTAGTGTTCATCTGTTTCATGAAGTCTCTAAAACATTGAAATTTCATTCGAAATTACTCCCAGAACAATTTCGACAAATTGCTAATTGATGATTTTAGAACAACAAAAATTAAAGAAATTCTCTATTTCAATCCCTCGACAAGACACGTACCAGTTTTTCCTGGAGATCATGTGAGTGGAATAGTGCATGAAATGATGAAATGATTTAGTGTATTAAAGTATTTGCAGCTGGATTCTAGATGATCTTTCCTAACAGATCTTCAGAGTATAGTGAAACAGAAACGAGAAAATTTTACGAAAATTTAGCATGTATCGCCGAAACCTATCTGAATGCTACTACAAAAACTGATCTCGGAAAAATATAGATGTTCCAGAAGCGTAACGAAATTACTATTTTCAAAAAATAATAATATACGTTCTCTGCGGCGTGTTGTTAAAACTTCTGATTCACTTTGTAATAAATGGTAAAAAGTATAAAAATGTTTTAATCGTTCGACACTATTTATTGTTTTCGCTGATAGCGGATACATTCGACTCACCAAAGTTTCGAACATCACCCCGAAGCTTCATTAATCTATTGAAACTTTAATGATTGAACATTCAATTCAAAAGACGACCGGTTATTCTTTCCAACCATGTTTTCTTTGTGAGCTTCCGATAATTGATAAGTTTGACAATCAGAACTATTGACTACCAACCGACGGGAGAACCATACATAGAAAGTAACTGGAGTGAAACTCGAAGAATTTCAAAATTCTTCGAAGATTAATTATCTTTCGAGGAACATAATAACTCAAATTTCTAGTGTCTCGTCTTGCAAGACAAACACAAGAATGGTAACAAGTCTCATAAAAAGTTTTGCAAGGCTCGTCTCGTCTTGTCTTGCATGATGATTGTTATTTCTTGTTTTTGCAATTTCTCGCAATTCTTGCTTACAAGCGTGAACAACAGTATTTCTTATCGAAAAAAATAATACACGTGGAGAAAAGTTTTCAAATTTTTTCAAAATTTTTTTTTCAATTTTTGATGAGAAATACTGAAATTCACGCTTGTAAACAAGAATTACAAGAAATTGCAATCACGTTGCAAGAACAAGAAATTGCAAGAAATTGCAAGAAATTGCAAGAACAAGAAATAAAAAACATCATACAAGACAAGGCGAGACAATCCCGAGACAAGACAAGAGCAAGAAAATGCGAGAATTGTAAAAAATTTCTTGCGGGACGGTACATAACAAATTTCGATACAATCTTTGCAACCACTATGGGAATCGTTTCGTGGAGTGAATGAAGCAGTGAAATACGAAAAAATTCCAAAAACCGTGGGTTTTTTTGCACATTTTTGTCACCGTGATCTACATAGCACAGTCAAACGTATTACACGTACCAGTTTTTATTGGAGACCAGCCTGTACGTCGCGCCTGCGGCGCACAGATCGTCGCTACGCTCCTCAAAACCATCGAAACCTATAGGCAAATTGGCCCCACATTTTTCGTGGTCCAGTGGCTCAGCAGGGTTTGGGCGCGTTCGTCGCCCGCAAGGGGTAGAGTTCGAACCCTTTTGTGGCCAAATCTCTTTACTCTTTCTCAAAAAGTGCGAACATTGGGACAGACGGACAGACATACCCCGCTGGCTTTTTATATATAAGAACCAGCCTGTTTGTCGCGCCTCCGGCGCTTCAACAGGCTGGTCTATACTGTTCGTCGCTGCGCTCCTCACTTTTTTCACTGGTCGCGGCTTCGCCGCTCCATGCACTGAAACGTGTCGACACCTGTAGGCAAACATGCCTTCAAATTTTTGTGGTCCGGTGGCGCACTGGGTGCGCGCGCGGTTGTCGTACGTAAGGCCGCAGGTTCGAACTCTTTTGGGGCCAAGTCTCTCTTTCTTCTTGCCCAAAAAGTGCGCACATCCGGACAGAGGAACAGACATACCCCTCTGGCTTTTTATATATAAGAATGATGATCATACAAGAGGATTTTGAATGAAACGATGAAATTATAGAGTGTATTGAGGTTTTTGCAACTGGATTCAAGTTGATCTTTCTTAACAGATCTTTAGGGTATAGTGAAACTGAAACAAAAAAAACTTTACGAAAATTTGCCATTTATCGCCGAAGCCTATATATCAAATTAAAACACATGCTTCCAACCAACGGGAACAATTTCAGGTTATGTTTCACTAGGTTCTGAAAGCTGAACGTTTTTGAATTGTTCTAATCGGTAGAGCCCACGAAACAATCGAAATTTTCGAATAACTGTTTCCTTGCCGTGCTTTATTACTCATAAGTTGTGTTTCTTCGATAACAATAGGAAAATTGTATTAGATGCGCCATAACAATCAAATAGAACAATTCCTTTGATAGAAAAGCCCTTGAAACTCTGTTGGAAACAGTAGAAGTTCATGCTTTTCTAAAACAGTTTTTTCGGTAATTTCTCAAAAAATGTGTACAATTTTAAAGCAGCAAAATGCATCGAAAAGATAAAAAACAAAAACGTTTCATTGCAATAAAAAACTTCCGACCTCTTCGTATTGCAGGAATAAATGCTCCTTGTATTTTCTAGTGAAGTTGTATCAACATAATCAAGCCATCAACTCAATGGAATCAGCTTGAAAAATACTCTAAAAAACAAAAAGTCTATAATTTCTGACTGCGCCTGTTCAATAAAATAAACTGTTCAGTATCCTAAGGCTTGCTGAGGAAACGCTATTTCACTGAATGTTATGAAATATTATGTTTTTAAGTAACTACACTATGTATATCTGACTTTCACTGTTCGAAATGGAAAGTACAAAGATTTCTTAAAGTATTGTAACTGTAAAAAGATTAAAAAACGTGATAATGGTGTATGCTTTCCAAACATGTTTCATTTGTAAGCTTCCGATAATTGATAAGTTTAACAATCAGAACTAATGAATATCAACATACGGGAGAACCATACATATAAAGTAACTGGAGTGAAACTCGAAAAATTTCAGAATACTACGCAGACTAATTATCTTTCAAGGAACAATTATAACTTACACTTCATGTGATGAACAGTCCTTGAAAACCTATGGAAATTGCTTTGTGGAGTGAATGAAGCAGAAAAATATTTATAAAAAACTTCCCAAAAACATCGGTTTTTTTTAGAAATTCTCTCATCGTGATCTCTATAGAAGCGCACATTCAGAATTAGCACGACCTCAGAGTCTGTTTGTAATAGCATATTCTAAAAACACTCTTTTGATTGAAGCTGATATGTAACTAACTGAGAACACCGAAAACGAATTAAAACAAAACCAATAATAACTAGATTAAAAACTGAGTGAAACTGAAAAACAATGTACATTCAAGTTACTCTCTTGTATATCAATGCTCATATTTGCTCTATTGCTGTAAGAAAGATTATGTGTTTCAAGTGGATCAGTTAGATTCTATGTTATCTAAGCAATTAATATGACTTTCATTTCTTCATAAGTTATCTTGCAGCTGGTTGTAAATTAGCCAAACAATAATCTGAGGTAATCGAAACTAGAAAGGATCTATGTTTTAACATAGATTTTTTCATCATTTTTTATTGATAGTTGGTTTCTCATCTTTCTAGTAAAATGGAAGAAAAATTCATCGACTGGCAATATGAAGTTGCTGGATCCGAAAATTAAAAATCGAAAAGTAGAACTCCACTGTTACAAAACAACCACTTCACATTCTATTTCAACCACCAAACACTTCACTATCCATAATTAACGTCTACGTGTGTTAAACTATCATCATCGTATGAAACGAAAAATAAGAGATGAAATACGTGTAAAAAAAGAAAGAAAATTTTCAAAGATTCATGATTCTCAAGACCTGCACGTATACTGTAGACCTGTAAAACTAATATTCCGGTTTCGTGGTGCTTTTGAATGTTGTAATCCATAAATTTTATTGTGGTAGTGTTTGTTACCCCCGATAAAAAAACTTACTTTCAAACACATTTTTCCTACTTTTTTGAATGAATTGATCGCATTGTCTTGACATTAAGTTCTCTATTTTACCAATGTTGTGAAAACGAAAAAAATTTAATTTTTTGTGTGAAGTCTCAGTTTCAATAGTTTTATATTTCCTGAATTTGAGGAAAAATTCACTGGAACTAGTTTCTTGTCGTAAAACGTTCAGACCACTTTTTCAAAAGATTGCTGCTTTACTCGTTTTTTGAAGCATTAATATGTTTCAATATGTTTAATGAACGTGCATTTTCGATTACATTCTTTGAAGAAGGTCCATAAGAATGCATGAGTCCTAAATATTTTTTGAACTGTAGTCTGTCATCACGATGAGTAAATGAATACAAATAATTTACTTCTATAAGTAGTTCTCAAAACTGAAAAATTTCAGTCTTACTTTATTTGTAAAGCAGAAAATTTTCAAAGGTATTCAGTCATTATTCTTAAACCAAACAGTCAGCAGAAAAAAATTTTTTTGAAATATGAAATTGAAAAAAATTCATGTTTCATTATCTTCTTGAGATAGTAAATTTTGTACAAAAGTTATTGAATTGAAGTATGAAGGTCGAAGTGAGTTCTAAATTATTGTTTGCGTTTAGTCTGAAATTTTCGCCCATTAACTTTATTCATTTATTATTCCGACCAGAAATCGCACAATTTCCCTGTTGTTTTGAAACTGAACATTGTAGTAGCAAATCATTTGTTTAAGAAAATCTATAATATCTTTATGGACAGTTATGTTCACACAATTTACTGGGTTTCTTTTTTTTTGCAAATTCACTACTGGAATGATTAACGTTTTCTTAGTTTTACCAGCTCTTTGAGTTGCTGAAAAAGTTTTTCTAGGTGTATTGAATTTCATTATTCGATATTACGGAAAAATAGTGGATTGGAATGTAGTTGAGATTAGGAGCGTAACGTTCAGAAATGGAAGTAATGAGTTTTTCAGTAAACTGTTGATAATGTTAATAAGAAAGTAGTACGAAATTACAAAATAGGAGACGGATTTCAAGTGACACTGCTTTTATCATTTCCACTAATGTTATCAAAAATATTTCACTTTCATTTGGTTCTGAAACCGATGCAATTGTTACAAAACTAATGATTGTTTTTTTCAATTTACAAGTTTTTAAAGGCAAACAGAAAAAAATCAACATGCTCGTTGCTAATTTTGCTGAGATTTAAAGGTATATCTTTAAAAAACTAAAACCACATTTTTCCGAACAAAGTCTGGTTTCACAGAGATTTTGAAACTGGAAGTATGTAACGTTCTTCGTTGTACTTCTTGTTCGTCATCATTCGTCGTAACAATCAGAATAATATGTTTTTTTGGAAATTCGGAACAATCTCTGGTGAACAAACTGAAGTAAAGTATATTAGAAAATCATGATTTGAATGAAATTGATATTGAAATTGAATGACTACTTTAAAAATAAAACAAATAATTGAAAATGCTCGAAAAGAAGGACTTCTTGAAAATGGAATGGAATATTTTTTTGTCCTAAAACTTTTCTTAATCTTTGAAACACTTTTAAGTGTTTTAAAAAATACTGGCTATATCAGTAGTTGTCAGCAGGGCTGGGATTTTACGTTTACGGTTTTTACGGATTTTACGGATTTTACGGTTTTTTGAGCGTCCGTAAAATTTTACGGAGGCCGTAAAAATATAATCCGTAAAATCCGTAAAACAAATTTAAGCCTATTTTCAGCATTTTGAGCAGAAATTTGATATTTTTGGACTGATTCGTAGTGAAAAATTAGTTTCGGAAATTGATGTTCTTTTTTTTTTAATGAAAAAGGCTCAAAAAAGTGAAATTTATAAAAATTCTAACTTAAAATTTTGAAAGCAAAAAAAAAAGAATCATATTCCAAAGAGACAACAGTGTGCTCCGCAGCTTCTGAATCAAATTTTACGTTTTTACGGATTTTACGGAATTTTACGGATTTTCAATCCGTAAATTTAACGTTTTACGGATTCCGTAAAATAAAAATTTTACGCCCAGCCCTGGTTGTCAGGATATACATCGGATTTATGAACTTCCTGAAACGTATTTTTTCATTCAAAAAAAAATCAGCTTATTGTGATTTGCATGAAGATGTACACACTATACATACTAATTCGCAAAAAATGATTGCTTTTCATTTCGGTGTCAAAACAGAACCTTTTTAACCATTATAATGGTCGACCGGTCCAATTTTTCCAAATCAATAATAGTTGTTCAGAAAGATCGGAAATCCCGAAATCCCATAAATTCCGCATAAAACTGTTCTTAAAAGAGTACTATGAAATTAAAGATTACTAAAGATCACGGGGAAACCCTGAAAATTAGCAAGAAAATTATGTTTCAAGATTCTGATGAAATCTCTGGTTTTCAAAACAGTTCAATTCTTCAATACATTTCATTCGATAGGAGGATATCCGTCAATTCCTGGAGAAAACACAATTATTTTTTTAAGGATATTTTGAAAGTAACTAAAGTGAAGCTTTTTAAAAGAGGGAAAAAACCTGTCAGAAACAGCCTTTGAAAAGAATCTGAATCTTTTCTTCCTGGGCTGTGCAATATGAAGTTGTTTCAGTACTGTACCTCAATAAAAGCACAAAGTTTGAGCTCCAAATCAGTATCTACATTTTTAATCTGTTGCACTTTGATGAAACACTGAAACAGTTTTGGAAAAGCACCCCCAATAACATTTATAGAATTATGATTTTTCAACTTTTGAGGCTATTCTTTTTCAAAAAGATTCAATTTTAAGCAATATATTTAGTCCCAGAACATAATTGCAGTTTCATAAAGTTAACGGAACTGAATAAAATTGGAGATTTACACTGATGATCTTTGGGGGCGAGGGATCTTACCGGTGCTTTTAATTAATTTCAACTTAATTAAATCAATTTCAGCTTGATTTGAATCTGGAAGAATTTAGCTGGCATTAATTATTGATAGTTGACCATAGATATCATATCAATATTGTGAAACAGAACAGTATAACCCGAAGTTGTATATGAACGGAATGTTGAAGCTACGAATTTAGGTAGTTAAATGTAGGTGCTTAAATTTCCATGTGTTATATTAGCTTGCAATAATCATTATTGCTTATCAGTGTTAACATCCACTGATAGCAAATTTTCTCTAAAATGGGGTCCTTACAGAACAAGATGCGGATCAGTATATTTCTGTTGTACAACGTCGATGAAAATGAAAAAAAGTTTGACTTTAGTTATTGATTTGCAGAATATGAAGATTTTGAATTTGGGATGACATTAAGAAATAAAATGCTACTGACATCCGTGTACAGTCAATCCACGGAAAAGTTATCCAAAGTCTAAAATCACGAGTTAAAACATGAATTAATATAAATAACAAACAATGTTTTAAGAAACTCAAATTTGGGACTGATTTTGGGATCTCCAATGAATGCGGCAGTCTGAGTGTCTCTATCGTTATCAGCTATCCATGCGAAAATCCTGTTATATTAGGGCAGCCGAATAAGAGGTTTACAATAAGGACACACTAATTGTGTATTTATCGGCGTTAGTATTCGCTACAGGTATTGAGGACATGTTAAAACAGATACCTGGATATCCAGAAAACACAAAAATTGAACTTAATGGTTAAATTCTAAAAGTTAACTTAGTATCCATTTAGTGAAGTTTGTCAAAGCTGTGATTCATGTAAAGCTTTTGAAATAGTAATAACATTAAAATGAGAAGGGAAAAGGTCTTCCTTTTTCGAAAGTAAAAACAATGGAAAAAGTTCCAGTAAGTGTTCCGCTCCTCTGAGGATTCTAATGAAACTCCCATAAACTTCGACTTTTCAATGTTTCACATCGATAATAAATGTTTTACTCATTTGTAATGCAGCGCTCTTTTGTGTTTAACATTTGCAAATAATATTCGAAGCTTGACCAATTTTTTATTCAATTACGAGGTTTAGAGAAATTATAGAGAAAAAACTAAGCTAAAATAAAATGAGGTGAACAAATGAGCTTCTGCCTTGAAGATATTGAAGAAACTCGGATTCGACTGAATAAGTTTCTGAAAAGTCATATTTCCATAGTAAAAGGGGAATTCTGATTGATTAAAATGGATAACTAACAGAAAAATGGGATTGCCATTGACCGCATAAAACTTTTCAGAAACGGTAAAGCAAAACAAAGATTTTATAAAAAAAATTAAGTTCCAATTACTTCAGTTTTGAAATGAACTTTAAACATATTCACTCTTTTTTAAAATGATCGAAAGTAGAAAAAAGTTTCGATTACCAAAAAACAGGAAAATGGTAAATCTGGAATGTTGTTTGAATTTTCAAGCAAGTGAAAGCAGCAGAAGATATTCAGGAAGCATTAATTCTTAGCATTAATTCTTTAAATATGAATGAAAATTTTCAGAAACCGAAAAAATTGAGTCTTAGGAACAAAAAGCCAACTTCAACCAATTCCTTACAAATGATCTGAGAATAATCAGATTATAAAAACAATAACGAGAACATATTGTTTAGAGACAATTTTTGTAAATAATTAGTTTTTGAGGAGAGTTTGAGGAAAAAACAAACACATTCACTGAATCGTGGAACAAGCATAACTGAAACTATAAAAAAATTTCAGTAACTGCAAAATTTCCAACTAGGGATGATATAAATAATACCTCAACAATAATAGCAAAGATGAAAATTGATCGGCAAAAAATGAGTTCTTAATAAAACGGACCAAAATTTAAAAATTTCCGAATCGGGAAATTTGTATACTGTGTTTTCCAATTGGAATGGATTAATTCTCAAAGTAATTGCCCTTGATTTGTATAATAAGGCGAGACGTGAGTGGAGCAATAATCGAAATTGTTGATGGAAATGAAAAAAGTTTTATTTCACTTGTTTCAGTAACCGAAGTAATATTATTTAACACTCGTTATTTATAACTACTCAACAATCACTGAAGTACCAATTCACCGGAGCCGAAATGTTTTCCGATTGGGCTCAATTTTTTACAGACATCCATCTAGGGCCCAAATAGTCAAAAAATACCAAATTCGAGTCTGTATCATTCTTGCTCTAGGAGCTGGAGCACGA
The DNA here is from genome assembly GCA_963572265.1 of Caenorhabditis doughertyi. NCBI lineage: Eukaryota > Metazoa > Nematoda > Chromadorea > Rhabditida > Rhabditidae > Caenorhabditis > Caenorhabditis doughertyi. The sequence continues at coordinate 23,403,000 of OY751556.1, read as the reverse complement.
TAAAGAGCAGAAAATAAAAATGGTCGGATTGACTTCAAAAACGTTTTCCCGACGTTTTTTGATATGGAGATTGCGAATTTCACATCTATATCACTTGGTATCAATTTTAAAAGGTACCTGTAGTACTAAATTTCCAATTTTTGGTCATTTTTGGACGTTTTTTTTTGTTCCTGAAAAATTTAACGTTTGAGGTGCAAAAACAAACGCCAGAATCGAATTCTACGCCCAAAAATACGTCGATTTCCTGTAAGAAACCAAAAATCGAGATATACATTCATCGAGATAAATCGGCTTTTATGCAATTTCAGAACCTACCCCCCTCCATGGTGAAAAAAGTCATAGTCTCAGATCCGTACAAAAATTTTGTGGCATGTTCCCCAATCCAAATGTGACTCGGTCACCGGTTTTGAGCTTCTGAGAATTTGATTTGTAGTCGTGGCACCGCTTCAAAAAATCCTTCTCCCGATCCTGGATCAGAAAAATCAAAAATTTCAAACTAGGTTTTTTTTGAGCGGAAAGTGCTGGAAAGTGGTCAGGAAATCCTAAACAGTTGTTTCAGACAAAAATCCCATCTGAAAAATGACGTTTCCTTCGTTAAACCATCAATTTTCCAAAAAAAACTTTTCAAAAGGTTGCTTCAACACCAAAATATGACTGGCACATCATATTTCTGAGGGGATTTTTGTCTGAAACAACTGTTTAGGACTTCCTGACCACTTTCCAGCACTTTCCACTCGGAAAAAAACAAATTTTAAGAATTTCGATTTTTTTGATCCAGGATCGGGAGATGGAATTTTTGAAGTCGTGCCACGACTACGAAACAAATTTCCAGGAGCTGAAAATTGGTGACCGAGTCACATTTGGATTGGAAAACATGCCACAAAATTTTTGTACGGATCTGAGACTATGACTTTTTTCACAATGGAGGGGGGTAGGTTCTGAAAATGCATAAAAGCCGATTTATCTCGATGAATGTATATCTCGATTTTTAATTTCTTAAAGAAAATCGACGTATTTTTGGGCGTAAAATCCGATTCTGGCGTTTATTTTGCACCTCAAACGTTAAATTTTTCAGGAACAAAAAAAACGTCCAAAAATGACAAAAAATTGAAATTTTAGTACTACAGATACCTTTTAAAATTGATATCGAGTAATATAAATGTGAAATTCGTAATCTCCATATCAAAAAACGTCGGGAAAACGTTTTTGAAGTCAATCCGACCATTTTCATTTTTGGCTCTTTATTGTGCTCCAGCTCCTGGAGCAAGAATGATAGAGACTCGAATTTGATATTTTTTGACTATTTGGGACCTACATGGATGTCTGTGAAAAATTAAGCCCAATCGGAAAACATTTCGGCTCCGGTGAATTGGCTATTTGAGTGGTTAGAAATAGTTAGTGTTAAGTGTTCCGATATATGGACTGGTGAACTCATCGAATTACATGATCAGAAAATTAATTTTATAGCTTCAAGAGATCTTTTTTTTCTCTCGAAATGGTTACCGAACAATGTTGCAGAGTTGTTATAAGAAATACGGTAATGTTGAAACCGAACTTACTAAATTCTCGTGAAAGACTTGTTTATAATGGTTACTGTTTCCTGTTCGTGATTTATATGATTTATGAAGCGGTGAAATTTATTGTTTTCTCTGTTACTTTTCTGCTAATCATGTTCAAAGTTTCAAAAAATTGTTCCTTTTTTTGGAAGTTCTGTATAACGGTTACCAACAAACAAAAAACTTGTCCCGTTCTCATGTTGAGAGGTATACAAAACCGTAAGTATTCTGAAACCAAAAAGGTGCGGTCTAATGGTTGACAGTCTTTGATTCTTTTCCATAGTCTGAAACAGCGGAAAACTGTCTGAAATGACGAAAAATTGAAGAATATGACCGAGAAAGAGTTTGCATTTTCTTTTTTTGGGCTCTACTCTATCCTATATGGACGGCCAGCAACCATTGAATCTTGTTTAAAAATGCATATAAATTGGGTTCTACCCGAAACTGAAAATTACTGTTTAGCATTCAATTATTTCGAAAATCCGTTATTGGAGACACTCGACCAATTAGAATTGAAGTTAGTGAACAAACCGGAAATATTCGAAATACAGGTGATTTTTTGTTAATTCTTTTTTTAATGAAAAGTTTTCTGTTTTTATCTCGTTTCTAGAACAGTGTAGTTTTTTTTTTAATCAAATGAAATCCAGATAGTATTACCTGTAAGTTTCAGTTTAGTTTACCGAAAGTTTACTGGAATATACTTTTAATGATAGGGTGCACTGACTATGACAACAACAAGTATCAATATTTTCATGCCGCCTAATTCGCAAATTAACTGTTTGGTCTGTGGAAAACCTTCGAAGACTAATATTCATGGAAAAAAGAAGCAGTTTCACAAACTTTAGAAACAGAAAGACTTCTCCAATATACAGTACTCCTTGAAATATCATGCAGACAAATGAAAACAACAGAAAAATGTTGAAGAGTAGTAATCAACCATAATAAATGTTCGTATTGTTATCAAAAAATTCCTCAGTAAACTAGGAACGAATAAATCAGAAATGAATTTTCTAAAAAAAACCTGAATTCCTTTATTTGATATTTGAGTTCTCATCATATGCTGAATCATATGCTGGTCAACATTGATGCTGTTTCACTACATTTGGAAAACAGAACAATCCAGCAATTATTGATTTTTCGGATGTTGCCCAGACAATTACGATTTCTAGAGCTTTTGGCAGCTGTTTTTCCTGTGGTTTGATGTTACTTTCATGTGTTATATTTAGAGGTGGAGCAGAAAGGTAAAATGCAAAAAGGTAAAAAAGGAAGGCTTATGAAATAAAATTATAGAAGAGAGAGGTGAAGCATGTCCATATGAACTCTCCAACCCAAATGATGAACTAGCCCAAATAAACCTCTCTCGGTTTCAACTTTGTTTTTAAATGGAAAGAATTTATAGAAAAAGTTGTGTTTCATTTGGTTCTTGAATACGGATGGTTTTGTCATTTTTGTTTCCTGTTGTTGTTTTTCGAAATCTATTTTAGCTTAATTGAACCTTTGGACAAGATTTCCGAACGAATTTTCTTATTTAGAAGTTTTTTTTAAACACAATTTTTTGTTCAGAATACAACTTGATAACAATTTCGATCTGAGTTGTCTGCTTCATCAATTTTCTAAAAAAAAAGTGGATCCCTGATTGCGTTCAACAAAAGAAATAGGAACCTGCCAACACGTTTTGTTTAAAAGAGAATTATCAAATCCCAAAACAACTGAAAAACTCAAAATAAAGATTTGAAACTGTAGTTTTCCGTCTTTCATTCATTTTTTTTCCAATTTCCAACTGTAAATAAGTAGCTTGTTATCAACTAATGCATAGTGAACAGTTGGTCAATCTAGTAATATTTAAAAGACTGCACCATGAACCCTATTTATAGAGAAAAATCTACTAGGTCTGCTATGAGAAGAAAACATGGTAAAAAAAAATGTAAATTGATTTCTAGTACTGAACCTGGCACGACAAGAATCCAGTTTAGTGGAAAGGCAACGATTATGAATGTGTAGAAACAGCTACATCGAGTATATCTGTCAATCATCGTTAATGAAGCGCTTTGCAAGTTTCATCAAGTTTTCGAAACAGAAAGGAGCAAATAACCAAATGGTGTTATTAGTTTTAGTTTATTTTTTTGAAAACAATGGATCCGCACTGTAGGCTTAATTTTAGCTACATTTTTGGCAGAGATGTAGAAACAGAAAGCTGAATATTTAAAGAAAAACTTTGTGAAAAAAACAAATGAAATCTCGTTCGAAAAACAAACTTGAAGTTCATCAAGAATTGTTCTATTTCATAAATATTATGAAAATGTTTTTACATTAAAACTGTTTCTACAACAACATAACAGAATTAACATAAGAAATACGTTAATGTTGCGACGTGATTAATTGGGAGCTTTATCGTCATCGGTGCATTTTTTCACTTTCATCTTTTACATGTTTGAGATTCGCAGAACAGGATACACTTTTCATATGTTGAAAACCATGAAGACCTGTAAGTATTCTGAAATCAAAAAGTGTGGTTATATTACTGGTTTCAAATGAACTGACACCTCGTGACGTCACTCTCATTGGGACCCAAGTTGGAAAACTTTCATGGTAGCTATTTATTTATTTTTCGGGATTTTTTTCAGGCAGTTTTCGACCGCACATTCAATTCTTCTACTCAAAGATTTTTTTTTGAGCAAAAAAAATAATTTTTTTTGAGCAAAAAAAATAATTTTTGAGTGCGAAACCGGCCTGAAAAAAAATCAAAATAAAACTACCATGAAAGTTTTCCAACTTGGGTCCCGGGCAGTGTGACGTCACGAGGTGTCAGTTCATTTGAAATCAATAATACATCTAACGTTTCTGATTGACTCCAAACTTTTCCATTGTTTTTTTTCAAAAACTTTTCCACCAAACTTTTATAAACAGCTCTGTCTGAAATATTTTAAAAGTTGGAAAATAAGACCGAGAAAAAGTTTGCAATCTTTTTTTGGGCTCTACTATATCTTATATGGACGGCCAGAAACCATTGAGCCTTGTTAATAAAGCATATAAATTAAATTCTGCCCGAAACTGAAAATTATTTTTTAGTTTTCAATTATTTCGAAAAACCCGTTCATTATTGAAATTCATCCATAAATTTTTATACAAGGCATCCTACAACAAATTACAGAAACACAGATTTTTTTTTGAGAATTTTAAAAGAAATGCTTTCGGTTTTGCTCTTTTTTCAAAAATAGTGTAGCTTTTTTCTTCTACTCATTGAAATGCAGAGTGTATCAACGGTAAGTTTACATCGAATTCACTGAAATTTATTGGAATACACTTTGAATTGCACACTGATAACAACCAATATCAATGTTCTTAAACCACCTAATTCGCAAATTAACTGATGAGAAGTGGAAACCACACAAGCACTAATATATATGGGAAAAAGTACTCACTACTTTCGGAAAACAGAACATTCCAGCATTTATTGATTTTAAGGTTGTTTGTGTAGCCCAGACAATTACGATTTCTAGAGATTTTGGGAGATATTTTTCTTGTGATTTGATATTAGTTTCATGTGTTATGGATTCAGAGGTGCAGCAGAAAGGTAAAAAAGGAAGGCCTATGAAATAAAATCATAAAAGGGGGGAAGTGAAGCATATCGATATGAACCTTCCAACCCAAATGATGAACTTGCCCAAATAAACCCCTCTCGGTTTCAGCTTTGTTTTGAAATTGAAAGAATTTACTGATCAATTACTTTAATGACGTTTCGCAAACTAGAATATGTTAATTGAAAAAGTTGTGTTTCATCTGGTTCTTGAATACGGATGGTTTTGTCATTTTTGTTTCCAGTTGTTGTTCGACGGCGTTTTTCAAAATTTTTTCTAGTTTCAAGTAAAAGACAATGGTGCGGCATAATTATGGAAACATAATTGATCGACGGGCACAAAATCAAAAAATGAGCCCATTTCTTAAAATTAAATGCTCTATCCAGTTGAATCTAACCACAGGATTTAGTTTTTTTTCATTCCTGTGAAAAAAATTCGGTCTTTTTTAAATGAAAAGTGTTCAAGATCAGAATTTCGTCTGTAGGTGCAGCATCTGTTATGCTTTACCTTTTTCATCGTTTCAAGGCCTTTTTTCCCCTTCCCAGGTTATAGATTATTGAATATGTTACTTCCAGTTGCTCAGAAAAATTTTTCAACCTTCGCGAGTCATTTTTAGGGAAGTTGTGAATCAGCCAAGCTCGTATTATTCAGTAGCGTGCCAAAACACTTTTTGATTTCTAATTCAACTGGATATAACAAAAAATTTGAAATTCCTATCAGTACAAGTTTTTATTTCATGGCTTACAGACTATCTCAGGTAGTCTGTGTCAAAGTTTCAAGTCGATTGAAATATTTTGAATGATTTTATAGATAACAGAGCATGTTTCCATAATTATGCCGCACTCTGTATACGTGTCAACGATCGTTCATGAAGCACTTTGCAATTTTTATCTAGTTTTCGAAACAGAAAGAAACAAATAACAAAATTCTGTTTTTAATTATCGGATTAGCTCAGCTCGTTAAATTACGACAAGCCATTGTGATAATCTGCGTTAGATAACAATTTCTGAATTTGTAGGTGAGGTGATTTCACTTTTTGTAGTTTTAGAAGGATTTTATATTTGTTTGAAGTAACGAGGAACGGAATAATGCACAAGTGCCCGTTGAAAACAATTTTCTCAATAGCATCATCCACCGCTCCACCGCCGATCGAATCAAGAGTGATATGGGTGAACAACTAAAAAAAAGTTGAGAAACTGCATTTTAAAGTGGTGTACTCAGCATTCCATCCAGTGCAATTTCAGCTACATTTTTCACAAAGACATAGAAACAAATTGTTGGATATCGAAAAAATGAACTTCGAATTTATTGAAAATTGTTCTATTTCATAAATGTTATTTTTTCCATGGACAGGAACCTTAAAGGTGGGGGGACATGAAAGTTTTGTAGACTTTTTTGTAGACTTTGTATGCATTTTGTCGTAAGATGTGGTGTCTACACTAATTCTTCATTTTTGGATATTTTCAAGAAAAACAAAAACCAGTACCATCTAAAGGGTCGAACTAAGCTACCGTACCGATTGGTGGTCGGCCGTGTTACCGGCTGAGCCGCAGGGGCCAAAACGCGGCCGCCCTTTCTCGGCGCCTATGAGCCTGCCTCTTGCGCCTACAATCTAGAGTGCGTGATAACTTTCAATTCTTACTAGTTATGATTATCCGGACTTCAAATATGAGTTCAGGATGATCCATTCTTAATAACAGGCAAGTAACTACAAATTCAATTTTTTCATGTCCCCCCACCTTTAATGATGATTCGGTAACAAAAGATAACAGTAAGATACCCGGAAAAGAGTTTGTGGCGAAAAAAGTTTGCAAACACTTTTAACTGAGAAAAAACACTTGCTGATGAATATTGTATGAAGCTGTTCAAAAATAAAGAGACATTCTGAAACGGTACAAAAAACAGTTTCATTTTTAGCTGAAATATTGGGGAATATTAACAACATTTATTGGTCAGGATTCTTCAAATGGAATGGTACCAAGAATTTAGGTTTTACCCAAAACTGAAAATTATTTAGCATCCGATTCATTTAAAAACCAGTTCATTTTTAAAGTTTATTCACGAATTTGAAGAAATTTGAAGAATTTGAAGAGGCAGTAAACCTGCTAGAAACGGTTAAAAACAGGGTTGGTCGGAGTCGGAAAACGGAAATTCCGAATTTTCCGATTTTCCGACTTTATTCGGAAAACTTTTCCGACGGAAAATTTACCGAAAAAATAACTCGGAAATATTTTCCGTCGGAGAATTTTCCGAACTTATTTTTCGGAAAATCGGAAAAAAAATTGACGATTTTCATTTCACCCCCTGCTTTCATCAGACAGTTTTTGGAAATTTTAGCGACTTTTTCGGTTCAAAATACCTTTTTCCGTCAATTTTAAAATAGAAAACCATCAATTTGTCCGATTTCAAGTGAAAAATTCACTAAAAACGCAAGTTTTGAAACATTTTCTCGTTTTTCCGATTTTTCCGAATTTTCCGAGTTTTTGTTCCGGAAAAAAAATCGGATGTCCGATTTTCCGAAATTATTTTTCGGAAAATTATTTCATTTTCCGATTTTCCGAAAGGTTTTTACCGACCAAGCCTGGTTGAAAAGAAGGTGATTTTATTTTTATATGTTTCCTGTTTCTCCCCGGTTTCTAGAACAGTGTAGCTTTTTATTTTCATTAAATATCCACTCCAGTTTACAATGGTAATCATAAGTTGAATTTACCCAAAAGCTGATTGGAAAAAAATTTTACTGGCAACACAAAATTCAGAATCAGAACGATTTTTTGTATTCCGTGTTTTATGAAATTTCACGCAGCGAATAGAAAAAAAAACGAAAAATTGCTGCCAAAAGACGTTAGCCAGTTAGAGTTATGGGCATTTGGCCCTCCTCCTGCCCAACAGCTGCGGAAAATTTTGTGAGTAGGAAAAAAATTATTGATCAATCACTTATGCAGACGTCTGTACCAGACATGAGAGGGATTCCGTCTTCCGTCATCCTCCTTCCGTTTTCCGGGCTTTTTTCTCTTCCGACTTCCGGATTTTCAAAAGTTGTTCCGTCTTCAGTCTTCCCTCTCCTGAGTTTATCGGACGGTTTGGAGCACTGGGAAAACGGAAACTCGAGCAAAATTTTTCAAAACTTTCAACTTTTCAAATCATTTTTAACGCATTTCAACATACTTGGTGAACATACTCCGTTTTCCCAGTGCTCCAAACCGTCCGGAAACTTTTTTTTTTCATTCTGTTATAGTGTGCGTATTTAAAAAAATTAAACCTTCGGATTGTTTTCCGACTGGTTGAAAAAAACGTAAAAACCAAAAGTGTTTTTTTTAAATTCAAAAATCACCTAATTTATGCATTAACTGATAGCCTGAAAGAAATCAAACGAGCACAACATTCGTGGAAAAAAATATTTTGTTTCACAATGTTCAGAAACAGTCGAACGATTTCTGTATTAGTTCCTGCTGCTATTTCAATGCAATAAGTTAAAAATGTAAAAAAATCAGTAACCGACAGTAATAATGGTTCGTATTATTCTCGATAAGAGCCCTAAGTACGTTTACAAATTTGCCAAGTTGGTGTTTTCAAATTGAATTAACTAAGAATCGAAATATCCAAAATTGAACAAATTACGAATTTTATTCCGGATTCCTGGTTAGAATTAAAACTGTTTCATCACGTTTTCAAAGCAGAAATTTTTTAGCTAATGAGTGATTCATGGTGTTATTGTGAAAAAAAGAGAAACGTAAAAAGAGAAACGTGAAAACCTAAAAACCCTCTATATCAGACATGAGCGGAATTCCGTCTTCCGTCTTCCGACTTCCGGATTTTCAAAAACTGTTCCGTCTTCCGGCTTCCGCCTTCCGTGTTTCCGGACGGTAATGTCGTAGGACACAATAGTGCTCCTTCGTATTCTTCTATCTTACGGGGATTATTTATGAGGGTGGCAGCTGCCACGCGAGTAGATGACCCGTAGATAAGAACCGGCGATGAGACACCTCACGGTTTACTATTCATTCTATGTGTGTGGTTGCTTGGAGAGAGGTCGTATTCAGAGCGTCCTCTCTCCTTGTCTAATAAACATTGCAATGTAGACCGGTTTTCTATATTTAACTCAAATATCCAGGCACGGATATTTGTAATGTTACAGTAAGAAGATTTGAGAAAACGGAAAATCGGGGGAAATTTTCCAAAATTTTCACTTTTTCAACACGGTTTTAGCGCTTTTTAACACATTTTTTTAATCATCAAACTACGTTTTTGTTCCAAAAGTTTCAATTTCATGCCACAAATTTTAGTTTTTTTCTAGCTGAAGCAGTTTTGAGCACTTTTTGTTCCTTCCGTTTCCTTCATTCCGTCTTCCGGGATTTTAAAATTTCTGCCGCCTTCCGTCTTCCGTCTTCCGAGTTTCCAAAAACTGTTCCGACTTATGTCTTCCCTCTTCCGGTTTTAAAACTTTCTCTTCCGCTCATGTCTGCTCTATACCAATCTGCAATGAAACCAGTTGAGAACGGTTTTGAAAGTTTTCACTTTTTCCTAGACGAATAGAAAATTCATTTTTTGAAACGTTATGTATATGTAAAACTCCGCAAAGATTTAGGATAAACAATAACGGTAATAGACAATTGCTGAACATTTTGCGGACTATATTCTGATCCTTTATGTATGATGTATTTAGAAGTGTAGTAAAAATTTAAAAAAAAAGTTCCACTTCTAATGAAAAAGTAGCAGCTGTATAAAATACAATTGTAGCAATGAAATGACGCTGCAAAATAGTTGGTGTTTTTGAAACATGTGTTTCACCATCATTCTGAAACGCAAAGAATTGTATTAGGGATCAACAACTTCGTTTCACAAACTTGTATGTCTATTGAAGTAAATCTGTTTCATCTATTCTTTGAGTACTGAAGGTTTCGTTAATTTTGGTTTTAGAATTTTTTCAGAGTTAATTCTAATTCACCAAGCTTTCGAATAACAAATAGAGTTTATCTGAACGTTTTGATTACTTTTGAAAACTTTTTTGATATCAGTATTGTTAAAAGTTATCTGCTTCATGGATTTACCATGCTGCATCAGTTCGGAATGGCTCCTGCATTACAGAAGGATGGAACAGAAAAATGAACATTTTAAAACAAAATTCAGATTTTTTATCCGGTTTCAAAATGCAATTATCCACTGACTAACTGCAAGCTGTTGATGATCAAGCTTTAATCTATTGTTATTCACTGAATAATTGTGAGCTGGTAATCGTGAAATGGATGATTTGGATATGGAACTTTTGGGCTATTACTTCCGTGAGATAGGAACTACAGCTCTTCCTGGACCATAAAAACCTGCTAAATAGCCACATTGATCAGTATGATTTGAAACAAGAATAACATACTTTTCATGATTCAAATTCCGCTATTAAAAAACATAAAAACACTGAAAACAGTTTTAGAGTAACAAACATGTTACACGTGTCACAATGTGTTTTTATCAGAAAATCTAGGTCAGAATAAAAATCCAAAAAGGATCATGTAAATTTATTGTTCTTCAAAGCATTGATTAGAATAACGGAGCAAAACCAACTTACTCCATAGTATTATTAGTACCGAAATTTTAGGAAATGCGGAAACAGCAAAAATTTTGACGGCTTTGGCTCTCTCTCTCTCTCTCTCTCTCTCTCTCTCTCTCTCTCTCTCTCTCTCTCTCTCTCTCTCTCTTTTCTAACTTTTGAAAATTCGTTCATGTACTGATTATGTTATTGATCTGATTTTTTTTGGACACCAGCAGATCAATATTCTAGAATTTATATTGCTGCTTATGGCGACGGAGAAACCGAAGACATTCGATTTCATACTTTTGCTGTTTGCCGGGTTATATTAGGTTGTTTCATAAGTCTTTGACACTTTTCACAAAAATATTGAGCGATCTTCCACAACAAGATGAGAAGGAGTTATGCACCTCTAGTTTTTGTATAACAATACACTACTATTGTAGTATATCCCCCCAAGTTTTCGATATTATCCAGGCAGTGCTCTCTGAGATACACCCTAGAGAATGAGTTATGCTCGGATTTTTGTAGCGTCGGAAAATTCAGTGTATTTCCGGAACCTAATGTTTTCTTTTTAAGCTTTTTTGCGCATATAAATAAGAGTGTTGAGGCTACAAATTAATCGAAACAAAACAATAATTTTGTTTCTCAAACTTTAGATATTACCCGATCTTTCCAAAACGTTGCTTTTGAGCCTTGATTTCAGTGGCGTAATTTTGTGAAAAAAACACTGATCATATTATTTTTGAATTTTTAACTGGAATGGAAGTCAATAGTTTCTTTAAAATAATAGGTTGAACAACCATTATTATGGGCAAAAAAATGATGAAGGTCAGGTGAAGATTAGCCATCGCCAGTTTTTGCTAGACCATCTCAAACTTTGGCACCATGTAATCATGGTGATCACTTTCAATTTATGATATCTCATGAATAATGCAAGAAGGAGGCGTGTGATTTTTATGTTAAGATACACATATCCGCGGTATACTATATCCGAAATAAAAACATTCCCGGTGCAATTTCTGGTGTAGTTTCAGATCTGAACATAATATGATCCCCAATCACGAAAATAACTATTTTCATCAAAAGCTTTGTATCTCCTCTGATAGAGAGAGGAGCCCAATGCCAAATTATTTCTTTGAAGACAATAAGTTTCCCTATATATTGGTTCAAGACCAGAATGAATCCTCTGCACAAAGCGAAAATTCAGGTTCCTCAAAAATCCTACTGAAAAGTGTCAAAGACTTATGGAACAACCTAATAAGTTCATTTCCGCTTCATATGTTTGAATACTGGGTTGTAGTCTGCTAACAATACACAAAAATCGTTTTGCATGCTTCATCATTATTTTGAAAGAGAAAGAAACAAAAATGTTTGGAGCTTTATCCTCGTTTTCTGAAAAGTCGTACTGTGCGAACGCGCTCGATTATCGATAGAATAGATATATTCTCTCGAAAGTACTAAACCAGGCACAAAGAAATTTGTAATACACAGTTGATGAAACATGAAACTACGCTTTTCGAATCCGGAAACTCTTCTAAACTATATTCGGGATCATTTGCAGAAAAAAAACAGTGGGCTTCGGCTGAAAAAAAATCACGTTTTCAGTCAGTTTTCAGATTAGAGCACGTCAGAGAGTTAATATTGGATGATTTATCAGTGCCGCAAAACCGATACTATTCCAACTTCCTAATCAAATCATAAAGGGGGGGGGGGTTCTAAAACTTGTTCGAGTTTTATCAAGCTTTTCAAGCAAAATACCAAAGTTTCTGAACATTCTGATTCATTACAACTCATACCAGTATTGAAAGAATTTTACTGCTTCATCAGTTTTCTGAGATTGTAAGTCCCGCTCGCGTTCAATTTCAAGGCAAATACTGACTTTTGAAATTTTCTATTCGAAAGATTTCCCTGCCAACACATTTCGTTCCCAATAGATTCATCTTAGTGAATAAAAAATTGGAAAAACAGCAGCTCAAAATAAAAATGAGAGACTGTACTTTTCATTGTTTTATTCAGTTTTTGTTTCAGTTTCAAGATGTTGTTATTCACTCAATTTATATGTGCTGTTAATAGTGTCATTGGAATTATTGTTAGGTTATACAACTTCTGAACTGTCAGTTCTGCAAGGGGAAAAGACCCAGGACCATTGAATGTTGCTAAATAGCCACATTGATCCGTATGATTTGAAACACGACGTATTTTTCATGATTCAAATTCTACTTTCAAAAAACACTGAAACGCTCGAGCAGTTTTTATTCCAGAGTCGAAAGTATGGTATGTGTGTCACAAGCTGCGCTTGTGAAGAAAAGTCTAAGTCTGAATGAATTTTCATAAGGGCTGATGTCAATTGAATGTGCTAGAAAGCATTGATTGGAAGAATAGAACGAAAAGGACTATTCCAGAGTATTTTATTGGTTTTTCGAAATTCAAAATTTTATTGGGCTTTTCAAAAAATAGATGTTTCCAAATCACCATGAATGTTTTGACAACGATGAAAGTGTTACTGTCACATTTTTTTTCACAAAACAACCGAAATTGCTCTGTTTTTTTATTATGTATATGGAAAGGAAATCATTCTATTTCACATTTTCCAGTTCATTGAAATCTTTTAGCTCTCAGTCTTTCCAGCCTCATACTTTGATAGTTTTGTATTGCCGAGAGCAACAAAAGAGAATCGTTCATAGAACATTTAGTATGTTTCATCATGATTTTGAAATAGAAAAAAACAATAAAAAACAGTTGAACTGGGTTCATTTGCTTTGCAAAAACATCGTCCTGATTTGTTGAAAAGATTAGAGTTCGTATTCAGTTCCACAAATTTGCTAGAATAAGTCAGGCCTGAAACATTGCGTAACACAGAATTGATGAAAGATTGAATTATGACTTTTGAAATGCGGAACTCTTTTTGGTCCGTATTATGAAGACGACTTCCAGATTTGGAAAAAGGCTTGAAAACTTGATTTTTTGAGCCTGGTGACCTTGTTTCTTCCATTTCAAATTTCGAAATAGACGGTCAAGAATCCCAAGTTCTAGAAAAATAACAGACTTTTTCGAGACGTTTTCAATTCATTGGAGAATCCATAATGATTGAACTTTAACTTTCGCAAAAATCGGATGACTTAACAATGTAAACTTCCATTAAAGCTTTCGAAAATATTTGGAAACAGAAATAATGGTCAAAAAATGAGCTCAGAACTTATCGTAAACTGTTCTGTTTCATAAATTTCATGAATTCCCAGTGACAGGAACCTCGATGGTTATTTGCAGACAGCCTAAATAAGTTCGCGCTGAAATGTTTTGCGAATAAGTTCGACTGGAGCAGAAGTTACACAAGAATATTATGTGAAGCTCTACAAAATTCATAAAGCCGTACTGAAAAAGTGAAGTTCGAGATTTCAAAAAACTGTTTCATGTCTAGCGGGTGTGGACGCCACAGACTAATGTCTAACCCGTCATTTAGAATCACTTACAAATTCGGTAACACCGGAATCAATAAAAACCATTTTATTTATTGAAACAATGCTTTCATTATCATAAATTTTTTTACTACTGGTCCAAATACAAGATTCTTTTCACACAGGATAATTGTAAAGTGACACCTAATGTCAGTAACCTGTGTTTTATTCCATGACAAATTGAGGGAAACTGCAGGTCTTAAGCCTACCCTGTGGCGCTAATCGGATTACCGAACTCCAAAAAAAATTGTATTCTTTATAGAACACTGCTCAATGCATTATTGGACAAAAAATTCAGTTTATCGCTAGAAAAAGCCAACGTACTCCGAATAGTTCAACAAACCGAAATGCATACTCACATTCACTTTCAAAAACGGTGAATATTGCGATATTTTTTGGCAAAGTAAATAAAGTAATCGTGCAAATTAATTATTTTAAGTAGGAACTGAAACAGAATATGACATACTCAAGAAAATTCAGTTTCCAAATGGTGTGACAACTTGCTGATAATGGTTCTCAATGATTCTTTTTTTCAGCTCAAATACATTGAAAAACAGGATTCAGGACTCACTGAGACTTTTTCGGGCCAACCATTAACTTTTCTCGTATAAATAATGTAACTGGTAAACTCTACTAAAGTAATCAAAGTGTAACAGACTAAAAAAACTGGCCATCAAATAGAGCTGAGGCAACTGAAAATTGAAAATTTATATTATGCTTCCACTGTCTTTGATACCCAACAGGATGATAAGAACATTGAATTTCAAACAGTCACAAAGAAACAATTTGTTGGAACAAGGTTCCCGAAATATGAAACTTCTAAAACAGAAATAGAGAGCAGATTTCTCAGTTTCAGAACAAACTTTTTTTTAATATTGAAATTATTAAAATATTAAAATACTAATTTTATCCACCGAGTGATATGCTTTTTTTATTATATTCAAAGCACGATACCCTTCTTTGCTGCTTATAGCTAATTTTTTCATAGGCAACTTTCAGTTTCAGAAAGGCCTTAATGATTGATCTTTTCTCCAGGTTCGATTTTCCTTGCAGAAGTTTCCAATTCCGTTCATACAGCTCAGAAGGAGTAGTTTCAGTTTTTCATTCAATCATAAACACCGTATTTCGCATAATGTTTTTTTTTCCATTTTCCAAACGTTGAGCTTTTCACAATCTCGTTATTTTCTAGAGTGTCGACCCGCGAGAATATTCTCGCATTTCTCGATTTGTCCCGCACGTTCTCGTTCTCGATTTGTCTCTCATATTCTCGCATCATTCTAGCATTTTCTCGTTCTCGCATATTCTCGTTATTTCTCTCACGTTCTCTTTCTCGTTCTCGCATTTTCTAGCATCATTTCATTTCTAGCATTTTCTCGCATTTCTCGCGAGAATGATGCGGACACGTTTTCGAATAATAAAATAGTGGAAAAAATCAAACAATTCGCCCCAATTAAGTTATTTTCGTGAACCTTTTTGTTGGAATTTTTCAATTTGAGGAGGATTTTTGACCGTGGATAAATATAAGTTCACGAAAATAATACTTAATACGAAAATAGTATTACGAAAATACGAAATACGAAAAATACGAAATAATACTTAATACGAAAAATAATACGAGAATGTGCGAGTCTCGCACTTTTTCTCGCAAGTTGCGGACGCTAGTTCTCGCGGGCCGACACCTTATTATTTTCACACTTCAAGCTTTTCACATCTCCACAAACAAATGATTTTTTGAACAAAATCTAATCGAAAATTATATTTTGTTGTGGTGATGAAACCGGAATTTATCATATCAGACAAGTTTCCCTGTTTGTTAAAATATCAATACTTTGGCAATTTCCACACTGGCACAGAAGCTCCTGGGCGTAAATAACACCTTCATTTTTACTTGATGCTCACTCAAAATGGGAACTTTGCTCTGAACACTTGAAAAACATTTTTTCACAAAGTGGTGAAAAATCAGTATAAAATAGGTATTTTCAGTATCACAAGGTTTGAAAAATTTAAAGAAACGTAGCTCCACTTAAAATCAAAGGAGGAATTTGAAGACGTGTTTTTAAAGTCAATTGTCAACTAGCGTTATCAATTAAAATTGTAAAAGTTTCTTTAGCGACACGAAGCAGTAATAAACAGCAGTTGAAAAAATTGTCAATTCCAATTAATGGAAAAAATATGTTTCAGACTAATTTTATCAGATGGTTTGAAATTATAAAAATTTTTAAAGATGTTGAATGAAATATCGCATTGATGGAAGTATCGATTTGAGATGAATTCCAACCAAAATAAAAATTTCCTAGAAACTGCAATTTTTTTGACAGAGAAAGTTTGAGACTGAAAATCTGATAGACATTCTCTAAAAAAATCAGAGATATTCGAAAGCTTAAAAAATATATACCGATAAGAAAAGGATGCAACTCATTTGAAAACTTTAAAAACGGTTAGTTGTTTTCTAACATAGAGTAGTGGAACAGTAGGATTCAAATCAATCAAGCTTTTCATTAACTTCCAGAAACACGAAAAATTTCTTTCAAAATCAAAATTGGGAAAAGTTTCTTCAAAAAAGGTATAGACGAGTTGACGAGGTGGATGTAACGTGAACATATCGATTGTAAAGGACAATAACCCGAATCGAACGTTTGTAAAAACTGAAAATGTATAAATCGGGAAATGAAGCAACCTAGAAAAAAACCGGAAGTGATCGTTACGCCTGAATATTTCAATTCCTAGATGATGCAACTCTTTTTTTCTAGCTTTGAATTTTTCTCCTGTTGTTGGGTAGCGGAAAACAAGAATGACTGCCTGAAGCCGAGCATTTTACTTTTTGGAAAAGGGAGGATTTTAAGTGTAAATTGATTCTCTTGAAAGTAATATTGCACTGATTTACTCACCTATTTCAGAAAGGAAATGTTTGCGTAACAGTTCTACATAATCTCAGAAAACTATAACTCATTTTTGAAACTGAAATAAAAAATAAATAATGTTCCGCGTTTTCAATATCTTTACTATTAACAATCATCAAATTCCGTCCGTTTGTCTGTGTGGAGCCGATCCTACAGCCCTTCCTACTGAACCAATTTTCATGAGACAAAGACAGGTCGATACAGAATTTCCCCGCGATGATGCCCGTCTACTTTCTGTTTTGATTGGAGCTCTGTGAAGCTCTGTGCACTCTAAGCACAAAGCCTAAGCCCCGCCCACCTGCACGCAAAGAATAGTGGTCATCGCGAGCCTGGATTGATGTCGGCTGCGCGCATTAGTGAGGTCGCGGCGCACCGCCCACTGCCCGGTTCAATTACCCCAGTTTGAGGTAAGGGGGTCGATTTCTTCAGCCGATTTTTGTGTTTGATAGCTCATTTTGTTCGTCTCAGTCTCGAGAGACAAAAAAGCTTTTCAAAATGAAAATCGGTCTTACAGTTTTTGAGAAAAACTCATCTGAAATTTAACACTGACTACTTCTAACCACTCGAATAACCAATTCACCGGAGCCGAAATGTTTTCCGATTGGGCTCAATTTTTCACAGGCATATAACTAGGGCCCAAATAGTCAAAAAATACCAAATTCGAGTCTGTATCATTCTTGCTCCAGGAGCTGGAGCACAATAAAGAGCCGAAAATAAAAATGGTTGGATTGACTTCACAAACGTTTTCCCGACGTTTTTTATGATGGAGATTACGAATTTCACATTTATATCACTTGGTTTCAATTTTAAAAGGTACCTGTAGTACTAAATTTTCAATTTTTTCTCATTTTTGGACGTTTTTCTTTGTTCCTGGAAAATTTAACGTTTGAGGTGCAAAAACAAACGCCAGAATCGAATTCTACGCCTAAAAATACGTCGATTTCTTTTAAGAAACCAAAAATCGAGATATACAATCATCGAGATAAATCCACTTTTATGCATTTTCAGAACCTACCCCCCTCCATGGTGAAAAAAGTCATAGTCTCAGATCCGTACAAAAATTTTGTGGCATGTTCCCCTATCCAAAAGTGACTCGGTCACCAATTTTCAGCTTCTGGAAATTCGTTTTGTAGTCGTGACACCACTTCAAAAAAATCCTTCTCCCGATCCTGGATCAGAAAAATCGAAATTTTTAAAATCGGTTTTTTCCGAGCGGAAAGTGTCGGAAAGTGCTTAAGACGTTCTAAATGATCGTTTCAGACAAAAATCCTCTCAGAAATATGACGTTCCAGTCATATTTTGGTGTTAAAGCAACTTTTGGAAGAAACTTTTGAAAAATTGATGTTTTAACGAAGGAAACGTCCTACTTCTGAGCGGATTTTTGTTTGAAACGATCATTTAGAACTTCCTGAGCACTTTCCAACACTTTCCGCTCGGAAAAAACCGATTTTAAAAATTTCGATTTTTCTGATCCAGGATCGGGAGAAGGATTTTTTTGAAGTGGTGTCACGACTACAAAACGAATTTCCAGAAGCTGAAAATTGGTGACCGAGTCACTTTTGGATAGGGGAACATGCCACAAAATTTTTGTACGGATCTGAGACAATGACTTTTTTCACCATGGAGGGGGGTAGGTTCTGAAAATGCATAAAAGTGGATTTATCTCGATGATTGTATATCTCGATTTTTGGTTTCTTAAAAGAAATCGACGTATTTTTAGGCGTAGAATTCGATTCTGGCGTTTGTTTTTGCACCTCAAACGTTAAATTTTCCAGGAACAAAGAAAAACGTCCAAAAATGAGAAAAAATTGAAAATTTAGTACTACAGGTACCTTTTAAAATTGAAACCAAGTGATATAAATGTGAAATTCGTAATCTCCATCATAAAAAACGTCGGGAAAACGTTTGTGAAGTCAATCCATCCATTTTTATTTTCGGCTCTTTATTGTGCTCCAGCTCCTGGAGCAAGAATGATACAGACTCGAATTTGGTATTTTTTGACTATTTGGGCCCTAGTTATATGCCTGTGAAAAATTGAGCCCAATCGGAAAACATTTCGGCTCCGGTGAATTGGCACTTTAGTGATTGTTGAGTAGTTAGAAATAACGAGTGTTAACTATTGAGGCAGCGTGGTGTAGTGGTGGAAACAATTGCCCGGTAAATTGAAGTCCAAAGTTCAATTCCAAGATGTTCCAGATCTTTTTTACTTTTTTTTCAGTCACAAAAAAACAAAAACAGAGAAAATGGAACCTGCTTAGATTTTTCAATATTTTTCATGGAACTCCATTTATATGGCAAAACCTTTTCAGATTTCAGTGTGAAGCAAGAAGATTCTGCCATGACTTCAAAAGCTTCAGAAAATAGAATGTTCCCGTAAAAATTGATTTCTTCATTTCCCAAAACCTTTACAAAGTTTTTTTTTCACAATTTCTATTGTGATATGTTGTATTTTGAGCAGTTTTAAATATTCAAAAAAAAAAAGACTTTTCGAATGGAATTTCTGAATAGTTTCGAATGACTGAACTTTTTGCCAGATAACATCTCGAAATCGGGAGTTTTTGTATCAGCCACTCCCTAAGAGTTTTGGAACGCTATGACATCTTTCACATAATTTTTGGTTTAGGTCAGCTTCAGAAAGGGCGGACATACTGTTCATGTGCTAATATAATCAGGATTGCTCAAAATCGGAAAAGGGATGATCGGATATTCCGATTTTTCCGACTTTTGAATTTAGTCGTGTTCAAATTGAACGAATTATCAGAAATTTCATCACTATTTAAGACGAAAATTAACAAAAAAATCATAGAAAATTATGAATTTGATAACTTTTTAACCGAAATTTCAATAAAACTAACGTTTTTATTGAATTTTCACGATTTTTCGACTTTCCCCCAAATTTTTTTCGCGAGCAAATTTGATTATGATGAAACGTATCGATGAATTGAACTTAGTTTAGCCAGAAACAGTTACAGAACAGGACGGTCCTTAGCAGAAAGGAGTTTGATCCTGATAGAATTCCTCACCGAAGCTGTCACCGCAAATAGAAAGAAGTTCAAAACAAGAAGTAAAGTGGCTTTGAACATAAGCACCAGCATGCCGACTAATACCATAAAAATATATAAAACCTGACATATAA
Organism: Caenorhabditis doughertyi; assembly: GCA_963572265.1. NCBI lineage: Eukaryota > Metazoa > Nematoda > Chromadorea > Rhabditida > Rhabditidae > Caenorhabditis > Caenorhabditis doughertyi. The sequence goes on along the minus strand of OY751556.1, from coordinate 23,382,851 downwards.
TTTGAGTGTTTTTCACCACGCTGTATTTTATCAAAAAACCAGGAGACACACCAACCCAAACTCCACAGAAAATGGAGTCGCCGGAGGCGACGCAATTTTCTGGTAATAAGACATTTGAAAATATTATGTTAGAGTCGACTGTAAACGACTTTCAAAAATTATTCTCTCAGAGGAAAAAGTTTTTTTTTAAAATTTAACACGCACGAATCGGCTAGTCTCGCCTTGATTACAACCCTGTTTCCAAACGCTACAAAAATTTGAAAAAAAAACAGGTTCTCATGACAAGAATTCAGTTTCATCTGCCCTTTGAGTACAGATAGTTTTATCATGTTTTCGGTGTTTTTTGAACTCTTAGATTTTTATGACAAAATCCTATCCGCATTCACTTTATGCAACGGCCACGATGCACTTATTGAACTCTTCAGTTTGAAGAGTTTACCTGCCAACGGTTTTTACGAGACGAAATAAGTAAGAAGGAAAAAGAAAAAAATATATAGAACACAAAGATGTACAACAGAATTTTCTATTTTTCATTTAGTCTTTTTTGCTTTTTCTCACAGTAGTTATGCCCAATTAGATTTCGAACTACTGAACCAGCCCGACCGAACGACAGAATAATGTTTTAACATTAAGTTTGAAAACTTTTACGGAATGTCTCACAACTTTGTAATTTCCAAAAAATGTGTGTATTTGAGTCATATTAATTTTCTAGTTTTCAGGTTGTTGGTTATGATTCTAGTGGAACAGAAGACATCCCATATTTTTCAATTCATTTCCAATGTTTTCGAATTCGTCTAGGCTTCGTATTTTTGGCAAAAGATCATGATGCCCATTAGAAGGTTCAACAGTTGTTCATGAAAAATTTTGTAATTTTGTATGATTTCTAATAATGTTGAATGAAATTGTCTAATGAAGCTGCAGTTTGAGCTCCACATTTTTCAAAAATCGTACTAGTAAGTTTTAAAAAAATGCAAGTTTAACGGGCGACTATGAAGTACTAAATCAAAAAGAAACTTTTTAATTCGGTATTGATGAAACAGGAAAATATATACTTTTTTTTAGTTCTGAAGCGATCATCAGCATTCTCAGGAGCAATTTCAGAAAACCAAGGTAGTTTTTAAACACTTTTAAGAACCAATCACATCTCATTTTGGAAGAATAAATTGGATCTGATTTTTTTTCTGGAAAAATGTTGCAGTTTCGGGAAACCTTTCACTCAGAGTTGGTTTCAGTGACAACAATAGACGAAATAATGACGTGTGATGAATACAGTAACAATGAAGTGTTGGCCATTTTACCGGGGTCGAAAGCGCATACAGGTTTGTAGGTTTTTGTTTAGGGGATTGGTGGAACTGTGTGACTATTTTATTGAGCTGTCCAATGCACAAAAAATCTTATTGAATCTGTGTTTTTTTTTAGAAAACTGGCGAAGGATTTCGGTTTCATATTCAGCTCATTGGATAATTCCATGACGATTCTTCTTAATTAGGAAATACCGAAAATTCTTGTTTCAATTCTTGAATTTTTTTTTGTAGGAAGTTTATAATCACAGAAGGGAAATTGTCTTGGCTGCACGAAGTTGCTATACTGAAAACTCTTTTTTAACATCAGAAATTGTATATGGGGCCATTCAACGTATTGAAATTCGATAAAAATAATAACTGTTTCAACAGATTTGTGAAACAGATCAAAAATATCTGATAGCAGTCCGCCGTTTCTACCATTTTAAGCAATTATCTTAAAGTTCCTCTATTCTAATGTTTCTGTGGGGCTCCGATCAATTTTGCTCCTAATGCTTGTTTTTCGAAAAGTACGAGTAACCGTAAAAAGCTTATCGCGATTTTGTTTTTTGGTCAATGTATCAGAAGCCCAATAATATTTTGTTTGAAAATTATGTTTCATGGTATTCCTATAGTGGAAATGTACTCTGTGTATCAGTTTTTTGCGTTAGACTATTTGATTTTGGTGAAACGTAATCACAAAGTTTGCAATCTACTCTCGTAAAAATAATGAATGGATGAAAAACTGTAGATTAATACTGACCGCTGAAATTCATCAAGGAAATGTTTCTTTGTTAAGCCATTAGTGGTGTTTCCGAAGAAATATATTGTTTCATGGAAGTTTTGAAGCGGTAATTGCTTTCTCTTTCGTAAACGGTTAGTTTGGCTAAAATATTTGAAGAATTATTTTGCTGTTTCCAAATTAGCATCAAGCGAACTTTGGTGTCGCTATGTTATTATGTATTTCACTACCATACATCTAATTTTCAAAAAAAAAAAACGAAAAAGAGGAAGTAAATGTTCAAAGTGAGAAGGAACTAGAGCCTTTTTCGCAAGCTTTTTCAACTGAAAATATACAAAAATGGTGAAATTCACATGAACGCGAACATTTTTGCTCTAATTTTCCGAGTTTCCATTTGAGAGTTGATGCAAAAAATTTGCAAACACCGATACGTTTTCATTGAAGCCGTATTTTTTTAGAAATGTTTTCAGAAATTATCTGTTTACAAAATTATTTGAAAAATAGTTTTCTGTTTAAAAACTAGCATGAACAGAATTTTCGTATCGCATTGTTATTTCCTGTAGTAATCACGCTGTCATCTGTTGATATTTTTATTGAAATTTTTAATGTTTCATCGCCTTTTTCTATGTTTTGAGGGCGACATAAGATAATGAGCTCAACACTTTCTTAATGAAAATTCCTCAGCTACATTAGGAAAATTTTCACCCTTTCATCGCTATGAAATAAAGTTCAATTACATAGTGAAAATTGGTATTACTTCAGATGAATGCACACTAAACATCACGGTATATCTAAATCAGAAAATTTTAGTTGACGATGGTGGCTGAACGAATACTCCAAACAATTACCAGCTTATATAGAGGTGTCTGAAACTTTCAATCATTCGTTCGACTTCTATTTCGAACCAACGATTTGTTTAGCTCCATTAGAAATAAATGTTTTATGGAATATTCAAATAATTCAAATAATAATTTTGACTTTTTGTAGTGTTAAAATTTTCAATGTTTTGTCATGTATTCATATTCCTTTCGGACTATTTTCAACACTTTCAACAAAAATTTTGTTGCTTATCCAGAAAAAATAGCTGAAAAAAAAGTGGCTTACAATGTTTACTAATTGAATAAAAATCAAAATAAAGTGGAAAAAAATGAAACTAAATATTTATTCCAAATTATCCTCCTCAGCCGCTTTTGGCTTTAAACAGGATTATCGAATTCTTCATTCCGCGAAAATCATTTCTAAACAAGATAAATAACATAAATTGAAGCATGGGGCACCGTCGTTCAAAGTTCAGCACATGATTAAAAGAATGGTGAATCAGAACAATTATAAGATTAATATTCAGTTTTTCAAAGCGGGCATTTCTTATTCAGAATCATCTAAAAATTGATCAAACGATCGGTGTCTGAAAAAAAACGGAATACTTTTTTTGCTAGTCATTGCTCTCGAATTCTCTTTTATCATTCTAAATTTTTCACTTGAAAGGTCGCTCACTAATCTTGCATCAAAGTCTCATGATTTAGGTAGTTGCTTAAAGAGTTTGAAATGCATTTCAAAAAAAAACTAATCGTTTCGCAGTTTTCAATCACCGTAAAAACTTTAATCGAGGCACACTTTTAATTAAGCGCACCAAATCGAGACTATCGAGAAATAGAAGCTAAGTTATTCATGTGTTTAATTATTCATGTGTTTTAACATGACTTTTTTCCGATCCCACACTCTCTCTCGGACTAACCTGAGCAGAAGACGAAAGTTTTAAAAACTGTATGAAACGTGGAAATTTTGAAAAAATCTATTCCAAAATACTCTCCTAGATATCGTTTGTTTATCGGAGTTTCTGGCTTCATACATAGTACTGGTAAGTACACAAAAATAAACTTTCAAACAAAATTAGACCAGAGAGAAGCATCCGCGAATCTTAGTTGAAGTTAAACACGGGAAATATTAAAACGATGAAACAGAACACGAAACCTGTCAAAATATCAGAGTTAACTATTTCAAAGCAGACATTCCTTGATTAATTCCATCTACTGACCGTTTTTTTCAAAATTTTTCCCGAACCCACAAAATGCCAATTACTAATCTTGTCTGCAATCTTTCTAATTTAGTTACTGTTTGAAAAAGTTTTGTTTTGGTCATGCATTTCAAAAGAGAGCTAATCGTCTTGCAGTTTTTATCTAAAAGTTCTCATCTGACTAAACTCGTGGCTTGTACATATAATCACAGATAATGACAAAGCCTAACAATCTGAAACCTTTTAATAAAACATACGAAGTATCGCTTTTTTGTCATTCAGGGAAATGTTTTAATGTTTCATCCAATTTCCAAATGATTAGCTTTTCAAATTCCGATAGTCCTGCCCTTGAATGGCTCATAAATCAAACTTTAACAAATTTTTTTTTGCAGTGTCAAAATTTGCTCCAAATTCGAATTGCTCGAATAAAAACTACTAAAAATATCAATTTTGTTGAAATGATAGAGCCGAACGAGCACTGAAACTTCTAAAATTTATCAATTTTGATAGGATGATGAAACAGAACCAATAATTCTGATCTGAGAGTAGGCTAGTTCATTGTTAGATCAAAGACTGTCTTGAACTTTGCAAAGTTGACCTTCTTTGCATTTTCATAGAAGATTCTGGAATGTGGTTATTGGTAATAATCGTTCGTAAAATAGGAAAAATGTTTTTAGTGTGTTTGCTATTAGAACTAATCGGGAGTGAACATTATCCTAAAAATGTCATTATTTTCGGTATTTGATGATTCTAAAACTGGTGTGAGTTTTACAAACAGACGTACAACTCACTAGCACCATTCAAATCCAATTCAAACATAAAACTGATGAAACAGAAAATTGAAAAACAAAATAAATTTTGGAAAGTTTTTTTTTTAATAGTGGAATGAGTATGTCACATATTTATTCTGCTTCAATATTCTTTAATAACAAGAAACCTTTGTTCGAAAGTTCATTGAGAAAGTATTACAGGAGTTAACCATCACACAGGCAAGAAGAGTAGGTTTGAAAAGTATTCGGTGAAACTGCTCAATATAGTTTTTTGTGGGACTCAATAAAACAAAATATTTTTTATTTGTTGGTTTTTTACATGATCAATTTCCCGACAACTTCTGACACTCGCGTATTAACCTGAACAACAATCTAGAATTTTTAGTCTTCTATGAAACCGGACATTTTTTTCAATTTTGAAGCCCAGTGTTTCTCATTGGTTAACTCTCTGTTTCACAAAGTTTCCAAAAGTTTGGAATGATCCTATCTTTTGATCCAACGCCATTTCTCAGAAAGGTCAATATACAATTTTCCGCTTTTCTGTAATGATTCGAGAGTCAATGAGTAAGTGAACCGTATCGGTTTGATTTCTGCATTTTCTGAAAGTTAAGAAACCATATTGCGAAAAGCTTGCATCCGGAGTAATTTGATTACTTTGTCGATGCTTCACGTTTTAAAGTTTTCTATACAACTTCATGACTGCAGTGGATGGAACTATATTGAAAAAAGTGAAATCGGATGACTCAGGACGCTCAGTTTCCTAAACTAGAATAATCTGTTTCATACCTTTCATAAAATTCCGAGTTATTTGAAATAACCGATCATTTTCTGTTTCTTTATCAAAACTGTATTATTAACGAAAAACTGATTAACGTTACAGACCAGACATGAGCGGAAGAGAAAATTTTGAATCCGGAAGACGGAAGTCGAAACAGTTTTTCAAAACTCGGAAGACGGAAGACGGAAGGCGTAAGAAATTTCAAAATTTGGAAGACGAAAAGAAGGAAACGGAAGGAACAAGAAGTGCTAAAAACTGCTCCGGATAGAGAAAAAAACAAAATTTTGTGGCATGAAACTGAAATTTTTCAACAAAAACGTAGCTTGACGATTAAAAAATATGTTGAAGTGAGCTGAAACCGTGTTAAAAATTTTAAATTTCTGGAAAAAATTTTTCTGTCTCCCCCGAATTTCCGTTTTCTCAAAGCTTCTAACCGTCCAAAAACACGGAAGACGGAATTCCGTTCATGTCTATTACAGACTCGGCTTACAGTTTTCCACCAATTGCTCGCAAAACTTAAAACTTCATTAGAGAACGGACTATTCTTCGCATCACCATCTTGACTGGAATCGAAGGAAATTTATCGGCCACCATTAGCAAAATAATGAAACAGTAAAAGTTGAACACAATTCATGAAGAATGAGGGGGAGGGGGAGGGAATAATGCATAGATATTCTGAGCTTTTTGGATATATCATTTATGTCATAAAAAAATTTTTTACGCTTGCTAATTATTGATTACCAGACGGTTGAGGCGCGTCATCGCTGATCATTTAAAAGAAAAATAGTGTTTCACAACGAATTCTTGATTTTAATTGTTTCTCTGATGGATTGATTGTAGAGGAGCGTTGTTCACTTTATGAAAATCGAAAAAAAAACTATTGGATTCTATCGATTTTGTCGCTACCGTTTGATAGTGCTATCGATTCAGAAAATATATGTTGCATTTTCGTTCTGAATCGGGTCTATCCTTAAAGTTTCATAGAAAAACTCTGAACCCGTTATGTGCTCAATTACGTTTTCCAAGTTCAAAGTCGATAACTTCAAAGGTAGCAATACGGAAAACTGGCACAAATTTCTTTTTCGAAGCTTCAAATTGTGGACTCTGGAATCATTTGATTTAACTATTTTTGGAGAATATGAGGAGAATTATTGATAGCGCCTGCCGAGGCACTTGTCGTCTTCTTGTAACTGGAATTCCTTTATGATTTTTTTTTTATTATAAAATGAAATCGAACTGTATCAGTTTGTAAATAAAACCAACAGTGGCCATTGTAATCAGAGATGTGCATTTTGTTCACGAATCGAAAAAATTTATTTTCAATAAAGTTTAAAAAATTTGAAGGAACAGGAAAAGATTGGTATATTTATTATCTTTTTGATATTGTTCCCAGTTTTCTGAGTTGACGATTACTCTGCTGTTAGACTATCAACAAACTTAGAAGGATTATATTCCTTTTGGTATAAACAGTATTATTACTGCGTATCTACGGAACATCAATTTAAAAATCCAAGAATGGAAAGTTCTAACAAACTGTATACGACAAGAAAATATCCATTTGTCACCATGAAACGACAGAAATTGTTGGGAATTTCCCTGTTTCAAAACTGTGAGTTTCTGATTTTTACCCGATTAAATGATATTGTCATGGAGTACAAAAGATTCAGAATTGTTTCAAAAATGAATAAAATCAAATCACAATGAGAATGTTATCAAAGTTTTTTTCTTCTTATGAAACTCTGAATAACCGACAACAATAGTCGGAGTATTCCAAAACTGGTTTCTTTCAATTTTGATTCAACTAAAATCTTTTAGATTGAACTCGAAGACTGGGGTAGGCTATCATCCTAATAATCAATTGGACGTTTACTTTTTATTAATATCAAGGATTCGAAACATACAAAACTCGTGTGATAAGGAGAACTAATTTAAAGTGAAATGAGAACGAAAAAGCCACATGAGTGAAATTACTGAGTTTCTTGCGGCATTCGTAAACAAAGGAAGAACAAAATACATCGGAAATGGAAACAGAAAATACGAGATTTCTCCCAACATCTTACGTTCAACATCTTAATTCAACATCTTATGGGATATCAGAAACAGTTATCAATATTGACGAAAATTTCAGAAACTCTGAACTGGAAGCCAACAAAAAACGTTTCAATTAATCCGTGAAACAAATTGATATCGTTCCAAATCATTCCATAAGCAACCAGTAGAAGAATATATCTTAATATTTCAGCCTATTTCTCCGCTAATTCATGCAAAAATACCTTAACTACAAATGCTTCTGTTACATTAAATTCGTGAAGCTGCGAATTCAATTTCCTATTATTAGGATTAGCATGGTTTTCCAAAAAAGATTATCTGAAAGTTACCACCTTCTTTAATCACAAAAAGCTGAGTATGAAAAAAGTAAAACTTCCGGTTTCAGAAATTCCATTTCAAAATCTTGCACGATTGTTTTCAATGATCCGATTTCATTTGTGACATTCGATGTGAAAAACAGTTGAGAAATAAATGTCGAATAGTTTATTGCTCGGTTAGTGAACAAATAAGTGAATAGTGAATAGTTCGTAACATAAATTTTACCACTTCAAAACAAAAATTTTACATTCGAGTTAATTTAACAAACGCTTCATCCGATCCGATTTCCACTTGTTTGCATTTGAAACTGTAAAAGAAAAGACACGTACGCGTAATCTTTCTTTTAAGGGTTTATTGAAGAAATATTAATAATAATAATAGAATAATAGGGGTTACATTATAAGAGGGTGATCAATCCTTGATAAATAGAAGATTAGGATAGGTAATAAGGAGAAAGGTATAAAGGATGAAGGATGACAAAGATAGATATTTCACGGCCTGCTTATATAGAAACTCATTAACATAAACTACGTCGACTAACAATAGAATTACCATATGATTATAATAACAACACGTCGTGATAGGTACCTAATTTGGTTATAAGCTAATTACTACTAAAAGATCAAAAGATATAATCTAATCTATGAACTATTGAACTGAATCTCGAGGAGAATCCTCGACACTCCCGGCCAAAAAGAGGAATGAGAGGCAAAACATGTCAAAGTTATATAACGAAAAACCATTCTTGCTCCATCGGGCCATTTTGTCCAGCACCAGTAGTGTTTTGTTCCTTTTTGACCATCTCACTTCGCAGAAGTGCTCTCCCGACTGACACAGCAGCTATGGAGTAGACGAAAACTGTTGTGATTCGTTGACCAACACATAATGCACACACGATTGAACCATACAGCATACCCATCCATCGATTATCGCAGCTTCTTCGGAGTTGATGTAGTAGACCACCATCCTGTGATTGCTTCCATTGATATTTGTATTGCGGCATTCCGATAGAGCATATCCAAATAGTCGCAGCCAATATAACTGTCCATATCCAATGGAAAATTTTTGTCAGAAGATCCAAAGTTTTCTTTTTCCGAGTTTTCCATTTTGAGAAACGTCCCAATCCGACAAAATAGTTTGAAGTCGTTTCCATATCATTGTATTCACGATGAAATCCGTTCATGTTCCGATGATCCATTTTTGTCGAGATAGTTTCTCTGCTAGAAACTAGTGATCCACATTTGTTGAAGTGTTCTGGTATCACATGTTTTGTCGTTGTTTTCTTTCCGACACTATCAGCAATTTGGTTGATTTCGCAATGTTTTACTGAACGATTCTTTTCTCTAATTTTCAACTCAACTTTCAATTCTCGACTGTCCAACTTGTTTGGTTTTGTTGAATCCATACTGTTGCTAACTAGCTTTTTTCTTCTGTCGTCAGCCATCGTGAGACCATCCGTTACTGTAGCTTTCTTTTCGACTGTTTTCATATCAACCACGGGTACTGTTCTTGTTTTCATAAGGACTGGGTTTTCCAACTCAATTTTGTTTTCTTCCATTTTCAACTTATCTTTCGAGGTTTGCAATGTTGAATCTTTCGATGTTGATGTTTGAGAGACTTGAAACGTCATTGCTTGGATTTGAGTCCGAGTGTCCTCTGATGTTGATAGTGATTTCTGCATTTCTCTCGGAAGAGGGTTGACTGCATTTGTTACCATAGCTGGCTGTCTATTCTGTTGAATTCGATGTCTGAAGCCATTTCCTCGTTGTTGATTTGCAAAGTTTTGTTTATTGCCGTTGCTCTGCTGATATCTATTGCTCTGATGATGACTATGGTTTTGACGATATCCGATTGTATATCCGACTGCCGGACGATATCCGACTGTATGTGAGCCATGTGGTTGGTACTGTTGATGAGGTTGCATTGGACGTTGTTGTTGAATTCGAGTCGGTTGCGAGAATTGATGATTATTCTGATTCCATTTTTGACAGTATTTTCGATTGAACTCAGAAACCGTTCCGATGAAATCACTAGGAGTAAAGCTTTCTTCTTCGCTTTGCATGCGTATTTGAGTATCGAAACACAAGGCAGTGTGGTGGGCTCCATTGCATGTTCGACATTGTGATCGACAAAATTTAGTGGAGTGTCCAAGTTTCAGACATTTGAAGCAAAGTTTTAGTTCAGCAGCTCTTACTTTTCTTTCATGACGAGTTATATATCTTCGGCAATCCTCTGATATATGAGTAATATTTGAAGGAGTACAGAAATGACAGCATTGTTGTACTGGGTTAATGACGTGTTCGTTGTCTAATGGTTCACAAGTTTGGATTTGATAACTTTCAGAAAGTACAGACATTGTAGTAGTTTGGTGTTCGCGAGTCATCTCATGTCCGTGGTTGATAGTCCAAATGTCATCAACCAAATTCTCTTCTCTTGAAATTACACGAAGACGATCGATTAGCTCACTTGCAATAAACGGGCTGCTTCTCGTTATATCGGAATATAACTTTTTGATTATCCACTTTGGCAGCTTACTTGCAATTATGGTGGCAGTCATCATATTGTCCACGTTGCAGTTGTATGCTTGTAGTTGTCGAAAAATTTTGATGGTACTCACATAAAACATGTGAAGATCCCTTGCAGATGTAGAATTATGAATTGATGTAATGTTCTCCAGTTGCTGTAGAAGAGATTGTTGGATACGTAGGGATCCTCCATACGTCTCGTCTAGTAATTTTCGAGCTATTGAATAGTTGACGGCTCTTGAAGGTAGTCCAGAAATTAGAATTTTAGCATCTCCGGTCAATGATTGTTTGAGATAAATAAGTCTTCCAAGTACATCAACTTGCATATAGTTCATGAGAGCATCAAATTGTTCAATAAATTCCAAAAACTGAAGTCGTTCATTCTTTCCGTCGAATGTTGGTAGCATTATATTGGTAGCCATAGCTCCGGCTTTTTGTAGATGAATATGTGGGAATAAGTGTAAGAATAAGAATAAGGATAATAGGGAGGGAAAGGGGAGGGGATTATAGTAGATGAATCACTTCCGAAAGTTCAATATATGATGACTTTCGATTGATATTTGACGCACTATGCACGAGTGGTCTTGATCCAATTTTGACTAACGCCTTGTAGTCTTGATTTATCCAACAACTGCTCAGAAGATTACAGTTTCGAACCTAGGGTCACCATGTAAAAGAAAAGACACGTACGCGTAATCTTTCTTTTAAGGGTTTATTGAAGAAATATTAATAATAATAATAGAATAATAGGGGTTACATTATAAGAGGGTGATCAATCCTTGATAAATAGAAGATTAGGATAGGTAATAAGGAGAAAAGTATAAAGGATGAAGGATGACAAAGATAGATATTTCACGGCCTGCTTATATAGAAACTCATTAACATAAACTACGTCGACTAACAATAGAATTACCATATGATTATAATAACAACACGTCGTGATAGGTACCTAATTTGGTTATAAGCTAATTACTACTAAAAGATCAAAAGATATAATCTAATCTATGAACTATTGAACTGAATCTCGAGGAGAATCCTCGACAGAAACATCAAGAAAAATTATTGTAAGTTAACAAATTTCCAAGAAGAAAGACTGTGCCGCCTGATTAAATTTCAAAAAGCGCGTCGCAAAAAAAGCAAAAAATTTTATTAAGGTTTCCACAAGCTGAACTTCGCTTTTCAACATTTCCAGATGCCTAACTAAAATGCAACGATGAGCTATGGGAGTATAAAACCAGACGGTTTCCGGCGCTTCGCGCCTCAACCGCCTGGCTTCCGCTGGGGAACGCGATTTTGACTATGTGCATAGATAGCACAGAGCTTGAAAAAATCCGTTTTCTTTATCTTCCGATTTTTCAGTTTCTAAATAATTTTGAATATGCATACATATCTGATTCGATTAATTGTGAAACAATATCTTACGCTATGCAATGTCGTTTTTAGGTTCAAATATTGAGTGAAAGTATTATAATGCAATATTCAATAAACTTTTCATACTTGAAAAAACCTGTAACTTTCATTTCAAGATATAACTGTAAACTCATTTACAGAACTGAACGAAAAAAGCACCAATCGCAAGAAATAAAACAATTATGTTTCATCAATTACTTGAAACCGTGAAAAATTCACTGTTGTGATGATAATTCACGGGTGAGTTGATTTTTGGAGTACAGAAAAAAATGAAGTTAACTACCCTCATTCGAATGATTAACGAGATCAGTTCCTAATTCCCGGTTCAAATGGTTTGTGAAAGAGTGAAATGTTTTCTTTCTTGATCCATTTACTATAAGCGTACTACATGTCCAGCATTATAACCAAGAAGATAAAAATACAAGCCATTCATGAAACGAGAAAAATCAGTTCTAAACACTTGTAGTACTGTTTCACATTTGTTACATGTTTCAGAAGATCCAAACACAGCCGCTAGCTATCACTTCGATGAATCTTCTGCGAAAGTTAAATAACAATCGACAATCGAAAATGAGTGTGTTATTAAACCGAAGATATGGAACATGAAACTTTGGCATGCTGTAACTCAATGGAAGTATGGAAAATTTTTAGTTTAAAAACTATCCATACATAAACCAAAATAACTTTCAGGTTCAGAATAAAAAAAACTAAATTTCTTTTTGACATCTCTGATGTTTTCTGATACTATTTCCAAATCTCTCAGCCGATATTATTTCAGTTTGTTTGACAACATTCATAGAAAGCAGCATCTGTTCCAATGAGTTTTTATAACTGGCAAGTTATTCTGTCCTCAATATTAGGGTTTTGTCTGATCACGCATAATGGGTCTCAAATTCACTGTTTGTTGATATTTTCCTTTCTTTTTAACGAGGATTTTTCATTAACAAGGTATACATATACAATGATTTCCCAAGTGCCTTTTTTGAACAGAAATCGGGGGAAACAGAAAACATAGGTTTATGCATAATTTTTAAAGTTTTTGAATCAACTTCATTTTCTGGATGAACTTCGCCGTCGACTGAGTAGAAAACGATTTGTTCACCTAAACATAGATGTTGAAGCTGTGGGAAATTTTAATAAAATGCTATATCTATTTTCTATTGGGGTTTGGGAATATCAAGCGGTTGGAAAAAAATGAATAAAACGGAAATAAAATTGCAATTCCAAAAATAATTTTTAAAACTTTAGAGTTGAGAAAAATTTGTCTGAAATTTTTATGTGCTACTTTCCTTTGAATTCAATCGATACCAAATATTCATGTGCCAAAACTTTGAACCCAAAACGAAGAATTACTCAAACGTCTATTCCTTTTTTCTTGGAGATCAAGATGTCCTATGGTTTTATCGATCAGAAGCTTTGTTTCAAGTAATTTGATACCCACAAGGTGTAACGGAAAAAAAATACAGCTTTTGTTATAAAATTACAGACTTCACATGTAATATTACCAGACGGTTCCCGGCGCTTCGCGCCTCAACCGCCCGGCTTCCGCTGGGGAACGCGATTTCGACTATGTTCATAGATAGCACAGAGCTTATCAGTGATCTTATCAAAAAACGGAAAAGACGGGCATCATCACGTCAGCTTTCTCTATCTATCAGTCAAAATTTTATGAAAATCGGTTCAGTAGGAGCTTAGCTACGGCGCCTGACAGACAGACAAACAGACACACAGAATCTCTGTGGTAATAATAGTAAAGATAATGAAAACAAATCAAAAACAAGCCCTTCGATGTAGCGAAAATGGGATTTATTTCAAATTGAAAAGTTTATTACAAAACAGAAAAAAAATTATATGATTTCATGGAGAAGAAATAATTGATAAATTTTTTGTTGATACTGGTCTGATGTTTGGAACCTGGCATCTGGTTATTAATTTTGAATTTTTCGATTAGCAGGGAAGATCAAAAACATTATCAGTTCGTTTAGAGTAAAATATCAAAATATTGGAACAGAGAAAATTAAGTATCGAACCCGGAGATTTCACAATTTCGAAAAAGAGCATATTATAGTAAGTTTCATCTACCATGCGCTTCAGCGACTATTTTGCAGACTCTACTGAAAACGAATCGTTAGCTATCAATCGCTACATTGCTCATAGTTTTCCGCCTCGCAACAACCTGCCGACTGAAGTTCGCTCAAAATTTCATGTTTTATATTTTTTGTTAAATAGGAAATTTTAAATTTTCCGTCATTCTCGGATAATAAAAAATCTTTACTATTAACAATCATCAAAGGGTGTCTGTTTGTGCGTGTGTATTCAATCCCACAGCCCTTCCTACTGAACCGATTTTCATGAGATAAAGACAGGTCGACGCAGAATTTTTTCGGAATAATGCCCGTCTTTTCCGTTTTTGAATTGGAGCACTGGGAAGCTCTGTGTACTCTATGCACAAAGCCTAAGCCCCGCCCACACACACGCAAGTATAGTGGCCATCGCGAGCCTGGATTGGTGTCGGCTGCGCGCATTAGTGAGGTCGCCGCGCGCCCCCCACTGGCCGGTTTAATTACCCCAGTTTGAGGTAAGGGGGTCGATTACTATGACCGATTTTTATGGTTGATAGCTCATTTTGTTCGTCTCGGTCACGAGAGACAAAAAAGCTTTTCAGAATGAAAATCGGTCTTATAGTTTTTGAGAAAAATACATTTGAATATTGAGTATGGAAGCAGTGTGGTGTAGTGGTGCAGACGATTGTCCGATAAATTGAAGTCCAAAGTTCAATTCCGAGATGTGTCAGATCTTTTTTACTTTTCTTTTAAAACCTTACAAGACTTGAGAAAAGAGGTAATTGTGGACCTTTCGATGATTTTCAAATTTCGCAATAGAACTTTTTGAATTTTTTTGATGAAGAATACTGTATTTTCTGTTCTCAGCTAAAGTTGTCAGCTCGCAAGCAGTTTCGTGAAGAAAATAACAAAATTTGAAAAGATCTGTGAGATCAAAGATTATATGACAGTTTGGAACCAATCTCTCGAACGTGATGACTTTCACATTTCAGGAAACTGGGAGTGTCAGCTCAACTTTAAAAATGTCTAGACTTCTTGAGGAGTTGATTTTTCTTACCCAAACTTATCAGGGATCTTAGGGATCTCTTACCCAAACTTATCAGGGATCTTAATCTTAAATGAGAATGCTTCGCATTTTGCCTGGAGCGGATGTGAAAAAATTTTGAAACACGTTTCTTTACATCTGAATTGCAGGTGCAGTGAAAAATTTTCTGATCTCTATGAAAATTGAAGTAGTCAAAATTTCAGAGAGTCCTGAAGCGTGGAAAACGCCGCTGTGTCGTGGTATGCTTCAATGTCATTTTTAATCAGGAGAAGTCCTTCCAAAAAAATGCAGGCATCATTTAAATGGTTCAGTGCTCTTTCTGATTCATTGCGGAAATAAGCGTTTTTTTAAGCCAGAAATAATTAGAGAATAGGCCGATTCTTATCAAAAAAACATTGTGTTGAGCGGGAAAAGAAACTGAAGAAACCTCTTTTGAAAAAAACCTAAACAGCATGCCGCCAGATACCAAGCAAAACGACTCCTTTGAAACATAGCACATAATCGTAATATTTTTTGCACTGTGTACTTTTACAAAAACCCAGGGAGACACAACAACCCAGACTCCACAGAAAATGGAGTCGCCGGAGGCGACGTAATTTTCTGGTGTTATAAGAAAGTGAGATAAAACGTCAATTTGGCTCTAACTTTACAAAAAGCAGAGTTAGAAATGATAATTTTCCCAACCCGGGCCGACGGGCTCAATCCGGGCCCCCGCCGGGCCGAGCTTTTTCTGGCCGGGCCGGCCCGGCCCGGCCCGGCTCGTGACAACTATGGTGGACACAAGTGTCCGGTAAATACACGTCCAGGGTTCAATCCCATCATAGTGCAGATGTTTTTTACTTTTTTTTTACTCATAAAACACTTGAAAAAAATAGGTTCTTTGGTATATATTTCAATTTTTTTCAAAATTACGGAGAAATTCTATCATTAAAGTGTTGTAGGCTTTCAGAAGTTGTCAGCTCTCGCGTGTTTTGTGATTAGGAAAATAAGTTGCAAAAAAACCTGGAAGATTACAAAACAAAAATGCTAATTTTCAACTGGCCGGCCGAATTGAGAATTGGTTTGAGGATGGTGAGGATTGGTCGGCCGGGTCCCGCAGGGGGCAAATATTTTTCCAGGTAAAAATACTTTTTTTCATCAAAGGGGGCATCTTCTTCCGAAGAAGATTTTTGACTTTTCATTTTGGAAAAGTCAAAATTTTCCTCAATTTTGTCAGAAAAATGTGAGGAGATGACCTGAGAATTTCAAATTTTTTTTTGGATAGTTTTTTTCTGTTTTTTTTTGTGGATCAGGATTTTGATGTTTTCACATTTCGAAATTAGGGTTTTCTATGAGTTATTGCTTCTTTCCAATGAAATTTCACTGAAGCTTTTGGAACACTGCTTTTCGAATAGATTTACGAATATATTTGAACTTTTATACGGACAAAGCTTCCCTGAAAACAGTTTTGGAGTGGTAAGGCATGGCAAGGCAGCTCTAAAAATGTTTTCGAAACGTCTTAACCAGTAGAATACAATAAATGAGGTGGCTTTGAACCTAAGCAGACTGATATCAAATGAAATGGATCGATCCCAGCCTGTCACATAATTAGATTTTTTTTAAACCGTGTACTTCATTAAAAATCCAGGGAGACGAACGAGCACCGACTCCACAGAAAATGGAGTCGCCGGAGGCGACGCAATTTTCTGGTACAGATTAACTCTGAATACTGTTTCAACAATCGTTTAGAGCTGTTTCTTAACGTTACTGAGGCAAAAAAGCTGCATTGAGTCTGGTAATTTTGATCACAGATATTACTTTTCATAATGAATTTCATGTTTCTTAATGGTTTTGAATGGGCGATTCTGTTATTTTGTGACGAAATGTTGGAAGTTCAGAGTTAATTTGATCTTGAAAAACATGAAGCCGGATAAAAAATGAAGATTCAATTCCAAAACAGTTGCCAATCGTCTAATTGGACACTCTAACATTTGGGTTATTTTAATTGATTCATGGAACAGAAAAACGATTCCAAATGTGATAATTCTCAGATGAAGGAACAGCTGGCCCACGCGGTCTTGATTCCAGAACTATCAGTTATTTTGAAAATATGAAAAAGTGATACGGAGCAATGGCAATAAATTGTTGAGTTGAATATGCATTGTACTGCCACCCATTCAAAGCAAATGAGTGTTGAATATAATTGAAAGTAAAGCAAATAAGATAGTTTTAAGGAAACCTTAACTTCGTGTTCACATCTATACATAGAGAATACAACTATTCCAGTTTCAACAGCTTGATAATTTGTAAGCAAAAATTTTCCGCTTGTTTCGCAAACGCCTGTTGTACAAACATTAATCTTCCAGTTTTTCACATAAATTGAGTTTTCAACTTGAAATAAATTTGTATGAAGTTCTTTGGGTGCTACCCCTTATCAAAAGTTTCCGGATGGGAAAGTTTCCGGATGATACAACTGTGCTGCAGTGTCTGGAAAGATGTGATAGATGTTTCAATGCACATATTGGAAAGTCCTTACCCGGACGGCCAAAACATTGTTTTGAAACATTAATTTATGCCTATTTTCAAGTTTTTTGAGAACATCTTCACCGGATTGTGTACGGAAAGAAGTTCACAAGCTTCCACCGATCGTAGAATTTGCCTTCTTAAAAAAAGCAGTGTTATCACTTTACTGATCCACTACTTCTTGATATTTTTAAGGGTTCAGAAAAGCCTGATCTTTGAGAGCAAACCGGATCTAAATGAAATTGATGTGATATTCCTTTATCAAACCCGTGTTTATCAGCAAAACGATATTATCAGCCTCCTCAGATTTCATAGCATTTAGGCAGTAAAAAACGGCTTTATTTTTAGAAGAAACGGATCAGGAGCACTTTGATTGTGAGTTCTACTATTGTATTGCAGAAGTGAAACAGAAAAATTATCAGTCGGATCAAAAATTGAAATTAGAAGCTGGGTTTACTCATCCTTCAGGAAAATGGAAAAAAGTGGTGTTGAATTTTACTTTTCCTTTTTATATTTTTGGATTTTTCAATCATTTTTTTAACCGAATTTATGTTCGAATCATAAAAAATTGTCAGTTTCAATATGTAGAGTATGTTTTTTTGTTGAGATTTGCATGCTGAACTTTTTTGAGTTTTGTGTGAGTTTCATGAAAACATAATAGTAAAAGTTCAATAAAATTAGTTCAATCATAAATTAAAAATTCCAGTAATTGACCGTGATTTCTGGAAGTTACTCTGGTCGTAACCAAGATTGTTGATAACCTTTGAAGTTTTTTTCAGTGCCTTAGTTTGTCTTATGCCCATTGAAAAGAAAAGAAAACTTATAAAGTCAAATTATTTAGAGGAAACAGAAGTCGTTAGAATTAATTGCTGGCATACCGTGAAGAGATAATTTTTTGAAAATTCGAAGGAGAATTATTGCCATAACTTCTCACTTCCTTGTAGAAACATTTCATGAAACAATGTAAAAAAATTGACTGTTTCATAAATATTGAAAGCTCTGAATTTAACAGAATTCATTATTCTGCTAAGGTTGCCAGGTGAAGCTTCAGTCGTTTTTCAAATAAAAAACGTTTTCTGTTCAAAAGACGAAGAGAAAAAAATAGGCCAGCAAAGGAAGTGATTTCCTAATTTATAAAAAAAAGATCATTTTTTTCATGTCGATACAAAAATTCTTTTTTATTCGGATCGTGATGAAATTACTAAGTTCCTCGAAGAAATCCACTGTTTCAAGATAATTATAAACCGAAATTTTTTCTTGTTTAAAGCCGAATCTGAAATACTATTTAGTTCGATGAATCGAAAATTATTTAATTCTGACGTTTTTATCTGCATATTGTGATAACTTCCGAACACCCCGGGATGGGATAAAGAATGGTCGTGCTCGAGATTTCATTGGTAATACTTCTTCTTTTTTCCAATTTCAAAATGCTGTGTTTTCAGAAAACTAAATTGAGCAATTAGATCTAATGGAACTGCGAAGAGTATAAGTGAGCCAGACATTTCTGCGTGTCTGGCCGCTCTCTCCAAAGTGAGAATATTTCAAGGAGGTGGGCGGGGTTGATATTAAAGCGAGCATGAAAACGCTTTTGTTGACTACGTGTGTGTAAAGAAGGAGACAGAATTTGGACAGTATCACACTAAACGTTTATTGCTAATGCTGCTCACTCTCTTCTGAAAGCAAAGAGGTGAAACAGTTAATAAACAATTGTTACATAACATTTAGAAACTTGTTTACTTTTCCTAAATTCTTGATCTTTTCGAAACGGCAATTGAACTTAAAAATCCTTCAACAGAAAAACAATTTTGATGGTGCGCTTACCATTCCATTAAATCGATCTGAAAAAAGCCTTTTTCAAGCTGTGCATCAAATTTGTTTCTGTTTTTTTACTGTTTTCAAAGTTACAGATTCCTCTTCATTTTCTTTTGAAATTGTTTGTACCTCATCCGACCCATTCATTCGCCATTCGAAACAAGTTTGGCGGACAATTGTATGATAAAATGAAGATGTTGAAACATTCAAAAAATAGAGCAGAAAAAAGCAAAACGTTTTCAAACTAGATGACCTCCGAAAAGGACCAGGATTCTGGTTTAGAACCAGAAAGAACAAAACGAGCAATTTTATGAACCGCCAACTATCAACTTATGTGTGAAGAATGGTTGCTCCAGGATAACTTCATTAACAATGAACTTCAAAAATCACCGAACTCCCAAAGAAGGTCCACTTTTCCAAGACGTTCCTAACGGAAATTTTTTTCGATGCTAAGTTTGCATTGGATCACAATTATTGTTTCGCACTCACGACTTATTGCGCTAAGGTGAGGGCTCTCGGTTTCACATTATCGTTATCACAGAAAAATCAACACAATCTTATTAGGTATACTTCATGTTTTTCTGTTGGTTACTGTTAATTTCGAGTTACCCTAAGAAATAGTGATTTACAAAAAAAAAACAGGTTATTCTATTCGTTGGTTGAAATAGGAGCTTGATACTGAGCAAGGTGCTATTCATAAAGCTGCAATATTGAATAAATTGCATTGAATTAATGAGTTTTTGCTATACTAAGGTATTGAAACCGGTGGTCGTTTTTTACATTGTGCATCTTTCTTAGAAACCGTTCCAGATCAGTCAAAGTGAAATATTTTTAGAAGGAACCATCAATTTGAACTTGAAAGTTGATTTTCAACAAATTTCATTATTTTTTTTTCTTTTCGTAATAGGTGAAACGATAAATAAGATTCATAGATTGGAGTTAGAAATATTGTCAAAATCGTATAAATCTACTGAGAAAAGTTATGTTTCAGTATGTTTTCTTGAATTGATTGACAAGAAGGAGGACATTCTTTGAACGTTTATAAGTTCCATTGACAAGGTTTTAAATCTGATTACATTCATTAGTACTTGACTGTGAACTGGTTGTAATATCATGTAATCGCTATACAGCTCCCCGTAGCTGCAGAAAATTGATTGGATGAAGTATTCATGGATAAAGATTTACTTGTCACTGATAACCTGAAAACTAATGACTGACTTGAAACTGACAAATCGGAAATCAAAACCCTCTTTTTCTAAAACAAGAGTGGTGGTTACCCTAGATGAAATAGATCATAATGAAAAAGACACTTGAAATGATATAAAAATTGGGAAACAAAAAACAGAATGGTCAAACATGAATTTCACGATTTCAAAACAGGCATATTCAGGAAAAGTCGAACAAAAATCTGCTATCTCAGCTAATTCTTTTATTCAGCGTTTCACTTCCCAAATTCTCTGCAGAAACCCCCCGTTTTATGTTTACTGAGTTTCCAGAATTTTTCTGATGACCTAATAAAAGAAGCCGTGTTTTGGCTTTACAGACCAGTAAACTGAATTTCAGCCACAGTCGTTTCGCAAAGTCGATGAAAAATTGAAAGACACAGATTTGTGTTTCGAGAAGTCGTTTAACCAAAACTAGTGGTGGTATCGGAAAATTGCAATTTCACCAATTGCATGTGACCGGAACTTTTTTTTTAATCAGTTCGTTGATTAACTGTTACCGCATATGAATTTAAGGAATCTTTTTGTAAAAATTTAAAGATTTATTTCGTGTTTTATCTCTAACGTCTTCTGAAATGATCAGCAACCAGGCTTGGTCGGAAAAAACGTTTTCGGAAAATCGGAAAATGAAATAATTTTCAGAAAAATAATTTCGGAAAATCGGATATCCGAATTTTTTTCTCGTAAAAAAAATCGGAAAATTCGGAAAATTGGAAAATCATGGAAATACTTCAAAACTCGCTCTTCAGCTGAATATCTCCTTTAAAATCGGACAAATTGAGGATTTCCTTTCAAAAAAATTGACTGAAAGAGGTTTTCTGAACCAAAAAATAGCTAAGTTAATAAAATAACGTTTGATGAAAGCAGTAGGTAAACTGAAAATTGCCAATTTTCTCATCCCATTTTCCGAAAAATAAAATCGGAAAATTCTCCGAAGGAAAATTTTTCCGATTTATTCTTCCGGAAAATTTTCCACCGGAAAAATTTGGCTCTGTTCAAGATATCAGGGTTATAGGAAAAAAAAAGGGTTATAGGAAATCGCAGGGTTATAGAATTCTATATCCCTGCGATTTCCTATAACCCTTTTTTTTCCTATAACCCTGATATCTTGAACAGAGCCAAAAATTTGAGCTGATTTTTATTATTTTCGAGAGAAAAATTGCTTTGAGCCTAGGAAATTTGTTCCCTGATACTAATTTGTTTGATGAATTTCATGTTTCCCAATGTTTTTGAATGGGCGATTCTGTTATTTGGTGACGAATTGTTGAAAGTACAGAATTAATTTGATCTTGAAAAACATGAAAACGGATAAAAAGTGAAGGTTCCATTCCAAAATCGTCGTCAATCGTCTAATTGAACACTCTAAAGTTAGAGTTATTTTAACTGCTTCATGGAACAGAAAAACGATTTCAGATTTGATAATTCTCAGTTACAGGAACAGCTGGGCCTCGCGGTCTTGATTCCAGAATTACTATCAGTTGTTTTGAAAAAATGAAAATGTGATACAGAGCAAAGGGAATAAATTGAAGTGTTGACCGTGGTACTGCTACTCCTTCAAAGCAAGCTGGAAACGAAGTTTGCGAAACAGACTAAATTGGAAGCTGAATCAATGAAGATAGTCTTAGAAAATCTCGAATTCGTATTCACATCCATCCATTGAGAACAAAGCTATTCCGGTTTCAACAGCTTGATAATTCGTAACCCTTATCAGAACTTCCCGAATTAGAACTGACAAAACTTTGCTGCAGTGTCTGGAAAGATGTGGTAGATGTTTAAGTGCACTAAATTGACACGTTCTTATCCGGACGGTGAAACCATAATTTTTTTATATGAAATTTTTCCGAGAACATCTTCACCAGATTGTTTGTCGAAAGAAGATATGGTTGAAATCTTCTGCCGATCGTAGAATGTCTCTTTCAAAATCAGTGTTATCACTTTACTGATTAACTACTTTCTGATATTTTTAAAGGTTCAGAACATTTTGATCAATACATTCTTCACGGAGAAAAAACTTCTAATAAACTTCTAATAAGCTCTTTGTAGTTTTAAAGGTGTAAATAAAACAGATAAAAAGTCTGGGAAATTTCAATGATCTACATATATTTTCAAAATTCCGGCTATGTAAACGGACACTGGGAATCCCATAGCTTTCCAACTTTTTAATCCGATTTCCATTGTAATATGATTTTTAAAAACTGTCATAGAGAGCAGTGGATGACACAAATAAAATAAAGGATTTCCAATATTTTTCCGTTCAGATTTTTCGGTAAATTCGTCGACAATTTGTCGAAACACGCGTTACCGGTAAAAAACATTTTTCGGTAAAGCACATTGATCTCAATGCATTTTTGAAGTTTTCGGACAAAACCGTGGAAATCAACTGTTCTGCGCATTTTTAGCTAGTCTCCGCAAACGCTCCCATCAATTTGACACATTTATTTATTTTGGATAGGGGCGCTCGGGACGCTTCTTTGCTGTTAGTGTAGCTCTGAATGACCAGAAAAAGGAAACAAGACAGAAAAATACGAAAAAGTACAAAAAGGGTCAAAAAAAAGGAGAATCTGAGATGGGGAGAAAAGAAAAAGACCACAAATTGAATGGTTGCGAAGAGGGAAACAATATGTTCTGATACGGGAAAAGGCGGTTGGGAAGGGAGAAAAAAGGAAAGAACGAGCAAAGAAATGAATTGTCATGTCGTACAAAATCCATCGGCAGAACCAAGGAGATGCTGGCCAAATCGGAGACATCGGAGACGTGGGAACTGCCTGCCTGGACCTGGAAAAAAACATGCTTGATTTTAAACAAGGCTGTCCAAAACTGGCGACCAGCCGGCCGCGGCCGGCCCCCTCTCACAAATTTTTAAAATACTGAGTTGAGCATGAAATTCACAGAGTTATTCAAAGGAGAAGAAATTTTGTTCGGTAATTTTGATATCTATGTCACAAACTGTATCAAAATTGCATTTTTTGGTCAAAAAATCTGGTTTCTTCAATTAGGACACCATATAAAAACATTTTATTTTCGAAATTTTTTCACCCCAAAACAATCGAAAAAGTCGCGGCCGGCATTTTGTGAAGGAAAGTTTCGAAAAGCCGGCCGGCCGTGCGACAGCCTTAATTTTAAATAATCATAGGCCATTTTGAAAAACATATTTCGAGAAGTGTTTTGGAACTAACTTTTCAGTCCTAAAAGGTGTCGCAGCTTTAAACGAGAATGCGACTCGGATTTTTTAATTCCGAATTATGGTAGATTTTTTTAGAACAGAATCAGATTTTTATTTTCTGAAATCACGAAACCACGTAGCAGACGTGAGCGTAATAAAAAATTTTGGCTCCGGAAGACGGTAGACGGAAGGCGGAATAAATTTCAAAATCCCGGAAGACGGGAGTAAGGATACGGAAGGAACGAAAATTGCCCTAAATTGCTCCAATTAGAAAAAAAAAACAGGAATGAAACTGAAATTTTTTGCACAAAAACGTAGTTTGACAATAAACCAAATATGGTGAAAAGCGATAAAACGGAAGACAGAAGCCAGAAGGCAGATTTTTTTTGAAAACCCGGAAGACAGAAGACGGAATTTCGCTCATGTCTGCCTTGTATTATTGGTTTCAAATGAATTGTCACCTCGTGACGTCACACTGCCCAGGACCCAAGTTGGAAAACTTTCCTGGTAGTTTTATTTTGATTTTTCTCAGGCCGGTTTTCGCACAAAAATAATTTTTTTTTGCTCAAAAATTTTATTTTGGGTAGAATAATTGAATGTGCGGGCGAAAACTGCCTGAAAAAAATCTTGATAAAAAAATAAACAACTACCATGAAAGTTTTCCAACTTGGGTCCCCATGAGAGTGACGTCACGAGGTGTCAGTTCATTTGAAACCAATAATAGTTCTCCACTTTCTTCCTTTATTTTTTTGCCGCTTTTTGGTGGTTCCGCCTTCCGAATCCCGCCTTCCGCTTTCTTCAAGTAAAACTCCGAAAGTCCGCGTATTTTCCATTAATTTTCACGCGTCTTTTTCGCCAAAAACACATGGTTTTCCAACAAAGAACCGGCGGATCAGCGACTTTTTTCGTCGTAGTTTATAGCTAGCAAAAGCTTCAGCGTAAAATCTAAAGCATTGAATTTACACCTTCCGCCTTCCGCTTTTTCAAAACCCAGTTTCCGCTCAACTCTGGTCAGGGAAATAGAAAAAACTACAAACCTTTATCAATTCACTTGCTATCTTTCTTTCCAATTCGATCTCGAGACAACTGGGAGGGAAGTTCCACGTGATCATTGTGTAAACCTAAAAAATAATTGATTAATAACAGAACGTTCTAGAATGATCTCACCTTTGGTATCATCAATGTGTTCGTTCTATCAGAGCAATCGCTACGAATTCATCAACTTCTTTCTTCTTTCTTCTTTCTTCTTCTTTCTTCCTAATATACCCACTAAGTCTAATGGAACCCAAAGAGTGGAACCCAAATAACGAAACCCTTAGAACAAAGTTCTACCTATTAACAAAGCCAAGTTAGCGGATGGGGAAACGGATACAGTACGTCTCCGCACATGTATGCTCCCCCCTAATCGTCTTCTTTCTTCTTTCTTCTTCTTCTTGATCTCGCCTCCAAGCCCGAGGAAACCGAAAGAAGGAGTTCGGAGATTTCCATAAGTCCTCATGACCCCTAGTGGCTCGCAGACTATATGGAAATCAACGGATTCCTTAAAACAAAGTTAGAGGATGGGGGAACGAATACAGTACGTCGCCGCACGTGTATGCTCCCCCCTACTGATCTTCTTTCTTCTTTCTTTTTCTTGATATCTCACCCAAAGTCTGATAAAACCCAGAGAGTAAATTCCCATGGAGCAAGTCTACCCTCCACCAGAGTTATGTTATCGCCATGTCCAGTGAAACCCAAAGAGTGGAATTAACAGGTCTACATACCAGAAAAAGCCAAAGTTAGAGGATGGGGGAACGAATAGAGTACGTCGCCGCACGTGTATGCTCCCCACCCCTAATCGCCTTCTTTCTTCTTTCTTCTTCTTGACATTGTAACCAAAGTTTGATAAAACCCAAAGTTTGAATTCCCATAGAGCAAGTCTTCATTCCCTACCAGAGTTAGGTTATCGCCACGTCATTACAGCCAAACCCAGTGAAACCCAACGAATCCCGTAGAACAAAGTCAACCCGGTACTAGAGCCAAATTATCGCCATGTCTAGTGAAACTCAAAAAGTGAAACAGTTTTACATACCAGGTTTACATACCAAAAAAGCAAAAGTCAGAGAATGGAGGAACGAATACAGTACGTCGCCGCACGTGTATGTTCCCCCCTACCACCTTCTTTCTTCTTTCTTCTCCTTCTTGATCTCGCCGCAAAGCCCGATGAAACCGAAAAAAGGAATTCGGAGATTTCCAAATAGTCCTCATGACCCCTAGTGGCTCGCAGACTATATGGAAATCAACGAATTCCTAACAGAGCCAAAGTCAGAGGATGAGGGAACGAATACAGTACGTCGCCGCACGTGTATGCTCCCCCCTACACGTCTTCGTTCTTCTTCTTCTTCTCGATCCCGCCGCCAAGCCCGATGAAACCGAAAGACAGGAATTCGGAGATTTCCATAAGTCCTATTGACCCCTAGTGGCTCGCAGACTATATGGAAATCAACGAATTCCTAACAGAGCAAAGTTAGATGATGGGGGAACGGATACAGTACGTCGCCGCACATGTATGCTCCCCCCTAATCGTCTTCTTTCTTCTCCTTCTCGATCTCGCCGCCAAGCCCGATGAAACCGAAAGACAGGAATTCGGAGATTTCCATAAGTCCTCATGACCCCTGGTGGCTCGCAGACTATATGGAAATCAACAAATTCCTAAAAGAGCAAAGTTAGAGAATGGGGGAACGGATACAGTACGTCGCCGCACGTGTATGCTCCCCCCTACACGTCTTCTTTCTTCTTCTTGATACACCCACGCACACACCCAAAGTCACCCGAAGTACACCCGAAGTCTAATGAAATTCAAAGAGAGGAGTCAGTGGATTTACATGATACCCTCATGATGCCTATGGAAACGTAAGGAGCTCGTAGATGTGGCCTACCAACTAACACCGCCAAATTTAATGAAACCCTAAGGGTGGACTATTAGACAAGGGGAAAAGGACGGATATTTTCGATTTAAAACTCGCTAATACCTTGCTATCACATTCCTATCACATCGCTATCATCATCGCTATCCTCCTTCTCCTCAATCCCATCAAAGAGGGCCATCGATCCTAATCGTTTCCAGGCAGTTCCACGGAAGAAACCTGCAAGGTAAGTCAATAAGTAAATTTATGGCTGATTAAGTATAAAATTACCTCTGGTGGTTCCTTGTCCGAAATGGTTTTGAGCCTTCTATTGCTCCGTCTTCTCTCGAAGCCAAGTCTCTGAAAGACAGCTAATTTCATACAAAAAAAGGGAGAAGAGAGACAGAAAAGAGCGAAAATTCAAAGAAAAACAGCAAAAATCGATTGAAAAACGGCACGAGGAAGGAAGGTCACCCCGCGTTCAAAATAACAAAAACTGAAAGAAATGATGACAAATCAATGAAACAAATCGAAGAAATTGCGAAGATCAAATTTATGAAAACGAACAACAATCTCAACTCGAAAACAGAGCGTAGATCGAAAAAAAATTTTTTTTCAGAAAACATTTTTTTTTGATCTACTGTCTAGACCCACTTTTTTTTCAGATTTTCGAAAAAAATTTTTAAATGTAAAAAACTGAGAAAGATTTGAGATTTACATTAAAAAAAATAATGTTTTGACCTCTTGTGTTTTTTAAAGTAGATCAAAAAATTGGAGATTAAATTTCCCGTAGGCCTAAAAAAGGAGGAAGAAAAATCAATCGCAAATGCGTTTGAATGGGCAAACGGTGTGAATTGACGATATTCCCGCGCACACAACACCATTGAGAGAGGGCACGTCCGAGCGGAGTGTCGTATCGCGCGTTGTTTAGCGTATGCGCACGCATTGTGTAATTAAAAAAAGATGTCTAATAAACGGAAAAAAAAGTTTAAAAAATCCCGCGCTGTCGGATTCTAGGCCGCGGCCACCGTTCTGAATCTTGCGAGTTTGGGTGGAATTTGTGCACTTTAAAGCGTTTTTTGAGTAATTTTCTGATAAAAAAAAAGATAAAAAAGTCTCCAAGAGGGATCGTTCCATTTGGTTTCTTTTCTCGTGATGTCGGACGTTTTCAGTGTGGCTTTTTTTGACGCTTTGTGGTCCGGATGAGAGGGCTCAAATTTCATCTGATCGGACTAACATAAGTTTTATTTTTGAATGACGATTATTCTGTTTCATTTTTTTCGATATAATAAGCAAATCAAGCAAAGCTTTGATAACATCAATAAGATGAACAACCGAATTCTTGTATTTTTCCTTACTTTTAAGTTTTACGGTAATCTATTCCGAGAACTATCATGAATGAAAATAAGAGATATGTCGCCGATATCTTATTATTCTAATATAGCTTTTCCGTCTGTTTGTCCGTATGTCTGTGAGTCGCCGACCCTCGAGCCTTTCCTAGAAGTCCGATTTTCATGAGAAAAAGACAGATCGATTCAGAATTTTACCGCGATGATGCCCGTCTACTTTCTGTTTCGATCGGAGCTTTGTGAAGCTCTGTGCACTCTAAGCAGAAAGCCTAAGCCCCGCCCACCTGCACGCAAAGTATAGTGGCCATCGCGAGCCTGGATTGCTGTCGGCTGCGCGCATTAGTTAGGTTGCCGCGCCTTCACCGCTCCCCCGGTTCAATTACCCCAGTTTGAGGTAAGCGGGCCGATTTCCCTGACCGATTTTCATGTTTGATAGCTCATTCTGTTCGTCTTAGTCTCGAGAGACAAATAAGCTTTTCAAAATGAAAATCGGTCGTATAGTTTTCGAGAAAAACGCATTTAAAATTTGAGTTTTTGAACAATATGGTGTAGTGGTGGAGATGAGTGTTTGGTAAATATTAATCCAAGGTTCGATTCCGTAGCGTGGCAGATCGTTTTTACTTTTTTTTGTGAGTTGAAAAACTTTTTCTTAAGATGATAGAATGGAAATCAGGTGTTTTGTGGAAAACTCGGTTTTTTTTTCGAAATTTCTTATCAGAGTGGCAAAAATGGATAGAAACGTGTTTTGTGTTACAAATTTGACCAAAACCTCAAGACAAAATTAAGGAAAACCTGTGATTCAAAAAAAAAAGAATTATGTTCGAAATCGCAAAAAAAAAAATATTTTTTCTAGAGAATTGACGAAAAAATCGATTCTCTCTAGCAGGCTTTGTCGGAAAAACAATTTCGAAAAAATCGGAAAATCTTGGAAACACTTCAAAGCTTTTTCGCTGGATTTTTGACTTGAAAGTAAACAATTTGAGGATTTTCTATTATAAATGTGACTGAATGCGGGTTTTTGAATCATAAAATCGCTGAATTTGTAAAAAAAAAATCGTTTGATGAAAGCAGTAGGTAAAATGACTATCATCCATTCTCTTTCCCGATTTACCGAGTAATAAGTTCGGAAGATAATTCTCCGACAGAAAAATTTTGCGGTTGTTTCTTTTCGGAAAATTTTCTGTCGGAAAAGTCTTCCGAAAAAAAGTCGGAAAATCGCAAAATTCGGAATTTGTATTGTTTTTTGAACATTTTCTGTGTTGAAATGTGGACAGAAATTCAAACAAAACTTTTTAGGTTCGAAAAGAGTATTCTGAAAATCATGAATAATTGAAAATTTTAGGAGTCATAAAAGTTTTGGATTTTTATGGTTTAACAGATCCCAAAATGAATAAGGTGCTCTTTGTCATATAAAGTAGTCAAACCGATGTTAGTCCCCTCCCATTATTAGACTTTTCCTCAGGCTTAGGCCTCTGAAAGCCTACTACTAGCCGCCCGGAGGGCGGCGTGAGCGAACGTGATTGAAGAATGACTGATATTAGATGGAAAAAGTCGAGAACTCGGGAGAGGGGAGGCTTTATTTGTCCCAGGTGCACGCTTACGCTCGCTCACGCCGCCCTATTAGCCAAATCGAAAAACAGTGCTGTTTTTTCACTTTCTGATTACGCAGATAAAAATAAGTTTAGTGTGGACAAATAAGTTCGGAAAGCTCATTCAACGATTTTGTGTTCTGAGCAACACCCTATAAAAACACCATAGTTTATATAATCCAACGTGACTTATCAACCCCACGTGAAACCAGGAGGTTGGAGCCGCGAATGCGGCGTAAACCTTCTGGTTCATAGACTAAAAGCAAATCAAAAGAAGTTGAGAAAAAATATTGATGAAGCAGAGATTTTTAGAAAAATTACTACTTCGAACTGTAGAAAACAGCTTTTTTGAAAAGTTTATTCTTAGATTTTTGATTTTTATGAGTTAACAATGAGACGATTATGAAGATATTCATTTGGTCTTCTGGAATATTCTTATTTCGTTATGGAAGATTTCAGCTTATTCCGAGGACACCACTGATATTAAAGAAAAGTTTGGCAAACATAATCTGAAGCTCATTCAGCACTTTGTGAATTTTCGAAATTCCATTTTAATTTTTTTTTGTGTTTTCCCCTCTATCTTCCAAAAACAAGGAGCTTTTCAGAGTTGTTTTACCTCTCTGGTTTCGTTCCAAGATGATTCAGAAATGTTGGAAGTAATGGGATACTAGACAAATCCGAAAATCAGAAATTTGCTCGATTGAACTGTTTTACTGGGTCTATGAAACAAAAAATCAAAACAACAGAGCTTTTGGACTGAAACAAAACGAAACATAATCGATAGTTCTGACCAAACATGCTTGAAATATTGGCGCGGACGGAAATTTGGTATACTTTTTCTAATATGAACACTGATTCTCGCTCGCGGAGTTTTTCTCAACTTTGTTTTTTTTTCGTATCGTAAAGCTTTGGAATTGGTGGAAGTAATAGTCATCCCCAATAATCAACATTCTCTGAGTTCACTGTTGCCCTTGGTTCATGAGACAGAGATGACATCTCAAATACGATGCGTACTGCACATAAATTCTTGAAGTCTTCTACATGCACAGACTACAAAAATTTGAAAATAGCTGAAAAGAATATTGTTGAAGCTAATATTTGGAAAAAAATATATTAGTACAACCAGTTGTAGAGAACGACTTCGCTTCAGAGACACCAAGTTGGTAAGTTTCAATCAATGAAAATGAAATAAAATTCATGAACCAGCATTTTTTAAAGAGCATCTCGTGGGGATCTCCACAAATCATTTAAAAATTTCCTTTTCCTGAAAGTTGAAATTGAATTTTGTTAAAAAAACATGGTCCAACTTTCTTGCAATTGCAGGAAAACACAATCTCTGCCTAGTTGCTTCTATATACTCCCCCAATTCCATATAAAAAGAAACTGATTTTTGCAAACACCGCGGAACTAATGCACACTGAAAGTAAACTGGGAAGTAAACGGGATGAAGCAGCCATTTGATACAAACAATAGACACCAGAGCTGGGCGGAATTCCGACTTCCGACTACCGATTTCCGCCTGTTTTTTCATTTCCGACTTCCTCCTAAGAAATTTCACTTCCAAATTCCGACTTCTGTTTGGGACCGAAATTCGGGCGGAAGTCGGAAGTGTGGAGTAGGCTAAAAATTGGAAAAAAAATTGCGGGATTTCGGTGATAGACCAATTTTCGCTTTCAGATTCCGACTTACTACTTCCAACTTCCACCTTCCGCCGATTTTTTTCACTTCCGACTTCCGTTCGGAAAAATTCACTTCCGTCTTCCGACTTCCGACTTCCGTCAGAGGAATTTCACTTCCGACTTCCGTTTCAAAAATTTTCACTTCCGCCCAGCTCTGATAGACACTGTCAACTGGTCGTGAATTTCACTCCTACACAAAGTGCAGGCTATTCCATACATAGCTTCTGCTTGAGATGCAATGATTTTTTCAAGATGAACTCGGTTTCACATTGCTCTCATAAACGGGAAAATGTTTTGGCTTAAATTATTATCTCTTCCCCTCAGTTTTAGGAAACTGACTCTCAGTTTTTCAAAGGTTTTCACTCTTTTTCGTTCATTGGTAGAGTTGAGATTCGATTTTTTTTTTCAGAATTTCTGAAGATATTTTATCCGTAGTTGTTCTAAAGCGGTTATTAAAAGTACTTTGGACTGAGAACGTTTTGATGAAATATAAACTTTTTTCAAAATTTTAATTGTTCAAACTAACATACTTTGATTGTATATCGAGAAGAAATATTGGTGAAGCAGTGTCTGTGAAACTAAGTACATAGCTAATGAAAAAAAAATCAAAGTGTAGATCAAGATTAAATGATATGGTTGGCTGTTTCAGTTGGATGTATGAAGCAAGAAAATTCATTTATACATAGTTATAGTTCCGCATTTTTTCCCAGATTTTCTCACTTTGACTGAAATCAAAAAGAGAATACTGCTGGAAAAATATTGCAGTTTCAACAAGAAAAAGTTAGCGCTGATAAAAATGAGGCGAAGTATATTTCCCCCATAAACTATGGTTTATAGATTTTACGGTGTCTTCACGTTTTTTTTTTGTTTTGGGAGTCTTCGAAAACGTTCAATTACTGATCAGGTTTACTGTGTGACCTGTTTCGCTTGGTGTATGAAACAGGATAACAATTCTGATGTTAATTCAGCTAGTCCACGAATTCAAATATGATGCTTTCAGTTCCCTGTCCAGAAATTTGGAAAAAGGTTGGGAAAAACTAATCCCACGCCACAAATATGTTTTCAAAAAAATGAAGTTTTACCAATTTACAATTTGAGAACTTTACGTTTCACGGATTCCATGTAACATGAAGTTGGCGTTCAGCTCTGATAAGACATTATTTGATGTAATGGTTCATAACGGAGAATATGATCATGAATTATGACCGTTTCTTTAGCATAACACGAAAAAAGGTTTCATTCTGTTATAATTCTTTGTGACAAAGCTAGAAAAAACTTAATCATGTTTAGCGGAGAGCAATAATTTCAGAGAAAGCTCTGACGTAATGAATGAAACAGAAGACATGCTTCTAGAAAAGTGCAATCGATTCAATGTTTCACAATCATTAGAAGTTTTCGGCAATTATAGAAAGGTTCGATTCTCCATTGAAATTGTTTACATTGCTATGCTGAACTCGTAGTTTTCGCAATGCTATTGTTAGCGGAGTTTTGTTTTCAACTGCTGCAATAAATAAAGACAACGGAACAGCAAAAATTCGGAAAGGATATACTTTAGTGTTTTGGTGAAATAAAAATACATTTCAAGTTGAAAGGCTAAGAAACAAAACAAATCTATGTCTACAACTTTTACTGTTTCATTCAAAATTTTTGTGACCAACTAACGTTACTCTCCAATGGTCTGATGAAATCACTTCTCTATACTAAAGGGCGAATTCTGTGTGTGTGTGTGTGTGTCCGTGCCATGCTTCGGCTAGAATATCTCCTTTGCCCTATAACCGATCTGTACCAAACTTGTGACCATAAGTCCCCGAGCGCTTCATTTACAGAAAATTCGGAGCTCGGATTACTGTAGGGACTGTAGCTACAGTAACCCAAGTTTTCAAAACCCTGGTCAGACTGAACTGAATGACTCTAATTTTTAGTGGGCGCATGCATGGGAGCCACTAATTCGAAGCGGTTCAAAGTGTCCCACTCTAAATCCTAAAAAATAATCGGCATTTTCAATCCTTTCCTTTCATAAACAACTTTTATTATCGATTCCAAGTATAATAGATTTTCCGATAACGCTGTGTTAAGTATACATACATATCCCATTTTCACTAGGGTTTTATAATTGAACTAGTTTGGATCAGACGCTTCCCGAATTCCAGTGGGCGTGTTTATGTATGACAGGTTGACGGAAAAATGTTGCTTTGCAAGTCTATAACTGGAGAACAGCTCCGAAAATTAGACAAAAGGTCTTAACTCCCAACTGTCTTTTTTTTGAAAACTTTTGATGGTATTAAACTTGGTAGACAGATGATCATGAAAACAGGGATTAAAAAGAAAAAGGAACAAATACATTAGTTTAGTATTGGTATTAGTATTAGTTTCATTAGTATTAGTTTCACGTTGCTCTCGAAACAGGCATTTGTATTTTTTCTGACTGTTATGAAAGCTTACTACCAGCGGAACAAAGAGGAACTGAAATTGTATTCAGCCTACCGGAAATACAAAAAATATGAAACAGTACAAAAATCAGTTCGCAAGTCCTATGATGAACTTTTCGTCCAATTTTTTAGATACTC
Source organism: Caenorhabditis doughertyi (assembly GCA_963572265.1). NCBI lineage: Eukaryota > Metazoa > Nematoda > Chromadorea > Rhabditida > Rhabditidae > Caenorhabditis > Caenorhabditis doughertyi. The sequence goes on along the minus strand of OY751556.1, from coordinate 23,349,088 downwards.
AACAAACGGGCAAGAAGAATCGGTAAACTGAGATTTCGAAAAAAAAAGAAACGGATCCTGAAAATAATAAAAAACACGATTGCAAAGTTTATTGCTCTAACTTCTTATTCACCATTCCAACAACTGTGATGCAACAGAATATAATCTCAGTTCCATGTTTTCAGTGAATCTGCAAACTTATTCTCGTTTTAATAATTTACTGCCACTTTGGGAAGCCTCTTACAAATCAGAGAAAATATGTTTTACGAAAAAAAATAACTGTTACATAGTGTTAGTTTATGTTTAGTGTTGAACGACTCAGCAATTATGAGATTGACTTTCCACTAAACACATGACGCCTAAAAATTAACTGAAACTGTGAGACAAGTTGCATGCTGAAAATATTAGAACTTTTTCATTTTTTTATAAACTTGGAAGAAGAAAAAATTTACAACAATTCAAGATAGATTAACTGTTTCATAATACCAAGAAGTTGAAACATGAAAACGAAGTGATAGTGAGTTGTCACTAGCCACTAGTTGTCACTTAATGAGATTCATGGCCTGAATAAAGAAGGAACCACGATTGCAAAATTCCATTAGAATTTGTGTCGTTCATGATGCCAAGTTTTACCATCTTTGTGAAATTACATCCGTTTCTCGGAGGTTTTGTGACCGGAAGCTAAATTTCTGACTTTAGAAGGGATTCAAAGAAAAGCTGTGCAAAACAACTATTGTTTTTTTTTGTTCATGAGCAAGCGCGCCCCACTAGACTCAGTTCATTTTTTGGAAAAAATTTTTTCAGTTTCGTGAAATGAGTTTTTTGGAGATATATCCGATTTTCGCTGAAAAAACACCTATTTCTGTCATTTTTCGACTAATACCAATTGAAATATGCATTTCTCGATTGAAAATGACACTTTCAGCCCTCACTTCGACCTAAATCTGGCCGAAAATCTAGAAAAAAAGAAAAATTTTCCATTCAAAAATTTTACTTTTTTCGGTGAAAAAATCTTCAGAATAGGTGTTTTTCTTGCGAAAACTGGAAAATTCACCAAAAAAACTTCATTCGTCGAAAGTGAGAAAAATTGAAGTACTGAGTCTAGTGGGGCGCGCTTGCTCATGAACAAAAATAAACAATATTTTCCAAAAACGCTTCAAAAGTAGTGCGAAACCAGAACAACAGTTTTCAAAAATATTTCCCAGCCAACCTTATTTATTATTATTATTTTTAAGATTTTCTAGAAAATGGCTTTTGATTCGGTACTTTTGCAGATTTTCCAAAAGGGAGAGTCATTAAACCAATCTACATAAACCCGCTAAGGCTTCCATCCGGACGGAACGCAAGCGGACAAGTTTCGTCCGCTTCTCATCCGCATTCGTCCGCATTCGTCCGTTTTCGTCCGCTGTGCATTTTAACGTGCGCGTGTTTGCACAACCAAGCATTTTAATTGACGACACTCAAAAAATTCTTCTCTGCTAATTTTATAGCTGGTTTTTTTTGAAAAAAAAACTGATCGAACTACCTAATATAAATTTTAAAAAATGAATTTGGGCCTAACTATCAATAAATTATGAGAAATGAGCAAGAGAATAAACTTTGTTTTCCTGAGTGTCGTCAATTAAAATGCTCGGTTGTGCAAACACGCGCACGTTAAAATGCACAGCGGACGGAAACGGACAAACCGCGGACGGAGCGGACAGCGGACGGAGCGGACGGACGAAAATTCGTCCGGATGGAAGCCTTAAAACCCGCAACTTGGAAAAAATTGGAAAAAGAAAGTTTACACTTTTATCGTTGTTTTGTTTTTTCACATTATTGTCTTACCATTCAAAGTCGTTGTTTATCTTCTTTGTGAAAGTCACGTTTTATTTCATACTTTTTTCAATCAGTTTCAGAGTGAATGCAGTAAACGACTGTGAAATGTCACGTGAAAGTAATTAGTCGTTCTCTTTCTTTGAAAATCCGGTTTGAAATTTTCGAAAGCAGCATACCTTCTAATGGCAACGTTACTCTCCATTGTACTATTCAGAATAGATTATCAGTGCTTTTAACTGTGTTTTAAAACCGAGTTTGAATCAGAAGCTTCCAGAAACACATTTTATCTAGGTATGACGGTTCGGCAGATTCACTATGACGCCTTATCATTCTAAAATACACTTCTTCAGTTACATGACCTCAATGAAACTGAATAACTTGCTTTTCAGACAATTCATCCTGATTATGACCTGATTATGACTCAATGATTTGAATCCAAAAAAATTTGTTAGTATATTGAAAAAAGTCGTATGTTTTCTGTTACAAAACCATATTTAACCAGCCTGTTTGTCGCGCCTCCGGCGCTTCAACAGGCTTCTTTAAACTATTCGTCGCTGCGCTCCTCACTTTTTTCACTGGTAGCGGCTTCGCCGCTCCATACAGCTGGAACCTGTTGTCACCTGTAGGCAAACAGGTCCCCCAGTTTTTGTGGTCCGGTGGGCGCAGTGGATGAGCGCGCGGCTGTCGTTCGCAAGGCCGCGGGTTCGAACTCTTTTGGGGGCAAGTCTCTCTTTCTTCTTGCCCAGAAATTGCGCACATCCTGACAGACCAACGGACATACCCCTCTGGCTTTTTATATATAAGAATGATATGTAATTGAATTCTCTTATCTGTTCTTTACAAGAAATTTCAATCTCGAAATCAGTGTGCTTTATTCCCAAGTATTTTATACAGGGCACGTTGAAGCACGTTGACCACTGTTTCTTGAACTCAAGAAGTTGAAACATACAAAAGAATGTACATTAACATATCATCAAGCGGATTCTAGACAATACGTGTAAAAAATTATTGTTAGAGAAAAAAAAATATTTTCGAATTGAAAATTGCTCGAAATGAGAAAGTGACTAGACGTTCAAAAAGACAAATCAATTGTATACAGATTCTTTAGGTGCACAAAACTGGTACATTTCCTTCAATATCATTACCTCTCCGATGTTTTTTGGGACATAAAATTAAAAAATGCAGAGATTCTTGCCTGTGAAGCTGGAAAAAAAACCGTAAAACAGTTTCAAAACCTCAATATTGGTTGTTTTATAATATTAAAATGCGGCACACAAGCTTCGAATGAATTAAATAACTATTCGAAACCCATTCCGATCATACGCGTTTGAAACAGCAAAAAATTCGTTATTGACATTCTTATTCTCGAAATTTCACCGTTTGAAAGCGCGCAAGTATTTGGATCAGCAAATAAGGGGCAATAGAAACGTCGTTCGAATAAAAATTGAATCGAAAAAAAACTTTTGAAAGAAATGAAAGGTTCGTCCCCATTCTTCAAATCAACTGAATAGAAAACGATATGAAGAGGAATAACGCTACCGACAGAGCAACTTTTTAATTCATTAAAAAAATTGGTCTTTGTCAAAGTTCGAACCTAATATCCTTGTCGGTACCATAAACTTGTGGAAAGACGGGCGATGAAGCAATGAACCCTTCGAAATACTTCACAGGTTAATCAAAGAAAGAAAGAGTAATTGAAAAATAGCATCAGTAAATCAATCGGTGAAAGGAATTGAATTCGAAAAACCAGAAATATCATTTATTTTTCTCGGATTCTAAACGTTTCCAAATGACGGCAGAAAACGTCGAACAATGATATGAATGATATGAGCGTCACCTGTGTTAAATTGGTACATTTCAATGAAATTATTCAGTTTTTGTCGTGAGTTTTTCCACGCTGAAATCAGAAAAAATTGAAGAGTCAATTCTCAAAAGCTTTAGTTGAAACTGCATTTTTTTCAAAATGTGGTACAAAGCTTTCTCAAAACTCTATTAAGTAAAGTGTTTCACTAAATCATCAAAGATAATTCAATCAGATAACGAACAGTGATACAAAACGAAGAATAAAAAAAAGAAAACAAAAGAAAGATTCAACGTTAATTTGGTGAAAACGTGTGATAGGGACAATTTTTAATTCAAACTAGATTCTGAAGAATTTCGGATTCGAAAATGGAAAACATGAAATTGATTTTGTACTGGGATTGTATTTATTATTTTGCTGAATGAATGTCAATTGACATGGTCTCTAAAAAAAAGAGGCAGAAACATAATTTGATTTTTCCTTACGGCGTCAAAATTCGAATCTCAACATGCACAGCCAAGACATGAGCTACCTATAAATGAATCTACCTCAATAATCAATTTTTGCGACAGGCTTTAATTTTTCAAAATTTAGTGCAATACCAGAATTCTAAAAAAAATTCAATTTTCCAAAACTCTGTCGAATAGTGAACCAGTTGAAAAAAAAGGTTCCAAGTGAAATAATATTTTTTCTAACGATTCAAAAAATGGTTCAAAGAATAAAAGGCGAGGGAATAATGTTAATCGAAGCATAGCATAATTCTAGTCTTTTCACAATTAGTTTTTTGTGATAAGCTTTCCATTTTCATCACTTAACAGAACATTAATTGAGGATTCCGAGAAAAAAAGTATTTTGGGTAGAATAAGTTTTTTTTCCCATTCAAAAAGTTGTGAAAAAAAAGGCGGCAATGGAACAGCGGTATTTTGCTGGTTTAAAAAAAACTTACGATGATTGAAAATAAATAAAAATCAAAGTTGAAAAATGAATTTACAAAGAAATACCTCACTTCGGATTCAAAAAGTTAACAAAGGTTAACTAAAAAGCGTACAATAATTGACGGTATGTAAACGATTTAAACCTATAGAATAAGCAACATTTTCTGTTCATTAATTATGTTCACAATGTTTACGAATGACGAAAGAATCGAGCAATTGTTCTGTGGAACATCTTTGATGACTAGACTACAGATGGACCGCATTTCTAATGTTTTGACACTTATTGATTATTTTCACAAAATGGTTAGGAAATCTGATAATCTAGAAACCTGATGAAATCTGATAGTCTGTAAAAAATTTCATTAATAAAGTTACGACAGAAGGCGGTGGAAACGCGTGTTAATGACATCGGATCGTGAAAACTTCAGAAAAAAAACACTGTTTTTGAAAATTGAGTTAATTTTGTCTGGTCTCCCAGTATTGTTAAATACGTCACTAAATGCAGAATGATTCCTTAATGATCATTTTCTGATAGTAAAACTATTTGATTTTTTTCTTGTACAAAAATAAATAAACAAACTTCGAAAAGTTATGAAAAATTTAAGTGTGAATTCTAGCTTCAAAAAAAAAATGAAATTCTCTAATTCTAAGTGTTTTCCAAGTTTTCTATACGACGACGTTCAATAGACAAACTAAATCTTGTTGATAACTGTTTCTTGAAGTCAACAAGTTGAAACATACCAAAAATAGATGCAAACATTTTGAATTTCAGAAAGTTGATATAAACCATATGGGTGCTAAAAAAATGATGATTGTTGTCGGATTCATTCCAGGAGTAAGAAAAAGTGGCTACCCATCGTTGACGTCTTTCTTGAAAAAGCTCGAAGGGCCAAATGTTAATTACAGATTCCTTGGATGCAAAAGAGTACATGCTCTTTTGAATCTTCATTACTTTCTGAGTGTACTTTTCGAACATATAATTCAAAACACGAAGACTATCTGGAGTCGGTAAAGCTGGAAAATACCCGTCGGTGCAAAAATTATGAATTTTTCGAAACCCCATTCCAAACATACAATTAATGAAAGAGCGAAAAACTTGTCACTGGTAGCCATCGTTTTCGAAAATTTCACCGTTTGAAAACGCGCAAAAAATCGGATCTGAATTACCTGGGCAGTTATCAAATCGAAACTTGGTTGATTTGAAATCCCATCAAAATGAAACCACTGATAAACTGTTAATTAGGTAACCATCTCGTTGGGGATGGAGCACAAAGCAACGAGATAATGTTGCTTCAATGCCGATCAGTTAAAAATTAATGTTTCGAAACTTCTTCAATTCTTCAGAGCATTCGGGATTAGTTTGATAAGTTTTACACATTTATTTCTTAAAAGGTTGTTAAAAATGAAGTAAGAAACCAAACTGGCTTTTCTCCCAAACCTTCTATTGAATGAATAATATCAAAAAGCACAGTCTCTTAACTATAAACAAATTGTGTTCTGGTCTTCTTCTTATCAAAATTAACACGACAGTTTGAATTTACAGCTCAAATCAAGTTTTGGATCCTTGCACCGTCAAAAACCTCATAATTTAAACGTGGAAAATAAAATAATTTCGGATACAGTACCTTCATAAAACCGGAATAATGGATGATTTTTGACCGCCCAATTTTGCTATTGCTCTCAGAAAAAGTACATTTCCTCGGGTAGTTTGCATCTAAATTTTTACAGTTTTCGCCTTAAATGACCAAATAATGTCTGTAACAAATTTAGAAACAAGGTTTTTTTATCAACCGTTAGTAAGGGCGAACGTTCTTCTTTTTCAAAAGTTCTTCTAGAAAGAGTGAAATAATTATTTAAAAAACTTTTTTTCGATTTCTGGAAGTTTATATAATCGCAATGAAAAAGTAGAAACTGTTCATATTTGAAAAGTCTTTCGTTTAATTTTTTAAAGTTTTCATCGCAGATCATGTTTCATGTGAGTTTCGCTCCAAACTGCAATTTTTTGAAAATTTGATGTTCCTTCAAACAAACCATCAGCTCCAAATTGTTTTATGACGGATTCAAGAAAACTTGGAATTAAAATGAAATAGTAAAATATGCTCGACAGGTGATTTTCGCAGAAGGATCAAAATGTTGTAATCGAGTAATTCTGATTTTTTCTTCTTTTTCCAAAGTGAAGACGTTGTAAAATATATACATATTACAGAAAGATCTTACCGATTTTTCCGCCAATTTTTCATTTTCGATTGTTTGATAGCAAATTGAAAAACAATTCAAAAGTACGTCAAACATAAGAAAAATATTCTGGACATAATGTAACACTTTATTCCCGTTTTTTGATGTTCTCAAAATTCAACTGGAAAAAACAGAAGATAATGGGAAAAGAGTCTTGTTTGCCCTATTCTATTGTGCATGCGCTCAAAAGCAGCGAAGATGAAATTTTTATAAATGATTTCAACACATTGCTTCATCACTGTTTCAAGAAGTTTTTCAATGTGAAAGAAACAGTGAAAACTTGTTCTGCAGGCCTTATCATAAGATTCTTATGATGAAAAATTGGAAAAGCTTTTTATCCAATTTTAAATTCGAGTTGAAAGAAGATTGAAAGAAGGAGCACACAAAAACTCTATTCATTCTTCATTTCAGAAAGCCTGCAAATGTGTGTGAATTATCAATGAGAAAATTTACAATTTGATATTTTAACATTTTTAAATTTAATTTTAAATTTTTAAATTTAAAAAAAAAGTTTGAAAACCGGATTGGAATAGTTTTATAGCAGTTGTCCAGCTAACAATAAACTTTGAAATTTGTGCATGATACAGTGAAATATTTTCGAAAGTTTTCAAAATTACGCCCAAGCCGAAATTTTTGAGTTATTTCGGATAGAAATTTGCTATTAGAGAAGCAAAAAATAAAGCGAAAAATATTCAACCAAAATGACAATATTCAAACTTTTGGTTTTTATCAGAATACAACGTTGCCTACTAATTATTTTTTCAGCAAAATTCGAACGTTTTTATGAGATGTTTGAAGAAGAGAAAAATCTTTACTATTAACAATCATCAAATTCCGTCCGTCTGTCTGTGTGGAGCCGATCCTCCAGCCCTTCTCACTGAACCAATTCTTATGAAACAAAGACAGTTCAATACAGAATTTCACCGCGATTATGCCCGTCATTTCCGTTTTTGAATTGGAGCTCTGGGAAGCTCTGTACACTATAAGCACGAAGCCTAAGCCCCGCCCACACACATGCAAAGTATAGTGTCCATCGCGAGCCTGGATTGGTGTCGGCTGCGCGCATTGGTGAGGTCGCCGCGCGGCGCCCGCTGCCCGGTTCAATTACCCCAGTTTCAGGTAAGGAAATCGATTAACACAACCGATTTTTGTGTTTGATAGCTGAATTTGTTTGTCTCGGTCTCGAGAGACAAAAAAGCTTTTCAGAATGAAAATCGGTCTCATAGTTTTTGAGAAAAAAGCATTAGAAGTTTGAGTTTTGAAGCAGCATGGTGTAGTGGCGGAGACGACTGTCCAGCAAATTCGAGTCCAAAGTTTGACTCCAGAGTGTGGCAGATCTTTTTTACTTTTTTTGAAGTCACAAAAACCTTGAAAAGTTGGGGTCGTCTTGGATTTTTCGAGTTTTTCAAATTTCGCAATAGAACTTCTTCGTGAATTTTTAGATGAAGAATACTGTATTTTCTGTAAAGTTTTCAGCTTGCAAGCAGTTTCGTGAAACAAATAACAAAAGTTGAATGATGTGAGAGATCAAAAATTTGATGACAATTTCGAATCATTTTCACAAACGTTATGACTTTTTGTTCACATTGTCGGAAACTGACAGTGTCGGCTTAATCTTTCCAAATGTCTAGCCCCGGCAAAAATGAATGCAGAGAGACAGTTTTCAAATTTTCACTTTGAAAACTTCAGAAAATGGAGGCTTTTTGAAAGAAAATTGGAAAATTTTTCTAATCTCTATGAAAAGTGAAGTAGTCGATATTTCAGAGAGCTCTGAAGTGTGGGAAACGCCGCTTTTAAAAAGACGTGTGAATAGTTTTCAATACTGTTTTAGAGTGTTGTGGTATCCTTCAATGTTATTTTTAATCAGGGGAAGTCCTTCCAAATAAATGCAGGCATTATTTGAATAGTTCAGTGCTCTTTCTGATTCATTGCAGAAATAAGTGTTTTTTAAGCCCAAAATAATAAGAGAACAGGCCGATTATTATCAAAAAAAATTGTGTTGAGCGGAGAAAGAACATTGAAACCTAGCACATAATCGTAATAGTTTTTTTCACTGTGCACTTTCTCAAAAATCCAGGGAGACACACCAACTCAGACTCCACAGAAAATGGAGTCGCCGGAGGCGACGTAATTTTCTGGTGTTTCAAAAATGAAAAAAAAAAGATTTTTCTAAACTGTGCTAACTCAGAGAAATTCAAATTCTGATTTTCAGCAAAAAGGCAGTTAGGTTTAGAAATAAATTCGACATGGTGAACTCTGCTCTTGTTTTTGAATGCTTTTGAGTGTAAAATGAAAAAGCAAAAAATATTATTTTTTAGGGATGCTAACTTTAAAGTTAATTTTTTAATTGAATGAAATAACTTTCAATTAAAAACAATCGAGGCATGGAAAAAGTTGCGAAAATCTCAAAATTAAAAACAGTTTCATAAAGTCGAGAAGTTGAGACATACAAACAAATGGTGATACGTTGTGGTTCGCTTGGCAATATGTAGGAACATGTGAAACAAGGGAATAGAAGGATAATCAGAATGCCGAAGTACAGAGAAAAAAAAACAACACTGTTTGAAAATGTTAATGGTGATACGATCAGTGATTAGTCCACTAATGATTAAAAATAACCGAATTGAGAAACTGATAAAGATCAATTTATCATTGCTTTTCAAACCAGTTTTAAAAATGAGAACGGCTCGAAACCATGTTTTTTTTCTGTTTTTGACTTCGAAGTGGATGAAAATTTGGATAAGAAAAAACTGTTTCAATACATTAATTCGACGTCATATCGACGCGAAAATAGGGAATAAAAAATAAAATAAAGAGGTAACAGGAAATCATAGTACATAGAAATGATCAAAAAATGTTGATAAAATGGGAGGGGGGGGGGGGGGGGGGGGCGAGTCAACTGGATTTGGAACAATTGGCATTAAACGTGGATTCTGAAACATTTCAGAAGGTGTCAAAAAAGAGGAGTTGAGAAGAATCGGAAGATGTGGACATTTTGAAAATGGTTTGAAAATAACTGAAGAGGAAGATAGTGATTGACCAGAAGCAATAATTCCGTTCGAACTAGATTCGGAAACTATGAAGAAAGATGTTTTAGACTTTCAGTAGTCAAAGAAACTGAAAATTTTGTTTCACTAAAGACTGTTTGGCAACCTAAATGGTTAAACAGTCAATATGTTGTTTTCTCCTCAAATATAGCACATGATCAAAGAAAGATTGCTGAATGGATTTTTAATTTTACTGTTTTCAAACATTCTGATCTACCGATCCGATAAAACGAAATCAATAAGAAAAAAAAATTCCTGTTCAAAAGTCTTATTTTCTGTTCCCGTTTTTCAGGAATATTAGTTTTTAATAAGGCTTCCATTCGGCCGAAAATTCAGCCGGCCGCGCCGTCCGTCAGCCGCGCCGTCCGCCGGCCGGCCGCTTCAGCCGTTTGTGTGTGACTTAGCGTCGGCGTGATTACGTACTCGACTCACCATTTGACGACAGTTGCGACATTTTTTGCCAAATTAAAGCTCAGAAACTAAGAAATTCATGATATTTCAATGGTCTTTAATGATAAACATGTGAATTAATAATTATTAGTGCATTATCTTTCTTTTATAGATCTCAAAGCACAAAATAATGTCAAAAAGAAGGGGTTGCTCGTCATTTAAAATGTCTGTGGTACGCAATCACGCTCACGCAATTAATGCAGACGGCCGGCGCGGCTGAGCGCGGCTGAAACGGCTAGCCGACGGCTGGCGGCCGAATAGCTTCACTTCAGCCGGATGGAAGCCTTAGTTTTTAATACAAATATTCTGAAATAATCTAGAACTTATGAAGCAGTATTCAGTGGTAATTTTCATCAAAAAGAGATGCCCTCGAAATCCAAATGCTTCACTAGTCAAACAAAAAAACTCCGATCAATTTATAAGATTAACTATTTCATGAAATCAAGTAACTGAAACATAAAAATGAGTGGTCAATCTATGTGTCTTTGCAATAGAAACAAAAACACGTGGAATGAAAAAAAATTGCGATTAAAATGAAATTCATTACCAGAATAGAGAAAAAAAACGGTTTTGTGATGGAAATGAGAGGAAAAAGAGAGATTTTCAAATAATGGCAAATTGAGAAATGCGGGAACTATGGGGTGAGTAAGAAGGGAAGCCGATTCAACTGGAACTAGGCGATCTCTCTCAATTTCTGGAAAAAAACTGGGCTGAAATTGGGAAAATTTAAGAAGAGTTCAAGCCATAGTTTGAGTAAGAATCTGGAAGCAATTGGTTCGAAAACTGAATGGATATGGAATTAGGGTGGAAATTAGGAACAGAAAATAGCAAATGTGAAGGAAACAGATAAACAAAAATTGATCTAGATTTTCTGTAGTCGAGGAAACTGAAAATTTTGTTTCTTTAAGGGTGTTTGGTAACCTAAATGGTGATACAGTCAGTTATCAATTCGCAGTTTTGTTTCTCGAAAATAGCACATGATCAAAGAAAGATTGCTAAACAACAGAAATGGTAGAGTTCTGAAGGCTTTATAATTTCACTGTTTTCAAACATTCAGATCTTCGGATCCTATAAAAATGACCTAATCAAAAAAAAACCCCCGGTTCAAAAATATTATGTTTTTTTTTCGCTTTCCAGGAATATTAGTTTTTAATACAAATATTCTGAAATGATTTGGAATTTCTGAAGCGCAGTTTTCAATGATAACTTTCATGAAAAAAAGGATGCTTTCGAAACCCAAATGCTTCACTAGTCAAACAAAACGACTGCGATCAATTTTTAAGATTAACTGTTTCATGAAATCAAGAAATTGAAACATAAAAATGAGTGGTCAATCTATCTTCGCAATAGAAATAAAAACACTCAAAATGAAAAAAAAATTGCGATCAAAATGAAAATCATTACCAGAATATTTTTTAAAAAACACGATTTTGTGATGGAAATGAGAGTAAAAAAAAAAGAGATTTTTGAATAATGGCAGAAATGAGAAATGAGAGAACTACGGGGTCATAAAATGAGGGAAGCCGATTCAAGTGGAACTAGGCGATCTCTCTCAATTTCTGGAAAAAAATTGGGCTGAAACTGGGAAAATTTCAGAAGAGTTCAAGCCATAGTTTCCGACAGAATAAAGGCACATGAGAGTAAGGATAGGTACGATGAACGGGATGTAGTAAAACTAGAGTGGAAATTTGGAGCAGAAAATATGAAATAGAAAAGAAACAGAAAATTATAGTACATGGTTATGAAATATGAAACATAAAGACAAATGAGAAACGTGATTCAAAAATGGAAATGGGGTGAAAAAGGGGAACTATTGGGGAAGTTTTGGGAAAAAAACTGTCAAAAAAGAGCAATGAAAAATAAATAGGAAACCAATTCTTGTTAAAACATGTAATACGGGCAAAAAACATAGTGAAATCGAGGTGTAAATGGGAGATAATAATATAAAATAAGGAGGAAACAGAAAATTCTGGAGCTAGGCGATCTCTCTCAATTTTCAAGTATAAAATTGGGCTGAAATTCCGTAAGAATTTCAGAAGAGTTCAAGCCATAGTTCTAGAAAAAACATGAAAGGGAACAATTATAGCGATATCGAGCTAAAAATAGGAGATAAAAAATATGAAATGAGAAGGAAACAGGAGCATATAATACAAAGTTATGAGAACAGAAAAAAGGGAAATCTGACGGAAATTACAGGGGAAATCTGGAAGAAAACTAAAAGATGGTAAATAATAGAAGAGGCAATTCAACTAAAACTGGGCGATCTCTCTCAATTTTAGAAAAAAATTGGGCTTAAATTCTAATAGAATTTCAGAAGAGTTCAAGCCATAGTTTCAGTGAGAATCTCGGCAAAGAGGGTAATGAAAAGAGAAGGGGAATTGGCGGGGATTGAAAGGATTCTGAAACATTTCAGAAGATGTCAAGGAGGAGGTGAGAAGAATTGGAAGATTTGGGCAGTTTGAAAGTGGTTTGGAAACAATTGAAAGGAGGAGATGGTGATGGACAGAAAAAAAGAATTCGATTCTAAAACATTCAGGAGCAAGGGACAACGGAAGTAGTGAGGAAAAGAAATGAAGTGAACAATTGAAGAGAAAATGAAAGAGCAAAAAATAGATACAAAAAATTGAGATTACAACAGAAAAAGCTCTAAAAATACAAAAAAAACGCTCCAAAAGAAAATTAGGCGTTGAATCTTGTATTGAAGAGCATCTTGCTGTTGTATCCAAGCTCCGCATTCACTCTTTCATAGTCCTTATCCTCCGCGAGCACTGGTCTGAAAAAGTACCATTTTCTCAAGAGTTTCTCCCAGAAAATTCCAGAAAAATCTCGAAAAAATCTTACCTGACATTTGCCAAAATCATTGCACCACGTTGACTCAACCGTCCGGCGATGTACAGAGGGACAGGAAGGCTGACTGGGTGAAATACGATCTGGTGATCGTAACAGAGGTCATTGGTGAGCTCCTGGAATATAAGTTTGGTTGAAGTAGAAAAATTTTTTTAGAAAAGGGGCGTGACCTATGTTTTTATTGTGAGAAAACAGGCGGGGCCATGCTTTTTCTAGTCTCACAGAAACACGCCGCAACTTGCAAAAAAGTGGGCGTGGCTTCCAACTCACCTCCAGTTTGGCCATCGACTGTCCCTTTGTCGTTGTGCTGACGACGGTGAACTTCGTTGTCTTTGTGGTCCCTTGACGAGCGGCTGACGAAGCGAGATAGAATTCGCTGTAGACGGGGGACACGATGGTATGGTCCACAACCATTCCTGGTTGCAGGTTGCCAACACGATTTCGCTGAAAGGAAATGGGAGTTAGGAGGTGTGAAAAGAGATTTTGTGGAGGTGGCCTAGGAATTCTGGAGAAAGTTCAGGGCTACATTTCATAACCTTACTGTTTCTTATGGTCGACTTAACTAGTTTAAGGTTAATCCTAAGTTCCACAACTGATATCTTTAGTGACTCTTAACGGATTTTAAGACAGAAAATTCTGTTTTTTGATAGTATAGCAAATCTAAATATGGTCTTAAACTAGCCTAACTTCCTGGTCTAGTAGTTCGAAAAATGGAGTACATGTGACCTAGTTTTTACAAATCGTGGCCTAATTTTTTATCATTTCCTCATAGTTCTTATCAGCTTTTATGAACCATAGCATACTTTCATTTAAAATAACATGTTCCAGTTATCTGCCAAATATGCCTTTTTCTATTTCGAGTTAATAACTGAGCAAGTTTCGATTGATTTCAAGTGACCTAGTTTTTCACGAAACGTGGCCTAGTCCTTTTTTTCCAGATTAAAACTTTATCTACAACATTCCCGAAACCTAACTGTTTCAAATCATTGCCAAATTTAGTTCGAATTCCCCCCTAACGATTCAGAGCTCGCAATGATTACCTATGTTCACATGGCCTAACTTTCCCTAATCCCTGGCCTAACTTTTCCTCCGCCCACTAAAACTCACGTCATTGTAGTAAAGTCTTTCATTATGCGTCTTGGAAGAGGCGATGAGGGTAATGGCGGGTACTGGCCCTTTCTTCAAATCGTCCCAGGCCTCCAGAATTTTTTCCATGTACTCCTCGTTGATCTGAAGTTTAAATAAAATCAATCAATAATTCTGGAAATTGAAAAAAAAACATACCAAAGAATATTGACCCTCAGTGACTCCATTGAAGTAAACGATGATTTCCAGTGGCTTGGACTGTCCATTCTTCAAAGCGGTCTTGAAAATTTTCCTCATGGTGGATCGAATAATTGGGCCAAAGACCTGAAAAATGAAATTGAATGATGCTCTTCTAATAGAGGTAGAAACTCACATCAGATTTACGTGGAACAAATACATAGCCTCCACTGAACTTTTGGCGTCCAACTGGTCCTCCTTGAATATTGGCGGCAAATCCGATTGATACTGGTCCCTGAAATTTTTTTTTGGAATTTTTTCTCGAAATTATGAAGATCTTACATCACCACCTCCTCCATGAGCTGAGGTTTCAAACCCGACGATCAAGAGATCACGAGTGAAATGCTGAGATTTGACGAGATAGTTGAGACCGCCGAGCTTCATATTTGTCTGAAAAGAAACTATGGTTTTGGTGGCCTAAAAACCCAAATCTTACCTTGTTCACAACGTTTTGGCGGGTTTGTGGTTGTTTAAAGAATTTCTCGGCGGTCTCCAACTTCATCTCCTGGGTTAGAACGTCGTAGCGTTGCTCGAAAACCTTGATTTGTTGATGGAGATGGTACTTCTCCCGGATGACAAAGAAGACGAGTTGGCGCTTCTTAGCCTTGGCGTTTTCAAAGACGGTCTGGAAAAAAAATTTGGGTTTCAAAAGGGTTTTTAAAGTTTCAGGGCGTCAAATTGGATATTACCGGGCGCAAATGCGTTTCACTACTTCTATACCGGTGGCCGAACTTTCACAATTCCGGTGTCCTAATTCTTTTGGAGCTAGTGTACCAAAATAGCATGATAATTTTTTCTGGGCTTTTTGAATCCAAAACCTGGCCGAAGTTTTTCAGAGCCTGGCCTAACAGTTGATTTGCGGCCTGACATTCCTTTTGGGTGGCCTAGCTTTCCTTGTATGTTTCTTACATTTTCTTGTCTCGCGCTCTAGATTTTCACATGTTTTGCCTAACTTTCCCTATCCATAGCCTTACTTGTCCTGTCCATGGCCTATTTTTCCACTGTTCATGGCCTAACTTTCCTTATCCATGGCCTATGTTTCCCTGTCCGTGGCCTAACTTTCTCTATTCGCGGCCTAAATTACTTATCCGTGACTTGACTTTCCCTATATCTGGCCTAACTTTCTCTATCCACGACCGAACTTTCCTAACCATGGCTGAAGTTCCCCTACCCATGGCCTACCTTTCCCTTTCTATGTCTTAACTTTCGCTATCCATTGTCTAACTTGTGCCGTCTATGGCCTAACTTCCCCTATTTATGGCCTGACTTTTCCCTTCTATGCCCTGAGTTTCCTATTCTATGACCTAACTACCCATATCCCTGGTCTAACTTTCCCTAACCAAGACCGGACTTTTCCCAACCAAGACCGGACTTTTCCCACTAACCTGAAGATTCTGGTTCACAATGAACGACACAACTGGGGAGGCAACTTTCATTCCATTCTTGGACATTTCCTGGACGAGAAGATCAGCCAATCCACTGAAATTTTTCAAATTATCACTCAAAATCTTCAAATTTCAAAACTCACCGAACATCATCATTTTGAACGAAGCAGATTTCCCAATTCTGCATCGACATGGCCTCGAAGAAGTTTCCACATCTGTTGAAATCCGTTGGAAATTTGGAGCTGAGATTCGGGAGCTCGGCGAGCTTGTCTCCAGCGAATGCAATCTTTGGTTTTGGAAGAATGACGGCTTGAACTTTTTCTGGAGCTCCAATACGGCAAAAGCCTGGAATTTCTTGTCCGGCAAGTCCGACAGCTTGAGCGACACTATCAGTTTTGGCTTTTCGAACGTTTGGTGCGACGGCGGAGAGCTGAAAAGAAGGGAAAATATCAGTCAAGAAAATTCCAGACCGTATAATTGAAAAAAGTCTGTCGGCTAATTGTGAGCACTTTGAGACAATAAAAAAATTGTTTTTTTCGGTTTTTATAAGCGAGTATAAGTTGATACAAGATGAAAAAAACTAATAGGAGACCTAGATCCGTGAGCAAATCAGATTTTGTTCTGAATGGTTTTCAAAATTACGGGGGTCCAGAAATTCGCCTGCATAACAAACCAAACAATCTAACCGTCTCAACAAGTCTTGAAAACAAAAAACTAGGAAAAATACACTCTGAAACTGTAAAAAAGTATTCGAATTTCTAAAAAAAAGTTTGTTCAATTTTTGAAATTTTTCTACTGTTCCAATATTTTTTCTTTAGCCAAACAGAAGCTGTGAATTTTGATCCGCGAAAGTTTGCGTTGTCGAATTCTTCAGAATCTTAGATGAAAAAACTTAGAAGTAGGGAATAGTGCTTTTTTTTCGATACGAGATCAAAAAGCTAATGACGTGCCTCCAGTGTATTCAGAAATAATTGGTGTGAAAACTGTTCATAATGAACCTAACTATCTAGCATTTTTTAGAAAAGCGTCCTAAAACTGCAAAAGTTTTCAGCGAAAGACAAATTCTGAACAGCTTCGAAAATGAGAGATTTCAAAAAAATCACCCGGAAACTGTAAAAAATATTCAGATTCCTGAAAGTTTTTCTCTTATTTTCAGGACTTTTAGTCAACCAAAATCATTGAATTTTGATCCTTTCTTGGAATGCAAAGATAACAGAAGTCACATCAATTTTCGAAAACGAATTGCTAGGAAGAACCCAACCAGAAAGGGTAAAAAGTATTAAAAACTATGTTCAAGTTCTGGAATTTCTCACTCTTTTCCTACTATTTTTAGTAAAGCACAAAACTATAATTTTGATATTTCTCAGTTTCCGTTGTCTGATTCTTGAAAGTTTCCATGGAACTACTTTGAGACAGTGTAAGGCGTCGTTTTTTTCGGTTTCAATAGTGGGAATACGAACAAAAAATAAGTTAATACACAATCATTAAGCTTCTCCGCTTTCTTCAAAACTTCGCATAGTAAATCTAACTTCCCTCAGAAAAGCGCCCTGAAAAGCTAAAATTACGAGAAATTCTGTGAGTTTTCTTGGGATCCGAAGTAAACGTTCACACTAAGTTCTGAAAAATAGAAGCTTAGAAAAGACCATCCCGAAACTGTGAAAAAAATTCAGAATACTCGAAATTTTTTTCAGTTTTTTCAGGACTTTTCCACTGTTTTCTCACTCTCTCTTCAGTCAAGCAATCTTCAGTCAAGCCTTGAAATTTGATCTTTCCTGGGCGTAGACTTCTACATAATGAAAACGGCTGAAAGGGAAATTACAGAGGCTATGGAATCTGGTTCTGTACAATAATGTTTTCGAAAGTTACGGATTCAGAATTCTTTGTGAAGCGTGACGCTGCGAGTCACAGCGTGTCACAAACTGCGAGAAATTCGAGAAAATTTGTGAGTTTTTAGAATGCAAAGGACGAGGATTATGGAACAAGTCCCAAAAACGATAAGCTAAGAAAAAACCTCATGGAAACTGTGAAAATAAAGAAAATTATCGGAAGTTTGTTTTTTTTTTTCATTTTGAAGAACTTTTTCACTGTTTTCCTACCCTTTCTTCAGTAAACCAAGATTCTCAAACTTTGATATCGCATATGCGAATTGATCAACTCTGCCAAGTGACCCCCCCCCCCCCAAACCCAAAAAACAACTCACTTTGATCATTTCAGATTGTTCCTTATCGATCATTTGTCCGGTGGTGACTTTCTGAGAGTTGCAGACAACGAGTAATTCCACAGGAAGATGAATCTTTTTGCCCATTTTGCCTTTGGCAGTTACAGTCATAAGCTGGGGGTACTGGAGCTTGGCTTTGTACTTCTTCAAGAAGTACTGGGTGACATTTATTTTCCCTCCTTCATAGTCGAAATATTCCTCGTTGGAGGACACCCCAAATCCTTGAATTTTTACGATGGGGCGCTCATCTTCTTGGCCCACATAGTGACCATAGTTCAAATACACTTCCAATCCTGAAATAATATTGATTTTTGTAAAGTCGGAACGGAAAATTGAAAAAAAATCTTACCCTCATGTGCTTTGGCAATTTTCTGCCCCAGTGGAGAGTTGGCCCTCAGGTCTGGTCTGAATCCTTGGAAGGTCTGGAGGAGTTGGAGAAGGCTGCAGTCGTCTGGATGGAAGAGGGTCTCTTTCACTGAAAAATTTTGAGAATTAAAGTGAAAAAAATAGTGAAATGTTGTCATTAATTTACAAAAAAAACACGCAGATCTTAACGTTCTACTAAAAACAGTAATTTTCAGCAGAATTTCTAGAATTTTTGTTCAGACTTTTTCGGAAATTCCGGGAATTCCGTTCAAATTTCGAAATATTGTCATTTTGTCTTTCTCCTAAACGGTCACAATTTCCTAGTACCATAATTTTTATAAACAAATGGAAACTGGGGAAAGGTTTTTTAGAACCAAGAATTTATCAGTGACAACATTCAGAGCGAAAAGAAAATCATCTAGAGAACTAAAAATAGAGTAAGAAATAAAGCTAAACAGACAATTTGAAACGGTCATGTCAACCGGTTTCCATTTCCAATTCTTAGCTCAACTTTTGAAGTTTCTGAGCCTCCCAACCATTTTTCATTGAACTAATGTCAGAGAAACTATCAATGCTGAGGTAATCATAAGGCCATTGAGTCGTTCAAAAATTAAAACTGTTTTTGACCCCGGTTCTTTAAATGAATATGTGAAACTCTAATCAAGATTAGCTACAAGAAACACCATCGATAAAAGTTTCAGCATGATTCTAAATGTTTCTTGGGGTGGAAATAAAGCTCTAATGAGAAATTTAAATCAGTAAGTGCCGTGGACCAGAGTTGTACGGAATTCCGGATTCCGGATTCCGAATTCCGTATTCCGGGGTTTTTTTCATTCCGTATTCCGAATTCCGGATTCCGAAAAATTGGATTTCATTCCGGATTCCGTTTTCCGGATTCCGCAAAATGAAATTTCATTCCGTTACAACTCAAAATTTTCAAGTCAAGAAAAATAACAGAATTATAAAGAATATTTGAGCAATACTTCGGTATTCAATGCTTCTAGCATGAAGTG
Organism: Caenorhabditis doughertyi; assembly: GCA_963572265.1. NCBI lineage: Eukaryota > Metazoa > Nematoda > Chromadorea > Rhabditida > Rhabditidae > Caenorhabditis > Caenorhabditis doughertyi. Next base: position 23,329,671 of record OY751556.1, on the reverse strand, counting down.
GCTCCTAGAACGCACCGAAAAACGGAGCCAAACTACTTTTCGAGCTCAATCGCTGTTTTAAGCTTTGAATCCCGCAAAGCCAATTATTCCGGATTCCGAATTCCGTATTCCGGAAAAAAAGAGTTTATTCCGAATTCCGGATTCCGTGTTTTTGAATGTAATTCCGAATTCCGGATTCCGAATTCCGGAATCGAGAAAACCCATTCCGTACAACTCTGCCGTGGACTATAAAACGGACTCAAATGTGAAAATCTAACAAATTGACTTTTTGAAACTGAATTTTAATTTGGCTGAAGCACAAGACCTAGGGGTTCACTTTTGATGTTTTCTATCAGAGTGCAATGATAATAGTTTAGAACGACAGCCTCTCGCCAACTGAAAATAATTCCGACTAAACAATTATTGCAACCGACTGTAACCGTTTTTTTTAAATGTGCATTTTGTCATAATTCGATTATGGTTAGATTTTTGTGGAGTTCGAAAAATGAACATATGACTAAAGAACGGCCTAATGGTTTTTATAAGTCGCCGTTCTAAAACTGACGTTGTATTCTAGAAAACAAGTGAAGTGACCCAATTAACTTTGAGTTCTAGCCAATTTTTCTATTTCTATTGAACCGAAAACTTCGGGACCCGCCCATTTCATGAAATATGTGAAATTAATGAAGAAACGATCACCCATTAAACTCAAAAGTAAAAACCCAATGAAGGTAACTTTTTGAAACTGTGAGTCAATTTGTCTGGAGTGTCTGAAGTGAGTTTTGAGATGTTTTGATTTTTAGCGTTTTCTAGAGGCTTTCATGCTTGTCGCTGCTGAAAATGTTCTAGAAAACTAGGAAAAAAAGCAGTTTGATGACAATTTGATAGCTCGTGTAACGATGAATGATCAAAAATGAAAAGTGCCGATTCGAAAAGTGAATTATTTGAAACTGTTTGTTTTTCAAATTTGGTTCACTTCAATTTTTTTTGGAGTTGTAGCATGTTAAATTCACAGAAGGAAATTGAAGAAAAACACTAATTTCTTGGAAACTTCAATTGTTTTTCATGGTCGCAAAAGAAATACGATTGAAGTGAAACAAAAGATGCTTCACTCTTTTTATTACGTTTTTGAAACCTCAAAAAAAAAAAAGAAAAATACGGACCGTAAATTACAGAATCAGCAAACGATAGTTGTTAAAAATCGTTGCTAGGAAGTAGAAAATGGGCTCGAACAGCAGAAAAAACTTGTCAAACTTCAAGGACAATTCAAGATAAGGTGGAATTTTAGCTAAATAGGGTAGTTGTAGCAGAAATTTTTCGAAGATATTCCAGAAGATTTCCCGCTAACTCTAAAAGTTCGCGTTGCTTTTTGTATTCAGAATTGTAAAAATTCACTGTAGCAGGTTATCTACTGAAGTTTCTTAGACCGCCCCCTTTAATGTAAGTCCCGAAACTGTATCCTCTATACGCTCATCTCGTTTTTTCAAGGTGGCCTAGAATCCCAAAACCCTCCCAAAACCTAGTCCCCAGCCCGAAAATCAAGATCAAAACTCACTCTCAGTTGTCATATAGACTCCTAGCTTCTTGGCCCTCTTATCCTTCTCGTCCCCCTCCAGAACCTTCACCGCCTTGACAGCGCCAGTGGCACTGTACAAATTGCCAGTGGCGAATGTTTTCGTTACCAAACTGAAATTTTAAGAAATTCGCGTCAAAAATTCCAGTGGAAAACTTACTCATATTCTTCTGGGTTCATGAGGTAGTGCACACAGTTTCCAAGAGTAATGACTTGTTCGCTGAAAAAAAAAGAAATGGTTAAAAATTTCGTGGCCTAGAAAAACTCACTTGGCGAATGCTCTTCCGGAAATGATGCAGTTCATGGCTTCCAGGAACGTGCGGTCCGCCAACGCCGGGCATGAGTTTACGGTGGCTTTGAGCCCATCCGTTGTCGCTTGGAATGTCTCCGCGACGGCGGTCAATTGGAAAGTGGCCTTGAGAAACTGTGGAGCTTTTGAAACGCCCTTGACTTCGAGCACGACGTCCTTGTCCAGTTGAAGCTTGGAAAGCGTATATAGGGACGCTTGACGGTCATAAACAAACACTCCGGACTTTCGGAGCTCCTTGGTCTGTTCGATTGCTCTTCGATAAACTCGTTGACATTTTTCTTTATCATTTTCCTTGCTCGAGCCCTTGTGGGTACTTTTGGAGACCTCGACGGCTACATGCATGCCATCTGCTCGGAGATAATAGTATTCAATTTTGACGGCATACTTGTAAATGGGAGTGTTTGGCAAAATGTCTGAAAAAAGGGGAGGAGTTAGAAGTAGTTTTTGGGTTGGAATTTGATCTGTTTTCAATGTTATAGAATGCTAGGAATCAAATTATTGGGACAAGTCGAAACCGATGAAAATTTTTTCCTGTTTTCTGATCTATGTTTAACAGAAGGTGGCTTTTCTTTTGGCTGGGATCGAATTTGACGCTAGATGTCATAAAACTTACTATTAGCCTAAATTTTAGAATGTTTCGCTGGAAAAATTGTGAATTTTCAGTTGTTTTTTCAATTTTTCAACCGGATAATTTAATGACCAAAATTTACTGTTTTCGTTTTGTGATAAGTTCGAAACGGTAGAAACGTAGACAGTAAATTCAGACTAAAATAAACATTTCATAAAGCTTGTTGACTACTAGATTATAAATTCTAGGATTGAGCCTTTACCAAACCAATTTTTCCAAACTATTTCCGAAGAATTTGAGCCTAAACTAGGCCAAAACTAGACCCTGTCATTTGCCTGAATTCTACTGTTCCAGTCTGATGGTAAGTTTTGGAATAGATAATGTGCAAAATTGAACAATTCGTAGTTACAATTATCACAGAAAAATCAATATGAGGACTGACCAGCTTCGTGACTAACCTATAGAAATTATGTCCCTATTCTAAATTCAGGTGGCTTTACGCAATTTGGGACCCTAACGCATCTACACAAGCCTATGCCCTTTAAGCTTATTTTTAGACCTATTGCAAGCCAAACCTAAACGATTCGAACCTGTGCAACAACAAAAAAAACTTCTGTTTCCCACTATTCTCAACTTTCAGGTATCTCACCAAACGCTGCTGGTATGGTCAAACTCTACTGGTACAATTTTCATTTTAAAAATTGTTTCTACAGTATTTACGATGGATACTGTTTCAGTTTGAAAGTAAAATTGAAAAGGTAAGATGGTCTATAATGAATAAACTAGCTTAAATCTATTTTTAGGGCTTTTAGCTTAATCTATTTTAAGGGCTTTTAGTGGAAAAAATTGGAGGGAGTTAGAGTTTAAAAAAATTTTCTGTTCCACACCATTATCAAACTTCACGAACCCACCCAAACCCCATTAGTTTCGGGATATCTTATATGGGTGGAAATTGCCTACACAGTCTCCCGGTAGCTCAAAACTAAATTGTAGAACAAAATCTATGAAATGTTTCTGTGCCACGACTTTTTGAAATTTCAAAATCCTTATCGCGCCCACTGGTACCGTCCCTCTATTTGATACTGCTTACCCTTCTAGGACTGAACACTGATTCTTAGGACTCAACACTAAATTTTAGATCAAAAACTATACACGAAACCGTTTCAAATTCATCATAAAATCTAAACTCTTGACCTAGCCCTATTATAAGATTCGATTGTCTAACTTTAAACTACTCACCCAATTTCCGAATGTTCGTATCGGCGATGGCGGTGTTGGTGGATGGGTTCGGTGGGAGTTTTGGAGCGAGAGGCTTAAGCCCAAGCTTCTTCATTTGCACCTCATCCTTGACGGCGAGTTTGGCAGTATCTGCGGCAAGTTTATCCATGTTCTGGAAGAAAAAATAGGTTTCAAAAAGTTTTCAAAGGATAATCAAGTAGAAAAGGGTCCAAAAGTGTGGTTAGGATGAAAAATTTGGTCGAGAAGTGGTAGAAATGGACTGCGAGTAGCGAGAAACAAAACATGGGATGGAAGTAGGGAGAATGAAACAACCAAAAAGAAGAGGGGGAGAGCAAAATGACCATTTGGCTAGAGAATGCGGCGACGGAGGAGGGTTAGAGAAAGAGGCAGATAAGCTCCGCCCCCTGCCTATGGTTTACGATTTGACCCCTAGGAGTGAGATATGACGTCATAAAAAAGAGAGAAGGGTCAACCTGTGAATGCTCCCCGAAGAGGACAGTTATGACATTTTGAGTGATTTATGAGTTTCTATGCTGGTGTTAGTATGGTGTTCATCCGAAGAAAAAAATCTCTTGATGGGGGTAGAAATCTAGTGACGTCATGGAAAGTTGACCCAGCTAAATACTAGGTTAGCCGTGAGCGAATGGATGGAGGAATATTTAGTGAGTGAAAACAAAAAAAGCGGTAAACCAAAAATTTTGATTTGAAACAGGCAAAAACTCTTCCAAAAAGCTTCAGAATTGAGAGATAGCGGAGAAAAAACCCTTTTAAATAACCGTTATATGTTCAAATTTATATCAATAATGTGGTAATTGAAACCGAAGTTTGCGTTACAAAATTTTTCCAAAAGCTACAAATCTGAATCGCCAGCTTTTAGATTTCAGTGATTAGAACAAGATGTTTGGAGCGGAAGTGGTCTAGGAAAATGTTAAGCCAGGAAATGAATTTCAGGTTAATGGACTAAAAAAGAGAAAAAAGAGCAAACGCAACTATTACTGATTATATATTGGAAATTTTCTCTCAAACAGTAGATTTGAAGCAGTAATTTCACAGAAAATTTCAGATTGGTTTGAAATACCAAAGAGTCACTTTTCCTATTCATTTTTCAGTTTCCCTATTATTTGATAGCCCTCGGCCCACTTTTTTTTCAATACCTCATATACAGGGTGCGCCATAATTACGTGGACAACTTTAACGGCCTGTAAAACAAAAAGTATGAATCCGATTAAGATGAGATTTGACAAAAAGTTCACTGATGTCTAAAAAAAAGACCCACAAAAAATTATTTGATTCGGTCTTCAATGAAGACCACGGTGACGTGACGACGTCATGGATAGACACCGCCATTGACACGCTAGTGCTAAATCGCTGCACAGAATCTTCCATTTCGAAATTTCGAAATTCGTTAGCTTGCTTTCATTTTTCATTCATTACAGTTGAAAAGTCGTTTTAGTCTTAGTAAAATGATGCTGAAAAGCCAATTGGTGTCTCACACCAAGAATTTCACTCAGCCACAAAAAAGATTTATTCACCTCTCTTCATGCGGCAGAAGGAAAACTGTTCTAGTTCGGGCAATTTTCATTCATTTGCAAACTCCTTTTAGGAGCACTTTCCTAATATGCATATGTAACTCTCATATAATTTTCGGTAAGCTGATGAAAGTAGAAGCCCAGATATTTGACACTGTATGAGCCCTGCGCCTGCGTGCTTCGCTGTTAATTTCGGGGCGAATTTTCACGGCGTCTCCACAAAGCCGTGGTTGTAGTTTCTGACCGAATCAAATAAATTTTTTTGTACATTATCTTCAACTATCAGGCAATATTTTCGCTGAATTTCAGATTGATCTGTTCACTAGTTCAGCAGTTATAGTCACAGAGGCCCTGTCCGCGTAATTATGGCGCACCCTGTACTCTATTCTCACCCATCAACATTTTTTGTTAGGACAATTTATGAATAAGATGTGAATCATTTTTACAATGTTTGGAAGGCAGGAGAACCAAAAGATAAACAAAAATCTATTTCTTTCGAATCTAGACGAATGTTGAAAAGGAATGCGAGCACATTTTTCCCTTCCAATTATTATTTGGTATTGTGTATCCAAAAACCTTTGCGTAACTTTCTTACGTTTCAAAAGATGAATATTTTATTCGTCCAAAAACGTGAAAATCCTCAATACCGATTTGCACTTAATTAACGTTTTGTGATAAAATCGAGCATACCACTGTTGGGTGCGGGCACGATATTTTGAAGTTGATTTTTTTTGGCTGATCTTTTGACATATGATGACCCTATGTCTTCTTAGTACAAACCATAGTATAAGATTAGGCTCCGCCCCTTTCCTACTGTAGGCGATGCTCAATAGGCAAAAAAATAAAAAATTTTCCTGAAAGAGATAATGATGAAATCTCAACGGGAATCAACTTTTGGTACCATTTATAGTGTTTTTGAGTTCTGAAGAGAATTCTGACTTCACGTCTTCAGGACGAAAAAAATCAATTTTCATGAAATTTTTCATTAATTGTCCATTTTCAAAGTTTGAGCATGTGTCCTGAAAAATTTTTTCACTACGTCCGGCCTGTTTATGTTTTTTATGAATACCCACTACCAAGGGGGTCATACCATAAAAAAATCTCCCCAGGTTTTACGGTGTCTTAAAGCCGATTCAGAGCAAAGTTTGTGCTCAGTGCCTACAATATCAACGTATACCTATACATGGTAAAAATGGACATGATCACCAATTTCAAAATAAATTTTGTCACCTGTTGTACTACTTATATCTAATGCATTCACAAATTTTCAGCTCATCTGCTTAACTTCTGTAGGCGTGGCATCACTTATAAAAAATCACTACAGAATCTGAACGTCGAAAATTCAAAACTCTGAAATCTTCAAATTTCGTTTCGAATTTTTTTAAAAAAATATTAGATTGTTAGAAATGATCGTTTTACGCAAAACTATTGGCCCTATCATGTTCTCATGAATGCTTAGCAGCCATACGGCAGCCTATTTTATCTGATATTGAACATTACAGAGCTCGTAGTGAAAACTAAGTAAGAAAACAATTTTGAGTAGGTGTTCCTGCGTAAAACGATCATTTCTAACAATCTAATATTTTTTAAAAAAAAATTCGAAACGAAATTTGAAGATTTCAGAGTTTTGAATTTTCGACGTTCAGATTCTGTAGTGATTTTTTATAAGTGATGCCACGCCTACAGAAGTTAAGCAGATGAGCTGAAAATTTGTGAATGCATTAGATATAAGTAGTACAACAGGTGACAAAATTTATTTTGAAATTGGTGATCATGTCCATTTTTACCATGTATAGGTATACGTTGATATTGTAGGCACTGAGCACAAACTTTGCTCTGAATCGGCTTTAAGACACCGTAAAACCTGGGGAGATTTTTTTATGGTATGACCCCCTTGGTAGTGGGTATTCATAAAAAACATAAACAGGCCGGACGTAGTGAAAAAATTTTTCAGGACACATGTTCAAACTTTGAAAATGGACAATTAATGAAAAATTTCATGAAAATTGATTTTTTTCGTCCTGAAGACGTGAAGTCAGAATTCTCTTCAGAACTCAAAAACACTATAAATGGTACCAAAAGTTGATTCCCGTTGAGATTTCATCATTATCTCTTTCAGGAAAATTTTTTATTTTTTTGCCTATTGAGCATCGCCTACAGTAGGAAAGGGGCGGAGCCTAATCATATACTATGGTTTGTACTAAGAAGACATAGGGTCATCATATGTCAAAAGATCAGCCAAAAAAAATCAACTTCAAAATATCGTGCCCGTGGATGCTCGTGTCTATCGCAAAATGTCAATTAAATCAATTGAAAACTGCTTTGAGGATTTTCACGTTTTTTGGACGAATAAACTATTCATCTTTTGAAACGTAAGAAAGTTACGCAAAGGTTTTTGGATACACAATATATAATTTTGATATTTTAAATACAACCCGTGAAGACAAAGTGTACTAATTTAGAAAACATTACGAGGAAGTGCCTGAAAAAGGACATTATGATATTTGGAAGAGGGATTGAGAAAATAGGAAGGGAAATAATAGCTAATTATTAGAAGTACATTTATCATAGTATCCAAGAATTTTTCTGCTAAGTTATCATGTTAAAACAGTGAAAAAATCGAGGAGGGAATTTTGCAAAATACAATCAACACGATTGAAAAAGCAAGTTGAATATGTGTTAACTGGAATCTCATTGCACAGACATAAAATTTTGAGCCCGAAAAGAATGGCGAGTGCTATTGAACTAATCCGGAATTTACGAAAATAATGTGGCACATGGAACCAAAATTTTCAAAAAAAATATTCCTAATAGCTACAAAAGTGTATCACCAGTCTTAAGTCTTCAGGATCTATATAGAGATTGTTGGAGTCGAGGCGGACTATGAAACTCTTAGATCATAAAAGTAGTTTCAGGTTGATGAGCTAGAGAAAAAGCTAGAAAACTGGCTCGACGAACAATTAATTTTCGGGAACTTTATTTTCGAAAATGTAAGTTTTGAAACCGATTAATAATATTGAGCTTCGAAAAATCTATTGCTTAGTTGTATTGTTCTTGGAAGACCCTATTCTCCATTTTTCGGTATCTAATCTACCCAATTCTCATTTTTGAAAAACAGAAAAAAAGAGAAAAATAAACAAAAAATCAATCGTTCTCACAATGAATAAAGTTGAGAGAGAATTTCAGGTAGAAAAAACAAACGATCGAGATGTCTCGAAAAATTCAAAAATGCTACTTTGTTTCAACAAATGGTAAATGAAGAGCAGGAGCGTTATCGAAATCAGTTCACTTGAAATGATGTGGAAACATAAAAGTTTACAATGTTTACGCCATAAAACATTTAAAAAATACACATGGTTTACAATTTTGATATTGGTAGTACAAACCGTGTGATTAAGGGCGTACTAATGTGGAAAACAATACAAAAAAGTGCATAAACCAGAGAAAAGGACAAAGTTGGAAGTTTGATTAAGAAAATTGTAAGGGACTTGATGGTTCAGAATTATGAGATACATTTAGCATAATTTTCAAAAGTTTGTCTGCTAAACTATCATGTTAAAACAATGAAAAAATCGCGAGATCTTTTTGTCAGAATACGGTAAAAAACGTTTGAAAAGGCAAATTAAAGATGTGTTAACTTGAATCTCATTGAACAGGAATAAAATTTTGAGCCCGAAAAGAATGGCAAACTATTCCAAATTCACAAAAAAATGTGCCACTTGAAACCGAACTTTTCCAAAAAAATTTTTTAAGTGTGTCACCAGTCTAAAGTCTTCAGGATCTGTATAGAGATTGTTGGAGTTGGGGCGGACTAGGAAACTCTTAGGTCATAAAAGTGAGGCTCGAGGAACTACAATTATGGGTAAAGTTTTTTCGTAAATGCCATTTTTGAAACCGACTAGAAAAATCAAACTTCAAAAAATAAACAGATTCATTGTTATTTGAAGACCCTTTCCTTATTTTTTGGTATCTAATCTACACATTTCTCATCCATCAAATATATTTTTGTTAGGACAATTATACAAAAGATATGAATCATTTTTACAATGTTTGGAAGACTGAGCAAGCAAAAAATAAACAAAAATCAATTATTTTTTGAGCGTCGATAAATATTTTATAGTACTTTACAATATTACCAGAAACAATTTTCATTTCGATATTTGGACTGATGTGGCAACGTGAAAACTTTCAATGTTTACGCCACAAGATATTTGAGAACTATGGCATGATATTTTGATATTAGTAGTACAACCCGTGTGACCAAGGTGTACTAATTTGGAAAACATTACGAGAAAGAGCATGGAAAAAGTGCAAGGTGATATTTGAATAGGGATAAGCTAATTAGAAAGGGTTTCAACATAAAATCGCTCGCCTAACACATCCTACAAAAGTTGATCGACTAGATGATCATGCTGAAACTGGAAATGACCTTTCTGTCAGTCTACTGTAGAAATTTTTTTTAAAAAGAGCAAAAACAATAAGATGATACTAATGAACAGGTATTGAATTGGGATTGAAAGTTGAAACCAAAAAGAATGACCGGAACAGAGAAAGAGAGGAGGAATCAAAAGAGCAAAATGGAGAGAAATTGAGATGGAGAGCAAGATGACCAATTAGAATAGTGAGTAAGACAATGGAGGAGGGTTAGAGAGAAAGAGACAGGTAAGAAAAGATAGGGAGGCCTTAAGCTCCGCCCCATTTGTTCTGGCCAATATAAGGTCCTCCCCTCATTGTTGTTTTTTATTTTGTTGCCATAAATCAAACACCACAATTTGAAAAGTTAGGAAAAGGGGTTCCGTGAAAGTTGACCCTTATAGTGGTGACAACAAGAAGACGGCTCGCCAGATGTACATATAAAAATATGGAAGATAAAAGAAAAGGGCCATCGCGTGTGCCTTTTTCCGAAGAGACGACAGTTGTGATAGATTTATGGATTTCTTTGTGTGAATGAATGAGGGATTTTGAAGAGAAAAGTATTTTGATGGGGATCTGGTAAAGTCTTCGGGGGATTATGAATAGATTGGATAGTTATCAGATCGAAAAAGAAAACTCCCAGGAAACGTCAAACGATCTATTAGTATGTGAACCTCGAAAATAAAACTACAAACTGAAACAGTGGGAAATTTTAGCTCAGATCTAGAAAGTAGCTACATAAAGCTAGGCTGGCCTAGGAAACTCTTAGGCTGTGATACATTTTTTGAGACATGAAAGATGAAATAATGTCAAACAAGTAATACTGAAAATCCCGATTTTTGAAAAAAATTAGGTTCATTGAAACCGAAATTTTTCGAGAAATGTAATTTCAAACGCTCAAAATTCTAGATTTTCTGTAAGAGGCTTTCAAATTTAAGAAAAAAAAATTGAAGCCAACATGGGCTAGGAAAATGTTAGGCCAGGAAAGTGGGTTAAATGAAGTAAAAAAGAGAAAATAAGGATCTATCAGTTATATTAAAAATTCTCTCTCAAAAATGTCAGTTTTAAAACCGAAATTTTTTCCAAAAAAATTGTTGAAAGACCAAAAAATCACATTGCTCACTCTTAATTTCTTTGTTCTTTGAGCACCCTTTTTTCTCTCTTTTCTCTCGATATCTATAAAATCTAAGCATGTCTCACCCATCAATTATATATGTGTTAGGACAATTCATGAATAAGATATGAATCATTTTTACAATGTTTGGAAGACAGAACAACCAAAAGATAAACAAAAATAAATATGTCTTATTATGAAGTGTTGAGAAGAAAAATCGGAGATTTTGAAGAGATAATCAGCCGAAAAAATCTATAATAGATGTTATTTGCAGATAGTGCCCTTCTATTAGAGAAATAGAACAAACGATTCCGAATTCCACAGCAGTTTTATCAGAAGTAGTTCGAATCTCGCTATTCGAAATGATGTGGAAACATAAAAGTTTACAATGTTTACGTCTGAAAATATTTGAGAAATATGGCATATAATTTTGATATTAGTAGAGCTACCCGTGTGATCAAGGGTGTACTAATGTGGAAAACATTAGAATAAAGAGCAAAATATAGAGAAAATGTGAAATTTGGAAGTTAGTATGAACCAAAGCGAGTGAGTCATCAAGATGTGTCTCTAGCATAGCACCCGGAAGTTTCCCGACTTAATTATAGAGTTGAAACTGGAAAAACAGGTAAGTAAAAATTGAAAAATTGGGTTAGTTTGCATAAATTCAATCAAAGTTTCAATCCAGTGTGCTAAATATATGAACTTGAAAATCTTAATGAGTGGAAATTTTATCGGCGCTCAATTTTTGTCAAAAAGGATCAATCGTTTACAAAACTCATTTTTCGAAAACTAGTTTACTAACTAGTAAGTAAACATTTTGAAACTGAAAGAAAATGAGAGAAAACATTTTTGAATTTTTGTTTGTAAAATAATCATAACGTTTCAAATTTGTAACAAGTATAGAGAGCAGATAATCTTTCTGTTGGGACTGAGCGTTGGTGTTAAAAAATTAAAGACAGAGGTTAATTCAAGGAAAATGAGAAAGAATAAGACACACTCTCCTCTCGTAGCGAGGAATGCACTGTACAGTTTTAAAAAAGTATAGTCCATATGAGTTGACATTGTGTCTGGTGGATACCCAAACACTTCTAAGACCTATGGCACATGTCTCATTAGGCTCCGCCCCCTACCTACAGTAACCCAACTTCTGTATGTGAAAAAAATTATTTTTTTGCCGATAGAGATTATGACGAAATCTCTTCGGGAATCAATTGAGCGTACTATTTGAAGGCTTTTTTACTAACACAACGTTTTTCCAAATGTCCATCTTCAGGGAGAAAAGTTCATTTTTCTCGGAAAATCATCACTTTTCGTTAGTTTTTCGACTCTAGTGCCTCGGACAGGCCGAATTAATGACCGATCTCTCCGGATTATTAATCCTCATAAAATTTGCCACCGATTTGCTATATTTAGAAAAAAATTCGTTGACACAATGTTCGAGATATTTTCGGTTTTTTGTAAAATTTTTCGAAAATTCAACGTATAGGGCTACATGATGAAAAACTCAAAGTCTCAAAACTTGCTCATATTTATTTTTTGAGTAGTACTAGTCCTCAATATACCATTCTTAGAGTTTTAGCTCATCTCCATTACCATTAACAGAACTAGGATTTCAGAAAAAATATTCATTTCAGGGAATTGCCACGTGTTCAGTTCTAATCGAGATGAGCTGAAACTCTAAGAATGGTATATTGAGGACTAGTACAATTCAAAAAACAAATATGAGCAAGTTTTGAGACTTTGAGTTTTTCATCATGTACCCCTATACGTTGAATTTTAGTGAAATTTAACAAAAAACCGAAAATATCTCGAACATTGTGTCAACGAATTTTTTTCTAAATATAGCAAATCGGTGGCAAATTTTATGAGGATTATTAATCCGGAGAGATCGGTCATTAATTCGGCCTGTCCGAGGCACTAGAGTCGAAAAACTAACGAAAAGTGATGATTTTCCGAGAAAAATGAACTTTTCTCCCTGAAGATGGACATTTGGAAAAACGTTGTGTTAGTAAAAAAGCCTTCAAATAGTACTCTCAATTGATTCCCGAAGAGATTTCGTCATTATCTCTATCGGCAAAAAAATAATTTTTTTCACATACAGAAGTTGGGTTACTGTAGGTAGGGGGCGGAGCCTAATGAGACATGTACCATAGGTCTTAGAAGTGTTTGGGTATCCATCAGACACAATGTCAACTCATATGGACTATACTTTTTTAAAACTGTACAGTGGCCAACAGCCTATTCCTCCTGCCGTAGGGAAAATTTGTCATAAAATGATATTATTGTTCAGTTTCCAAAATCTATTCGTACTTTGGTTTTTAAAAACTGATCGAATATTTCATTATTTCAAAACAGTGAAATATTTAAGAAGAAACTGTGTTTTGGCAGTAAAGTTTTAGCATTTTCAGATGGAAGCTTAGTTATCCAAAACATATAAGATGCAAATTGATAGAAATGATTTAAGGATTGATTAATGAGAAAAAGTTTGAGATAACGAGAGATTGAGTTTGAGAATCTGAAAAATTGGCTTTGAAAAAAAAATATGAAGAAAGCTTTGGCATTTTGTCAACTAAAGATAAATTTTTCTTTAACAAAAAGATAAGTTTTTTTAATATTACATTTCAATGAAATTCCCCGCTGAATCGACAAGACAAAACTGTGATGAAAAAACCATTCTAATACTTCAAATAGTCCTATTTTTCTGTTTTTTCTTTAATGGCAGATAGTGCCCAACTATGAGGGTAATAAAAGTAAAAGTTGGAGAAATTAAGGAAAAAGCGTATCAAAATTAATTTGTTTCTCGCTATTTGAAATGATGTGGAAACATAAAAGTTTACAATGTTTACGCCACAAGGCATTTCGCGAAATATGGCATCTAATTTTGATGTTAGTAGTGTTATCCGTGTGATCAGGGTAAACTAATATGGAAAACATTAGGAGAAAAAGCAAAAGTCGGAAAAATTACCATTTTTGAAACACGATATAACTCTGTGCTTGAAAGAGTCCAACTTTGCTCAAAATAGTGAATCAAGTAAGTTGCCAAGCCGAAACTGGGAAAGATGAGTGATGAAAAAAAAATCCCCAAAAAAACGAGTCCGGCGTAAATTTTGACCGTTTCAATCAAGTGTTATGCAGGAAGCAAATTGAATCCCACTAATATTATAGAAGATGGGATGCGTTTAAAAAAAAAAAATCAAAAGCTTAAAAAATTATTTTCTCAAAGTGTCAGCTTAGCTCCTGAAAACTTGGCTACTAACTGCATTTACTGAAACGGAAGAAAAAACTTGAGAATTTCAGACATTAAAACGAATTTGACGTTTCGAAATGCTAACGAATGGATTCATATCACTCCTTTCGTTAATCTGTCTACAAACTGAACTTGATGAAACCGAATAAAAAACTTAGAATTTTAAAAACGTTCTAGCGCTTGGAAATAATAATAAGTCGGGTCAACTAACAGAGTGGATTGTTTTTAATCAAAAAATAATTTTTTTTTGAAGTGTGGAAATTTTGACAACTTAGCTTTTTAACTAGATCAGCTAAACTGTGATGTTGAAACAGAGAACATTTTTGGAAATACTGAAATATGCGGAAAATAATATTGCAGCTTCAAAATGATAACAAAAAAAGATAAATGATAAGTGGATCTAATTATTGATGTGGATTGTGCAAAACAATTGGCCAACTTAGCTTCCGTACTTGTTCAGCTAAACTATCATGTTGAAGCAGAGAACAACTTTCGAAATAACATCGAAAACAGATTGCGATTTAAAAATGATAACAAGTATGAGAAACAGATTCGACTTTAGCGAAAAACATATCGTTAGAGAGAGAGAGCAGAGATCCAGGAAAAATTAGATTTGAAAATTGAGGTGAGAAAGTGAGACTTCTTTATCAAGTTTAGATTCCAAAGAAGACCTACAAACATTAATGTTGAAACTGTAAAACCGCGTTAGAAAAGTAATTCCGATAACCTGAAGTTCGCCCTACACAGCTTAGCTTCCGAAAACTTTTTTACTAAATGAACCCAGTGAATCCGACAAAAAAAACTTATTTCATTTGCACACCAAACAGTTTTTTTTGTTTCAAAATCTTTTGAAGTAAAAACAGTTCGAAAGTTATCTTTGCTCGTTGATCGGGGCTTCAAATCAATCCAGAAAAAAATCTATTTAAAATCGTTGAGAAATTTAGCGGAAAAGGGAAGGTGAAACAAGCTCATTGGGAAACGTTTTACTAATTGAAAAATGTTTTGGGGACGTGATAGGAAAGTGTATAAACTGAAAAGAAGGATTTTCAAGGGCTTGCATATTAAGGTTCGCAATAGGCAAAACCGTGATAATTATTTCCAAAACTTTGGAAATAATTATCACGGTTTTTTATTATTTCCAAAAGGTCGAACTCATGAAAACTATTTTAATGTTTTATCATAATGAGAATTATCGTCTAGAAAAGTGATTTTTGTTGGTTTGTACTATTTTTTGTGTCATTGAATCAAAACAAACAGGTGAACAAACGATGGGATACAATTTTTCAGAAATACATTTTCAGCAAGACGGAAACACTAGATGCAGAGAGTAGTAACAGTTTGAATGTTTATAATGAAACCGAAGAAAATTAGTCAATGCTCAAACTTTCAACTCCATGGAAAGAAGATTACTATTTCTACGATGAGACAAATGAGAAACATGATCAATCTAAATGATAACTGGTTGTCGACTCGGCCTAATTCACCCTATAACAATTACCGGATACTAAATATTTGCGATTGCCAATCAAAAATGATATTTTTTGGAACTGAGTCAATAGAAGACAGATAAACCCTAAATTACGTTGAAACTTTGAAACTGAGCAAAAAATTCCAAAAGTCGAAGTTTGAACTTTGATCAGACAGATTTCAGAAAAGAATCAAAACTCCAAAAAGCAGGATATGAAATCCCCATTATGAAACCGAAGGTATTGTTCGAAATTATGAAAATTTCCAGGATTTTTTAACGTTTCAAATGTTTTTCTAATACATAGAATTAAAAATATTTCCAAAACATTCTATCTGGGTATTGATTGCTCATTCGAAACTCATCATTAGTTTCTTTTGACTAAATGTTTCTGATCCCACTGATCCTAATTGCTCTTTCGCAACACCTTTATGCAAAAAAGGGGAAAGGGGTATAATTAGAGGAGCTTATTCGCAAGTAATGCCACTTCAAAGGAAATAACCTTTTGATCCAGTGAGGAAAAGGTCAATGACAACAGAAAGGGAATGGGATTAAGATAAAAAGTTTGAATGAAAAATTGTTATCGAATGATTCTCATGAAATGTTAGATTATGCTATAGTTGAAACAGAGAAAATTATCAAATTTCCCGGGAGGAAAAAGCCTACGGCGTATGGCATACCATGGAAGGAATATAAACTTGAAAAAAGAAAGATCTCCTAGGTAAAAAGGTCCCATCTGGAATGACCTTCTACCTCTCAGTTACTGATTATCAGTCTTTTCATAAAGTGCCATCATATGTTATCTGAAATGGTCCCTTCTTTGCCCACTTTTACTACACTATTATCAGTTCCCTTCCATGCACATTAAGCCCCACTTTTCATCTTTTCCGGCTATTATCGCTTGGAAAATTTGTAGGCTACAGGGTCCTTTTCGGAAAGTTTGATTTGTCTGCACTCTCTCGATTTTGCACACTATATTTTCTCTTTCTCACAACCTTTAAGCAAAATGAAAAAGTGCGCTTTACAATCTTTGGTCATTTTCCTACAATTATCAACAGTCTGCAGACTCTCCTAGTGCAAACGATGTAACCCATAAAGTTAATGAGAACGGTTCAATTGGGACTTTTTAATTTCGCCGCAAAAGGTATTTACATCCAACTGGCTCATGATAATAATTTTCAATTAATATTGCCTGCCCTCACGTTTGTACAAACACTCTTTTTTCCTTCAAAACTTTCGAAACTGGGATAATGGGAACCACGTACAGGGTGCGACATAATTATTGCAACACATTTATGCCAACTTTGAGGGCGGATAGCAGAAATTCGGGAAGTGGTACACTTTCCAACTTTTCAAAGAAACTTTACTAAACATTTCACCTATATGCCACCAAATTTTCTAAGCTCTATCTTCATTTTCACAGTAATTGTGCTTCGTACCGTCCGCAAGGTATAAATCGGTTCGCAGGGTTTTGACACGCGACTATGTGCACATCGCACTTTCGTGTCTTCTGACAAAAACTTTTCTGAAGCGGGAGGACTATTCAACTTCTAAACGTTTTAGGAGGTATTTCTAAATGTCTAGAGATAAAAATTGGAAGAATATGAAGTCAAGAAATATCTTGAAAACGTTTTGATTCATAGATTTCTGAAAAAACATCAATGACTCTCATCATACTGAATTCTACCGTTCAAATCATTCAAAACGAATTTTTCTGTGAGCTGGTTTATGTTAACAGTTAATACACACTATATTAGCTATCAGTTTGTGTTCTAATAAAAATTTGCTCTTTTCTCAAAGCAAAAATGGCCCAAAGTCATTTTTTGACTGATTTTCCGCAATTTCTTCGAGCTGATAAATGATGTTCCCAATCACCAAATTCGAATTCAAGCGGCAATTCATTTCATGGATTGTTGAGATGGATAATTAAGCTCATCATAAAAAATTTTTGGAGTCGATTAAAAAACTTTGAGCCGAAATTTTATTTGGGGTAAACCTGAAATAGCTGCGTGCCGCAAGTGTTTTTAATTTTAGAAACCGACGACTAGTACTCGAAAATAAGAAAAGCTATACCAGTAACTAAAATTGTTATGTTTTCTGTATCATTTCATAAAGTTCCTGTCAAAGTTTCAGTTTGATCGAACAATTTTGAAAGATTTTATAACGAAATGAACGCGTTGCAATAATTATGTCGCACCCTGTAAAAACCAGAGTAGCATTGGGAAAAAAAAAGTTGAGAAAATAAAAAATAGAAATGAAACGGTTCAGTTTTCAAAAAGTAAGGGAAATTGACAGAAAAGCAAGGCTGTCGGATCTCGCGGTCGACCGCGACCGCGGCCGACCGACCGAGACCGCGGTCGACCGCGGCCTGTACGGCTACTCACTCAAAAAGCCGCGGTCGGCCGCGGTCGGTCGCGGTCGACCGCGAGGCCGTGAGTGAAGGGCAGCTCGTTTACTCGTTATAACTCGCTTCAAAATCAACTTTTTGAGGTGGTTTTTTTTTCAAAAGGAGGATAATCTTCTAGAGAAAGAAGGTTTCAATTTGCTGAGTCATCGGAAGCTCAAAGCCTGAGTTATACCCGTTTCCCTGAAGCATGTATGGAAATCCGGTGTTTTTCCCATTTCAAGGACTTTTTCCACTCTGCCTTTTATATCTCGGCTTCTACCAAACCGATTGGTCTGAAATTTGGTCTCCCCAAAGAGTTAATGATGCTGAACAAAATTTTATAGTTTGTTTTGTCACTTTCATGACTAGTCTTCCCGCAAATGCTGAGAAAAGTGGAAAAAATGCGAACAAAACGCATGTGTGCCGACCGACCCGGCGCCCCTTATTTTGGCTTCTGGGGGTCGAATTGTTTGGGAAATTTGTGAGTATTACAATAAAATTTTGTAAAGAAAAAAATCTCTATTATTTGATTAAAATTTCATCATAGGCTTCTGTAAAAAATTTTGGAGAAAATCGCGAAAAACTGATTTTGAAGTACTGGAGCAATCACCTTGCAACGGTTTTCCGAAAATTTTTCCACTAAAACTTTCTTCTAACTGCGTTTTTATATCTTACAAAAGCCGTGTCTAATGGACTACTAAGTATCAGACCAATTGGAGTACTCTCCGCGAAGTTCGAAAATACCAAAATTTTTGTGTTGAAAACACTATAAAAAGGGCGATGGTTTTAAAATCAGCATAAGTTTGTTAGTTCTTGAAATTTTTGAAAACTCTTTTGATTGACTTAAAGATCTTGAATTTTTCTACATTTTATCAGTTGATCGGTAAGAGATCAGATGTCTCCTGAGAAAGTTATGACGGTTCAAAGTTTTGATTAACACGAACACTGTTTCACTCGCGGTCTCACGGTCGACCGCGGTCGGCCGCGGTCGGCCGCGGCCTTTGGGGAAAGAGACGCAGAGAGGCCGCGGTCGACCGTGCGACAGCCTTGCAGAAAAGGTGAAATGGGAAGAAACGGAGATGATTAGATAAGCGTTTTGATTGACATTATGCATGTTTACTGGCATTTTTAAATGGAAGGGAGAACTATGGTAGGTACGAAAAGTAATTTTCATATAGCCTAAATGAAACAGTGAAATATAGCTCTACCTGTATTACACGGGCGCATACTTATTGGAAGATAACACTGTGGAATAAACTGAATCTTTACCAATAGGGTCAAACCGACCAAAATCGAAAGTGTTAATTATCAGATTTGAATTGAATAGTGAAAAAAATGGGGTTTCTGCTATTAATTCAGGATTTTTCTTAGACCCATCATCACGACACTGACGCATATCGTAAAGTCCAGATAATTAGAGTAATTGAAACGGTGAGATGAGAAAATCTTGGAAAATTTTGCAATTTTGCCAATGAGATAAAAGACTTGAAGCCCTTTAATTGTATGTACCAACAAAAGATAACCTTTTTGAGCTGGAAGCAGCAGAATTTCCAGCCGGAGATGTGAATTTTAACACATGGCTTCATAAAATTATCAGAAAATAATGGGACCTTTACATCGAAAACCATACTATGCCCGTTTCTGTCCATTTAAAAAATGATATATGAAAACTTAGCTGATAAAAACCTGTTGTTATCATGTTATCAATGATCCGTTGTCTAGGGCAAACAATTTTTTATTGAAAATGGGAAATTGTCTCATTTTCCAGTTTTAATCGGCCTCGTTAAAGGTGCTCTTTAATTAGAGGTTCTACTAATGTTTCAGTGATTTCGGAGTGGCGGAGCCAAATTTATTTACATTTCGGAAATGCTCAAATCATATAGTGCGCCAGGAATCACTGAGAAATCAAGAAAAATACTAAAAAAGATGAAACAACTGCCAAACATGAAACAGTATAAAATTTGACGATCGTCGTTCCATCAGAAAAAAAGAAAAAGAAAAAATAGAAAAAAGAGAAACGAAACGGTTCAGTTTTTCTGAAAGTAAGAACAATTGACAGACAAAGTGAAATAGAAAGAAACGGAGATGATTAGATAAGCTTTTTGATTGACATTGTGTATTTTTACTGGTATCAAATGAGAAATGTTAGAAAACTGTAGTAGGCAAAGCAGCAATGATCTTGGTGCCTAGGTGAAACCGGGAAATAAAGGAACACTTTTTTGGAAAAGGGCCTTCAGAATGATGAGAAATGCATTAAAATAACAGAAAATTTTTAGAGAAAACTGTTTCAGAACGGCATCTAAAAACATTTTCGGAAAATCGGAAAATTAAATAATTTTTCGAAAAATAATTTCGGAAAACCGGATATCCGAATTTTTGTCCGAAAAGATAAACTTGCTTTCTCACTCAATTTTCCCCCTGAAAGTAGACAAATTGATGATTTTCTGAGGAAAAAGAGATATTTTTGGATAATGGTAAATTCGGAAAATACGGGGAACTATGGGTGAGCAAAAGATAAACGTAGTTCCAGGAAAAGAAACTGAAAACTCTCAAAGAAACTGAAAACTCTATTTCACTAACACTGCTTGAGAATGTTAATGATGATACGATCAGTATTCAATTCGCACTTGATGATAATAAATGACCGGATTGAGCAACTGATAGAGATCAATTTATCATTGATTTTCAAACCAGTTTTAAAAATGAGAACGACTCGAAACCATGTTTTTTTTCTGTTTTCGACTTCGAAGTGTGTGGAAGTTTGGATGAGAAAACACTGTTTCAAGACATTATCTCGACGTGATATCGACGTAAAAATAGGGGATAAAAAAGATAAAATAAGGAGGTAACAGGAAATTATAGTACAAAGAAATGATCAAAAAATGTTGATAAAAAGGAGGGGGGGGGGGGGGCGAGCCAACTGGATTTGGAACAATTAGCATGAAACGTGAGGATTCTGAAACATTTTAGAAGGTGTCAAAAAAAATGAGATGAGAAGAATCGGAAGATGTGGACAGTTTGGAATTGATTTGAAAACAACTGAAGGAGAGATGGTGATGGACCAGAATCAATAACTTGGTTTGAACTTGATTCGGAAACTATGAAGAAAGATATTCTAGACTTTCAGTAGTCAAGGAAGCTGGAATTTTTGTTTTGATAACCTTACTAGTTAAAGATGATACAGTCAGTGATCAACCTGCTATTTTCTCCTCAAATATAGCACATGATCAAAGAAACATTGCTGAAACAATAGAAATGGTTATGTTCTGATGGTTTTATACATAATTTCCCTGTTTTTAAACATTCTGACCTTCGGATCCGATAAGGATAACCTAATTAAAAAGAAAACCCCGGTTCAAAAATATTATTTTTTTTTCGCTTTCCGGGAATATTAGTTTTTAATACAAATATCCTGAAATGATTTGAAATTTCTGAAGCGCCGTTTTCAGTGATAAATTTCATGAAAAAGGGGATGTTTTCAAAATCCAAATGCTTCACTAGTCAAACAAAAAAGAATGCGATCAATTTTTAAGGCTTCTGTTTCATGAGAAATCAAGAAATTGGAACATACAAAAAATGAGTGATTTATTTATCGTTAAAACAAACATATAAACGCGCACGGTCTCCTCAACTCCGAAAACAAACTGCAAGAAAACGTGTACTTTATTTTTCACGTTTTAATTTCATCCTTTTAATTTTTGGCCTGAAAATCGTGTTTTTTCAGATTTTCAGACAAATGGCTGAACGGAACTCTTAATCGTCCATCAGATTTGTAGAGAATGAAATTCTACGTCGAATGAGACCTGAATGAAGTCATTCTGTGAAAAACTGAAAGAGGAGATACCAAAAAACTGAATTTCAGACAAACCAGAATTTCAGCCTTCGTACTTGAAATTATCTTCTGAAAAAAATAGACAGGTTTAGGGTAGACCTAGGTTTAGGGTAGACGCTCAAATTTTTTAAGGAAAAATTTTCAAGTACGAAGGCTGAAATTCCGGTTTGTCTGAAATTCAGTTTTTTGGTATCTCCTCCTTCAGTTTTTTACAGAATGACTTCATTCAGGTCTCATTCGACGTAGAATTTGATTCTCTACAAATCTGATGGACGATTAAGAGTTCCGTTCAGCCATTTTTCTGAAAATCTGAAAAAACACGATTTTCAGGCCAAAAATTAAAAGGATGAAATTAAAACGTGAAAAATAAAGTACACGTTTTCTTGCAGTTTGTTTTCGGAGTTGAGGAGACCGTGACGCGTGAAATTTAAAAAAAAAACCTGCGATCAAAATGAAATTCATTATGAAGGGGAATGATAGGTGAAATTGAAGATGGAAATAAGTAAATTAGAGTGTAAATTAGGAGCAGAAAATATCCAATGTGAGAGAAACAGTAAATTATAGTACATTGTTATGAGATATGAGAACTAAAGACAAATGAGGAACACGAATCGAAAATGGAAATAGGAGCAAAATGGGAATTACGGGAGAAATCTGGAGGAAATTTGGGGGAAAACTGTCAAAAAAGGGCAATGAAAAATAAATAGAAAACCAATTTTTGTTAAAACATGTAAAACGGGCAAAAAACATGGTGAAATCAAGGTGGAAATGGGGGATAATAGTATGAAATAAGGAGGAAACAGGAAATTCTGGAGCTAAGCGATCTCTCTCAATTTCTGGAAAAAAAATTGGACTGAAATTCTATGAGAATTTCAGAAGAGTTCAAGCCATAGATCCAGAAGAAAAATTGACACAGGGGAAAAGGGGGAAGGAAGTTAGGATAGGTAAAAATGCACAAATATAATGAAATCAAAGTAAAAATGTTAAATTAAAATATGAAATGAGAAGGAAACAGGAAAGTATGGGGGAAAACTAGAAGAAAACTGTCAAAAAATGATGATAAATTGGGGGAAACTGATTCAACTGGAACTAGGCGATCTCTCTCAATTTTGAAAAAAATTGGGCTGAAAATCTAAAAGAATTTCAGAAGAGTTCAAGCCATAGTTTCAGGAAAAAAAGGCGGAGACTGGAAGGATTCTGAAAAATTTCAGAAGATGTCAAGGAGGAGGAGATGAAAAAAATTTGGAAGGTTTGGACAGTTTGAAAGCGGTTTGAAAACAGTTGAAAGGGGGAGATGGTGATGGACAGAAAGTAATAACTTGATTCTAAAACATTCAGGAGCAAAGGACAACGGAAGTAGTGAGGAAAAGAAATGAAATGGACAATTGAAGAAATAATGAAAGAGCAAAAAATAGACACAAAAAGCATTTACAAGATACGAAATATACAAAAAAAATACGCTCAAGAAGAGAATTAGGCGTTGAATCTTGTATTGAAGAGCGATTTGTTGTTGTATCCAAGTTCCGCATTGACTCTTTCGTAGTCCTTTTCCTCCGCTAGCACTGGTCTGAAAAAGTACCAATTTCTCAATAGTTTCAGTTGAAAATTTGAGAAAAATCTTGAAAAATCCTCACCTCACGTTGGCCAAAATCATTGCTCCTCTTTGGCTCAACCGTCCGGCGATGTACAGAGGGACAGGAAGGCTGACTGGGTGGAATACGATCTGGTGATCGTAACAGAGATCATTTGTGAGCTCCTGAATTGAAAATAGCGTTAAAATGGAAAAATTATGGAAAAAAAGGGCGTGATCTTTGACAAAAAGAGGCTCGACCTATGTTCTAAAAGATTTTTGAAGCCCCCCATCAACCAACGAGAAGCATGCCGCAAAAAATGGGCGTGGCTTCCAATTTACCTCCAGTTTGGCCATCGACTGTCCCTTTGTCGTTGTGCTGACGACGGTGAACTTCGTTGTCTTTGTGGTCCCTTGACGAGCGGCTGACGAAGCGAGATAGAATTCGCTGTAGACGGGGGACACGATGGTATGGTCCACAACCATTCCTGGTTGCAGGTTGCCAACACGATTTCGCTGAAAGGAAATGGGAGTTAGGAGTTGTGGAAGAGATTTTGTGGAGATGGCCTAGGAATCCTAGAGGGGGCCGAGGGTTCTGAAAGATTGCTAAACGGTTTGGGGATAGCAAGTTTAGTTTTTTCCCAGTCTAGAAGGTCTAGGAGTGGCTTTAAAAGTGTCCAGCTTCCTGGTCAAGTAGTTCGAAAAATGGACTACCCGTGACCTACATTTTACTAGTGGTGGCCTAAATTTACAATTCTCTACTTCTTATTTCCAGATAAATCTAACGGACCATAGAACTCTTTCCCTAAATATATCCTGTTTCAGTCAGATATCTAGCTGAATTTCTAGTTGATACTCGAAGCGTGTTGGGCGACTTTTGATCGACTTATAGTGGCCTAGTTTTTACCGAAACGTGGCCTGTTTTTTCTCAGATTGAAATTTCTCTATATAACCTTACTTTTTCAAAACTTTAACTGTTTCAAGTCATTGCCAAAATTAGTCCACAAATAGTTCCCTAATAATTCGATTATCCCACGGTTTGCATTCAATGTTCACATGGCCTAGCTATCCCATGGCCTAGCTTTCCCTAATCCCATGGCCTAACTTTTCCCCGCCCACTAAAACTCACGTCATTGTAATAGAGCCGTTCGTTATGCGTCTTGGAAGAGGCGATGAGGGTAATGGCGGGAACTGGCCCTTTCTTCAAATCGTCCCAGGCCTCCAGAATTTTTT
Source organism: Caenorhabditis doughertyi (assembly GCA_963572265.1). Classification (NCBI taxonomy): domain Eukaryota; kingdom Metazoa; phylum Nematoda; class Chromadorea; order Rhabditida; family Rhabditidae; genus Caenorhabditis; species Caenorhabditis doughertyi. The sequence goes on along the minus strand of OY751556.1, from coordinate 23,305,213 downwards.
CCATGTACTCTTCGTTGATCTGAAATTCAAATAAAATCAATCAATAATTATGGAAATTGGAAAATTGTAAACATACCAAGGAATATTGACCCTCAGTGACTCCATTGAAGTACACGATGATTTCCAGTGGCTTCGATTGTCCATTTTTCAAAGCGGTCTCAAAAATCTTCCTCATTGTGGATCGAATAATTGGGCCAAAGACCTGAAAAATGAAAAATAGTGCTCTTCTAATAAAGGTAGAAGCTTACATCAGATTTACGTGGAACAAATACATAGCCGCCACTGAACTTTTGACGTCCAACTGGTCCTCCTTGAATATTGGCGGCAAATCCGATCGATACTGGTCCCTGAAAATTTTTTCTGAAGAATTTTTTCTCAAAATTCTGAAAAAACTTACATCACCACCTCCTCCATGAGCTGAAGTCTCGAAACCGACGATCATGAGATCGCGAGTGAAATGCTGAGATTTGACGAGATAGTTGAGACCGCCGAGCTTCATGTTCGTCTGAAAAAATTTTCATTTCTGGTGGCCTAGAATCCCAAATCTTACCTTGTTGACCACGTTTTGGCGCGTCTGAGGCTGTTTGAAGAATTTCTCGGCGGTCTCAAGCTTCATCTCCTGAGTTAGGACGTCATAGCGTTGCTCGAAAACCTTGATTTGCTGGTGAAAATGATACTTCTCTCGAATGACAAAGAAGACGAGTTGGCGTTTCTTGGCCTTGGCGTTCTCGAAGATGGCCTGGAAAAAAAATAAAGGTTTCGCGGGGTTTTGAAAAGTCTAAGGGTGTTTTGGTGGTTGATTCGCAGATGTTTGTAATATTAGTGGACGAACTTTCACAATTCTGGTGGCCTAATTTTTTCTGGTGGGGCCTAATTCTCCCAGTTCAGGCTAGTTTTTCCTGGGCTATTTGAATCCTGGCCGAACTTTTTCATAGCTTGGCCTAACAGGTAACTTGTGAGCTAACTTTTTTTCCAAAAAGCTTGAATTCCCCCATCTTTATCTTACACCTTCGCGGCCTAAGTTTTCTCATTTTTGGCCGAACTCGATGACTTGTATTTTCTCGCCCTGGCCTAGCTTTTTTACTTCTATGGCTTAACTTCCCCTATTCATGGCCTGGATTCCCCTACCCATGATCTCAGTTTCCCTCTCCGGGGCCCTAACTTTCCTTATCCATGGCCTAACTTTCTCAATCCACAACCTAATTTTCCCTGCCCATGGCCTAAATTTCCTTGTCCATGACCTAACTTTCTCCCAAACACTAACCTGAAGATTCTGGTTCACAATGAACGACACAGCTGGCGCGGCAACCTTCATTCCATTTTTCGACATCTCCTGGACAAGAAGATCAGCCAATCCACTGAAATTTTTCAAATTTTCTTTCCAAATTATCAAATTTCCAAACTCACCGAACATCATCGTTTTGAACGAAGCAGATTTCCCAATTCTGCATCGACATTGCCTCGAAGAAATTTCCACATCTGTTGAAATCCGTTGGGAATTTGGAGCTGAGATTTGGGAGCTCGGCGAGCTTGTCTCCAGCGAATGCAATTTTTGGTTTTGGAAGAATGACGGCTTGGACTTTTTCTGGTGCTCCAATACGACAAAAGCCTGGAATTTCTTGTCCGGCAAGTCCAACGGCTTGAGCGACACGATCAGTTTTGGCTTTTCGAACGTTGGGTGGGACGGCGGAGAGCTGAAAAGAGGGGAAATATAGTTTAAAAAAGCTGTGGGCCCCAATATAGAAAAAAATCTGCCGGCTTAATGCGAGCACTTTGAGACAGTAAAAATCGTTTTTTTTTTCGGTTTCTACTTGTTAGTATAATTTGATAGCAGATAAAAATGGCTACTATGGAAACAATAAAGCGTAAAAAATTTTGAGTTGATGTTTTCTAAAGTTACGGGGACAAAAAACTAGAATTTCTTAGAAAAGCGCCCCAAAACTGCAATAATTTTGAGAAAATCTGCAAGTTTTTCGGAATTCAAAAATGCGCCGTCACCAACCTTGGAAATACAAAACTAGGAAAAGACCATCCCGAAACAGAAGCAGTATTCCGAAAATGGAAGTTTTTTTTTATTTCTCAGAATTCTTTTCACTGTTTTTCCACTTTTTATTTGGTCAAGCAAAATCCTTGAAATTTGATCATTCATCCTTTGAAAATTCTCATGGAAACACTTTGACACAGTGAAAAATGTTTTTTTTCCGTTTCAACCAGTGCACATGGGTTGATACGAGATGAAAAAGCTAATGAACACTTACATGCGTCAGAAACCCGATTACGTATTAAAATTGTTTTCTAAAGTTCCAAAACGGGGTCCAAAACTTCCAGAGTGAAAAAATAATTTCTTAAAAAAGCGTTTTAAAACTGGTAACTTGAGAAAAAAATGTGAGTTTTTTGAAATAAAAATGGAAACTCAAACAATTTACGATGAGAACTCGCTAGAAAAAAAACCACCGCAAATTCAAAATCCCAAAAAGTTGTTTTACTTTTCATGATTTTTTCGCTGTTTTTCCTACTCTTTCTTTAGTCAACCAAAATCATTGAAATTTGATCTACGTTTAGAAGCCAAACGATTCAGAAACCATAGCAACATTCGAGAACGAATTTCTAGCAAGAAACCAACCAGAAACTGTAAAAATTATTCAAAACTATGTTCAACTTCTGAAATTATTCTACAGTTTCCCTACTTTTTTTAGTCAAGCAAAAAACTCTAATTTTGATTCTTGTTTTCCGGGTTCCAATTTTTTGAAAGTTCTCAAATACTTTGAAAAGTGAAAAATGACGTTTTTGTTTTGTTTCTATTAGTGGGAATACAAAATAAAATAAAGTTAATAGACAATCTTTAAGCTTCTCCGCTTTCTTTAAAACTTCGCATAGTAAATCTAACTTCCCTCAGAAAAACGCCCTAAAAAGCTAAAATTACGAGAAACTCTGTGAGTTTTTTTTGGGATCCGAAATAAGTTAAATTCACACTAAGTTCTGAAAAATAGAGGCTTAAAAAAGACCATCCCGAAACTGTAAAAAAGTTTTCATGTTCCTAAAAATTTTTTCTTTTTTCAGGATTTTTTCACTGTTCTCTAACTCTCTCTTCAGTCAAGCAAAAACCTTGAATTTTGATATTTTCTGGTAATAACTTGATACAAAATGAAAACAGCTGAAAGGGAAATTACAGAGGCTAGGAAACCTGGTTTTTTTTACTAAAAATTATTTTTAAAATTACAGGTTCCCAACTTAAAAATTTTAAGTAAAGCGTCCCACACTGCGAAAATCGTGAGAAAATTTGCAAGTTTTTGGAACGCAAAAGACAAGGATTGGAACAAGTCCCAAAAACGAGAAGCTATGAAAATGCCCTCCGGTAACTGTGAAAAAATATACAGAATACTCGAAATTTGTTTGATTTTATGAGATTTTTCACTGTTTTCCTACTCTTTCTTCAGTAAACCAAGATTCTCAAATTTTGATATTGCGTATGCGAATTGATCAACTCTGCCACGTGACCCCCCCCCCCCCCCAACCCAAAAAAAAACTCAATTTGATCATTTCAGATTGTTCCTTATCTATCATTTGTCCGGTGGTGACTTTCTGAGAGTTGCAGACAACGAGTAATTCCACAGGAAGATGAATCTTTTTGCCCAGCTTGCTTTTTGCGGTTACAGTCATAAGCTGAGGAAATTGGAGTTTCACTTTGTACTTCTTCAAGAAGTACTGGGTGACATTTATTTTCCCTCCTTCATAATCAAAACTCTCTTCGTTGGACGACACTCCAAAGCCAGTTATTTTTACGATGGGCCGCTCGTCTTCTTGGCCCACGTAATTTCCATAGTTGAGGTATACTTCCAGCCCTGAAAATGCATCGAATTTTGTGAAGTCCGGATGGAAAATTGAAATAAACCTTACCCTCATGAGCTTTTGAAATTTTCTGCCCCAGTGGGGAGTTGGCCTTCAAGTCTGGTCTGAATCCTTGAAAGGTCTGGAGGAGTTGGAGAAGGGTGCAGTCGTCTGGATGGAAGAGGGTCTCTTTCACTGAAAAATTTTGAGAATTAAAGTGGAAAAAATAGTGAAATGTTGTCATTAATTTACTCACAAAACACGGGATTCTCAACATTTTACTAAAACAGTAATTTCCAGCTGAACTTCTGGAATTTTTATTCAGTCTTTCTCGGAAATTCCCAACATATCGTTCAAATTTTGGAAACATTGTTATTATGCCTCTCTCCTGAATAACTACAACTTTCTAGACCCATATTTTCTCATAAACAAATTAGAACTGGAAAAAAGTTTGTTCGAACCAGAAATTGCCTAGTGACAACGTTCAGAGCAAACGAAAGGCACTTTCTTGAGTATTATGTTCGAGGTGAAAAAAGCAAATTGTAAGTAGATTCAGAGAAATTACTAAAGAAACGTATTGAAATGGTAATGTCAATCTGGATCCGGTTCCAATTTTGAGCTCAAATTTTGAATTTTCTTTATCTTCGAATCATTTTTAATTGAACTACTGTTGAAAAAAATAAAGTTTGGGCAAGGAATTTCAAAGTTGGCACCGTGCCAACGACCGCCCCCTGCAAACGCAACTGCGGCGCGCAATTTATGCAACTATCCCGCACTCAGATTTTATTGTAGATTTTTGCAGTTTTCGATGAAAGGAGTACAAATTTCAACTTTTATTATGACACAAATGATTTCTACATTTGTACACGACGTGATATATTAACAAAAAAGCTCAAATTTATACTCCAAAACAGCAAAAATCTAGAAACAAATCTGTGTGCGGGATAGTTGCAAAAATTGCGCGCCGCAGTTGCATTTGTAGGAGGCGGTCGTTGGCACGGTGCCAACTTTGAAATTCCTTGCCCAAACTTTCATTTTTCAACAGTAATACCAGAAATTATACCGCCGAACGAGGAATTAAAAAAGCTCATAGACACGCCACTTTCAATGAATATTTGAAACTCTAATTAAAATTAATATATGGTTTTGGTAAAAAGAGCGCTCTAATCTAATCAGGATTTCAGATCATTAAATTTCACATATTATATTTGATAGTGAAAATTTAAAAAGTTGACTTTTTGAAACTGAGTTCCAATTTGGCTGTAACACAAAAACAAGGGTTCTCAGAGAGAAATTATGCCTGATGATAATTTAGAGCAACAGTCACTCCTGCACTGAAGATAATTCCGACTAAACAACTATTACCACCAACTGTAACTGTTTTTTTATTGGGCTTTTTGTGAGGAAATTCAACTTGAGGTCAGTTTTTTTGTGGAGTTGGAAAAAAGACCAGTTGTAAAATAAATAGCGGACTTAATGGTTTTGTTAAGTCGCCGTTCTGAAACTGCCTTCGTATTCTCGATAGAAAGTTGAATTGACCTAATTTCGAAAGAACTTTTACAGCTTTATTTTTTTTCCCCTATTTTCATTGAACCGAGAAATTTCGGGTCTCGTTCATTTCATGAAATATGTGAAGCACATAAAAATAAATCACTGACTGAATTCAAAAGTGAAAACCTATGAAGTTAAATTTTTCAAACTGAGTTTTAACTTGAATGAAGCTCTACTTTTTGATTTTCAGCGTTTTCTAGAGGTTTTATGCTTTTCGCTGCTGAAAATGTACTAGAAAACTGAACAGAAAACTCGGAGATTCGAATCCGATTCGATTATATGTCTAACGAGGAAAAATCAAAAAAGGAATGCACTGATTCGAAAAGTTGTAGCATGTTAAATTCACAGAAGGAAATTGAAGAAAAACACTAATTTCTCGGAAATTTCAATTGTTTTTCATGGTCGCAAAAGGAATACGGATGAAGTGAAACAAAAGATGCTCCACTCCTTTTATCACGTTTTTGAAACTTAAAAAAACTGACGGATTTGAGCTAGGAATTAGAGAATTAGCAAAATGTAGTTGATGAAATGTGTTGCTAGGAGTAGAAAATAGGCTTGAACTGCAGAAAAAAAAACACGTCAAAGTACAAGAACAATTCAAGATAAGGTGGAATTTTAGCTGAATGAAGTAGTTGGAGCAGAAGTTTTTTCAATATATATCAGATGATTTCACGCTGACTTTAGAAATTCACGGTGCTTTTTGTAGTCAGAATTATGAAAATTCACTGTAGCAGCTTATCTACTGGAGTTTCTTAGACCGCCCCCTTTAATGTAAGTCCCGAAACTGTATCCTCTATACGCCTATCTCGTTTTTTCAAGGTGGCCTAGAATCCCAAAACCCCAACAAAACCTAGTCCCCCAGCACCAAAATTACAAACAAAACTCACTCTCAGTCGTCATATAGACTCCCAACTTTTTGGCCCTCTTATCCATCTCGTCCCCCTCCAGAACCTTCACCGCCTTGACAGCGCCAGTGGCACTGTACAAATTGCCAGTTGCGAATGTTTTCGTCACCAAACTGAAATTTTAAAAAATTACGGTCAAAAATTCCAGTGGAAAACTTACTCGTACTCCTCTGGGTTCATGAGGTAGTGCACACAGTTTCCAAGCGTAATGACTTGTTCGCTGAAAAAAAAATGGTTCACAATTCCGTGGCCTAGAAAAACTCACTTGGCGAATGCTCTTCCGGAGATGATGCAGTTCATGGCTTCCAGGAAGGTGCGGTCCGCCAACGCCGGGCATGGATTTACGGTGGCTTTGAGCCCATCCGTTGTCGCCTGGAATGTCTCCGCGACGGCGATCAGTTGGAAAGTGGCCTTGAGAAACTGTGGGGCTTTTGAAACGCCCTTGACTTCGAGCACGACGTCCTTGTCCAGTTGAAGCTTGGAAAGCGTATACAGGGACGCTTGACGATCATATACAAAGACTCCGGACTTTCGGAGCTCCTTCGTCTGTTCGATAGCTTTTCGATAAACTCGTTGACATTTTTCTTTATCATTTTCTTTACTCGAGCCCTTGTGGGTACTTTTGGAGACTTCGACGGCGACGTGCATGCCATCTGCTCGTAGATAATAGTATTCGATTTTGACGGCATACTTGTAGATGGGAGTGTTGGGCAAAATGTCTGAAAAAGAAGTGAAGTTAAGATAGGGTTCGGTTTGATAGTGGGATAAAATGTGGGAAAGGAATGATAGGGACAAGGTGAAACCAATGAAATTTTTTCTCTGTTTTGTGATCTAGGTTTAACAGAAGGTGGCTTTTCTTTTGGCTCGAATCGAATTTGGCTCTAGATGTCATAAAACTTACTATCAAATTAACCTAAATTTTAGAATGTTTTGCTGGAAAAATTGTGACTTTTTTCTATGGCTTTTCAATTTTTCTCAATTTTCATTGTATAAATGACAGAATTTAATGGCCGAATTTTTTTGTGCCAGCTTTGTGAGATGTTTGAAATGGTAGAAACGTAAAAAATAAAATCCGACTGCAAGCAGAGCAACTGAGCTTTTCATAATGAGCCAAAAGTTCGAACGAAAATTTTCATGAATTTTGCTCGATTCTGACCTGAGAAACCTGACATAGAGCTTGAGCCTTTATATGCGGAATTCAAGATTGTTTCCGAAGGATCAGAGCCAAAACAAGGTCGAAACTAGGCCAAAACTAGACCCTCCCCTATGCCTGAATTCTACTGTTCCAGTACGATGATAAGTTTTGATATGGATAAAGTGCAAAATTCAGTTCGTCCTATTCGCAAATATCACAGAAAAATCATTTTCGAGGACCAATCATATGATTAACTTTTTGAAGTTATGTACCTTTTCTAAATTAAGGTGGTTTTAGGCTTTTTAGGAAGCCTTAGGTGTCTAATGGTTCTAAGCCTATGTCCATATGATACATTTTGTCCAATTTTTAAGAAGCTTATGCTTTTTATCAAGCTGATCCCAGACTAATTTGAGCCTGAGCCTGAACAACAAAAAACTTCTGTTCCCCGCTGTTCCTAATTCACAGGAACCACACCAAACTCTGCTGGTATGGTGCAATTCTCATTTGAAAAATTGTTTCTACAGTATTTACAATGGATACTGTTTCAATTTGAAAGTGAAATTGAAAAGATATGATGGTCTATATTAAAGTTCAAATTTGACAGTCAACTTTAAAGGCCAACCGAAAATCTGATAGTCTAGCTCATTTCAGTTCAAGCTTCCAAGTATTGATGATGGCTTCTAAATTTCAGTTTCTTGTCCCTCCTAATCTATTTTCAAAGCTTTTTCTGGAAATATTGAAGGGCGTTTAATTCCAAAGAAAAAATTTCTGTTCCACACCATTTCCAAACTTCACTAATTCAATCAAATCCTATTAGTCTCCAGGCACCTTTTATGAATCAAAATCGCCTACACAGGCTCTCGGTGGCTCAAAACTAAATGCTAGACCAAAAACCATCCTACATATAACGAAACTGTTCCAAACTTATCATAAAATCTAGGTCCTTGATACAGTCCCACTGTCATAATAAATAAAAACAATATCAAAAATACTCACCCAATTTCCGAATGTTCGTATCGGCGATAGCGGTGTTGGTGGATGGGTTCCGGGGGAGTTTTGGAGCGAGGGGCTTAAGCCCAAGCTTCTTCTTTTGCTCCTCATCCTTGACGGCGAGTTTGGCAGTATCTGCGGCAAGTTTATCCATGTTCTGAAAAAAAATTAATCGGTTTTGAAAGGTTTTCAAAGTATAACGATTTAAAATTGGTGTTTACGACGGAAAATGGTTTAGACCGTAAAAATGGAAATACACTTGGACTAGCAAGAATCAAAACGTGGGATGGAAGTAGAAAGAATGATACAGACACAAAGAAGAGAACAAAGGATGAAGAGCAAAATGACCATTTGGCTAGAGAACGAGGCGATGGAGGAGGGTTAGAGAAAAAGACGGATAAGCTCCGCCCCCTGACCATGGTTTACGATTTGACCCCTAGTAGTGAGAGATGACAGTCATGACATTATGAGTGATTCATGATGGTTTATGCACAGAGTGATCCTGGTATTAATCCGAAGAAAAAGGAGTCTTGATGGGGGTAGAATTCTAGTGACGTCATAGGAAGTTGATCAGCTAAATAATAGGTTAGCCTAGAGCTAATGAATGGAGGAACTTTTAGTAAAAAACCGGCAAGCCAAAAACTTTGGTTTGAAACAGTGAAAGATTCTACCGTAAATTCTACTATAAATCTTCAGAATCTAGAAAGAGTTGAAATCGCATTCTCCGAAATTAATGCTTTCTCGTCAAATTCATATCAATAATGTGGTAATTGAAACCGAAGTTCCCTAAATAAAAAGTGTTCTAAAAACTACAAATTTAGGTCGCCGGCTTGGTGATTCCAGGGATCAGAATAAGATGTTTGGAGCGGAAGTTGTCTAGGAAAATTTTAGGCTAGGAAAGTAATTTCAGGTTAATGGACTAAAAAAAAATGAACAAAAGCAATTGTAACCGATCATACAAAGAAAGCTTTCTTTCAAACGGTAGATATGAAGCAGAAATTTTACAGAACATTTCAGAAAAGTTTGAAATACCAAAGTGTCACTTTTCCTATTATTTGAAAACTCTCATGGATTTCGGCCAATTTTTAGGCCAATTAGATAAAAAGACCGAAAAAGTCTTGCATTTCAGGGAATATGTAGCGTTTTTCTTGTAAAGGCAAAGAAATATGAGCATTGTCTTATCAAAACCAGTTCATTTGAAATGATGTGGAAACATAAAACATTACAATGTTTTCGTCAAAAAACATTTGAGAAATAAGGCATATAATTTTGATATGGGTAGTAAACCCGCGAAGAGAAGGTGTACTAATTTGGAAAACATTACGAGGAAGTGCATTAATCGGAGGAAAAGTGAGATTTGGATGTTGGATTACGAAAATTCAATGTCCTATTAGCGTTCTTTTCAAAAAGTTGTGTGCTAAATTGTAATGGTGAAACGAAAAATATTCGCGAGGAAAATTTTGCAAGATCTTTTTGTCGAAATACGATGAAAAACGTTTGAAAAAGAAAATTAAAGACGTGTTAACTGGAACCTTATTGAAAAGGCATAAAAATTTGAGTCCGAATAAAACACAACATTGTATTATTGAACTAATCCGAAATTCACAATAATAAATGTGCCACTTAAAACCGAACTTTTCAAAAAAAATATAATATTTACAAAAGTTTATCGCCAGTCTTCAGAATCTATTTAGGTTTTGTTAGAGTCAATGAACGACTGATTTTCAGAAACATCGTTTTTTTTGGAAATGTCATTTTTGAAACCGATTTTTCAAATGTTTTAATTCTTAGTCTTCGAAAAATATATTGCTTACAAGGGAGGTTCGTGAGCACGCAGGTCAACATCTTTTTGAAAATTGTACCATAGCTACTTTCAACTGTGATGATTCCATTTCTGAAGTCAAAAACAGCAAAATGTCATTTGGAGCAATTTTATGAGCTCACTAAAAGTTCCTATGGTTAAGCCAAAATCCAGCACATGGAGGCAGGTCTCATTGGCGGCGAATAGTCTACCGCCTCAAGACAGTAGCAAAAGCGAGTTGAATAGTGCAGTGGCAGGGCGGCAGGTCGACAAGCTGAAGGTCAGTGGATCGCTACCCGCAAGTGCCAATTTTTTTTCTTTTTTTTTCAAAGTGATATTTCGGCATGTGCTCCTGACGTGATGAACTTTTCTTTGAAATTCCTTATATTTCTCCAATTTTCCGAAACATAAAAAAAAACAATCAAAACATTTTTTTCAAAAAAAACTTTTTTGATGGGTCAGCCATGCTTCATATTTCATGAAAAAAAGGTTCAAAATTTTTCGTGATTTTTCTGCTTGGAATCGTTCCTGCTTCTATTTTATGACTATTCCCACTCAAAACTGCTCGAAAACCGCCTAATTTAACTTGAAACAACAGAAAAACAGTATATCATGCGAGCTTAACCTAGGATATTGGAGCATAGACGGGCTCAAAATGACATTTTGCTGATTTTGACTTCAGAAATGGAATCAGCAGGTTTGAAAGTACCTATGGTATGATTTGTGGACAGATGTTGAGCTGCGTGTTCACGAACCTCCCTTGTTAGATTTTTTGTTTTTTGAAGACCCTTTTCCCCATTTTTCAGTATCTATTCTACACATTTCTAATCCATCAAATATATTTTTGTTAGGACGATTATACAAAAAATATGAATCATTTTTACAACGTTTGGAAGACTGAACAAGCAAAAAAGATAAACAAAATTCAATTATTTTTTAAGCGTTGATAGATCGCATACCGTATCTCATTGTATTATCAGAAACAATTTTTAGCTCGATATTTGAAATGATGTGGAAACATAAAAGTTTACAATGTTTACACCACAAGGCACTAGAGAAATATGGCATATAATTATGATTTTAGTAGTATAAACCGCGTGACCAAGGTGTACTAATTTGGAAATCATTACGAGGAAGTGCATTAAAAAAATTGCATGGTGATATTTGAAGAGGGATAAGCTAATTAGAAAGGGCTTCAACATAAAATCGCTCGCCTAACACATCCTACAAAAGTTGATCGACTAGATGATCATGCTAAAACTGGAAAATTTCTTTTTGTTAGTCTATTGTAGAAAATTTTTTTCAAAAAGAGCAAAAAACATAAAATCATACTAATGAACAGGTATTGAATTGGGATTGAAAGTTGAGAACAAGAAGAACTACCGAAGCAGTGAAACAAAAAAAGGACCGAAAGGACAAAAAATAGAGGGCAAAAGGGCCAATTGGCTGTTGAACAAGACAATGCAGGAGGTTCAGAGAGAAAGAGATAGATAAGAAAAGACAAGAAAGCCAGAAACTCCGCCCCTTTTTCCTGGTCAATATAAGCTCCGCCCCTCTTTTTTGTTTTCTATGTTGCGATAAATCAAACACCCCAATTTGGAAAGTTAGGAAGAGGGTTCCCAGTTGACCTCTAGAGGTGACAACAAAAAGATGGCTCGCCAGATGTATCAAAATATGGAGGATAAAAGAAAAGGGTCATCGTGTGTGCCTGCTCTCCGATGAGACGACCGTTGAGGTAGATTTATGGGTTTCTTTGTGTGAATGAATTGAAGATTTTGAGGAGCAGGGTGTCGTGTTTGGAATTTGGTGAAGTCAGTAGGGTTTTGTGAATGGGTTGGCTAGTTATTGTTTTGATTGAAGCGTTCGATGAACTGTTAGTATGTGAACCTCAAAAATAAAACTACGAACTGAAACAGTTTGAAATTTTAGTCTAGAGCATGAGAAATAGCTACGTAAAGCCAGGCTGGCCTAGGAAACTCTTCGGCTGTGATACATTGTTTTAAAGACATGAAAGATGAAATAATGTCAAACAAGTAATACTGAAAATCCCGATTTTTGAAAAAAATTAGGTTCATTGAAACCGAAATTTTTCGAGAAATGTAATTTCAAACGCTCAAAACTTTAGATTTTCTGTAAGAAGCTTTCAAATTTAAGAAAAAAAATTGAAGCCAACATGGACTAGAAAAATGTTAGGCCAGGAAAGTGGGTTGAATGAAGTAAAAAGAGCAAATAAAGATCTATCAGTTATATTAAAAATTTTCTCTCAAAAATGTCAGTTTTAAAACCGAAATTTTTTCCAAAAATAAATCGTTAAAACATCAACGAATCGTGTTGCTCACTCTTAATTTTTCTGTTCCTCGAACACCTCTTTTTTCTCTCTTTTTTCTCGGTATCTATTCAATCTACACATGTCTCACCCATCAATTATATTTGTGTTAGGACAATTTATGAATAAGATATGAATCATTTTTACAGTGTTTGGGGGGGGGGGGGGGGCAGAACAACCGAAAGATAAACAAAAATCAATTTGTCTTTTTATGAAATGTTGAGAAGAAAAATCGGAGATTTTGGAAAGATAATCAGCCGAAAAAATCTATGATAGATGTTATTTGCAGATAGTGCTCTTCTATTAGAGGATACGTAAAAAACTACGAAAACTACAGTAGTGTTACCAGAAGTTGTTTACACATTTGAAACGATGTGGAAACATAAAAGTTCACAATGTATATGCCTGAAAATCTTTGAGAAATATGGCATATAAGTTTGATTTTAGTAGTGCTACCAGTGAGATATCAGGGTGTATTCATGTGTAAAACATTAGGGGAAAGAGCAAAAACCATAAAAAAGGTGAAAACTTGAAAGTTGAAATTAAAAAAACGTGTGAGTAAGTAGTTCATCAAGGATTACGCTTCCAGCATAGCTTCCGAAACTTTCCCGACTCAATTATAGAGTTGAAACTGGAAAAACAGGTAAATAAATTTTCAAAAATTGGATTAGTTTGCATGAATTCTATCAAAATTTCAATCCAGTGCGATGAATTTTCAAAAAGTTAAAATTTGCTTAATGGTTTAAAAATAAATCGGCACTCTAAAAATTACGTTTTTGGCAATAAAAAATTGGCAAAACACAACTCACCTTCCAAAAACAAATCAACTAAGTAAACCTTTTAAAACTGAAGGAAAAAAAGAAGAAACTCATTGTTATAAGTAAAATAGTCATAACGTTTCAAAATTATAACAAGTATAAAGAGCAGATAATCTTTGTGTTGGGACGTGAGCGTTGGTGTTAAAAAAGTAAAGACAGAGGTTAAGTCAAGGATAATGAGAAAAAATAAAATAATGTAAATTTTTAGTTTCCAAAATCTACTCGAACTTTGGTTTCCAAACGCGGATCGAATATTTCATAATTTCAAAACAGTAAAAAATTTAAGAAAAAACGACATTTTAGCAATGAAATTTTAGCATTTCAAGATTTTAACAAGTATGAAGTGCAGAAGGGAGCTTAGTTTTTTTGGAACAGATAAGATGCAATTTGAGAGAAATGATTTCCGGATAGATTCATGAGAACAAGTTTGAGACGGGAGTTTGAAACTAACTATCAGGTAAGAACAGTTAGTAAGTAAAAAGAGTAGGTAGTAAGAATTTGAGAAAAGTGATAAACAAGTGCGTGAAATGAGAAAAAAAGTCCTGGCGTTTTGCATACAAAATATAGCCGAAACTGTAGGATGAAAAAACAATCTAATACTGCAGATAATTACTTTTTCCTATTCTATCGTTACTGACTGATAGTGCGCTTCTATTATAAAAGTAAAGCGAAAAGTTTTGAGTGCATCAAAGAAGTTTATTAAAATCAGTTGGTATTAAATGTTGTGGAAACATAAAAGTTTACAATGTTCACGCCACAAGGCACTTCGCGAAATATAGCATCTAAATTTGATGTTAGTAGTGCTCAGACATGAGTGGAATTCCGTCTTCCGTCTTCCGCCTTCCGTCTTCCGGGCTTTTTTCTCTTCCGTCTTCCGTCTTCCGACTTCCGGATTTTCAAAAATTGTTCCGTCTTTCGTCTTCCGTCTTCCGTGTTTCCAGACGATAAAGAAATTTGAGAAAACGGAAACTCGGGGGAAATTTTTCAAATTTTCCAACTTTTCAAAACGGTTTTAGGGCTTTTCAACACACTTGAGTAATCATTAAACTACGTTTTTGTTCTAAAAATTTCAATTTCATGCCATGAAAATGCCACGAAAAAAAAAAGTTTTTTTTCTTGCTGGAGCAGTTTTCAACACTTTATGTCCCATCCGTTTCCTTCCTTCCGCCTTCCGTTATTTTGAAATTTCTTCCGCCTTCCGTCTTCCGTCTTCCGAGTTTTTGAAAACTGTTCCAACTTCCGTCTTCCGTCTTCCGGATTCATAATTTTCTCTTCCGCTCATGTTTGGTAGTGCTACCCGTGTGACCAGGGTGAACTGATATGGAAAAAATTAGGAGAAAAAGCAAAAATTAGGGAAAATATCAGATTGGGAAGTTGATATGACTTGCGTTTGAATTAGTTCAGCCCTGCTCTAAAATAGTGAATCAAGTAAGTTGCCAAGCCTAAACTGGGGAAGATGAGTGATGAAATCCCCAAAAAACGAGTCCGACGTAAATTTTGACCGTTTCAATCAAGTGTTATGCAGGAAGTAAATTGAATCCCACTAATATTATAGAAGATGGGATGCGTTTAAAAAAAAATAAAATCAAAAGCTTAAAAAATTATTTTCTCAAAGTGTCAACTTATCTCCTGAAAACAATGCATTCACTGAAACGGAAGAAAACACTTGAGAATTTCAGACATTGAGACAAATTCAACGTTTCGAAATGCTAACGAATGGATTCATATCACTCCTTTCGTTAATCTGTCTACAAACTGAACTTGATGAAACCGAATAAAAAATTTGAAAATTAGAATTTTAAAAAAGTTCTAGCGTTTGGAAATAATAATAATAAGTGGAGTCAATTCACAGCTTGAATTGACTTCAATCAAAAAAAGAATCTTTTTAAGTGCGGAAAATTTCGACAACTTGGCTTTTCAACTAGATCAGCTAAATTATCATGTTGAAACAGAGAACATTTTTGGGAAATCCAAACTATGCGGAAAATAGAAATCGCGGCTTCAGAATGATTAAAAAAAAAGATAAATGATAAGTCCAATTTTTGATGTGGGTTGAGCAAAACAATTGGGAAACTTAGCTTCCGTACTTGTTCAGCTAAACTATCATGTTGAAACCGGGAAAACTTTTGGAACTACCTGTATTCATCACAGGAAAAAAAGATTGCAATTTCAAAACGATAACAAGTGTGGGAAACATATGTGAGTTTAGTTCGTCGAAGGAAGCATTCGCTAAGAAATCTGATAAACAAGTTAGGTTTGGTAACTGGGGGATGACTTCAACCAAGTTTAGATTCCAAAGAAAATCTACAAACTTTAAAGTGAAAACAGTAAAAATGCGTTAGAAAAACTCAGAATTTTGAATTTTTCCGAAATCTCAAAAAAAAAATCTGAAATTAGGAGCGAATAAAAAACAATGTAAATCCCGTTTCCGCATTTTGGACTGAGCTCAACTTCCAAAATTCTTTGTACTAAACGAAACCATTGAAACTGACAAGGAAACCAACTTATTTCATTGCCACACCAAACAACTTTACTGCTTCAAAATTTTTTTTAGATATACAGAGTTAGAAAGTTAGCTTCGCTCGTTGACAGGAGGTGCAAATCAATTCAAGAATTCAAAGTTGATCGAAAAAAGTTTAGAGGAATAGGTGCATGGAATGGGAAACAAGCTTATTGAGAGGCGTTTTATTGATAAATAAAGATACTTGAAAGAAGTGATAAGGAAATGAATGAAATGAAAATAAGGTTATTCGACGACGTACACATTAGGGTTCCATGAATCGATTAGCTAAGCTCACTAGGCAAAACCGTGATAAATATTTTCAAAATTTTAGAAGCCGAACTTATGAGAAAACCATTTCAACGTTCCAAACAGATGAGAATTATCAAGCCGAAGGGTAAAAAACTAATACGTTGCGTTTCAACAATCCTGAGTTTCGTCACCTGAGCTTTGCAATCTTATTGAAACGAAACAAACAGATGAATTAACTTATGGGATACAATTTTCCAGCAATGAATTAGACGGAAGAATTAGACAGAGAGTAGTTACAGAAAATAAAAAAAACCAAACTATTTGTAAACTTGCAACTCTACAGAAATAAATTTACTGTTTCTATAATTCGATAAATGAGAAATATGACCAAGCAAACTGATGAACTGTTGGCTTAATTCGCCCTATAACACGGTTTACTAAAGATTTGTGGTTGGCAATCAAAAATGATATGTTTCGGAACCGAATCAATGACAACAGAAAATACCGTAAACCCAAAATGGGAAGAACGTCAATAGGATAATCAACATACTATGCATTAAAACAACATAATTGAATATCGAAAAATAAGACGTTGAAACTGAGAAAAAAATTTCAAAAGTCGAAGCCTTTATGCATATACATAGGTACACGGCCTCCTCAGGTCCGAAAGCGCCAGCGATTACTCCCTCCCCCCTACATTTTATGCGTCAGCAACCCCCTTGGCGCCGTGCGATTTACGGGCGAGGCTCTTTTCAATTTAGTACTGGAACACTCACTTTTTCTCCAAAAAAGATACAGAAACGAGATTTTTAAGGATAAATTTCGGCGCTATTTTGTCAGAAAAGTTGATAGCTACAAAATAAACACTAAAACACAAAACTTGGTTCAGATTTGGAAGACTAGTTCCGTTTTTACGTTTCCCGATATTCGAAAAATTCGAAATTTTATCTCATGGAGAGGTCTCGAAATAAACTTTCAATAAAAACACTGATAAAAAGCTTATTCTGAATGTCTGACATAAGAAAGATACGTCAAAACTAGTTTTTTCGACGAATGTACTGACGACTCTGCTTGACCCAGACACAAACTCAATCGGAAGCTGCTCATGCTATCAAGTAGTTATCTTTCCATTTTTGATTTTAATTAACCAAGCATATACTTAATATACAATATTTATTAGTAAAAACTGGATAGAATACAATTTAGAAGTGAAAGATTAATTTTGTTATTCCAGGACCAACCATGTTACGAACACATCCTTTTTCATGTTCCAACGTATCGCATTTTATAAATCCAGCATGTAATATCCTGTAAAAATGATGGCGGAGAAGTATTTCCCGTTTTTATAGGCTAACCGCTCCAAAATATCCCGTCGGAAACGTAGATTCGTAGAACGTCTCGTTCTCCCTTATAATCGCTCAACGAGGCAAAAACAGGTGTGCCCATCTCAACCTAAAATGTTTCTCCACACATTAGTAAATAATCGAATAGTAAAAAAACAATAAAAAAGGCCGGAAAAAGCTGTTTTTGCTAAAATAAGCACTGAAACTGCTTGTATCGTAAAATGCGCGAGCACGCAAAACACGCCAGTAACACTTTGTGCGCTTTCGGACCTGAGGAGGCCGTGAGGTATAAGGAGTATAATTAGGGGCCTATCTCGCAAGTAATGCCTCTTCAAAGGATGAACCATTTAATCCCAGTGAGGAAAAGGTCAGTGAAGACAAAACCGGCATGGGATTAAGATGGAAAGTTTGTATGAAGAAAACTGCATTAATATTGGTATTGTTATCAAATAATTATCATGGGTCTTGGGTTATACAGTAGTGGAAACAGAGAGGAAATTACCACATTTTCCGGGATGAAAAGGCGTGAGGTGTGGAAGGAATATAAATTTAAAGAGAAAAAAGTCCTGGACTAGAAAAGTCCACCTAGGTAAGGAGGTCCTGTCTGGGATGCTTTTTTACCTATCACTTACTGATTATCAGTCTTTACATAAAAACCCATCCTATCTCATCTAGAATGTCCCTTTCTTTGACCACTTTTATTACACTATTCCCATCATTATCAGCTCACTTCCATGCACATTGAGCATCGCTTTTCATCTTTTTCGGCTATTATCACCCGGAAAATTGGGCTCTAGTCGGGAAGAATGAACCCAAGCGAAAAAAGAATGGACCCAAGAAAAAAAAAAGAATTTACCCATGACCAAAATTAGTAGTACCTAAAATTCATTTATTTGAAGCTCTTACATGACCAAAAGTCTCATTCCACAGGTATAACAAGGATACACAGTTCAGAAAAGTGTCTTGAAATTGCCTAAGCCTTCAAATCAATGCTATTTTGGTTTTTATCTGGGTCCATTCTTTCCTCATTTTGGGTCCATTCTTTTTTCGTTTTGGGTCCATTCTTTTTTTTCCGGTCCATTCTTTTTTTGCTTGGGTCCATTCTTCCCGACTAGAGCCGAAAATTGTAGGTTACATTGTCCATCGTGGCTTCCAGATCATAAAACCATTTGTCTGCACTCCTTCTCGATGTCACACACTATTTTTTCTCTTTTTCTTATCCTTTAACCAAAATGAAAAGGTGCTCGTTACAATGGTATGATCGTTGCCCGACAACTATAAAATGAAAATGAGATTCCCAATTTTCACTGAAAGGTTGCATGAACCGTTTGATTAGGCGGTGGTAATCGTCATGTTGGCTCTCTAGCTCTCCTCTATAAACTATGAAAATGCAAATTTCGAAAAATATAAAAGGATAATGAAACAATCATTATTAACTCTGTCATTCTCTGAACCTTTTACTTTTCTTACATAAATTCTACAACTGAATTAATTGTAGACCAATTGAGGGAAGAGAAAGAATAAGTGAAGAAAAAACGAAAATGAAACGGTTTGGTTTTCAAAAAAAAAAAGACAGAAAAGGTGAAATGGGAAGAAACGGAGATGATTAGACAAGCGTTTTGATTGACATTTTGTATTTTTACTGGTGGATAAACAAGAAGATAGACGGACTGTGGTAGGTAGAAAAAGTAATTTTCATATAGCCCGCATGAAACAGTGAAATATTGAGACACCTTTTTTAGAAGAACGCCTTCACATTGAAAGATAACAATACAGGGTCGAACTGAAATTTCGTCAGTAGGGTAAAACTGACTAGAACCACAAGTGTAAATTATCATATTTGAATTGAATAAGAGGAAAAATTGGAGCTTCTGCTATTAATTCAGGGTTTCTGTTTTTTGGTAGAATTGAAACTACACTGTTCAATATCGCGAGGACCAGATAGTCAGAGTAAAAGAAACGGTGAAATGATTGGGCAAGATATTCCATGAAATTATCGGAAAATGTAGTTCACCTAACATGTATTACTTCCAAAGTGTCACCCCTGGAATCCATCGGGTCTAGGTGCAAAAAATAGACCTCCCAAGGGGTAAAACTTTGGCGGAGTTCATTTTTTGAAAAGCGGCCTATTTCCAGATTTATTGATTTTTTTCAGATTTTCAAAAATTTTGGGTTTTTTGATTGTAACTCAGTCAATTTCAAAGATTTTTACAAAGTTAAAAAACAAAAATGTAGAACAAAATAAGATCTTATTTTTTGCTCAACTGACCGTTTGAGCCAGAAAACGATAAAAGGACCAAAACGGACCACAAAGCAGAATCGAAAAAATGCGCGCCCATTCGTTTTTTTCAAATTATGCCCATTCGATAGAGCGTAAAAAATGAGGCAGAACCTCAATTTTACTTTTTTCAAGTTATTGTCATTTTCAAAAGAAAAATTTGATTTTTCAGTTGAGAATGACTTTTTTGGCTTGGATTAGGTAGATTTGATCAATTTTTGATCGATCCAGGGGTTGTTATGGCCTGAAAATGTTTTTTCTGAGTGATTTACATCCTTTTATATCATTTCCAATCAAAATATTCAAGTTTTGAAAATTTGAAAATTTTGTTGAAAAAAGTTTCCAAATTTTTTTGAAAAAAATTAACTTTTCAAAACTTGAATATTTTGATTGGAAATATTATAAAAGGATGTAAATCACACAGAAAAAACATTTTCAGACCATAACAACCCCTAGATCGATCAAAAATTGATCAAATCTACCTAATCCAAGCCAAAAAAGTCATTCTCAACTGAAAAATCGAATTTTTCTTTTGAAAATGACAATAACTTGAAAAAAGTAAAATTGAGGTTCTGCCTCATTTTTTACGCTCTATCGAATGGGCCTTATTTGAAAAAAACGAATGAGCGCGCATTTTTTCGATTCTGCTTTGTGGTCCGTTTTGGTCCTTCTATCGTTTTCTGGCTCAAACGGTTAGTTAAGCAAAAAAAATATCTTATTTTGTTCTACATTTTCGTTTTTTAACTTTGTAAAAATCTTAAAAACTGGCCGAGTTACAATCAATAAGGCTACAATTTTTGTAAATCTGAAAAAAATCAATAAATCTGGAAATAGGCCGCTTTTCAAAAAATGAACTTCGCCAAAGTTCTTACCGTCGGGGGGTCTAACTTTTGAACCTAGACCCGATGGATTCCAGGGGTGACACTTTGGAAGTAATACATGTAAGTCAAAAACCATATTATGCTTGTTTCTATACATTTTCAAAACTTGATGAAAAAGTGATGTATATTTAGTGCCTAGATAATTATAGCTGATAATATTTTGTTGGATTCAAAAAATAAATAATCTATTTCACATTCCTTCATACGATGCATCATTAACTAATAAGCAAAATCAGAACATCTTCAAAAGTAAGTGAAAAGGCAAACAATTTTTCATTGCCAACGGGATATTATGGACAGGAAACCAAAGTTGTTAACAATCTGCTGATTTTAAGTTATAAATGAACCATTTCCCATGATTCATTCGATGTGCTCTATTGAAATAACAAGTAAAGCGTTCCAACAATTTATTTAAAAAACTGAAGATTTTCAAAAATTAGTGAAAAGTAAAAAATTTTATTGAGAACAAGAAATGATCTCATTTTGCAATTGTAATCGGTCTCGTACATATATTTCTAAGAAGCCCGACATAAAAAATGCATCAGATTTTTTTGATGCTTCTGAAAAATATTCATAAATAGTTTGAAACTTGTAATTTTATCCCGTTTTTAATTTTTACCGTTTATGAACTCCTACATGAGCAAAAATCGAATAAGAAACATATTAAAAATCAGAAAAATCAGTGGGACAAGTTACTGAACTGGAAAATTCAAAAATTTGGGAATCGTCGTTTTACCAGAAAAAATAGGAATAGAGAGAAAAGGAAATGAAACTGTTTAGTTTTCAAAAAGTAAAAATCATGACAGAAATAGTGAAATGGGAAGAAACGGAGATGATTAGATAAGCATTTTGATTGACAATACATGTTTTAACTGGCAGTTTAAAAGGCGAAACAGTACTGTGTTAGGTAGAAAAACCAATTTTCTTGTAACCCAAATGAAACTGTGAAACGAAGAGACACCTTTTTTGGAAATTAGCCTTCGTAACGATGAGAAATGAAGGAAAATAACAGAAAACTGTTTCAGAATGACATCTTCATCAAAGAAATCTAGTACGAATTTTGAAAAAGTTTGAGAATAAAAATAGAAAAAAAGGTAGGGAAACAAGTTGCGTTTTTTGTTTCAGCATTGGGGTTCACTGAGCAATTGATTCAGTGTAACTATATCCGATATTCACAAAATGAATGTAAATGAAACAGCGGAAGATCTATTTCGAAATGTGAACTTTTTCAGGAAATTTGGTTTATCTGGAAAAATTGTAGAGCCTAACATTTTTTGAGATTTTTGAGACGCCTCATAGGTTAACCAACATTTCTTCTCGGTTTCTTCATCTTTCCAAAACTACACGAAACAGTGAAAAAAATTGTTTCGATTTGGTTTTTTCGTATACACGGCCTTCTGGTCCTATTTAGAAAGTGGTTAGAATGGTCTGAGTAGTATTCCCACAGTTTATGACTCGGTTTCATCACTTTTTCACAAGTGGACTGTTAATTTTCAACTATCGAGACTTTTCTGATGATTTCGAGCCAAAAAATTACGACAAAAGCACTCTTTTTTCTTACCCTTCAATTTTTTTTGCGGATTCTGAACAATTCTAAAAATGGTTGAAAGAGTCAAACTGATATTATGAAGTACATACCGATAGGAACCTAATTTTACATGAAAACAAAATATTTTTTTTTTATTCTTTAACTTGATTTTAACTTTATTCCCGGTCGGTGTAGCACAAAAAAAAGAAGTATGAAACCGTTTTGTTTTGGAAAATTGAGACGAATTGACGGAAAAGATGAAATGGGAAGAATTGGAGATGATTAGATAAGCATTTTGATTGACATTGTGTATGCTTACTGGTATTAAATGAGAAATGTTAGGTGCCTAGGTGAAACCGGGAAATGAAGGGAGACCTTTTTTGGAAAAGGGCCTTCAGAATGATGAAAAATGCATTAAAATAACAGAAAAGTTTTTGAGAAAACTGTTTCAGAATGGCATCTGAAAACATTTTCGGAAAATCGCAAAATGAAATAATTTTTCGAAAAATAATTTCGGAAAACAGGATATCCGAATTTTTTTCCGAAAGGAAAACTTGCTTTTTCACTGAATTTTCCCCCTGAAAGTGGGCAAATTGTTGATTTTCTGAGGAAAAATCGGTATTTTTGGATAATGGTAAATTCGGAAAATGCGGGGAACTATGGGTGAGTAAAAGGTAAGCGTAGTTCCAGGAAAAAACTGAAAACTCTATTTCACTAACACTGCTTGAGAATGTTAATGGTGATACGATCAGTATTCAATTCGCACTTGATGATGATAAATAACCGGATTGAGCAACTGATAGAGATCAATTTATCATTGTTTTTCAAACCAGTTTTAAAAATGAGAACGACTCGAAACCATGTTTTTTTTCTGTTTTTGACTTCGAAGCGGATAAAAATTTGGATAAGAAAAAACTGTTTCAAGACATTATCTAGATGTGATATCAACGCGAAAATAGGGATAAAAAATAAAATGAGGAGATAACAGGAAATCATAGTAAAAAGAAATGATCAGAAAATTTTGATAAAAACGGGGGGGGGGGGGGGGGGGCGAGTCAACTGTGAGGATTCTGTTTTTAGTATGTTTTTAGTATATCCCCCTTTTTTTAGTATGTGTCTTGTTGGCTCTCTGCTCACGTAGAGATCAAAAAACGGTAAAAATTGAAAACGAGATAAAATTAGTTTCAACCTCTTTATGAATAATTTTTAGAAGCATCGTAAAAACTGATGCATTATTTAATTCGACCTTCTTCAAAACGAAAAAAAAATTGGATCTATCCTTCCAAAATCACTGAAATCTTAGTAGTATCTCAAATGAAAAAGCACCTGTAACGAGGAAAACTCTAATCGAGAAACGAAACAATTTCTGGTTCGCAATGAAAATTTTTATTTTTTCGCTTATTTTTGAAAATCTTCCGATTTTTTTAAAAAATTGTTGGGAGGTTTCTTAGTTATTTCAATAGAGCACATCAAATGAATCATGTGAAATGGTTCATTTATAACTTAAAATCGGCAGATTGTTAACAACTTTGATTTCCTAGCCATAATCTTTTGTTGATAATAAAAAATTATTTCCTTTTTCAGTTACTTTTGAAGATGTTTCAATTTTTCTTACTAGTTAATGATGCATCGTATGAAGGAATGTGAAATAGATTATTTATTTTTTAAATCAAACAAAATATTATGAGTTAAAATTATCCAATCATCCAATATACCTCACCTTTTCAACCAGTTTTGAAAATGTAGAGAAACGGGTATAGTCTAGTTTGAGGGTATTCGACGTAGAGGTCCTACATTTTCTGATAATTTCATGGAATACCAGCCTGGTTGTCGCGCCCGCGGCGCACAGTTCGTCGCTGCGCTCCTCACAACCGCTGAAAACTGTAGGCCAAAAGACACTCGGTTTTATGTGGTCCGGTGGCGCAGTGAGTGAGCGCGCGGCTGTCGCTCGCAAAGAGTGAGGTTCATTCCCTTTTGGGGTCAAGTCTCTCTTTCCTCTTTCCCAAAAAGTGCGAACATCCGGACATACCCCTCTGGCTTTTTATATATATGTAAGAATAAGAATGATCTTGTCAAAATTTTCATTTCCGGCAAAAAATTCTGCTGCTGCAGCAGCTCAGAAAAAATTCTCTTTGGTTTGCGCATACAGTTATATCTCCTTATGAATTCTTGCATAATTACAGAGCCAAAATTGAAAAATATCCTGGATTTTCTCTAATCATTCCGCCGTTTCTCTTACTCTTATTATCTGGACCTCACGATATTCAACAGTGCTGTGATGCTTGTACGGGGAAACTGAAAATCCTGAATTAATAGCAGAAAATTTTCTCAATCGTATAAATAAATTAAATTAAATTAAAATTAAAATCCTATTTTTTCTCACTGTTCAGTTCAAATCTGATATTTTAGACTTTTGGTTCTAGTCAGTTTTACTCTATTGGTAAAGTTTTCGCTCGGCCCTGCAGTGATATCTTCCAATAAGTATCCCTCTTGTAAGACAGGTAGAGCTATATTTCACTGTTTCATGTGGGCTATATGGAAATTACTTAATCTACCTACCATAGTCCTTCCTTCCATTCAAAAATGCCAGTAAACATGCATAATGTCAATCAAAACGCTTATCTAATCATCTCCGTTTCTTCCTATTTCACCTTTTCTGTCAATTTTCTTTACTTTTTGGAAAACTAAACCGTTTCATTTTTCTACTTTATTTTTTCCATTTTTCTTTTTTCCAATCCTCTTCGTTGTTTCGAGGTTCCCATTCTCAAAGTTTCGAAATATTGAGAAGGAAAAGAGAGAGAGAGAGAGAGAGAGAGAGAGAGAGAGAGAGAGTGTGTGTGTGTGTGTGTACAAAACTGAGAGAGCACAGACAACATTAAGTGACAATTATCATCGATGAGCCAGTTAGGTGTACATACCTTTTGCGGCAAAATTCAAAAATACCAATTGAATCGTTCTCATTAACTTCGTGGGTTATATTGTTTGCACTAGGAGAGCCTATGGATAATAAGCAAAAATCGTAACGAGCATCTTTTTATTTTGCTTAAAGGTTATGAGAAAGAGAAGAAAATATGTAGTGTGTGACATCGAGAGAGTGCAGACAAAGGATTTTTTGATCTGTGAGCCGAAAAGGACCCTGTAACCTACAATTTTCCCAACGATAATAGCCGGAAAAGATGAAAAGGGGGGGGGGGCTCAATGTACATCGGTGGGGACTGATAATGGTGGGATAGGGTAATAAAACAGACCAAAAGAAGGGTCCTTCCAGGTAAAATATGATAGAATTTTATGGAAAGACTGATAATCAGTAACTGATAGGTAGAAGGTCATTCCAGATGGGACCTTTTTACTTTGGAAAATGAACTGGACTAGGATGTTCTTTCTTCAAATTCAGATCCTTCCCATTCGCCTTATGGCTTTTCACTCTAAAACTGTGGCTTGAACTCTTCTGAAATTTTCCCAATTTCAGCCCAATTTTTCCCAAAATTGAGAGAGATCGCCTAGTTTCAGTTAAATTGGCTTCCCTTTTTACTCAACCATAGCTTCCGCATTTCTCATTTCTGCCATTTTTCAAAAATCTCTCTTTTTCGTCTCATTTCCATCGCAAAATCGTGTTTTTTTCTGTATTCTGATATTAATTTCATTCTGATCGCAATGTATATTTTTTTCATTTCGAGTTTCTCTTTTATTTCTTTTGCAACGCTAGATTCATCACTCTGTTTTTGTATGTTTCAACTTTTTGATTTCATAAAACTGTTAGTCTTGAAAATTTGTTAGATACTTTCCATGAGACATTTGAAGCAATTGAATTTCGAGAGCTTCCCTTTTTGATGAAAATTAACACTGATAACTACTTCATAAGTAACGGGTCCTTCCAAAATATTCGTTTGGAAAACTAACATTCCTGGAAACTAGAACACAGTATTTTTCTATTCAATTAGGTTATCTTCATCAGATCCAAAGATCAGAACGTTTCAAAACAGTGAAATTATAAAGCCTTCAGAACCAAACCATTTCTATTGTTCCAGCAATGTTTCTTTGGCCATGTGCTATATTTGAGAAGAGAATAGCAGATTGATCACTAACTGTATCACCATTTGGGTTATCAAACAGCCTTTAGTTAAACAAAATTTTCAGTTTCCTTGACTACTGAAAATCTAGAACATTTTCTCTCATATTTTTTTTATAGCTGTTTGATAACCCAAATGGTGATACAGTTAGTGATCAATCTCCTGTTTGCTTCTCAAATATAGCACATGGCCAAAGAAACATTGCTGGAACAATAGAAATGGTTTGGTTCTGAAGGCTTTATAATTTCACTGTTTTGAAACGTTCTGATCTTTGGATCTGATGAAGATAACCTAATTGAATAGAAAAATACTGTGTTCTAGTTTCCAGGAATGTTAGTTTTCCAAACGAATATTTTGGAAGGACCCGTTACTTATGAAGTAGTTATCAGTGTTAATTTTCATCAAAAAGGGATGCTCTCAAAATTCAATTGCTTCAAATGTCTCATGGAAAGTATCTAACAAATTTTCAAGACTAACAGTTTTATGAAATCAAAAAGTTGAAACATACAAAAACAGAGTGATGAATCTAGCGTTGCAAAAGAAATAAAAGAGAAACTCGAAATGAAAAAAATATACATTGCGATCAGAATGAAATTAATATCAGAATACAGAAAAAAACACGATTTTGCGATGGAAATGAGACGAAAAAGAGAGATTTTTGAAAAATGGCAGAAATGAGAAATGCGGAAGCTATGGTTGAGTAAAAAGGGAAGCCAATTTAACTGAAACTAGGCGATCTCTCTCAATTTTGGGAAAAATTGGGCTGAAATTGGGAAAATTTCAGAAGAGTTCAAGCCACAGTTTTAGACAGAATAAAGGGGAAGGATAGGCACGATGAATCGGATATAGTAAAATTAGAGAGTAAATTAGGAGCAGAAAATATCAATGTGAAGGAAACATGAAATTCTAATAGATAGTTATGAGATATGTGACAAATAAAGAACACGATTCAAAAAGGGAAATGGAAGGAAAATGGGGAATATAGGGAGGAAATTTGGAGGGAATTTGAGGGAAAACTGTCAAAAAAGAGCAATGAAAAATATATAGGAAGCCAATTTTAAATGGAACTAGGCGATCTCTCTCAATTTTCAAATATAAAATTGGGCTGAAACTCTGTTTGAACTTCAGAAGAGTTCAAGCCATAGTTACAGAAAAACAGCTGGGGGGGGGGGGGGGGGGGGGGGGGAGGGGGCGGTAAGAATATGTAAAAAGGAAAAAGCATATGGTGATATCGAGGGGAAAATGGGTGATGAAAATATGAAATGAGAAAGAAACAGGAAATTTCAATACAAAGATATGGAAATGGAAAAAAAATGGGAAAAAAGTGGGAAATTTGGAGGAATCTGTCTAAAAATAGTGATAAAATGAGGGAAGCCAATTCCAACTGGAACTAGGCGATCTCTCTCAATCTCAAAAAAAAATTGGGCTGAAATTCTAAGAGAATTTCAGAAGAGTTCAAGCCATAGTTACAGAATGAATCTTGGCAAAATGAGTAATGAAAGGGGAAGGGGAATTGGCTGGGGCTGGAAAGATTCTGAAAAATTTCAGAAGATGTCAAGGAGGAGGAAATGAGAAAAATTGGAAGATTTGAACAGTTTGAAAGTAATTTGGAAACAATTGAAAGGCGGAGATGATAATGGACAGGGAGCAAGAAAGGGCAACGAGGAAGTGAAGAGAAAAAATGAAGTGAACAATTGAAGAGATAATGAAAGAGCAAATATTGGATACAGAGAAAAAAACGCTTTAGAAGAAAATTAGGCGTTGAATCTTGTATTGAAGAGTGCCTTCGAATTGTATCCAAGCTCCTCATTCACTCTTTCATAGTCTTTATCTTCTGCGAGCACTGGCCTGAAAAATACCATTTTCTCAAGAGTTTTAGTTGAAAATTCCAGAAAAATCGAAAAAAATTTTGAAAAATCTAAAAAATCTCACCTGACATTTGCCAAAATCATTGCTCCTCTTTGGCTCAACCGTCCGGCGATGTACAGAGGGACGGGGAAGCTGACTGGGTGGAATACGATCTGGTGATCGTAACAGAGATCATTGGTGAGCTCCTGAAATGTGATTAAGGTTGAATTGGAGAAAATTCTGGAAAAGTGGGCGTGGCCTATTTTTCATTGTAAGAAAACAAGCGAGGACCCTGTTTCTTACAATCCTTAATGCCAACGTCCTAGTCCCACAGAAACACGCCGCAACTTGCAAAAAAATGGGCGTGGCTTCCAACTCACCTCCAGTTTGGCCATCGACTGTCCCTTTGTTGTCGTGCTGACGACGGTGAACTTCGTTGTCTTTGTGGTCCCTTGACGAGCGGCTGACGAAGCGAGATAAAATTCGCTGTAGACGGGGGATACGATGGTATGGTCCACTACCATTCCTGGTTGCAGGTTGCCAACACGATTTCGCTGAAAGGAAATGAGAGTTAGGAGGTGTGGAAGAGGTTTTGTGGAGGTGGCCTAGGAATCCTAGAAGGGCCCGGGACTCTAAATGGTTGCTAAACGGTTTGAATGTAGAAAAGTTTTGTTTTTTGATAGTCTAGAAGGTCTAAATATGGTCTTAAACTAGCCCAATTTCCTGGTCTAGTAGTTCAAAAAATGGACTACCCGTGACCTACATTTTACGATTCGTGGCCTAACTTTTAACTATTTTTTCATAGTTCTTATCAGCTTTTATGAACCATGACATACTTTCACTTAAAATAACATGTTCCAGTTATCTGCCAAATATGCCCTGATTTATCTCCATTTGATAATTCTGTTCAGCGTTGGCAAAGTTTTGATCGACTTATGATGGCCTAATTTTTTCCAAAACGTGGCCTAATCCCGTTTCTTCTCAGATTTGAAATTTCTCTACATAACCTTACTTTCTCAAAACCTAGCTGTTTCAAGTCATTGATAAAATTAGTTCAAAGTTTTCACTAATGATTGGTTGATCCAGTGGTTTTATTCAATGTTCACATGGCCTAACTATCCCATGGCCTAACTTCCCCTAGTCCCTGGCCTAACTTTTCCCCCTCCCACTTAAACTCACGTCATTGTAGTAGAGTCTTTCATTATGCGTCTTGGAAGAGGCGATGAGGGTAATGGCAGGGACTGGACCCTTTTTAAGGTCATCCCAGGCTTCAAGAATTTTTTCCATGTATTCCTCGTTGATCTTAAATTCAAAGAAAATCGATCAATAATTCTAGAAATTGAAAAAAACATACAAGTGAATACTGTCCCTCGGTGACTCCATTGAAGTACACGATGATTTCGAGGGGCTTCGATTGTCCATTCTTCAGAGCCGTCTCAAAAATCTTCCTCATGGTAGAACGAATTATTGGGCCAAAGACCTGAAAAATGAAATTGAATGGTGCTCTTCTAATAGAGGTAGAAACTCACATCAGATTTACGTGGAACAAATACATAGCCTCCACTGAACTTTTGGCGTCCGACTGGTCCGCCTTGGATATTGGCAGCGAATCCGATTGATACTGGTCCCTAAGATTTTTTTTCCTTGAAAAATAATTCAAAATTATTTAAAAAAAACTTACATCACCACCTCCTCCATGAGCTGAGGTTTCGAACCCGACGATCATGAGATCACGAGTGAAATGCTGAGATTTGACGAGATAGTTGAGACCGCCGAGTTTCATATTCGTCTGAAAAAAGTATGGTTTTGATGGCCTAGAATCCCAAATCTTACCTTGTTAACCACGTTTTGGCGAGTTTGTGGTTGTTTGAAGAATTTCTCGGCGGTCTCAAGCTTCATATCCTGGGTTAGAACGTCGTAGCGTTGCTCGAAAACCTTGATTTGCTGATGAAGATGATACTTCTCCCGAATGACAAAGAAGACGAGTTGGCGCTTTTTGGCCTTGGCGTTCTCGAATATGGTCTGGAAAAAAAGTTTGGGTTTCGAGGGGTTTTGAAATGTTTTTGGGTGTTTCAGTGAATGATTTGCTGACGTTATGTGTATTCTATACTGGTGGCCGAACTTTTACTATTCTGATGGCCTAGTTCTTCCGGGGCTAGTAATTTACCAAGATTCCTGAGCTGTTTGAATCCGAAGCCTGGTCGAACTTTTTCATAGCCTGAACTAACAGTTGATTCGTGGCCTAACATTTCTTTCAGGTGGTCTAGTTTCCCCTGTATTTTACACTTTTTTGTCTCGTGGCCGAGATTTTACCACTTCTGGCCTAACTTTTTTCCCTATAGCGGCCGTAGTTTTGACATAAGGTTATTCATGACCTGAATTCTCTACCCATGGCCTAACATTTTCGAGTCTTGGCCTAACTTCTCTAGTTCCAGGGCTTAACTTTTCCCTGTCCGTGGTCTAACTTCCCCCTATTCATGGCCTAACTTCCTCTATTGACGTCCTAACTTTCTTTTCCTATTTCCTGAGTTTCCTTATGTTGACCTAACTTCCCATATCCATGACCCACTTTTATTTATCAATGGCCTAACTTTTTCTGGTCTATGTTCCCCTGCAGAGCTTCACGGAATTCCATTTTCCGTTTTCCGATTTCCATTTTCCGGAAATAGAAAAATCATTTCCGTGAAGCTCTGTTCCCCTGTCCATAGCCTAACTTTCCCTATATCTGGCCTAACTTTCTCTATCCAAGGCCAAATTACCAAAAAGTCTGTTTCAGTTATTTGCCAAGTATGTCTTGCTGAATAACTAGTTGATATCTGGATTGGCCGAAATTTCTTCCAACGACTAACCTGAAGATTCTGATTCACAATGAACGACACAGCTGGCGCGGCAACTTTCATTCCATTCTTCGACATTTCCTGGACGAGAAGATCAGCCAAGCCACTAAAATTTTTCAAATTTTCACTAGAAATTCAAGAAAAAAAATTTAAAACTCACCGAACATCATCATTTTGTACGAAGCAGATTTCCCAATTCTGCATCGACATAGCCTCGAAGAAGTTTCCACATCTGTTGAAATCCGTTGGAAATTTGGAGCTGAGATTTGGGAGCTCGGCGAGCTTGTCTCCGGCGAAAGCAATCTTTGGTTTTGGAAGAATGACGGCTTGAACTTTTTCTGGAGCTCCAATACGGCAGAATCCTGGAATTTCTTGTCCGGCAAGTCCAACGGCTTGAGCGACACTATCAGTTTTGGCTTTTCAAACGTTTGGTGCGACAGCGGAAAGCTGAAAAGAAGGAAAATGTCATTCAAGGAAGTGGTTGGATCCCAATATGGAAAAAAAACTGTCGGCTTATTGTGAGCACTTTGAGACAGTGAAAAATAAAAAATAAAAATTTTTTTCGGTTTCTACAAGTGAGTATAAGTTGATACAAGATGAAAAAGGCTAATAGGAGACCTACACCCGTGATCAAGGCAGATTTTGTTGTGAATTGTTTTTAAAAATTACGGGGGTTTAGAAATTCACATGCATAGCGAACCAAACTATCTAAACGTCCCAACAAGTTTTGAAAACGAAAAGCTAGCAAAAATACATTTTGAAACTGTAAAAAAGTATTCAAATTCCTAAAAAAAATTTTTTCATTTTTGAAATTTTCTAATGTTTCACTACCAGTCGGTAATCGGCGCTGCGCGCCTCCTACCGCCTGGCTTCACTTTTTTTTAGAAATGAAAAATCTGGGAAAAGTTTTACGGGGTTCATTATATTCACGTGGCCCCCTAAGTGTCTCTCTCCCCAATGGAAGTTTTCGAAAAGGCCTGAAAACGTGGTTTTTTGAACCTGGTGACCTCATTTTTCTTTGTTTCAAAATTTTAAATAGACGGGCATCATCTCGAAAGAATTCCACGTACAGCTGTCTAAGTTACAGAAAAATCGGTTCAGTACAAATCTCGCTAGGGCCGGCGACATACACACACACGGACAGACAGACAGACAGAAGTTCTTGATTGTTATTAGTAAAGATTTTTTCTTCAGCCAAACAGAAACTGTGAATTTTGATCCTCGAAAGTGCGTTGTTGAATTCTTCAAAGTCTTTCATGAAACAATTTAGAAACAGGGTAATGTTCCGTTGTTTTCCGGTTTCTACTAGTGAGAATGCCAGATGAAAATGACTAAAAAGGGACTAGAAAGTGTGAAAAATCAGATTTTTTTTTAAATTTTTATTATTGTTTTTCTTTTCCAAAATTACAAGGCTCAAATCGTCGCAGGATGAACCTAAATATCTCGCATTTCTTATTTAGTAGACCTAAAAAAAAGCTAAATTCACGAGAAAATCTATAAAAATCAGTTGCGTCCCTATCAAGTTCAAAAAATGAAAAGCTAGGAAAAGACCACCCCGAACCTAAAGAAGTATTCCGAATCCTGGAAGTTTTTCTCTTGTTTTCAGAATTTTTTTGCTGTTTTTCCTACTCTTTCTTTACTCAAGGTAAACCATTGAATTTTGATCTTTCTTGGAAGGTAAAGAGAACCAGAACAAAATTACCTTTCAAAAACGAATTGCTAGGAAGAGACTAATCAGAAACTGTAAGAAGAATTGAAAACTATGTTCAACTTCTGAAATTTTTCCACTGTTTTCGTAGTTTTTTTTAGTCGAGCAAAAAACTCTAATTTTGATTCTCGCAATTTTCGGGTTCCAATTTTTGAAAATTCTCAAATACTTTGAAAAGTGAAAAATGTCGTTTTGTTTTGTTTCTATTAGTGGGAATGTGAGTTTTTCGAAATTCAAAATAAATTAAGTCCACATCAAGTTCAGAAAATGAGAAGCTACGAGAAACCACTCAGAAACTGTAAGAAAAATATTCAGAATTCTCGAAATTTGATTGATTTTTCAAGATTTTTTCACTGTTTTTCCTACTTAATATTCATTCAAACAAAAACCTTGAATTTTGATCTTTTGTGGGCATAGACTTCTACAAAACGAAAACGGCTAATAGGAAAATTACAGAGGTGACGAAATCGGTTTTTTACTAACTTAAAAATACGAAGTAAAGCGTCCCAGATTGAAAACGGTTAGCTAAGAAAGAACCCCCCGGAAACTGAAAATTAAAAAAATATTGAAAATCTGTTTTTATTTTTCAAGATTTTTTTACTGTTTTCCTACTCTTTTTTCAGAGAACTGAAATTCTCAGACTTTGATTTGTCAAAGGCAAACTGTCTAAATCTGTCACTATTAAACAACCCGCCCCCCCCCCCCCCCCCCCCCTTAAACAAAAAAACTAAACTCACTTTGATCATTTCAGATTGTTCCTTCTCGATCATTTGTCCGGTGGTGACTTTCTGAGAGTTGCAGACAACGAGTAATTCCACAGGAAGATGAATCTTTTTGCCCATTTTTCCTTTGGCAGTTACAGTCATAAGCTGGGGGTACTGGAGCTTGGCTTTGTACTTCTTTAAGAAGTACTGGGTTACATTTATTTTGCCCCCTTCATAATCAAAACTCTCTTCGTTCGATGACAGTCCAAATCCTTGGATTTTTACGATGGGCCGCTCGTCTTCTTGGCCCACGTAGTGACCATAGTTCAAATACACTTCCAATCCTGAAAAATATCAATTTTTGTAAGGTTGAGATGAAAAGTTAAAAAAAAGCTTACCCTCATGTGCCTTGGATATTTTCTGGCCCAGTGGCGTGTTGGCCTTCAAGTCTGGTCTGAATCCTTGGAAGGTCTGGAGGAGTTGGAGAAGGCTGCAGTCGTCTGGATGGAAGAGGGTCTCCTTCACTGAAAAAAATTGAGATTTTTTACGGAAAATAAGACAAATTTATCAAAATACTAACAAAACACGGGAATCTCAACATTTGGATAAAACAGTGATTTCTAGCAGAGTTTCTGAAATTTTCATTCAGTCTCTCTGGAAAATTTCGAATATTTTGCTCAAATTTCGATGAATGTGTTCTGACCGTCAACATAACGATTGATATTTTGTGTCAATGTTTTTTTTTTCAATAACTTAAAACTGAAAAAAAGTTTGCCATTTGTCGTACGCCCGTTGCGCAATGTGTTCTCCACTGCACTAAGTTGAAAAATGGCTCGGAGAAATTCTGATTTTGGTCACCAAAAAATAATTTAAAAAAAACAATTAGCGACAAAAGTGGAAAATCTCGAAGTACTGAGTACAGTAGTACGACTAATAAAATCAGCAGTGGTAACGTTAAGAACCTCATCAATCAGTGGAAAATTGATCGTGAGTGTTTTAGGGTAGCCGACTAGGTAGACAAACTGAAACGGTCATGTCAACCGGTTTCCATTTCCAATTCTTAGCTCGAATTTTAAAGTTTCCATACCTCTCAACCATTTTTCATCGGCCAAATACCAGGGAAACTGTCAATACTGAGGTAATCATAAGGCCATTGAGTTGTCCAAAAATTGAAACTGTTTTTGACCCCGGTTCTTTCAATGAATATTTTTTTTTACAATTTCGAATACCAGCCCCTCGTCAACTGAAACTAACTCCGACTAAACAATTATAACAACCAATTGTAACCGTTTTTTGATTTGCTCTTTGTGGGAAAATTCAAGTTATGGTTAGTTTTTTTAGGGAGTTGGAAAAAAGGCCATATGTAGCGAACCTAATGGTTTTGGTGTGTCGCCGCTCTGAAACTGCCGTTGCATTTTCGCAAACAAGTGAGATTTTGACAGAAATCTTACAGCTTTAGCAACTTTTTTAAATTGTTATTGAACCGAAAACTTCGGGTCCCGCCCATTTTATGGAATATGTGCAACACATTAAAAAATCCCGAATAAATCCAAAAATAAAACCATATGAAGCTAACTTCTTGAAACTGAGTTTTAATTTGAATGAAGCTCAACATTAAGAGTTCTCAGATATTTTGATTTTCAGCGTTTTCTAGAGATTTTCATGCTCATTGCAGCTGTAAATGTACTAGAAAACTAGGAAAAAAGCAGTTTTTTAACTTCGAAACTAGGAAATTTGATGACGATTCGATGTTATATCGAGGACGAATCGAAAAGGAAAGTACTACTTCGAAAAGTGAACTATTTCAAACTTAATTTCCATCTGGTTCGAAAGCCGATTGTGCGTGATTTTTGTTTTTCGTGGTAGAGCGCATATTGCGCAGCGCCCGTAAAACTGATAGAACCAGCAGTGGGGTTCAGAGCCCAATCAATTAGTGGAAAACTAATTGTGAATAGTTTTTGCAAGACGACTAAATATAAAAACTGAAACAGTCATGTCAACCTAATTCCGATTCCATTCCGGAGCTCGAATTTTGAAATTTCTATACCTCCCAACCATTTTTCATCGGACAAATATCAAAGAAACTATCAATATTGAGGCAATCATAAAATAATTCGGTTACCCAAAAACTAAAATTGCTTTTGAGCCCGGTTCTTTCAATAAATATGTGAAACTATAATGAAGATTAGGTACGTGAAAAATTATCAATGAAAGCTTTAGCGTGATTCTAAATGTTACTTTAGATGTGAAGAGCGCTCTATTGTGAATTTGAGTGTCACGGACTATACTCAAATGTGAAAATCTAAACAGTTGACTTTTTGAAACTGTGTTTCAATTTTACTGAAGCACAAAAGCAAGGGCTCCCAAATGTTTCAATCTCAGCGCTCTCAATTTTAGCGATTTTTATCAGGTGCAGAAAGTGTGATTTCATTTTAATCGTCAACTGGATATAATTCCGACTAAACAATTATTGCAACCAACTGTAACCGTTTTTTAATGATCATTTTGTCATAAAACTCAAGTTATGGTTAGTTTTTAGTGGAGTTAGAAAAATACCATATGGGGACTAAATAGCAAACCTAACGGTTTTCTGAAGTCGCCGCTCTGAAACTTTCCGTTTTATTCCAGAAAACAGGTGAAATAACCTGATTTCGACAAGACTTCTACAGTTTTAGCTTTTTTTTCCTATTTTGATTGGACCGAAAAACTTTGGGTCCCGCCCATTTCATAAAACATGTGAAACATATGAAAAAAATTCCCGGCTAAATCCAAAAATGGTACCCAATAAAATTAACTATTTGAAACTGATTATTAATTTGGCTGAAGCATAAAAACAAGGGTTCTCAAATGTTTCAATTTCAGCGTTTTCTATCAGGTACAGGAATTGTGCTTTGATGATAATTTAGAGTACTCGTCACTCTGAAACTAAAGTTAATTCCGACTGAACAATTATTTCCACCAACTGTAACCGATTTTTAGTGTGCTCCTTCTGGGAAAATTCAGGTATGGTTTGTTTTTTGTGGAGTTTGTAAAAAGATCGGACTAAATAACGAAACTAACGGATTTGGTAAGTCAACGTTCTGAAACTGACGTTATATTCTAGGCAACCGGTAAAAATCCCTAATTTCGACAGCATTTTTTACAGCTTTAGCAAGGTTTTTTTTTCTAATTTTTATTCAAACGAAAAACTATGGGTCCCGCCCATTTCATGAAATATGTGAAATGGATGAAAGAAAATCATCCACTGAATTCAAAAGTGAAACCCCAATGAAGCTAACTTCTTGAAACTGAGTTTAAGATCGGCTGAAGCTCAACAATAAGAGTTCTCAGATTTTTCAATTTTTAGCGTTTTCTAGAGGAGTTCATGCTTATCGCTGCTGAAAATGTACTAGAAAACTGGGAAAAAAACAGTTTATTATGGTTTTTATAGCCGTAGTTGATAATAAGAAATTCAAAAAAAAAATACTATTTTCTTGAAAATCTCAATCGGTTTTCATGGTTTCACGAAAAAAAAGGATTGAGCGAAACAAAAAGTGCTCTACTGTTTCATCAGATTTTTGAAACTCCAAAAAACCGGCAGATCGGTTTGCGAATTATAGAATCAGCAAAAGGTACTTGATGAAAATTGTTGCTAGCCTAGGCGTAGAAAATTGGCTTGGAAGGCTTTAAAGTTGTAAAGGCACCGGATGTATTGAAGATGAGAAGGAATTTCAGCCAAATATAGTACTTGAAACAGGATTTCTTAAACAGATTTCAGAGAAGTTCACGCTAGATTTAGAAATTCGCTGTGCTTTTTGTCGTCATAAAAGTGCACAGGACTAAAGTTTATTTGACCGTCCCCTTTAATGTTATTCATGAAATTGTATTTTCTATCAAGGTGGCCGAGAACCCCAAACCCTCCCAAAAACCTAGTCCCCCAATTCCAAAATCAAAAACAAAACTCACTCTCAGTAGTCATATAGACTCCGAACTTTTTGGCCCTCTTATCCTTCTCGTCCCCCTCCAAGACTTTCACGGCCTTGACAGCGCCAGTGGCACTATACAAGTTGCCAGTGGCGAATGTTTTCGTTACCAAACTGAAATTTTAAAGACTTAGGATAAAAATTTCTAGTGGAAAACTTACTCGTACTCCTCTGGATTCATGAGGTAGTGCACACAATTTCCCAACGTGATGACTTGTTCGCTGAAAAAAAAGAAATGATTGAACAATTTCGTGGCCTAGAAAAACTCACTTGGCAAATGCTCTTCCGGAGATGATGCAGTTCATGGCTTCCAAGAACGTGCGGTCCGCCAATGCCGGGCATGAATTTACGGTGGCCTTGAGCCCATCCGTTGTCGCCTGGAAAGTTTCCGCGACTGCGGTCAATTGGAAAGTGGCCTTGAGAAACTGTGGGGCTTTTGAAACGCCCTTGACTTCGAGGACAACGTCCTTGTTCAGTTGAAGCTTCGAAAGCGTATACAGGGACGCTTGACGATCATAGACATAGACTCCGGACTTTCGGAGCTCCTTCGTTTGTTCAACAGCCTTTCTGTACACTCGTTGGCACTTTTCCTTATCATTTTCTTTGCTCGAGCCTTTGTGAGTACTTTTGGAGACTTCCACGGCGACGTGCATCCCATCGGCTCTGAGATAATAGTATTCAATTTTGACGGCATACTTGTAGATAGGAGTGTTGGGGAAGATTTCTGAAAAAAGGAGAGTAGTTAAGATAGGGTTCGATATGAAAATGGGATAAAAATGTAGAAAAAGAATGATAGGGACAAGTCGAAACCGATGAAAATATCTTCCAGTTTTGTGATCTAGGTTTAACAGAAGGTGGCTTTTCTTTTGGCTGGGATCGAATTTGACGCTAGATGTCATAAAACTTACTATTAGCCTAAATTTTAGAATGTTTCGCTGGAAAAATTGTGATTATTCAGTTGGTTTTTCAATATTTTAATCGGATAATTTAATGACCGAAATCTACTGTTCTCGTTCTGTGACAAGTTTGAAACGGTTGAATCGTGAACATTGACTTCAACAGAGCAACTGAGCTTCCTATAATGAGCCAAACACTCGAACGAAAAGCTTCATAAAGCTTGTAGAATATTGGCTTTTGAATCCTATGTCTGAGCCTTAACGAACGCCATTCTCAGCAATATTCAAGACTATTTCCGAAGGATCAGAACCAAAACTAAACCCAAAACTAGACCCTGTCCTATGCCTGAATTCTACTGTTCCAGTACGATGAAAAGTTTTGGAATAGATAATGTGCAAAATTGAATCCTTCATATTCACATTTAGCACAGAAAAATCATTTTCGAGGACCAATTCCATGATTAACTTTTTGAAGTTAAGTACCTTCTCTAAATTAAGGTGGTTTTAGGCTTTTTAGGAAGCCTTAGGTGTCTAATGGTTCTTAGGCTATGTCCATATTTTGATACATTTCGGCCTAATTTTTAGAAGCTCATTCCTTTTATCAAGCTGATCCTAGACGAATTTGAGCTTCAACCAAAAACTCAAAACTTCTGTTCCCCAATGCCCTTAATTCACAGGAATCTTACCAAAATCTACTGGGATAGTCGATTATTTTTCAAAAAGTTGTACAATGGATACTGTTTAGGTTCGAAAGTAAAATTAAACAGATTTTATGGTCTATAATAATGGAACTTTAAATACGTCTACTTTAGCCAACCATAGCCTACTTTGAGGACCAACTGAAAAATTGAGTTTGATAACCTAGGTCTTTTCAGTTCAAGCTTCCAAATACGGCTTTAAAATTGGCTTTTAAATTTCAGGTTCTCGTCTCTCTTAATGTACTCTTAAGCTTTTTTCTGGAACGGTTGGAGGAAGTTTGGTTTCAAAAAAAATTTTCTGTTCCACACCATTGTCAAACTTCACTTACTTAACCAAAACCGCTGTCATTTCATAGACATAAAAGACCTTATCAAAACTGCTAATCTAGCCTTCTTATGCACCCCCAACACTAAGGTTAAGATCAAAAACTATACAGAAAACTGTTCCAAATTTATCATAAAATCTAGGCCCTTGATAATGTCCTACTATCATAATAAACAAATAACAATATCAAAAATACTCACCCAATTTCCGAATGTTCGTATCGGCAATAGCGGTGTTGGTGGATGGGTTCCGGGGGAGTTTTGGAGCGAGGGGCTTAAGCCCAAGCTTCTTCTTTTGCTCCTCATCCTTGACAGCGAGCTTGGCAGTGTCTGCGGCAAGTTTATCCATATTCTGAAAAATATCGGTTTTGGAAGGTTCTTAAAGGATCAAGTATAAAACGATTGAAAAGTGATTTTGCGATGGAAAGATTGTTCAAACAACGAAACTGTATTGGCAATACATAGTAATGAGAAACAAAACGAGGTATGGAAGTAAAAAGAATGAAACAGGCAAAAAGAAGAGAACAACGGATGGAGAGCAAAATGACCATTGGGCTAGAGAATGCGGCGATGGAGGAGAGTTAGAGAAATAGACAGATAAGCTCCGCCCCCTGCCTAAGGGTTACGATTTGACCCCTCGTAGTGAGAGATGACGTCATAAGAAAAGAGAGAAGGGTCAATCCGAAAAGTGTGTGAATGCTCTCCGAATATAGATGACAGTTATGCCATTTTGGGTGATTTATGAGGGTTTATGTTAGAGTGAATATGGTGTTAATTCGAAGAAAAAGGTGTCTTGATGGGGGTAGAAATCTAGTGACGTCATAGGAAGTTGACCAGCTGAATATTAGGTTAGCCAAGAGCGAAGGAATGGTGGAACTTTTAGTAAGTGACCGGCAAACCGAAAACTATGGTCTGAAACAGTTTAAAATTTTACCGTAAATTCTACCATACATCTTCAGAGTCCAGAAAAAAACTGGAAAATACCACCAAGAAACGACCGTTTTCTGCTCAAATTCATATCAATAATGTGGTAATTGAAACCGAAGTTTCCGATGCAAATTTTTTCCAAAAGCTATTAATATAAATAGCCAGCTTAGGGTTTTCAGGGTTCAGAATAAGATGTTTGGAGCGGAAGTGGTCTAGGAAAATGTTAGGCCAAGAAAGTAGTTCCAGGTTAACGAAATATAGAAAGTGCAAACGGAATTGTAACCGATTGTACATTAGAAATTTTTTCTCAAAACAGTAGATTTGAAGCAGAAATTTTACAGAACATTTCAGAAAAGTTCGAAATACCAAAGAGTCATTTTCCCTATTCTTTCAGTTTCCCTGTTGTTTGATAATCCTCGACCCACTTTTTTTTCAATACCTCATATACCCTATTCTCACAGATCAGTTTTTTTTTTGTTAGGACAATTTATGTATAAGATATGAATCATTTTTACAATGTTTGGAAGGCAGGAGAACCAAAAGATAAACATAAATCAATTTCTTTCGAATCTTGACGAATGTTGAGAAGGAATGCGAGCCAACCGGGTACAAAATATCGAGAATATCTTGCAGAAGGCGAAAAAGACTTATTTTTGCAAATATTGTTCTTCTATTAGGAGAAGTGAGACAGGCGCATTGCCTTATCAAAATCAGTTCATTCCAAATCATGTGGAAACGGAAAAGTTTACGGTGTTTACACCATAAAACAATTGAGAAATATGGCATATAATTTTGATATTAGTAGAGCTATCCGTGTGATCAAAGTGAACTATTATGATAAACGATGGGAGAAAGAGCAAAATTCAAAGGGGTGGTAAGGATTGGAAGCATTAGTGGAAAAATTATTACTCAAGAATGTCAGTTGTGAATCCGTAATTTTCTAAAAAAAAATGTTGGAAACACGGAAAATCACATTTTTTCCTTTCAGTTATTTTTCTTTGAATTCCTTTAGCTCCGATTTATTTTTTGTATCTGATCTACCTATTAGGTTGTTTCATAAGTCTTTGACACTTTTCACAAAAATGTTGAACGATCTTCCACAACAAGATGAGAAGGAGTTATGCACCTCTAGTTTTTGTATAACAATACACTACTATTGTAGTATATTCCCCCAAATTTTCGCTATTATCCAGGCAGTGCTCTCTGAGATACACCCTAGAGAATGAGTTA
This sequence comes from Caenorhabditis doughertyi, assembly GCA_963572265.1. Classification (NCBI taxonomy): domain Eukaryota; kingdom Metazoa; phylum Nematoda; class Chromadorea; order Rhabditida; family Rhabditidae; genus Caenorhabditis; species Caenorhabditis doughertyi. The sequence continues at coordinate 23,263,873 of OY751556.1, read as the reverse complement.
TTCTCGGATTTGAGTAGCGTCGGAAAATTCCGTGTATTTCCGGAACCTAATGTTTTCTTTTTAAACTTTTTTGCGCATATAAATAGGAGTGTTGAGGCTACAAATTAATCGAAACAAAACAATAATTTTGTTTCTCAAACTTTAGATATGACCCGATCTTTCCAAAACGTCGCAAATGAGCCTTGATTTCAGTGGCGTAATTTTGTGAAAAAAACACTGATCATATTATTTTTGAATTTTTAACTGGAATGGAAGTCAATAGTTTCTTTAAAATAATAGGTTGAACAACCATTATTATGGGCAAAAAAATGATCAAGGTCAGGTGAAGATTGGCCATCGCCAGTTTTTGCTAGGCCATCTCAAACTTTGGCACCATGAAATCATGGTGATCACTTTCAATTTATGATATCTCATGAATAATGCAAGAAGGAGGCGTGTGATTTTTATGTTGAGATACACATATCCGCGGTATACTATATCCGATATAAAAACATTCCCGGTGCAATTTCCGGTATAGCTTCCGATCTGAACATAATATGATCCCCAATCACGAAAATAACTATGTTCATTAAAAGCTTTGTATCTCCTTTGATAGAGAGAGGGGCCCAATGCCAAAATATTTCTTTGAAGACAATAAGTGCCCCTATATATTGGTTCAAGACCAGAATGAATCCTCTGCACAAAGCGAAAATTCAGGTTCCTCAAAAATGCTACTGAAAAGTGTCAAAGACTTATGAAACAACCTAATAATTCACACCATAATTGAATTACACATAAGATGTGAATTGTTTTTACAATGTTTGAAAAACAGACAAAAAAAAAGAAAAACAAACAAAAAATCAATCGTTCTCACGATGAAAATTTCAAAAAGGGAAATCAAACGATCGAAGTTTTCAAAAAGTTCGAAAAAGCAACTTTGTTTCAGCAAATAACGTTTTTCTAGTAGAGAAATGTGAGTATTGCTTTATCAAAATTTGTTCATTTGAAATGACGCGGAAACGGAAAATTTTACGATGTTTATGCCATAAAACATTTGAAAAATATGGCGTATAATTTTGATTTTAGTAGTACAAAACCGTGTGATTAAGAGTGTACTAATGTGGAAAACATCACAAAAAAAGTTCATAAACCAGAGAAAAGGACAAAGTTGGATGGTTCAGAGTTATGAAGTTCATTTAGCGTAGATTTCAAAAGTTTGTCTGCTAAATTATCACGTTGAAACAGTGAAAAAATCGCGAGGAAAACATTGCAATATCTTTTTGTCAAAAGAAAAAATTCGAGTCCGACAAAATTGACAAGCCGTATTGAACTAGTCCGAAATTTACAAAAAAAATGTGGCACTTGAAACCGAATTTTTCAAAAAAAAAAAACGATTTCTAATATCTACAAAAGTGTATCACCATTCTAAAGTCATCAGGATCTATATAGAGATTGTTGGAGTCGGGGCGGACTAGGAAACTCTTGGGCTATAAAAAACGTTTCAGGTTGAGCTAATTGTAAGCCGCAATAAACGATCAATTATGAGAAATTTTTTTTCTTGGAAATTTTGTTTTTGAAACCGATTTTTTCAAAATTAAACTTTGAAAAAAATATCACTTAAATTCATTGTTTTTGAAAGACTTTTTCCCCATTTTTTGATATCAAATCTACAAATTTCTCATCCATCAAATATATGTTTCTTAGGACAATCATACAAAAAATATTAATCATTTTTACAATGTTTGGAATGCTGAACAAGCAACAGATAAACAAAATTCAATTATTTGTTGAGAGTCGATGAATATTATAACGTGTATCTTATTATCAGAAATAATTTGCATCTCGCTATTTGAAATGATGTGGAAACGGAAAATTTTACAATGTTTACACCATAAAACATGTGAGAAATTTGGCATATACTTCTGATTATAGTAGTATAAACCGCGTGACCAAGGTGTACTAATTTGGAAAACATTACGAGAAAGTGCATGGAAAAGTGCAAGGTGATATTTGAATAGGGATAAGCTAATTAGAAAGGGCTTCAACATAAAATCGCTCGCCTAACACATCCTACAAAAGTTGATCGACTAGATGATCATGCTGAAACTGGAAATGACCTTTTTGTCAGTCTACTGTAGAAATTTTTTTTAAAAAGAGCAAAAGTTAAAAATGATACTAATGAACAGGTATTGAATTGGGATTGAAAGTTGAAACCAAAAAGAATGACCGGAACAGAGAAAGAGAGGAGGAATCAAAAGAGCAAAATGGAGAGAAATGGAGATGGAGAGCAAAATGACCAATTAGAATAGTGAATAAGACAATGCAGGAGAGTTAGACAGAAAGAGGCAGATAAGAAAAGATAGAGAGGTCGTAAGCTCCGCCCCCTTTTTCCTGGTCAATATAAGCTCCGCCCCTCATTTTTGTTTTTTTTATGTTGCCAAAAATCAACTACGCACTACGATTTGAAAAGTTAGGGAAAGGGGTTCCGTGTGAGTTGACCTCTAGTGGGGACAACCGGGAGATGACTCGCCAGATGTATAAAATTATGGAGGATAAAAGAAAAGGGCCATCGTGTGTGTGCCTGCTCTATCCGAGGAGACGACAGTTGTGATAGATTTATGGATTTCTTTGTGTGAATGAATGGGGTATTTTGAGAAGGTTTCTTGGTGGGAATCTGGTGAAGTCGTTGGGGTTTTATAAATAGCTTGGCTGAACATTAGACCGAAAAAGAAATCCCCGAGGAACCGGTTCAGTATCTGTTAGCATGTGAACCTAAAAAATAAAACTACGACCTGAAACAGTATGGAATTCCAGTCTAGATCTAGAAAATTACTACATGAAGCCAGGCTGGCCTAGGAAACTCTTAGACCACGAAACACTTTTTAAACACACGAAAAAGCAAATATTGTTAAACAATAACTTCAAGTACTTATTGAAAAAAAAATCTAGAATTTTGAAAAAAATTAGGTTTACAGAAACCGAAATTTTCGAGAAATAAGTTTTCTAACGCTCAAAAATCTAGGTTTTCAGTCTTTCCGCTTAAAAAAAAAGAAATTCGAAGCCAACATGGCCTAGAAAAATGTTAGGCCAGGAAAGTAGTTGAATGAAGTAAAAAGAGCAAATAAGGATCTATCAGTTATATTAAAAATTCTCTCTCAAAAATGTCACCTTTGAAACCGAAATTCTCCAAAAAAAATTGTGAAAAACATAAAAAAAATCACATTGCTCACTCTTAATTTTCTCGTTTTTTGAACACCCATTTTTCTCTCTTTTCTCTCGGTATCTATTTAACCTACACATGTCTCACCCTTCAATTATATTTGTGTGAGGACAATTTATGAGTAAGATATGAATCATTTTTTTAAATGTTTGGAAGGCAAAACAACCAAAAGATAAACAAAAATCAATTTGTCTTATTATGAAATGTTGAGAAAAAAATCGGAGATTTTGAGAAAGATAATCTGCCGAAAAAATCTATGATAGGTAGGCGTCCCTTCTTATTTCATAGTTGTAGTGCCTTTCTATCAGAGAATCTGAAAAAAAAGTTGAAAAAATTAAAAGCTTATCCGAAATAATTTGAATCTCGCTATATGAAATGATGTGAAAGTTTACAATGTTTACATTTGAGAAATATAGCATATAATTTTGATTTTTGTGGTGCTACCCATGTGATATCAGGGTGTATTAATGTGAAAAACATTAGGGTAAAGAGCAAAAATCAGAGAAAAGGTGAAAATTTTGAAGGTGGGATAAAAAAAACGTGTAAATTGTTCATCAAGGATTACGCTTCCAGCATAGCTTCCGAAATTTTCCCGGCTTAATTATAGAGTTGAAACTGGAATAACGCGTGAATTTTCGAAAAATTTAGTTTTTTTGCATAAATTCAATCAAATTCAGTGTGATATATATGTGGAATTTCACTCAATCGGTGGAAATATTATTCAGCCCTCAAAAGAACATTTTTCGTCAAGAAAGTCCTAATTAACAAAACTCAGCTTTCGAAAACGAATCTACGAAGTAAACCTTTTGAAACTGGAAAAAAAGAGAAAAAATGAATTTTTCATGTAAAATAATCGTAACGTTTCAAAATAATATGAAGTATAGAGAGTAGATGAGTTTTCTGTTGGAACGTTTGTGTAAAAAAATTATAGACAGAGGTTAAGTCAAGGATAATGAGAAAAAATAAAATAATGTAGTTTTTCAGTTTCCAAAATCTGCTCGAACTTTGTTTTCCATAAGGTGATCGAAAATTTTATCAACAGTGAAAAATTTAAGAAAAACTACATTTTTGCTATGAAATTTTAGCATTTCAAGATTTTAACAAGTATGAAGTGCAGAAGGGAGTTTAGTTTTTCTGGAATTTGCAAATTTATAAAAATTATGATTTCCGGATAGATTCCGGAAGAAGTTTGAGATGACGAACGATCGAATCAGAATTCGGAAAAGTGATATAAAATGCGTGAAACAAAAGATTATGAAATTTTGCCAGCAAAAAAAATAGTTCTTTTAGCAATTCCAGAAGTCAGTCTATTACATTCAAATAAGAGAAAAGTAAAGGAAAAATTTTTTGAGTGCATCAAAGAGGTTTATCAAAATCAGTTGGTATTAAATGTTGTGAAAACATAAAAATTTGCAATGTTTACGCCACAAGGAATTTCGCGAAATATGTCTTTTAATTTTGATGTTATTAGTGCTACCCGTGTGATCAGGGTGAACTAATATGGAAAACATTAGGAAAAAGAGCAAAAATCAAAATAAATGTGAGATATGAACCAAACTCTGCTCCGAACACACAAAACTAATTACCAAGCTGAAACTGTAAAAAGGCCGTGTGAGAAAATTGAGTTCAAGCAGAGATTTGATCATGTCAAAAAACAAGTAAAGTTGAAAGTTTTATAAGAACGGCATCAAAGAACAAACACAATCAAACCTAGCTTCCATAAATCTATCTACTGACTGAACTTGTTGAAACGGAATGAAAAAACTTGAAATTTAGAATAAATGAAAGATTCTAGCGGTTTGAAGTGATAACACGTTGAATCGACTATCAGCGTGGATTAATTATAGAAGACCAATAAAATTGGAAAACTTAGCTTTTGTAATTGATTAGCTAAACTATCATGTTCAAACAGGGAAAACTTTTGGCAATACCTGTATTCACCAAAAAATAGACTAAAGTTTCAAAATGATAACAAGTATGGAAAACAGGTGTGATTTCAATAATGCGGGAAAAGAAATGTTGCCGAAAATAGTTGAAATGGGAATTAGTTCGCTTTCCACCGATATCAAGTTTAGATTTCAATGAAGAATTACAAACAGTCATGCTGAACCTGTGAAAACGCGTTAAAAAAACCTCATAGCTTTGAATTCTGAAAAATTTCTCAAAAAAAAACCTAAATTCAGAACAAATAAAAAACAAATGTAAAACCCGTATCTGTATTCTTAACTTATCTCGGGTGTTGCTGTCAACTTCTAGGCGAGAGTTGAGCGATTTCGCTTAGGATTTTGTCAGATGCCGCTCAACGTCCGCTCAAAAGCTGTCCAACCTTCGCCGGACAGGCATTTGTGTGGAGTCAACTTTCGCCAAACGTCGTTTGAAGTTCGCCAAAAAGCCGACAATTTTTAACTTCCGCTCAAAAGACGCCAAAGGTTCGCTCTAAAGCCGCAAGAGCCCTATTTTCGCCCAGAAGCCGTCAAACTTTCGCCCAGAAGTTGACAGCAACACCCGAGTTAACTCAGCTTCCGAATAACTTTCCCTTAAATGAACCAATTGAAACTTATAAAAAACCCACTAATTTCCACACCGAATAATTATATCGTTTCAACAGCATATGAAGTAAAAATTGTGCGAAAGGTATATTTGCTTATGATGTAACACTTCTAATATACTTACACATTTAAAAAAAAAGGTTTGAACAATCGAGTGCAAATCAATGTTCAAATTTTTGAAAAGCGGAGCATACTTCCAACTAAAAAAATTTTTTTTGATAGCAATCAATCAAATTGTTCAAAAAATGATTCGCTGAATTCACAAGTCGAAACCGTAATAAAATTCTCCAAAACTTTGAAGGACTAACTTCTGAGAAAACTATTTACATAGTTTCATGCTGATGAGAATTATCATGGAGAAAAAGGAGAAAACTAATAGCTGGCACTTCAATATTCCTGAATATCATCTTTTCGAAACATTTTTGTCTTATTGAATCAAAATAAACAGGTGTATAACAGATATGAGCGGAAGAGAAAATTCTGAATCAGGAAGACGGAACAGTTTTTGAAAACTCGGAAGACGGAAGACGGAAGACGGAAAAAATTTGAAAATCCCGGAAGACGGAAGGAAGGAAACGGAAGGAACAAAAACTGTTCTAAACTGCTCCAGCTAGATAAAAATTAGGATTTGTGGCATGAAATTGAAACTTTCCGAACAAATAATTGGTTTCACGATTTACTAGGTATTTTGAAAAAGGCTAAAACCGAGTTGGAAAGTTGAAAATTTTGGAAATTTTTCCTCGAGTTTCCGTTTTCTCAAAGCTCCAAATCGTCCAGAATCTCGGAAGACGGAAACCGGAAGACGAACCGGTTTTTGAAAATCCGGAAGTCGGAAGACGGAAGGCGGAAGAAATTGAAAAGTCCCGGAAGACGGAAGACGGAAGAGAAAAAAGCCCGGGAGACGGAAGGCGGAAGACGGAATTCCGCTCATGTTTGGTGTATAAACGGATGGGATACAATTTTTCAGCAAGACGGAAACACTAGATGCAGAGAGAAGTAGCAGTTTGAATGCGCATAATGAAACCGAAAAAAGTATCAATGTATTTGTAATTTTGCAACTCCACAGAAATAAGTTTACTGTTTCTATAATTTGATAAATGAGAGATATGAACAAAACAACTAATGAACAATTTATTTACCTGCCATAATTCGTCCTATAACAATTACGGTTTACAGAATGTTTGTAGTTGGCAATCAAAATGATATGTTTTGGAACCAAATCAATGACAACAGAAAATACCGTAAACCCAAAATGGGAAGAAGGTCAATAGGATCATTTCGGCCTCAAAGTATTGAAAAAAAAAACTAATTATCAAAAAATACAATATCGAAACTGAGAAAATTTTTAAAAAGTCGAAGCTTGCACAGACGAAAAAATCAAAAAAAAAATCAAAATTCCAGAAAGCAGGGTATGAAATCCCCATTATGAAACCGAAGGTATTGTTCGAAACTATGAAAATTTCCAGGATTTTTTTAACGTTTAAAATGGTTCTTTAATAGAGTTGAAAATATTTCCAGAACGTTTTATCTGGTATTCATTGAATTTTCGAAACTCATCACTAGTTTCTTATTGCCTAAATATTCCTAAACCCCCCCCCCCCCCCATCTAATCCTAACCGCTAATTATAATCTTTGGCAGCGCCTTTATGCATATCGGTGGTAAGGGGCATAATTAGGGGCCTATCTCGCAAGTAATGCCTCTTCAAAGGATGAATCTCTTAATCCAGAGGGGAGAAGGTCAATGAAAAAAGAAACGGGATGGGATTAAGATGGAAAGTTCGAATGAAGAAAACACTGCAAGGATATTGACTTTGTCATCGAATAATTTTCATGGATCTTAGGTTATCCAATAGTGAAAACAGAGAAAATTATCAAATTTTCCAGGATGAAAAGGCGTATGGAAGGCGTATGAATTCGAAGAGGGGAAGTCCTAGCCCAGGTTAGTTTTCCTAGGAAAGAAAGCGCTATCTGGCAAGTCCTTTTGCCTATCAGTTACTGATTATAAGTCTTTCCACAAAATTCTATCATATCTTATCTGTAATGGTCCCTTTTTTGTTCACTTTTACTACACTATTATCAGTTCCTTCCGATGTACATTGAGCCCTTGCTTTCATCTTTTCCGACTGTTATCGCTCGGAAAATTGTAGGTTACAGGGTCCTTTTCGGCTCACGCATTAGAATTTGATTTGTCTGCACTCTCTCAATGTCACACACTCTTTTTTTTCTCTTTCTCATAACCTTTAAGCAGAGTAAAAAGATGCTCGTTACAATTTGTGGCCATTATCCGTTGGCTCTTCTAGTGCAAACATTGTAACCAATGAAGTTAATGAAAACGATTCAATTGGGATTTTTTGATTTTGCCACAAAAGGTACATACAATTAGCTTATCGATAATAATTGTCACTTAATGTTGTCTGTGCTCTATCAGGTTTGTACACACTCTCTCTCTTACTCTCTCTCTTTTTTCCTTCTCAATATTTCGAACCTTTGAGAATGGGAACCTCGAAACAACGAAGAGGATTGGAAAAAAGAAAAATGGAAAAAATAAAGTAGAAAAATGAAACGGTTTTGTTTTGGAAAAGTGAGAATAATTGACAGAAAAGGTGAAATAGGAAAAAACGGAGATGATTAGATAAGCATTTTGATTGACATTATGCATGTTTACTGGCAATTTGAAAGACTAGAGAGTACTGTGGTAGGTAGAAAAAGTAATTTTCATATAGCCCCTATGAAACAGTAAAAGACAGATCCACCTCTATTATAAGGGCACATACTTATTGGAAGACTGCAGGATCGAACGAAAAAATTGTCAATAGAATGAAATAAACTAGAACCAAAAGTGTAAATCATCAGATTTGAATGGGAAGAGAAGAAAAACTGGAGCTTCTGTTATTAATTCAGGATTTTCAGTTTTCCCGTACAAGCATCACAGCACTGTTGAATATCGTGAGGTCCAGATAATTAGAGTTGAGGAAATCGGTAAAAACGGAAAGTCCAGGTTTTTTTTTCGCATCTTTGGCCTTTCCAACTTTGAAAAGAGTTACCACTGTTTGCGCTAGCCAAAGATGTGTTTTTCCAGCTGTTAAGACAGAATAATTGTCAGCTGGAGATGTGAATTTTGACAAGATATTCCGTGAAATTATCGGAAAATGTAGGACGTCCAAGTCAAAGACCATATTATGCACGTCTCTGTTCATTTTCAAAACTGGATGAAAAAGTGATGTATATTAAGTGCCCAGATAATTATAGCTGATAACATTTTGATGGATAAAAAAAAATATATATATTTCACATTCTTCAATACGATGCATCATTAACTAGTAAGAAAAATCGGAACATCTTCAAAAGTAACTGAAAAGGCAAACAATGTTTTATTATCAACAGAAGATTATGGCTAGGAAATCAATTTTGTTAACAATCTGCTGATTTTGAGTTATTAATAAACCATTTCACGTGATCCATTCGATGTGCTCTATTGAAATAACTAAGAAACCTCCCAAAATTTTTTTTTAAAAAATTGGAAGATTTTCAAAAATAAGTGAAAAAGTAAAAAGTTTCATTGCGAACCAGAAATTGTTTCGTTTCTCGATTAGAGTTTTCCTCGTTACAGGTGCTCTAATTTGAGGTTATACTAATATTTCAGGGATTTTGGAGGGGCGGAGGCAACGTTTTTTTATATTTTGAAAAAACTCGGTTCAATTGACATTACTTTTTCGATCCTTCTAAAAATTATTCATAAAGAGGTTGGAATTAATTTTATCTCGTTTACAATTTTTACCCTTTTTTGATATCTACGTGAGCAAGGAGCCAACAAGACACATACTAAAAAAAGGGGAATGGAAATTACTAAACTTGAAATGTTTTTGAAGCAATCGTTGTTCCACCAGAAAATCAGAACAAGAAAGAAACACAGAAAAGAGAAACAAATAGTTTAGTTTTCAAAAAGTAAGAAAAATTGACGGAAAATGTGAAATGGGAAGAAACGAAGATGATTAGATAAGCATTTTGATTGACAATATGCATGTTTACTGGCAGTTTGAAAGGCGAAAAAGTACTATGGTAGGTAGAAAAACCAATTTTCTTGTAACCCAAATGAAATGAAACTATGAAATATAAGGGACACTTTTTTTGGAAATGAGCCTTCAGAACGATGAGAAATGAAGTAAAATGAAGTAAGAAAACTTTTTCAGAATGGCATCAAAATAAAGAAATCTGATAGTATGAATTGCTGAATGATTCGAGTTCGAAAATAGAAAAAAAATGCAGTGAAACACAATACAAGCCGTAAAACTAATGAAAGTTTATCCGGGTTCCAAATAATAGATGTAACAGAAACAGTGAAAGATTTATTCCGCAATGTGAGTCTTCGCGAGATTTCCTATGAATCTAGTGAAATGTGACAGTCAATCATAGATTTTTTGAAAATGGCAAATTGAATAAGCGCCACAAAGTCAAGAAACATATTTTGTCGGTTTCTTCACCTTTTCAAAACCAAATGAAAACAAATAATGTTCAATCACATTCTATTTTTCACATTACGTTCATGCTCAAGTCCATAATATACAATATTCAGCTTCCTAGAAGTAGCTCGACTTGAAAATTCATTACTATGCAACTTATTTCTTTTCGGGTTTTCAATGTTTACTTAAAAGTGGACAAAATGAGAAATAACGTGGGACTGACTAATAAACTTTCATGCTATCATCGATACATCATTCCCATTTCCCCGGTCGATGTACCATAAACTTGTGAATTTAGCTGGCCCGATGTAAGAAAGAATGAAGAATGATACACAGAGTATACATCGCTCGTCTTATATACTGTATGAAATTCAATCAGTTAATGGATTGTGTGGGAGGGAGTCCTCCCACACAAATGAAAAAATACAAGAGAATTTGATCATAAGAATGTGAATCTAGCAAAATAAAAGGGTCGTGAAATTTCATACAGTTTTCTTTGGATGAACCTAAAAATATATAGAATTAAGTTTTTTCAATCGAGATTTGTTTGTCATGAAATTCAAGGACGACATGAAATTTTGTGAATAATAATCACGCACCTACGAGCAACAGCCTTAGTAAACAAGAGCTCGGATTGGCAAAATTTGATAAATTAGTGAAACATTAAATGAACTTTGTTGAATGAGATTGAAAATTAGAATTGAACAAAGGGGAAAATTAGCATTTTGATAACGACTTTATTTTCTTGTTCATAGATACCTCCAGTCCAGAACTACTACCAATTAATTCCCGGTTCTGCGCTTTTTTGAAAATTCAGTGAAGTAGTAAAAAACTATTGTTCTCTGTAATTCTTCAATAAAATTTCCGATATCAAGAAATTTTGCTTTTTTTTCGGTTTTTTTGCTAATTTTTTTGTGAAATGACAAAAAGAACAGCATTATTGAATTTTAGGAACTGATGAAATAAAAACGCTACAAATCGGTGATTTTTTCCACAAATCAGAAATTGTAAGTAAGAGTAAGAAAAAGCTGACTCATGTGGTTTCAGAAAGTCCCTTGCGGATGGAATATTTAAATTTTTTTTGAAAGCTGTGTCAAAAGTGGAGTCAAATTTGCGAATTTTTTTTCTTGCAAATGCTTTCAATTGGTTGGCTAGAATATTGAGAACAGTTTTTTAATTCACTTTTTCATGAGAGGGTGAAAGCGTGAAATAATTTCTATCGGAACTTAATTCAAGGCCCACAAATTAATTGAGAATTTATGAACATTTTTTGTGGTAAAAAAGCTGACAAGGAGGGAAAAGTTTTGGACTTCATTGTATTTTTGTTATTATGAAGAAAAAAAGCACTATAAAAAAGAGGAAAGTGATTCAAAATCTTCGGTTTCCTTTGGGAGATAAATAAAATAAATAAAAATGCGGACGAAACAGTAAAGCCTTTTCTGTTAAATTTCTGAGAGCCTGTGTTGCAAAAATGAGTAGTGGAGCATATTTTGAAGCTCGAAGCAGAAAAAATATATCTATTAAAAGTGTTATAAAATCAATTATTATCATCTTTCAAAAACTCTTCAAATCCCCTGAAGTTTCAAACAGAATCGATCGTTGTTTCAATAAAGTGAGATAGATTTATGTCAAATTTCATAAAATCTCGGTTTCGATAAAAAAAAATTTCAGTAAAAAACAGTTTTCGAATCAGAAAGGTTTTGCAAACGGATGGAATTGTGAAGAAGAGTTAAATCGTTTTTACAGGGTGCGACATAATTATTGCAACGCGTTCATTTCGTTATAAAATTTTTCAAAATTGTTCGATCAAGCTGAAACTTTGACAGGAACTTGATGAAATGATATAGAAAACATAACAATTTCAGTTACTCGTATAGCTTTTTTTATTTTCGAGTACTAGTCGTCGGTTTCAAAAATTAAAAACACTTGCGGCACGCAGCTATTTCAGATTTACCCCAAATAAAATTTCGGCTCAAAGTTTTTTAATCGAGTCCAAAAATTTTTTACGATAAGCTTAACTATCCATCTCAATAATCCATGAAATGAATTGCCGCTCGAATTCAAATTCGTTGATTAGGAACATCATTAATCAGTTCAAAGAAACTGCGGAAAATCAGTCTAAAACTGACTTTCGGCCATTTTCGCTTTGAGAAAAGAGCAAATCATTATTAGGAAACAAATTGATAGATAATATAGTGTGTATTAACTGTTAAAATAAACCAGTTCACAGAAAAATTCGTTTTGATTGATTTGAACGATACAAATCAGTATGATGGAAGTCATTGATGTTTTTTCAGAAATCTATGAATCAAAACGTTTTCAAGATATTTCTTGACTTTATATCCTTCCAATTTTTATCCCTAGACATTTAGAAATACCTCCTAAAACGTTTAGAAGCTAAGAAATTCTCCCGCCTCAGGAAAGTTTTTGTCAGAAGGCACGAAAGTAAGGCGTGCATTTAGCCGCGTGCCAAAATCCTGCAAACCGATTTATACCTTGCGGACGGTACGAAGCACAACTACTGTGAAAATGAAGATAGAGCTTAGAAATTTTGGTGGCATATAGGTGAAATATTTAGTAAAGTTTTTTAAAAAAGTTGGAGAGTGTACCGCTTCCCAAATTTCTGCTATTCGCCCTCGAAGTCGGCATAAATGTGTTGCAATAATTATGTCGCACCCTGTATATGAAAAACAAATTACTGAAATTCGAACGATAACATTTCGCAACTAATATATTTCAGGTTCAGAAAGTTTTGTCAGTGTCAAAGTTTGTCAAAGTTTTGTCAGTCAAAACAAAGTCAGTGATACAGTGACGAGCATAGGCGAGGGTACCTTCGAACTTTCGTGTATAACTCCCTTCAAACAATTCGGATTGCTCTAAAAAATTTTTTGGGGACTTCTGGGTAACCCTGGAGTACACACAGATGTTTTTTGAAAAAATCGGATTTTCACGAATTCTGAAGTTTTTCGATGAATTCTGAATTCTGAAAATCCAGAGTAAAAACATTTTTTTGGACTTTCAGAATTTTTTCTAGTTGCGTCCAAATTATTGCTAGGGACACAAATGAACAACTTTTGACATTAGATCGCAAGTTGATTTTGTGATTCCGACGTCAGGACTCCAGAAGTCCGAATTGTGATCTTTGCGAGGAACATCATAACGTGGCTAAAAGTGATCGGATCGGGATGAAAAATGATGACTATAGAGATTTGAAGCCACTGAACAGAATGCAACTAGTTTTGAAAGTTTTGGAAAAAACTATTTTTTGTCATTTTTCCAAGTTTTCATGAAATCATAAATCCTGTAGAAAACCCGAAAAATAATATTTTCCAAACCTTTCAAAATTAGTTGCATTTTGTTCAGTGGCTTCAAATCTCTATAGTTATCATTTTTTATCCCGATCCGATCACTTTTAGCCACGTTATGATGTCCCGAGTGAAGGACACCATTCGGACTTCTGGAGTCCTGACGTCGGAATCACAAAATCAACTTGCGATCTCATGTCAAAAGTTGTTCATTTGTGTCCCTAGCAATAATTTGGACGCAACTAGAAAAAATTCTGAAAGTCCAAAAAAATGTTTTTACTCTGGATTTTCAGAATTCAGAATTCATCGAAAAACTTCAGAATTCGTGAAAATCCGATTTTTTTCAAAAAACATCTGGGTGTACTCCAGGACTACCCAGAAGTCCCCAAAAAATTTTTTAGAGCAATCCGAATTGTTTGAAGGGAGTTATACACGAAAGTTCGAAGGTACCCTCACCTATGCTCGCCACTGTATATCAGATTTCAAAAAACGTTAGTAATTTATATCAGATTCCGGAAGTTCTGAAAACTTCATGAAAAAGTAATAAAAAACGATAAACGCATACAGCGGGATTCTATCAGTTGCAAACTTTTGGCTTTTGAAAGCAACGATTTTCCTATACACATTGATAAGAAATACGGTTTCAGACTGGTAAGATCTACCAGTCGGTTCTCGCCGCCTACGGCGGCTAAACCTCCTGGCAACACTTGAATGATATCAGTCTCAAAAAGGAATAAAATTCATAATCGGATGAAAGTTAAGCGGAAACATGGCCTAACTTCCCCAAAGTTTAACGAAACCATGGCCTAACTTCCCCATAGCTTGACGAAAGAATGGCCTAACTTCCCCACAGCTTGGCATGCTCATGGCCTAGCTTCCCCATAGCTTGACGAAACCATGGCCTAACTTCCCCAAACATGGAAGAAATCATGGCCCAACTTCCCCATAGCTTGACATAGTCATGGCCTAAATTTCCCATAGCTCGACAAAACCATGGCCTAGCTTCCCCATAGCTTGACGAAACCATGGCCTAACTTCCCCAAACATGGAAGAAATCATGGCCCAACTTCCCCATAGCTTGACATAGTCATGGCCTAAATTTCCCATAGCTTGACGAAACCATGGCCTAACTTTCCCATAGCTTGACGAAATCATGGCCGAACTTCCTCATAGCTCGACAAAACCATGGCCTAGCTTCCCCATAGCTTGACGAAACCATGGCCTAACTTTCCCAAACTTGGAAGAAATCATTTCATAACTTCCTCATAGTTTGACATGGTCATGGCCTATCTTCCCCATAGCTTGACAAAACCATGGCCTAACTTTCCCAAACTTGGAAGAAATCATTTCATAACTTCCTCGAAGGTTGACATAGTCATGACCTAACTTCCCCATAGTTTTTCGAAATCATGGCCGGACATCACCATGGCTTGACTTTTAGTACTTTGTTGGAGTTACCCAACACCGCCAAGTCTGTGCGTACGCAATCTAGGCGACTAAACAGGCTAGCTTTTCTCAGTTTTTCTTCTGATCACGTGGAATTGTTTTCAGGTGATAAAAAATTACTTACTTGAAAAAATGCAAAAAAAAATTTGAACGAAACCAAAACTTTGCTGCATTTGTATTACCCTTCTCTCTTTCCTTTTTACCTTTTCTCTGTTTCATCCGTTTATTGTCAACTTCTCGACTGCTGTGGCGGGGGTTATTTAACGCAGCAGCCGACATCTGCCGGGTTCCGCAGGCCACT
This sequence comes from Caenorhabditis doughertyi, assembly GCA_963572265.1. Taxonomy (NCBI): domain Eukaryota; kingdom Metazoa; phylum Nematoda; class Chromadorea; order Rhabditida; family Rhabditidae; genus Caenorhabditis; species Caenorhabditis doughertyi. Next base: position 23,248,613 of record OY751556.1, on the reverse strand, counting down.
ATGTTTTGTGTGTGGATAGGCTCCGCCCACTTCTTCGCGCTGTTTACCACTGCAACTTCAGAATATTCGCTCCAGAAGGCTTCAAACTTTGAATTTTGAGACAAAAAAGATGACGGGCATCATCACGTCGCCGCGCTCTATCTATCAGTACAAACTTCATGAAAATCGGTTCACTGAGAGCCTCGCTATGGCATCCGACGGACGAACAAACACACACACGGAATTTGTGTGGTAATAATAGTAAAGATTAACTTTCATGTTAATATCAGTATGCAACGTCGTTACATTTAAGAAATTTTTCAAAATGTTCAGAAATTCAATTGAAAAACTATCAAAGTTTTTCCAACAGATTGGAAGAGCTTCGAGTAAAGTATCATAGCACCAGGTTTAGCCAGAAAAAGAATTTCTTTAGTCAAAAAAATGATTTTTAAAAAAATTTTATTTCAGATTCAGAAAGTTATGAAGACTTAATGAAAATTTGGAGAGCATTAGACGCATACAGTGTAATTTTCTCTATTGGTTTTTTTATTTCTCAGTAAAACCACAGTAACAGAAATGTTTGGATTTCAAAAGGTACCAAAGCTCCGCGGTTCGACAAGAAAAAAACTGTTTCAGAATGTTAAGATCTATTAACTCTCATGTTAATATCGATACGTTTTCTATAAAATTATAGTATAAATAACCCTCCAATATTCCCCCAATAAAAAAGTAACGTTCCGCAATCATTTTCCCATCATAAAAAAGTGAAACAAACACGGGTCAAAAAAGACGAGAAACCAACAACACTCTCTTCTTCTCTTTCCCCCTTTTTCTTCACTTTCGGGACACCAGTAAACATAAGCGAGGTAGTACAAAAAGAGAGAGACGCAGACACAAAAGTTGCGTTGTTCTCCCATTTTGCAATTTTTCATTTGGGTGAGAAAGAGTAGCCGGCAGTTGGCCTGGCCGGCCCCAATTTCTCTAATTCTCTCAGTTTTTAGTGGTGAGAGAAGAAAACGGAGAGAATGGGAGAATGATTCAAAATGAGAAGATAAGGGGATTAGAAAAAAAAGAGAATTTGAAGAAATGGAAGAAAGTGATAGGGGTGGGTGGGCTAAAAGGTTCTATGGGAGGTTTTTTTTGGAAATTGGAAAATTTCTGAAAAAAAAACAGTTTCAGAGAATGAGTTTGAAAATTCTGAATTCCGAAGAAAATTTGACGAAAAAAATGTCGGAAAATTGTTTTTTTCAGTTCTTCTTGCGGTGGTTTTTGCAGTTTCAGATGATAAAAACTCGTTTCAGTTCAAGTTATTATGATGGTTTTTTTGACGTTAAAAATGCTTGTGTTGTTACAGAATATTTTTTTTTAGTTTTTTGAACATTTTTTATTTTTTTTATTTCTTAGAGTCCAAAATGTTAAATTTTTCAGAAAAGTGGACCTTTCCTCAACTTTGCATTTGAACTTTACAAATTTTTAAAAACTGTGTTTCAACTTGGAAATGAATCAGTGAATGTTAAATGGATGATAGTATTGTATAAACGACAAGCAATCACAAAAATCGGTAAAAACCTTTTTCGGAAATTTCGAACATAAAAAAGTTGGCAATCTCTATTCAATTTTTATGTAGAGTTCGGCTAGCACTTTTGAATACATTAATACGAAATATAAAATTTCCATAAGTTCATTATTTTCTTGAAACATGGCCCTTTTTCCTCCAAAGCGATCAGAACAAAAAACCACATTCAAAAAGAAAAAAAAATTGCCTAAAAATGACGTCCTTGACACAATGTCGGGGCTTCTGACACCGACCAATTGAATCATAATTTGCCGACAGAAAAAAAAGTTCCCGACAAAGAGACAGATTTTTCTCTCGTTTCTCTCCTGTAGTTATCTGTCATTCAAATGGTCGTAAAATTTGAGAAAGAGGTAATAAAAGAATGGGAAAATGGAGTGATAAGAATAATTGGTGGGTAGAGTTAATAGAGAGGAGAAATTATAATGACAGGGACAGAACTTGAACGGGTTGGTGGGTTGAAAAAAAACTGCTTTTTCAATATTTTCGCCAAAAATTTTGCAGTTTCTGCCTAGAAACAAAAAAGTTCACTTGAAATTCAAAGTACTAGTATTCGGTTTTGTTTGGACTTCATTTTCTGGAAACTTGGCCACTCTTATTCCCGAGAAAGCCTTGAGAGGTTTCGCAGTTTTTGAGTGAGATCATCAATTGTTCAGGCACCACGGGTGTGACGTAGTTCATATTGAATTCAGAACAAATTGGGTCAGTTTCACGCAAACAGTATCTAAGCCTTATTTTTCTGAAATTTTAGTATTTTGCTTGTTGATTTTGCTTGTTTCAGTGGAACACCGTTCTCAAATACTTTCTTTAAAAAAGTGTTCTAGTTTTGCCCAAAATTAAATGCAAGGAATTTGTGTTCCAACTTGGAAATGAATGACTGGAAGTAATATGCAATTAGTTTATCAAATAAAGATAATTATTCTTCCTCAACAATATTCTATTGAAGGAACGGTAAGTTTTGACACTGTTAAAGAACAAATCTGAAACGGAGACAATACGTTTTTTATCCTAGTCTGTTTGTTTCCGAATTTGATAACTTTTTTGGTAGCCACCGGCAGCACCAGCAAAATAAATATTTTCAAACAAATGAATGTCTATCTTGAAACCGATTTCCTCGAAATCAGTAAAAGTCAAAATTTAAAGAAAGATAGTGTAAAATGGTGATAAAATAATTTTCTTTATTCTTCTTGACTTGAAGAAATTTTTCTACAGTTTCAGTCAAAACAATTTTGAGACTATTTTGGAAGTTCTGAAGTTCTGGCTCGATGATATTTTTAGATAGAGGACCTACAATATGAAAAGTGAGAAAATTTCGTTTCAACTCGGAAAGCAGGAACTGGACAGGATGGGCTAAGAATTTCTGTGGAGAGTTGAAGCAAGCAAGTTGTTTCATTCTAGGACTTATGAACCGATGCCAATATTCGAAACAAAATTTTCCAAAAATTCATCAGTGGTCAATGGGGATTGAAAAAATTTACTAAATTCGGAAATAAACAGTTTAGCATTTAAAAAACGGTGCCAAAACTTGCCGTTCCTTCAATTTTGTAATTCCCCAGAGAAGTAGTGACGATTAATCGTCGTTTGATTTTTTTAAACTTCAATCGGAGAATTAATTTTCTAGAGTTTTACATACAAATACTGTTCAAATTCATAGTTTATTCTTCTTAGAACTGAAGTGTTCCCCCATCTGTTTTTGTCTGAATTTGTCGAAACAATCGTTTTGTTAGAAATGAAAATTTTACATCAAGGAACTCGAAGAATCAAGGAATTGCATACTACTTCAGTCACTCATTTTCAAGTTGGAACATAAATTTCTTATATTTAACTTTGGGCAGAGCAAAAACTTTTTTAAAGCGGTATTTGAAAATTTTTTCCATTTTTGAAGTCATTAAAAAAAAGTAAAGAACTAAAACTTAAAAAAAAAAAGGCTCAGAGTATAAACTAAGTCACATTCCTGGTGTTTGCAAAATCGATAATCAGGCACAAAACTGCAAAGCCTCTCAAGACTTACTCGAGAAAGAGAGCTGCCACGTTTCCAGAAAATGAAGTTCAAACAGAGCACACTTCCAGCCATTTGAGTTTCAATTAAACTTTCTTGATACTATGCTGAAACTGCGAATTTCTTTCCGAAAATTATTGGAAACGCAGTTCAATTCCGACTTTCTTTTCTGAAAATAATTCTGGAATTCAGGATGTGCTCTTTTCTTAAAAGACTTTCCATGAAATCCACCCCCCCCCCCCCCCATTAGTTTTCTCACTCTAACATAGCATTATAACTCTTCTCCCCTATTAGTTTTACCCACCAATTATTCTTATCACCCCATTTTCCCATTCTTTTATTACCTCTTTTTCAAATTTTTTGACCATTTGAATGACAGATAACTACACGAGAGAAGAGAGAGAAACGAGAGAAAAATTTGTCTCTTTGTCGGGAACTTTTCTTTTTTCGGCAAATTATGATTCAAGTGGTCCATGTGAGAAGCCCCGACATTGTGTCAAGGACGTCATTTTTTTTGTTCATTTTTTGAATGTGGTCTTTTATGTTTTGACCATTTTGAAGGAATTGAATAAAAGTTTCCAACTTTTTCTTATTTTATCATTTGCCAAAAAGATTTTTCTACTTGTGGTTGGACTAGTAAGGACATTTTACTTTCACTGATGCATTTTCAAGTTGAAATACATTTCTTAATAATCATATACTGCTGAATCCAAAGTTGAGGAAAGGTCCACTTTTCTGAAAAATGTAACATTCTGGACTCTAAGAAAGAAAATAAATAAAAAATGTTCAAAAAACTAAAAAAATATTCTGTAACAACACTAGCATTTTTAACGTCAAAAAAACCATCATAATAACTTGAACTGAAATGAATTTTTATGGTCTGAAACTGCAAAATCCACCGCAAGAAGAACTGAAAAAAACCAGTTCCAAAACATATTCAGACTTTTTTTTTGCTTCAAAATTTCTTTGAAATGTTAGAATTTCCCTCACGATCAAAATATGTTTCATACTGGCCAAAATAATTGTATATGAAGAGCATGCTCTTTTATTGTTCCAAGCACCGTTTTGAGGGTTTCATTTTTTGACATTTTTATATGAAAGCCATAAAACAATTTTGGGCAAATCTGAAAATTTATGATGCGAGCCTACTGAAGTATTTTCTTGTCTATTTTCAAACGTCCTCTCTGAAACGGTTTTTTTTTTCAGAATTTTTCCGATTTTCTAAAACCTCCCATCGAGTCTTCTAGCCCACCCACCCCTATCACTTTTTTCCATTTCTTCAGATTCTTTTTTTTTTTCTGTTTCCCCCTTCTTCTCATTTTGAATTATTCTCCAATTCTCTTTGTTTTCTTCTCTCAGCTAGACATCAGAGAGTTGAAGCAAGCAAGTTGTTTCATTTTAGGACTTATGAACCGATGTCAATATTCGAAACAAAATTTTCCAAAAATTCATCAGCTTCTTGAAACCGGCTCCAAAACATCGATCAAAGTGGCGGAAACATCAAAACTCCCATTCAAATATAAATTCACAAACGATGGCCGAAACTGGTCTTATTGGCACTGTTGGCCCATTTTAAACTAGTAAACTAGTTGGGATGTGTCAACATCATAAAAGGTGTCAACAAAAGGAACTAATTCCATTCTTCTTTATAGCCATTTGTTATGGGAATAGCAATGTAAAATTTGGGAAAAATGATAAGAGAACGAGAGAATGTAGTGATACTTATAATTGCTCTCCTATGATTGATTGGAGAGGGAGCAAAATGCAAATATCGAATGGATGGAACTGTAACTAAGCAACAAGAAAATCAAGACTTGGAACGGTTAACGTTGCTTGTGTTTCAAATTGATCGACGGTTTCACGAAACTATTATAAGTTGCCATGCTTTTGATGGTACAGTGCAATTCTTATATGTGTATAATTCCAAACTTCAGAGAATTGTTAATTGTCTTCAAATTATTCATCGAATGTTAAATAACAGGAGAAAATAAAAGATGATTTTAACGTCAAAAGCGGATTTTAAGCTCTTCTATCAGTTCATGGAAACAGGTCTAATTCACAAAACTTGATTCAAAAGTCTTCCGATAATAAACTTTCTGCTGTCTGAATTGTGGGTGGTCGGTTTTTATTGGAAGAAATTGTGAAAAATAGAGCATACCGAGTGACAAGAGGTCACATACGCAATGCTAAATGAATAGATTTACACCAATGAGAGTCGGTTTTTTTTTCTTTATAAAGTAACCAGCACTACGAAATATTATGCTAGTGAGATAAAGAGACCAGGTCAAAACAAAAAGGATGTTTGGAAAACGAGAAGAATACTTTTCAAAGATTGCATCAACCATGTAACCGATCTGAAACACCATTTTTCTGATATAAACATTGCGCATGGAAAGCTTAGTTCGATTCGAGGATGATGAGCTCTGTCGTGCCGACCGAGTCAACATCACATAAAGTAATCAATCACCGGAGGCGCCAGATGTTTGAGGTCAAACATATGTTGCCATTTGGAACAACTGCTCAGCATAAGGAGAACAACTGCAAGAAGAGAGCAAGAAGAGAATATCAAGGAAGGATGAGAAGGAGCATGGAGAACATGGAGGAATCAAGAAGAAGAGATAAGAAACGCCCCCTTTAACTATGCTGTAAATAAGTGTAATATTATGTTGCAATGTTATTCTGTTTAGTTATTCTGTATCTTCAAGAACCTCAAGAAACCACTCTCAATAAACCTTGTATAACGAGCCAACCAATTCCTATCTTGCAAGCCGTATACAATTTATGGTGCATCGACCGGCTCAGACAATGGGAAAATAAATTAAAATTCCTGTAGAAAAACACCACAAAACAACAAATCTAAAAGTGTTTTCAATTTGAAAACAGTGCATGGTACATAATATCAACTTTTTGCAGAAACGAATGTAACTTGAAAATCAACTAAAACAGAGTAATTTTCTTTTTTTAAAGATTTACTAGAACATGTCTGAAGGAAAAAGGGAAAAACTCTTTTCGAAATTACAAAATTTTCAAAAAATTTTTCGCGGTTTCACAAAATTATTATCAATTGTATCGATCGTTAATGAATGATTGGTCTTGACAAGTCCCGATTCATTGTTTATCGGTTTTTACAAACCTTGACTAATTGATTTTGTTCTTCAGATCGGCAAAATGTCTCAATTAGTCCTTCAAAAAACAAAATTTCTCGAAAGGTTTTTTTTTGTAAAATTTTTATTTCTAACACAACGATTGTTTCGACAAATTCAGACAAAATAAACCTGAAGGAGAACTTCATCCTCGAGAAGGTTAAGCTCTGAATTTGAGCAGTATATGTAAAAATCTAGAAAATTAATTCTCCGATTGAAGCTTCAAAAAATTAAAAGACGATTAATCATCACTACTTCTCTGGGGAATTACAAAATTGAAGGAACGGTAAGTTTTGGCACCGTTTTTTAAATGCTGAACTGTTTATTTCCGAATTTGGTAAATCTTTTCAGACCCCATCGACCAAATCAGCAAAGAAAAGGTTTTCAAACATACAAATGCCTATCTTGAAACCCTTTTTTTGAAATCGGTGAAAGTCAAAATTTAAAGAAAGATATTGTAAAATAGTGACAAATTTCGTCCGTATGTTTTTCTTGACTCCGGAAAACTCTTTGAAGGTTTCAGGCAAAATGTTTTTGAGCCTATTTTGAAAGTTCTGAAGTTCTGGCTGAATGATATTTTGGATAGCAGACCTACAATATGGAATGTGAGAAAATTTCGTTTGGAAACGAATAACTAGAAAAAACGGGCCAAGAAGTTCTATGGAGAGTTGAAGCAAGCAAATTTTTTCATTTTAGGACTTATGAACCGATGTCAATATTCGAAGTAAAATTTTCCAAAAATTCATCAGCTTTTTGAAACCGGCTCCAAATCATAATGGATCGATCGAAGTGTCTAAAACATCGAACTCACAATCAAATAAAAACTCACAGAAAATGACCAAAACCGACGTTTTTGACACTGCTGGTACACTTAAAACTAGTGTTGGGATGTGTCAACATCATAAAAGGTGTCAACAAAAGGAACTAATCATTCCATTCTTCTTTATAGCCATTTGTTACGGGAATAGAAATGTAAAATTTGGGAAAAATAAGTGGTAAGAGAACGAGTGAATGTGCTGATAAGAATAACTGGTCAATTGATTGGAGAGGGAGAAAAATGTTAATACCAATAACAGGAGGAGAGAAATAATTACCGCCTAAAAAAGGAGAAAAATGATATAACACACTTGGAACGGTTAAAGTTACTCGTAATTCAACTCGCTCTACGGCTTCACAAAACTATCGAAAGTTACAATGGTTTTAATGGTACAGTGAATTTCTTGTGCTTGGATGCTTGATTTATTATTCTAAACTTCAGCCAATTGTTAATTATCTTCAAATTATTCATCAAAACTCAACTATGAGAAAAAAAATTGATTTTAACGACAGAAGCGTATTTTAAGCTCTTTTATCAGTTCATAGAAACAGATCTAGTTCACAAAACCTGATTCACCAATCTTCCGATAATAAACTTTCTGCTGTCTGAATCGTGGGTGGTCGGTTTTTGTTGGGAGAAATTGTGAAAAATAGTGCATGCCGAGTTACAAGAGGAGCAACATGCGCAATGCTAAATGAATGGATTTACACCAATGAGAGAGTCGGTTTTTTTTCTTTATAAAGTAACCAGCACTACGAAATATTATGCTTGTGAGATGAAGAGACCAGGTCAAAACAAAAAGGATGTTTGGAAAACGACAAGAATACTTTTCAAAGATTGCATCAACCATGTAAGCGATCTGAAACAGCATTTTTCTGATATGAACATTGCGCATGGAAAGCTAAGGATGATTAGTTCCATGCTGTGACAATAAAAAAATAATAAAAAATTCCTTTTGAAAAACAACACAAAACAACAAATCTAAAAGCGTTTCCAATTTGAAAACAATGGTGCATGGTACATAATATCAACTTTTTGCAGAAACGAATGTAACTTGAAAATCAACTAAAACAGAGAAATTTCACTTTTTTAAAGATTCACTATAACATGTCTGAAGGAAAACAGGAAAAAACTCTTTTCGAAATTACAAAATTTTCAAAAATTTTTTTGCGGTTTCACAAAATTATTATCAATTGTATCGATCGTTAATGAATGATTGGTCTTGACAGGTCTCAATTCATTATTTTTCGGTTTTTACAAACTTTAACTAAGCAATTGATCGCGTTCCTCAGGTCAGCGAAATTTCTCAATTAGTTCTTCAAAAAACAAAATTTCTCGAAAGTTTTTTTTTGCACTTTCACAGAATTATGAAAAGTTGCTACTAACATGACAGAACAATAGAAGACAACGAAACATTTTTGATAACGCATTTTGTTCGGTTTTTTCACGGCTTCAGAAAACTAACATCAGTTGTCCCGATAATTAATTCATAGTGCCAACGTAGTAGCGGATTATTTCGAAAAAGTACAGATTTGGGACACACATCAGTCATTTCCTTATTTCACAAATACTACCTAAACTATTGTTTTTATTCCTCAGGTTAGCAAAATTACTCATGTCTCAATTTCGAACTGTAAAATTTCTTGAATTTCTTGAACAGTTTCGCGCAGCTAATATTTGTCGAGTGAATGGTGAAAAAGCAATCATTGTGCTGAACGCGGACGAATTTTACGATTAATTCATACCCGCTCCGCCTTTCAGCCTCCATTCTCCGAACTTATATTCTCAAAAAACCCAGTTTTCAATAGTATTTCTGACCAACGATAATCGCAGAATAATCTCATTTCGAATACGCAAAATTATTATTTCGGAATGAAAACAGTAAAATAAGAAATATATTCAAAGTTTCAAATCGTTGAAGAAAGTGTTTCAAGGAAAGTTCCTCGATAATAAGCACAAAACCATTCGGGATGCCACTAGAAATGACACCATATTAGGGGCTTTTTTCGTGATTATTAGTAGAAAAGAACATCACTTGACCATATTATTACTGTGTTAAAAGTTTCCTGAGTGATGTGTGTTTATTGAAACCGAACCCTTTTCTCACTTTGGTAGAGATCGAAACACAAAAATCCGTATTCAAAATTCAATAAGAATAAGGACAAATACACTTTTAGGACATTCAAAACTAGCGTAGGAATGTGCTGGCAGAAGAAATGTTCCCGACAAAAGCAATGGCTCTTCCTTTTGTTCCTATTAGTCATTTGTCAATGAAATATTCATGTGTGGGTAGAAAAAGAAGTGATAAAGAAGCGAGGGAAATGTGGTGATAAGAATAGTTATTGGTATTCAAATGGGGATGAGAAATTACAAATTCGAAAACAGGTATGAAAATAAGGCGAAGCATTTTCAATTGTTTCACAAAAAGAAATGAAAATGTTTCGAAACGGGATATTTTGGACTTAAAAACGGTATTTTCGAATATACTGAACTGAATTAGGAAAGTGATTACAGTTTCGACTTTTTGAAAAAAGAATTCTCCAATGGTGGTTTTTCAATAAGAGAGCACAATACGAATCAGAAAATAGCTAGAGATTCATAGTTACTAAAGAATTTTTTTGGGTTAGAAGCAAGCAACAAAGGAAGTCCCATTAAAGCGCAGTTAACTCTCCAAAAAAATGTCTTTTGAAACCGAACACTCCTCTTATCTTCGAAGAGTTTGGAACAGCAAAATCGGAACGTATAATTTAATGAGAATGACGACTGATAAGCTGTCGGCACATCCAAAATTAGACAGAAGAAACGACTTTTAAGTTTTAAAAAAGTAATGGCTCTTTCTTTTATTCCTATCAGACATTTGTCGTCGAAACAATCATGTGTAGGTTGAGAAAGAAGTGATAAGGAGACCGATAACTGTGGTGATAAGAATAATTGATTGGTAGAATCAATAGAGGAGAATGAATAGGGTTAAAGTTCGAGAAAAGATTATTGGGAACATTGGGGGAAAATAGCATTACGTGAGAAAAGTGTGTTGGAACGGGGTTATAATTTTGAAAAGCAATGACATTTTCCGAATTTTCCTGACGGTTTCAAATATTCATAATAAGTTTCCCAACTGGTGCAGAATTGTTTTTGAATCTTTGTTTGTTTCATAATTAATGTGAGAAACAGAGATGAAAATTGGTACACACGCAGCTTTCCAAACAATCGGTTATACGATACCATTAGTTTTCAGACAAGTGTTTTTGCAAAAATGTGCATCTGAAACTGATTTCTAATTCAGAAATGCGGTTTATGTGACCCTTGAATTTATATGTGTACACATTTATGGAAGAATAAATGACTAGAAAAACTGATCGAGACAAAAATTTATGATGTAAATATACTTTCCTATAATCATATAATCACTCCTTTGATCACTTCAATCAACAATGCTTTAAAAAACAACAGTTTTGGAACAGAAATACATCTGAACAAATTTGAACCAAAAAACTTTTCAAACATTTTTCACGGCTTCACAAAACTATTATCAGTTTTACAATTGAAACGAAATTGGTAAGCCCGCTCTGACCGCTATAATCAAATATTTTGAAAACCCGGAAGCCGGAAGACAAAAACCGCTCGTTTACGACCCACATGCCTAACAAATCATGACTCGAATGAAAATACTACATAATCATACTGAAACAGAAATCAATCTTAATTCAAAAATACAGTTCTAAAAGCCTTATTCGTTTTGTTTCTAGCAGAAGATAATTTTGTTTTAGATTTGGCGCAACATAATTTATAAAGCTAGACATGAAATACGAAAAAATGGTCACTGCTTAGAACATTTCTCACCGCTTTGAATATTCCTTTTTTGAAAGTAACCCTCTTTTTGAAAGTAATGTTTGCAATGGTAGGGTTTTCAACTCAGTGACATCTTAATTTCGGTTTCAAGCATGTGATAAGAAGAATGGGAAACAGGGAAATCTGATACAACCTCTTCCGACGTTAATATGTTTATTCACAATTTCAGGATTTTTTAAATTTAACTATTATTTCAACATCAATCGTTAACGAATTTGTGTCGGTTTCTTGAAGAAACTTAATATTGCCGTTGAAGATGTATTTAAGGTCAGTTTGGGATTAGAATTGATGTCGCTTTCGGGTTGCTTGATGGATTCTTGAAATTCGAGGCGGTTTCAGGACTTGCATTTGTTGAACCCAAAAATATGTTTGAACAATGTAATCGACACCTTCCTTTTCCAACTCTTTTCCAAGATGAAAAATTTCGGTCATAGTTCCCATGCACTTCTAATCTACATGTCACGAGGTCTTGGGTCCTTCGCATTTAAATATTAGTAGTTTTTTTCAGAAATCAATTAAGTTTATTGGGTCAGTGAAATAGATGGAACAAAACATTTGTCAATAACGGAACCAAAGCTTTTTTCAATTGTATAAAAACTTCCTCTTGACATGTAAGTCCTCTTTGAAAGTGATAAAACGTTATTTGAACTTTTCTTGAACGTTTTATATGGTTTCATTGATAGCCCGTTTCAGCGATCGATTTTATTAATGAAAAAGCTATCGTTTAGTTTTTGCTAGCCTTTTCATTGTTTTTTGAAGTCAATCCAATCCGAGTACCAGCAAGAAGAAGAGCTGAGCAATATTTGAAGTGGGGGAAACAGACATTTTAATTAAAAAAATTGACCTGTTGCACTCATTCAATCGAACAATGCTGAATGCTTGAGAAGGTCCATTTTTCAGTTTTGGGTTGTTCATAGGACCTTGCAAGAAATAGATGGAGTAACGCGTAGAAATAATGCCTCGTAAAATGAAAGAACCGAAACCGGCAAAAATTCCTGTGAAACTATTTAATTTTTTTGTCGTCTTTTAGTGTACCTTGAGGCATATGAATACCTCAAAAGTGAGAAATTGAAGCTTGAATGGTTGCTGTTTTGATCAGTTCACAATTAGCCTTTCTGATAAATTCAAAGTTAATTATCAACCTCAATGGAGCCTAGTTTTTTTTGACCTATAAGGTTTACAATCGGCTGTCACAACTGTTAGGCGTGCCGTTGCTACACCACTGGATTCTTGTTTATTTCCGGTTAAATGATTAACAAAATGTGTCCTTTCGTGTGATGTTCAGTTGGAGAAACCGAAATAGTTCACAGTTTCTCAGTGTTTTGTTACATTAGCCCGTTTAGGATGACGTTTCCCAATAAGCAGAGAATAATTCCAACGTACAATCAATTGTGAGAATTTTCGGGATATCTTATAAACATTACGAAACGGATTGAAAACCATGTCTGTAAACTCATTCTAATTGTAAGACCATCATAATGCTGTAATAAAAAACAGTTTCCAGAATAAACTAAGTTTGTATGGAAAATTCAAATATCATTCGAACTGCAACAAAATGTTTTAAACGCTGAAAATTAGATGAGATCAGTCACTCGTAAATTGTTCTTTTTGCTTCAATTTACTTTAGCTCCAGCAGTTATTTTTTCTGATCATTTTATGGTGATATCCAGTTCTTTAAACTCTATCGTTTTTCGCAAAATAGCAAAACTAATAATTTAAAAATCGTGTCGTAGTCGTGTTTACTCGAACAATTTCTGTTTGTTCACAAGTTTTTTTTTATGAATGTATTGGAACATATTTTCCGTTTCAATACAAAATTTTAAATTTGTGCTAAACAAAGTATTTAATTCTCCATTTTACCGTATCGGATCCCCCATATACCTAACTATTTATATATCCTTTTACAATATAGGAACCTCAAGCGAAAATTAGATATCATATACATTTTCAGGTGGAAAATTAAGCGACTATTTTTAACCAACATTGTTCTCAAGAATCAGCGTTTTTTCCTGACATGTAATGCTTCCATACTTCGCCCCTCCGATTCCAGATATTATGGGGGCAAAAGTTAGGTCCCGGGGTGGGTAAAATAACCCGCCAGTCAAAAATTTGCCAAATTGATTTTTTATCGATTTATTGATTTTTTTCATTTTTACTAGTTTTTTGACTGTAACTCAGTCAGTTTTTGAGCTATCATAAAAATAAAAATACAAAATTGTAGACAAAAACGTGCTCCAACTTTTTGCTCATAGCTCCAAAAAATTTGGAGCACATTGAAAAGCCGAAATTGTGCTCCAAAGTGACATCTGAAATTTCAAAAACGTCAAATTTTTTAAAAATTTTTTTCGTTAAGTTAAGCACTCAAAATGATGTGTTTTGCCAAGTTTTTGAAAAAATTCCTCTCCGAGTTTTTGAGAAAATCGAGTTCAAAAAATATTTTTGTACTTTTCGAGTTTTCAAACTCAAAATTTCGAGAAAGTGGTGTTAGTAAATCTTGTAGCCCGTAAAAAGGCGCATCTTTTCGTTTTTTAACCATCTCAAAATATTGAGTTTGAACCGAGTTGAGTGAGGTTGAAACCCTAACCATAAACCCAATCTGACACGCATTGCCATTATGGTCAACGTTTAAATCTTCCCTAACTCGGTTTAAACTCAATATTTTGAGATGGTTAAAAAACGAAAAGATGCGTCTTTTTACGGGCTACAAGATTTATTAACACCCTTTTTCGAAATTTTGAGTTTGAAAACTCGAAAAGTACAAAAATATTTTTTGAACTCGATTTTCTCAAAAACTCGGAGAGGAATTTTTTCAAAAACTTGGCAAAACACATCATTTTGAGTGCTTAACTTAACGAAAAAAATTTTTAAAAAATTTGACGTTTTTGAAATTTCAGATGTCACTTTGGAGCACAATTTCGGCTCTTCAATGTGCTCCAAATTTTTTGGAGCTATGGGCAAAAAGTTGGAGCACGTTTTTGTCTACAATTTCTTATTTTTATTTTTATGATAGCTCACAAACTGACTGAGTTACAGTCGAAAAACTAGTAAAAGTGAAAAAAATCAATAAATCGATAAAAAATCAATTTGGCAAATTTTTGACTGGCGGGTTATTTTACCCACCCCGGGGCCTAATTTTTGCCCCCATAATATCTGGAATCGGAGGGGCGAAGTATGGAAGCATTACATGTGAATGAATCTTTTGAAATACTATCACCCTTGAAGTCAAGATTCAATTACTGTTCTCCGTAAATAATTTTCGTTGATAAACGATCAACAATCATTGTTAGAATCAACTCTTTCTTAGGCGAAGCAAAGAAACTGATAAGAAAGGTCTGTTTTCCGGTCGTCACATATCTCGGCTAGTGATGCGATTTTCAATAGTAACTTTGCACTGTATGTATAATAAAAGCTTTTCAGTCGAAACGAAAACTGATTCGAATGATCAGTTCGGTGTAATTAACAATATATTTGGTTTCGGTCGATCGGTGCATTGAATCACAATTTTTGGGACGATTTCTATGAAAATTAAGAAAAAGTATTGACTTTCAGAAGAAAATTCAATATTAAAAATCAATGTTTCAATAGCAAGCCTTTTCGATTGTGGAGGTGTGGAATGCAGTGATACTGCGCCACAGTCATAAACGGAAGAGACAATTCAAACAAACTAGAACTGCATCGGCTTAGTCTGTAAGAACGCTGAATTATCCTAATGAATCAGCTGTGATAATTTTGATGAGCTTCAGTCTAAAGCTGCTTCTGCTTACCCTGGAAGGTGTGATCATTACAAAAAAATCAGTTTTGGTGAGTCAGGGATAAGACAGCTCTCGATAGAACAACACTGATTCTGTTAAAACTCCGATTGTTATCAGGATTCTATGAAACTACCAAAAATCTTTGTTTTTCATATTTTGGAAGAGGCAGAATCATGGAACGAGACAACGAGACAAATTTTTGCAAAATGCGGAACAGGCTATCTTCACATATGCTTGCCTCTGATATATCCTATGATTAATGAATGTTTTTATCACGGTTTCTGCAGTATCTCATTCCGGATAAAGCCTAATGTGTAGATTACGACCATGTTTTTATTTATTTTCGTATGAACTTTTTGAACTGGAAAAGGCTATATTCTTATTCAAGTTTCGAAAGATGTTAGGAAAGCTCGGAAAAGCAGTAGTTTCCTTTCACTGATTTGATTTTCGCACACTCACTCTATCAATAAATTGAAATAGAATTTTTCTTCGAATAAACCTCCCAAAACCTGAGAGACTTTTTTTTGTATGAGATTATTGCAGAATCTCTGGGCCATTGATTAAAAAAATTGAAAAGAACGGTAAGGCTGATTCACAGTTTCAGAATATGCACAATTTGAAACTGACAAGACTATCCTCAGTTTTTCTTCATTGTTTTTTGGTGACAGATGACACATTTATCAGTTCCCAGTGGGAACTTCCCACCAAAGTTCAAACTTGAAAACAACTTTGTTCTTTGACGAATAATAGTAGAAGAACAAAAGATGTGCCATGATCACTTGAAGTAGTCACAGTTGGTTTCTTTGCAATCAATGAAACAGAATACTTCTTGGTAAATTTCTTGACAAAAACAACCCTTATTTGGAATTGGGAAACCTTAATGTTTCACCGTTTTGCAATGTTTTATTGACAAGGACAGTCAGTTACTATCTGATTGCAGTTTAAGAAATATTTTCTCAAAGTAATGCAAAAGCGAATGAGTTTCAGATTGTGAAGCTGAACTGAACGTTTTTTTTTGGAAAATTGTTCTGTTTTAACATTTTTATTTGATCTGTGACTTTCCTATTTTATCGTTCAAATCTGCAGCTATGCAATAACTGACGTGCCGCTTGTTTCAAACTCCAACTAATGCTTCATGTCAAGTTGCAAAATTAAAATGTAGAAATAACGGTCAGGCAAATAACGGAACCGAAACAGGCGAAAATTGTTCACATGAATGCCTTAAAGTTCTCCTCTATCATTTAATGACGAAAAACTAACAAATTTAATGAATCATGCAATTGTTTCTGTTTTGATTGTTCAATATTTCACCCATCTGCTAACTTCAGAACTTTGTCATCTACGGGTATTGCAAATAGTTTATTTTTGCCACCTGTGTCAATTCACCTCCTTTTTGTTTTCCATGTATATAATAAATGCTTGAAAACTGAATACCTCTGCTTGAAAATGAAACAAATTGGACTAAACATGTTTTTTTCACTAGGAGGATCGAAAATATTATTTTTCAGTTCAAAGTTGAGTTTGTAAAACAGACATTTTTCACAATTTCTCAATGGTTTCATATAGATCCCATGAACTGTTAGATTATTGAACTTTTGTCCACTATTGTCCGGTTTCTGAGTGCAGTGATTATTATTAGAATAAGGTTCTTCTACTTTAAAAATCAAATGAGAATGTCTGTATTTTGTACAAACCAACTAATATTTCCAAATTGCAGGATTTATTACCCATATACAGTTTGAAACAAATATTTTTACTGCTTCCTTGGTAAAATTTCCCGGTGTCATTAGCCCAAAAACTGTTTGTCAGATATCAGTTGTTTCAAAAAAATTTCTCATGGAATTTCTAATTCCGAAGAAATGACGCTGAATCAACAGAATCTATTTTTAGCCTATTCCTATAGGCATCATGAATCGGTTTAAAAAGTAGAAAACACTTTTTTCAACGAGTTACCAAAAAAAAAACAGTTTCCAAAAAGTGTTAGTATTGCTGT
Source organism: Caenorhabditis doughertyi (assembly GCA_963572265.1). Classification (NCBI taxonomy): domain Eukaryota; kingdom Metazoa; phylum Nematoda; class Chromadorea; order Rhabditida; family Rhabditidae; genus Caenorhabditis; species Caenorhabditis doughertyi. The sequence goes on along the minus strand of OY751556.1, from coordinate 23,231,508 downwards.
ATTAAATGCAAACTATTTTGAATTATAATAACAAATGAGTAACCAAAAAAGGTAAGAATGAGTTACCTTGCAATTTACAGAAAGAAAAAATATAGATTTGTGATTTCTTCGGTTATTTTTATCAAAGCTTTTGATGGTTTTTTTTGAAACAAGTTGAAACTAGGTTATGGCGCGGCAATGTAATAGTAGCCAAACACCCACACAAATGTAGAAAAAGAAACTGTGAAAATTTTTTGCGTTTCAAGAAGTTCATTAGTTTCCTCGCATATTTATAAGTTTAATAATGCGCTCCTAGGTTGAAATTCTCCTAGAAAAAGTTCCAAAAACTTGGTTTCTTTCCCAAAGACTCTAGTTGGCGTTTTGACCCAATATGAAACTGACAAATAATCTGACAAGGTAAGTCCTAATAGACGCAGAATCGGATTAGTCTAGAAACTCACAGCGCTGCTCGGCGGAGCATTTAGCAGATTTTGAAAAGACAGATCCGATTCTGCGTCTACAAGGACTTCCCCTTGTGAGGTAAAAGTTCTAGCTTACCAAAAAGTTTCAACCGTTTCAAAACTATTCTAACTGAAAATTGATTATGAATGAGTACTGGGATCTCCATGTGGTCCATGTGTCCAAATCGGTAAATGAATGAGCTTGCTCATGAGTTAGGAATTTTCATGATTTATGAAAATTAAAAAAAAACACGTATCAACAACATAACAAATATGAAAAAATCGGTACTATTCCGGTTTACGGGTCCCAAAATCTTTTTCGGGTCCCATCTTTTTGAGTTTGCACCACTCGGGTCCCATCTTTTTATTTACGGGTCCCAAAAGTTTTTCCGGGTCCCAACTTTTGGGATTTGTTCCACTCGGGTCCCAACTTTTTTTTGACGGGTCCCAAAATCTTTTCCGGGTCCCAACTTTTTCGAAATGCACCACTCGGGTCCCATAAAGTTCAATGAAATTTTCACATTTTCATTCATAAAACGGGTTCGTTTTGATTTCTTCAAGTTTTTAGAGGAGACTCTGACACATGGAGAGTAGTTTCTAAGCTTCTTTTTCGCAAATAATTTGGTTGAAAATTTTGAAAATGTTTGTTTCTGTGGCGTAGAAAGTGAGTTTTATGGTACTAAAGGTAAGGCTCAGCTTAAGAAACAGTGTTCAAAATATGAAAACCGTTTTATGTACTAGAAAACATGCTCAAGCAATTGAAATGGGTAGGTTGGCTTTCATGAAGGTAATTTTTCAGTTTAAGTGAAATGACTCGATGTAAAGTTTTGAAAGTGCAGTGTTATACAAAAATGAAGGAAAGTTTAAATTTGGTCAAATCTGAACACATTTTTATGGGACCCGGAAAAGATTTTGGGACCCGTGAAAAAAAGTTGGGACCCGGAAAAACTTTTGGGACCCGTTTATAAAAAGATGGGACCCGAGTGGTGCAAATCGAAAAAGTTGGGGCCCGGAAAAGATTTTGGGACCCGGAAATAAAAAGTTGGGACCCGGAAGAATTTTTGGGACCCGTTAACCGGAATAGTACCAAAAAATCTTCGTAATGAATTATTCCTTCGAATACACGGCCTTAGCTCAAATTTAAACTACTATGTGCCACAATAACGCGTGGGGGTCTCCTTCTGAAAAGCATGCTTATTGTCTTTTGATATTGAGAAGACATCATGAAGAATATGAATCCATGGAGGGCGGAGTTGATGGAGAACATTGTATTGACTATTTGATTGACTGATGTGGCCATTCTCCTGGAAATCGAAACATTGGACAGAATGATGATTGTGAAAAAATTTGAAGAGAATCTGAAAAAGGCAAAAAACTACGGTATCAAATGCAAATCATATTGATAACTAGGTTCCAAAAGCAATCTGTGCAATAATAGCATACTTCTAACAAAAGTGCACTTACCAATACCCAGCGTCTGCATAAAAAACTTGAAGAACTCGGACAATTCCTCCCGGAAGTTCAATAGTAAAACTGGAAACAGTCATAAAAGCCACTAATCCTGTGGTCCTTTCCGTGGTAGATGGAGGCTCGGGCTGGTTTATTATAGCCATTCTGATTGTTTGCTGATGTTGGCGGGCTTTTCTGAGCTCCAGAATGAGGAAAATTGAGAGAACAGGGAGGAGGAAGCAGGGGATGAGCTGGAAAGGAGAAGTAGGTCAAAAGAAATAATAGTCATGGCTGAAAATGGATACAAAGATGACGAGACGGATGACGAAGCGGGGACCAAAATATGATTAAATTCATAAAAACAATTTGAAAATGAAAAAATAGTTAAAAAGTGGACAGAAATAGACAAACCTTTGACACAATTCCATTAACCAACTGAAAAACCTTCCCCACCAATCCATCGTTTCCCGTATAAAAAACCGATTGAACCAAGTTATAAACCTTCAAAACTTTATCGGAAACCTCCCCTGAACAGCTGAAAACCCCTGACAATTTTCAAAATCAGTCCTCCTAATTTCTCACTTTTTCGCCATACTCCAATTCCCGACTTGCACAATATCATATCGGAAATAATAGACCCCAGAAAGTGGAAAACTTGTCAGGAAGCTAGCGATTGTGATATAGAATCCGAAAGAGATCAAAGAGACTTTCCGGAATGTTCTGCGAGTTCCAAATTTCATAATTATTGATCGGATCAGGGCTAAAAGGACGCTGAGCCATGTGGAGGAACGACGGAATAGGTCATAGGTGACAACTCCGATCCAGTAGGCATAGAAAGGGAAGAGTGGGAGGGGAGGGACGCTGAAATAGGAGGCAGGTTAGAGCGCAGAGAAACGAGAGTCTCTAGCTTCTCTGCGCTCTCTCCTATTGGCAACTTTTAAGAGAAAGAGAGAGAGAGAGAGAGGGCACTGAGAAGTCACACAGTCTCGTTTCTTTGCACCCTCTCTTTTTTATGGGCGCCGATGAGAACTGGGGAGAGCGCAGAGAAACGAGAGCGTATGAGTTCTCTGCGCTCTCTCTCTCTCTTTCTATGGGCGCCAATGAGAACTGGAGAAGGCGCAGAGAAGCCAGACACTCTCGTTTCTCTGCGCTCTCTCTCCATATTTTTGTTACCAAAATTCCAAAGTTCTTGATACTCACCATGGCTCCGCCCCTCTCTCATTTTTATCCACTATAATAATATACAAAATATTATAAATCACTGATACCAACATTGCTATCAAATCACAAACGGCCAGCCCTATCATTATAGAGATAACTGATGATTTCAACATGGTTTTTCTGGATAAAATCAGCAAGTGAAAACTCGTTGTTATCACTCCAATACATGAAATGAATATGTTAAAAGTGACCATCGGCTGGGTAGCATTTCTGGAACTGCCTTTGTAATAGAGGTTCCGAAAAAGGAGGAACTTACTCAATCGCTATCAAAACATAATATAACTGAATTCTAGTGTTATTATCATAGCTTGGAAAGGCTTCTGTAGCCAAAGAAAACACGCTTCTATTATTGTTGGAAGCCATTAGGAATCAGAAAAAAATACTAAAAGAACACGTGAAAATCGAATAAAAGTCACTCGAAAAAAGGTGTTGTTACATTTGTAATGGATCTCATTTGAGGCAGATGAAAATTGAAAAAGAACTTGCACCTGCATCATGCTGATTTTTGACATTTGGAACTTTGGTGGGGGTTCATAATTAAATTGAGACTATAAGGCACAGAAATTGTGCAGAACTAGTTGCAATGTCTTGGAATTGATGAAAATGCGTTTTTTTCAAAAGAAATCATAGGAAGTTTCGTAATGAAACTGAAAGAATTTTAATTATTGAATTATTGAATTATTATCAAAATAGTTTTAAATTAAAATTTCACTTATCAACTTTTTGAAACATGGATTTATTTTGCGGAAAAAAGGTTTTACGCAGTAAAAAAGCATGAAAACCTACTTTGCATCATTCGAAAAACCAGAAATGGGAGAAACCCGAATATCGATTTATTTTTAAAACATAGAAAACAAATTATCAAGAAATTGAAAGCATTTTTCCATTGTGGATATAATAGAAAACAGCAAGTTGAAAACAAAATCAAACAGAAAATTATTGATAATTTTCGGTTTTTTTTTTAGTTTTTTGTATAGTAACCAAGGAATCAAAATAGTGTTTCACAATATTCTTTTTTTACGTGCTCATTAACTTTGCTTCGAATTTTTTTCTCGACTTTTAACCCGAGTGAGGTGTCAGGGTCCTGCCAATGTTAGGCACATCTTTTTGAACTGAATAGTTTTTTTTTTTTTTGAAAAAACTGGAATATGTATTAAAGAAGTAACGAAACATAAGTTTTTAAATAATTCCCAAACTTGAATTTCAACAATCCAAGTAAAAATGGAAACAATTGAGAGCATAATGAAACTGAAAACTATTGAGCCGTTTCGAAAATTTTTCTTATAATTGTTCCAACTAACAAGCTTCAATAACATTACACTTTGTTCATGAAAATTGCTGTTTAGACACCTACATATTAAAATAGCAAAGAAATTTTTTGTATTCAGTTTCTTGAAATTTCTCAGTTTTGAAAATTGTGAAGACATAAAACAATATGATAGACTAGCTCGTAGCCTTCAACGGTTTTTTAGTAATTTTCATTCATAACTTCATTTTTTAACTCAGGCTTTTATTGCATTATCAACAAAGTTTTGAATTGACCCATATACTCACATTAATGAGTAAACATCAACTTGAATTTATGTAACTATTGAAACCGGGGCCAGATTATAATTTTCTCATCCGAAGTCATCGTAACTTTATGGATTCGAATCAAAATTTTCGAGTCAATAAAGGTTTCGGGTTGAAAATTTGTGCCCATTATGAATTTGAAAATGAGTGGAAAATTGAAAGAAATATGCAACTGAGAATGATTCAATAGATCCGAAACATTTCATCATTACTTGTATAAACACAAAAAATGTTTCATAAAGGTTTTGAATGAATGTTCGTTTCATGAAATAGCTTTTCGATGGGGACTATTTAGTTTTACTGGGATGATGTTTTCAGAAAACCTCTATTGCATTATCAATCATTTGTACGAACTCATATTTCATTTAATTTCAATTTAATATTTTTTTAATTGTATCTCAAACCTATCAAAAAAAAAACAGCAAACAGGAATTCATGGAAATTCTGAAACATTAATTGAGCTATGCTTATTGCTTCAGTCTCAAGGAATTCAATTTCAAAGATTTCAGAATCATAAACCTTGGATGTTCAAGATAATCCGAATATTCGTTTTTCAAACGTTTTTTCTTCTTTTTTTAATAATTGAATCTTTTGTAATTTTTTTTTCACACGACCTCCCGTGTTTGTATTACCGTTTTGTTTATACTGATGGAAACATTTTGAAACAGATGAAGCTAAAATTTTCAAACTGATTAGAAATATTTGAAATAAGTATAAGTACAGCGAAATCTGTCGAGTTTTGAGCAGAATAATCAGGTTTTTTTTGCTTAGAATGATAAAAGTTTTAGGAATTTCCACCGTCACACAACTCAAACAAAAAGAAGCGACAAAAATACATAGAAATACTGTAACGCCTATTGGAAAGTAGTAGGAAAATCAATATGCCAAGATTTTGCTACCATTTCGGGTACATATTGTGAACATGACAAAAAACGGGAAGTTGAAAACAAAATCAAACTGAAAATAATCAGTAAATTTCTAGTTTTTGAAAACTATACAAGTATTTATGAACTGTTTCGAAACGTTCATAAAATTTAAGTGAAGTCGGAAAAACCTCGTAAGGGCCACGAAGTCTATCAAGTCAATCTGAAAACTTCAATGAGAACATTTCCTGCTTTGAAAATTTTAGAAGAATACAAATAGTATGCTCCATTTAATCTGTAGATTAGATTTCCTTCTTATTTCTTTTTTTTCCGTATGTATGTCTCAGAATCAAACAGTTATAACAACCAGGAGTTTGAGGAAATACTGAAATAGGAATTGTTTTTATTGGAAAATTACAAGAACTGATTAAAAAACATTGTTTCTTTTGAATTCACACCTATCAAGGAAACAGAATGAAATTGGAAAAGATAAGTTTCTCTTAAGACTTTCTTAAAATTATCAACACCAAAATAATAATTCACAGCATTGAATTAAAGCGGTTTTTTGCATCACTGACATTGCAGCGAAGCTTTCCATAGCTTTTTCCATAGCTAATAGCTCTAGAGCCACTCTTTCTAAACAGGTCGATTATCAAGGTTATGAGTTGAACGTTGGGAACAAGCCGTATCATTCTTGAAAGGTCATTGTAACTAAAAATAGATAGTTTGATAAAGTTCCGTTTCGTGATTTCTATTTTGATATCAACTGATTGTCAGAAGTTGATTCGTGCCAGAGAATTAAAGCATACGTTGAATTGGGTTGAAAGTTTCTGTAATTATATTTCTACAGAACTCGATGATACCTTTGTTCCACTTTCTGATTCTTCTACATTCACTTTTCGGAGTTGAATCCAAGTTTTTTCAAGAGGCTTGGAACAGTTTCCGAATATCAGGAGTAGTTCTTAACACATTAAAAAATGATGTGTTTCTCAACTACATCATTAAATAGAAACAACAACCAGAAATTAATTAATGAAAGTACTGATACTGGGAATTTTCTGGAAAAAAAAACGTTTCTTATAAATTTCTAATGACCAAAAACATCAAAATAATGTTCCACAACGTTTATTAAACTTGCAAGAGTCTTTCGTGTTACTAGAAATGCATTGTAGGTTTCGAGCAGTTAGATAGATCATCAAGTTAACGTAGCAAGTGTTGGGTACAAGGCTAGCCGTTTCTAAATGTTATCAAAACTGAAAAAAATTGCTCGTTCGATTAAAAAAAAAGCGTTCGATTAAAAAAAAAGCAAGAAAAAAGGTGTTGAAACTTCAAAGTTCAAGTTTTGATATCCCGTTTCCGGGTCCCTATTTTAGTACCAATTGATTGTCAAAAGTTGATTATAACTTCAATTTTAAAGAACTGAACTTTTCTGTTATTTCGTAATTTTCCCAAACCTTTTCACTTCCTTGTTTTTCTGGTCCTCGTACTCAATAACCCATGTATTTTCCCACTTTTTACAACTCCTGAGAACCTTCCGCTGGTATAAAAACCCTCTTTTACCAGTGTTTCTTCATTTTTACCCTCTACGATGCGTCTTCTCTTCCTCCATCTCCCTATTCTCATCATTTTCCTTGGACGTGCTCCACACGTTCAAGGCTCCAACTGCATGTTCGGAATTCTTCAAGACTGGGAATTGATCTTCTCCAATGATGGTGTCTATCCGTTATCGATGTCCGATGAACGTATTCCACAATTCGGCGACGTAAAATGCAGTGATAAATGTGCAGACACTCAGAAATGTGTGTTTTCTTTCTGGCAAGAACAGGAGAAACGATGCCGACTTTACGATCTTCGAACAATTTACGTTTTTAGAAAAATTCCAAATCCACAGAAAAAAGCAATTTATTATCTTAAGGTGAGCCCTGAAATGATGAAAAATAGAGAAGCAAAATTATCGATTTATTGATTTTTCCCTTTTTTCAGACTCCACCAGTGGAGATGGGTGGAAGATACTATTGCACACACCCTGCACCTAACTATTACAACCAGAAAACGGTGTCTGTTGGAGCTGGAAAGTACAATTTGATTCCAATGGAAGTCATGGGCGAAGCCCATTTCCAAATCACACCAAAACGTTCGTAATAAAGTTTTGAAGCATTTTTTTCAGTCTTATTTGTTGTTTGGGAAAAGTTAATTGATGGATCCCGATCGCGGTGCCGTTGTATTTAAGGGAAATAACCAACTTTGAAAAGAAGGGAGCGAAAGTTTTAGAAAGAGAGATAAAAAATTAGATTTTGATATTTTTGAAATTCACCTAAACTCCTGAGACCATGGTTAGAAGCGAAGTTGCACGGAATGGATTTTTTCGATTCCGGAAATTTGGAGTCCGGAATGACCTTCGAAACAACGGAATCCGGAATTTGGAATAATCTTTTTTTTCTCCAGAACTCGGAGTCCGGAATAATTGGCTTTGCGAGTTTCGAAATTGATAAAAGCGATTGAGTTCGAAAATTATTTTCACTCCGTTTTTCAGTGCATACGGAATACGGAAACCGGAATCCGGAATTCCATAGAATTCTAGGGGTGACCGTAATTTTTCGAGAAATAGAGAGAAAGAATTTTCGGTTTTGAAATTCTGAAGTTTGAAAAAACTTTGAAATAGTACAGTATTCAGAGCCTACTGAGACCCCGGAGTTCCTAGGGAGGGGGCCAACAAAGGATCCTTTCTAACTGCTTTCATCTGCTCTTTCTAGTTGTTCATGCGCTATTGGAACACAATTTATCGAATCTTGTTTTATCATTCATTTATTCATATACAAAAGTTAAAAAACATTCAAAAATATAAATGGACAGTGAGAGAGTATCGGAATATGAGAGAGTTCAGAGAAGTTCCGTGGGCTGATGGAGGGGAAGAAAATTCTGAAATTTCGAAAAATAATACTTACAATTTCTCTGAATGTTCCAATCTTTGAACGGCAATTCATCTTTTAGGCTGGCTCTTTATTTATCCACATCCATAGTTCCTCTGATGTACAGAAAATTCTAACAGCTTCTTCATAAACTGGAGGAGACACCTCATTGGCGACGTGATGGCTAATCGAATTCTTTTTCGCAATTGAAGGTTGGTGCCCTTTTGGGAGCTTCAGTCATTCCAAAGATGAATTTTAAAAACCCATTTTTGTCGTCCATCTCTTAGCCAAGATTTGGTTCAAATTAAGAGTTTGATTTCAACTATAGGCGTCAAAACTTCATTGATTTTCCATCAAAGGTTCAGAATCCTTGAAGAGTCCAGTGGAGTGAAGGAAAAGAATATTCGAGAAAATAATAACAAGACGGCAACCCTCCACAGGGTACCTGAAGACACGAATGAATGCTTTCTGTAGAACCCCTGGTCCTTTTATACCCATTTTTCGCGGGTGGCTAGGACGCCAGCGTGCTTACCTAGGAAGAAAGGGCGGGACTTCTCTCCAGATGGCTAGGGAGTCAGCGTGCTTCCCTGGGAACCCTGCCAGATGGTCCTAACGTGACTCCAGTAGGATCCTTGAGGGGGGACCCAGTGACCATCTGTCATTTCTCGAGAACCTTCCCAGGTGGGCACGCTGGCGTCCTGGCCACCCGCGAAAAAAGGGTATAAAAGAACGGTGGGTTCTATAGAAAGCATTCATTCGTGTCTTCAGGTACCCTGTGGAGGGTTGCCATCTTGTTATTATTTTTTCGAATATTCTACTTTCCGTTCACTGGACTTTTCAAGGATTATTGGCATTGGATGGGAAACTGCGCTCGGCTCCAAGGCTGACGTTTGCAAGTCGATTGCGGAAACACTCTCCTGGATTGAACTCTGTGAACTCGAAGAGCCATACAGATTTTGTTAAGTTTCTCACCAATTGTAACGACGCCAGCAATGATTACGACAAAGAGCACCGCAAAACAAAACTGAGTGACGAATTTCAGTCGTGTGGTACAGTCTCTTTGTTAGTTGCAAACGGAACTGTAAAAGAAATTGAAGCCGCAAAATGTGTAATAGAACTTTACACTGAAGAAATCCGGGTATATAAGCCACACACAAAACGGTCAATCAAATTCTCGAAGATCTCCAAAACGACAAAGGAAGAATGCCGATCAGCGTGGTTAGAAAATTCATGGAATAGGTTTTGCAACCATTGACAACAAAGACATATTAGTGATTGATGAGGCGCAGACAGCTTTCAAACTGGACGCTCATTTTGGACCGTTGCCTGGGCTGGAATGAAACGATTGGACACGATTCTATGAGCAATTGACGTACGAGCACGCTAAAATAGAACGAACTAAAAGAGATGTCAACGCACATAACCCAGGAGTTAATTCAATCGGATCAAGTACTCACTTGGAACATATGAAACAAGCTCATGATGGTAATATGAAGTTTAACGATAAAATGGATGAGATGAATTTGCGTGGCAAGGTACAATATGCGCCGTGCCTTGTGCCGTATTTTGTGCCATGCTTCCTGGAACCACAGTCAGGGACTTCCAGAAGAATCAAAGGAGATTTCTCACAAGAATCACTCGCATTCGTCTTGAGGTATAAAAAACTTATGGAAAATATCCAATAAAAACTCTTTACAGGTCCCATTCATCTCGCTAGATTTCGACAATGAAACTCGTGTCGATTTGATCTGCCAGCTCGCCTACAAAATGGGAATCCCAAAGCGGAAATCTGCTATAGCTAGAAAAGCTAGCATGACTTTACCGGGACCTGTTCAGAAGAAACCAAGGGCCGTATCATAAAATAAGATCCCTGAAACGACGAAAAAAGAAAGCCGAACAGCCTGGTTAAAAGATTCGTGGAACACTTCAATCATGAATATGCCATCAACGTGCAAAATTGGAAATGGCGTTTGTCAATCAAAAACTGAAACCCTCATCTGGAGACCGGAAACTAACTTCGGTTATTTCCTGAAACTATTGAAGCATGCCAACCTCGCAAAACCATCAGTCTTTTTGGATCTTGAGAGCGGTGTTGGCCGAGTTGTTACATTTGCCGCTGGCCAACCACTCATTGCCAAGGCCTATGGAACGGAGTTGGCCAAACTGCCAGCAGAACTTGCAGTTCTGCAGGTCGAATTTTTCAAGAAGTAAGTTTTTTTTTGTCGAATATGAATTATTTGAACAAACCCTGAAGATAGCAAAAAAATTGTTTTAATTCAGTTCATTTTTTCAGGCTTATGGCGTTCTTTGGGAAGAAGTATGCCCCTTTGGAACTCTTTAACAAGAATATTTTGAACAAGGATATCAAACGGATTGTTCGGAAAGAGGCGGATGTTATCTTTTTGAATAAATTTGCCTTCAAGCCCACCTAAATGCAAAGAATTATTAAGGAGGTGCTTAGGTATTGTAGGAACGGAACTAAGATCATTAGTTCCGCTCCTTTGAGCAATATCCGAAATAACAAAACGAAGAGACAATTGTACAATGGAGGTAACCAATTCAACAATTTAAAAGTTAGTTGGAATATTTTTGCAGATTTCGCGGCCATGTCATCATCGAAACTTCTTCCACAAGAGGCAGGAGGAGTTTCGTTGACAAACTCTAGTTCACTCTAACCGTGGTCGACCACGAGAAGGTATGTCTAGTTTGTTTGGAAAATTCAAAAATTTTTATTTTTCAGCGTAAGAGACTTATGAAGGAGAAGAAACTTGAGGAGGCAGCCAGATCCAAAAAGAAGGTAGAACGGAAAGCAAACAAAGGAGGACCGACGAGTTCAGTCTCTTCCCAATCGAAAATATAATGGTTATACTTGGCTGATCAATTCTTTTTCTCTCCCTTTTTTTCTGTTCAATGAACTTTGTTAACTCGAAAATTTATTGATCTTCTTGGATTTTAAAATGGGGAAAGGGAATGAAAGGAAAAATTATCCGCTAGAAAATTTCTTCTTCTCGGGCTGGGAAAAACTGTGTCTGACATGAAAGTTGTAATTTTTTTCTAGCAGCTGAAAAAAAAGAGTCTGAAAGAAATTGAAAAAAAGCCTGAAAAAGACAACTTTATCCGTCACTTCAAAAAAAGTTTCAGTTTCAATTTCAGCTGGAATTTCCGTGTCATTCCATAAAAATAATCTCTGCCACAATTATCCAAAAACGTTTTACTGTTAAAGCTGTAACAGTGTGGCTGGTCTTTTTTTTTCGCTACTTTTTTGGTGGCATTATTTCGGGGTGCCGTTCAATTGAAAAACCCGCTCAATTACAGCTTTTACTGTATTTTCGAACTAGGGTTCGATTGAAAGTAGTAACCTTTATTTAGAGCGATAAAAAGATTGCCCGCTAGCGTGGTATGAATTTCTGAAGAGCTCCCTCTATCAAAGAGCACCCTTCATTAGAAGAGCACTATAGATCTCCTAAGTGAGAGCGCAAAAAAAAAAACTCCCAGAAAGTCTGATTTCTGATTCTCTCAGACCGCTTTCCCAATATTCACAACTTCCTTTTTTCTCCTTTTCTTACTTTCCTCGATAACCCATGAGATTTTTGAACCTGTATAAAACCCATTCGGCCATGTTTTCTCCATTCTACAATGCGTCTCATTTTTCCCCTTCCTATCCTTGTCGTTTTCCTCGGATGGACTCCACAATCCGCGGCTCAGAACTCAGAGTGCATGTTTCCTATTGTTAAAAACTATCATTTCACTTTTATCGCTCACCCTTATTCCGACGAATTTGTCTCCGCAAAAGAAAAATGTGTGGAACATTGCAAAAAGACACCAAAATGCGTTTTCGTTCACTGGGCTCCACTGGAAAATCGCTGTAAACTTTTCGATCTTTATCAATCTGGCGGACTATTTGTTCTCAAAAAACAAGAAGGACCGAACCAAGTTCCAGCAGATTTTTTCCTTAAAGTGAGCAACTAACTTATTTTTTTAATTTCTAATATATTTTCAGACCCCTCATGAATTTCAAAATGGAAAGTACGTCTGTCCGAACCCTGCACCAAATTACTACTATGGCCAGTACGTTTCGATTGGAGAAGGTGGAAGATACAATGTGCCAGCCACGGACCGCTCGGGCGATTATTTCCAAGTTGGTCGAGAGGTTTAAGATTTTTTTTTTGGTTATTTCACAATAAATTGTTTGAATCAATAAAATGTTTGGATTGCAATCGACTTACTATTCTATATAAGTTTTTCCGTCTGATTCTCACGGGACTTAGCCCTTCTTTTTTCATTCTCCGAGCTTGGAGCTCTGCGATATTCTTCTTTAAAACTGGAGTTTAAGCCTCGCCTACATATATGTAGTAGTCGAAACTGAAGAAATGGAATCAGCACAATAGAATTTACCTATGCTATAATAAACACGTGAAACAGAGAAGAAACTTGCAGGATTGTTTTGTGAAAATGAGAAGTAGCAAAGCTGGAAACTTGATAGAGAAAGTGGGAAACAATTGTGAAGTTAGAAATTCCAAATCTCAACTCCAAAATGAAGTTTCAACTTCAACTGATAACCTGCTGTCATTTCTTATAATTAATGGTCTCATTGGGTGATCATCTAATTGAATAATTTGATTGTTCGCGGAAAAACGATAAGTTTTTCACGCAGAAATTACTGCTTCCCGTTCACGGATTTCGTCGGTTTCGAGGAAATTTTATTGATAAATTCTTCTATAAATATTCGATAACTCGATATTCCTTTCTTTTGTCGGAAAAATTGTGCCGATATAAACGTGGAAAAACCCTTCTATCATATTTTTGGAACAACACAACGGGGTTGGCGTTTCTGTTTTTTTTTCTGCAAATAACGAGAGATGAACATTTGGCGATTAACAGAAATTCCATGAAAAATTCGAGCTTGAGGTGGCACACGAATTTTGAAAGTGATTTTCATGGGCTATGATGCTGTACTAACACAGTATTAAGACTTCTGAATACTTGCACAAAAAGTTTATTTGGCTCCGCCCCTTTTTGATCAATAAAAATCGATAAAAAATCAAAAAATAAAAATTTTTCTTTTGGAAGCAAATGACAAAATCTGACCGGGGATTGATCAAAGACACATTTTGCACGTTTTTGAGCACAATAGGAAACTCTATCATTCCCTCTTCATTTGGAAAAATACTTTTTTTGAATAAATTGCACTTTTTCCAGAGGCACCCCTAGAAAAAGTGTCACCCTGAAAAATTTTTGAACGTTGGCAAACGAGATATTGTGAAAATTGGATAGCCCTTGGTAGTGGTCAGACGCATGCAAAATATTTCGGTCGATTTCGATATGGCTCAAAGCACTTCTGAGCCAAAGTTTGTGAATTTGAGCCATTTTTCCATGTATACCTATATTTTTATCTACAGAATGATCACACAACGAATATTGTATGTGCATTTTGAACAAAAATATGGATGCTCAAAGTTGACATTTCAAATATCTCTGAAAAGTGTCATTACACATAGGAAGAGGAGAATCATGCAATTTATACACCTAAAAAACTATGAAAAAGGTCTAAAATACTGAAAAACAAAAGATAGACCAGATTCTTGATTATCAATTTTTAATCAACGTATAGGTATACATGGAAAAATGGCTCAAATTCACAAACTTTGGCTCAGAAGTGCTTGCTTTGAGCCACATCGAAATCGACCGAGATATTTTGCATGCGTTTGACCACTACCATGGGCTATCCAATTTTCACAATATCTTGTTTGCCAACGTTCAAAAATTTTTCAGGGTAACACTTTTTCTAGAGGTTCCTCGGGAAAAAGTGCAATTTATTCAAAAAAAGTATTTTTCCAAATGAAGAGGGAATGATAGAGTTTCCTATTGTGCTCAAAAACGTACAAAATGTTTCTTTGATCAATCTCCGGTCAGATTTTGTCATTTGCTTCCAAAAGAAAAATTTTTATTTTTTGATTTTTTATCGATTTTTATTGATCAAAAAGGGGCGGAGCCTAATAAACTTTTTGTGCAAGTATTCAGAAGTCTTAATACTGTGTTAGTACAGCATCATAGCCCATGAAAATCACTTTCAAAATTCGTGTGCCACCCTATAATTGACACTTGCTTGATTTTTTCATGGAATTTCTGTTAAACAGGATTTTAGTCGAGCTTTTTCACAAAATTCATGAAAGAGAAAACTTTTCGACACTCTTGTTTTTCTCGAGCTTTATTACTTCCGTTCTCACCGTTTTTTTTTCTTAATAACTCCTGGGAGCTTTAGGTCCTTATAAAATCTCTTTCCAATCAGAGTTTCTCCATTGTATCCTCTACCATGCGTCTTCTTCTCCACCTTCCAATTCTCCTCGCTCTTATCGGATGGGCTCTGGCTGAAACCTCCGGCTGTATATTTGGTGTTGCTGACAACTACGTCATCGTAAGTGGACCACCCTATTATCATGATGAAATGATTCAACAATTCGGAGAAATGAAATGCTCGAGCAAATGTGAGAAAGAAGGGAAATGCCTTTTCGCTTACTGGGCTCCACAGGAAAGACGTTGCAAACTTTACAGTGGCTTTAGTTCTGGAATAATAAATCTTAAAGCTCCTCAAGGTCCGAACCCAAAAGAAGCAAAATATTTTCTCAAAGTGAGTCATCGATGGTTTTTTATTGTCCAAATCCGAACCATTTCAGACTCCTAATGAATTCATATATGGTCGGTACATGTGCTCGAACCCTAGACCCCATTACTACAATCGTCAGACCGTTTCAATTGGATCAGGAGGAAAATATATGGTTCTAGCCGCCGACAAAGTTTCTTTCCAAATTAATCCCATGAATTGATCGCAATTTACTTTGTGATAAATTACTTGAAGCATTATATTTTTTCCTAAATTTTGATAACAGGAAAAACAAAATCAGTTTCAAAAAACTTGTGAAATAACTTCAATTTTCTGCGAAAATATTCAGACAGGATGAACAATAGAAAAAGAGCAGTGCAAGCTAATATGCAGAGAAGCCAGACACTCTCGCTTCTCTGCTCTCTATAGTCAACCCAATCGTCTGCATACCCGCTCTATCGCAACCCCGCCCACCCTCGTCAAAATAGTTCTCACCCTGGAGAGAACGGCCAGACACGCAGACAGTAAGTTTCTGGCCGCTCTCTCCGCAAGAGAGCGCAGAGAAACGTTTCTGTCTAGCTGCTTTGTATTATCCTCCATAAGCGCCGTTTTTGAGTTTTCATCTAATATCAGTGGAAAATGGTTTAAAATGAAGTTCCCTACTTGAAACTGTCATTTAAAGGTAGACAAACACAAGATTTGTTGGCTAATAAATTGGGAAATCCATGTGCATTCTGTCGTAAGATGTGGTGCATAAACTACTTTCTTAAATTTCGAAAATTTTGAAGAAAATTCAAAATCATTACCACCCAGAGGCCCGAACTAGCACACCGGGTGGATTGGAAGCAAAGCGCGTTACCGGCTGAGCCACGGGGTCAAAAAAGCCTCTCGAGCCTACAATCTCGGAATAGCCATGGTTCCAGTTTTGTACTGATTGCTAGGTGTCGAATGTGAAGATTGGACATCCTATAACCAATTTTTCACAAATGATATGTTTTGACAGAAACCAGTTTTTCATGTTTCGCTGCTTTCAAATGATAACTTTTTTTCAATGTTTTATTCAAGTTGATATTCTTTGTTACCAATATTTCTCACTAAAAAGTAAAAATTTTCAAAACATTTCGGAAACTGAAATTTTTTCTGTTACACAATAGTAATGTGATTAACTAATACAAACAAATTTATTGACTTGGAATTATCACAGCTTTAAAAAATCAGGGCAATGTTTTACTAGGGAAGTGTTTGACGAGACCCACTTAGAAATCGCTAAAAATTGGAGGGTATACTATATCGACCCTCCTGGTTCCATTTCTGAAGTTAGTTTGGTCCGATCGGCCTTTTCATGACCCTCGATTTTTCGGGCTTTCGGGCTGCGCCAGTGTCGCAGTTCTTCCGGTTTTATATAAGCCCTCTCTTCCAACTAAAAAACGTGAAGTCGGTGGCGCAGTGGTAAGATGCGGGGCGAGTAATATGGGGGTTATGGGTTCGGTTCCCGGTGGTGACATGTTTTTTTATATATTTTTTCCCAAATCAGTCCAGATTTCAAAACGTCATCTAGTGGCCCCAAATACAGGTTTTATTAACCCAGCTACTGTTTGTTCAGATAGATGGGTAAAAACAGAAACAAAAACGTACTTTATTAACTCAAACACATTCATGACAATCAACCACAAACTCCTGGAAACAGATCTTCTTCTCGCAGTAAGCGCATCGAATCATGGACAGTTTCTTGCATCCTGGGAGCTCACACTTCCCGTAAACCAGCCTATCGAAGCAATACTGAGTTGGGGTCTTGAACTCGTCCGGGCGGTTATCTGTATAACCTCCTTTGTGCCAGGAATACGCAAGCCACTCCTGGAATCTTGGAGAGCGAAGTTGCTGGTAGGTGACCGAGAGCATCTGAAAATGAATTCAAAATAAGGTTGTTATGATTTTTCTGTATGATCGCTCACCTTTATAATGCTGTCTCGCTGGTGAATCTTGAATTCCGGAACCTTCCTCTGTGCATACTCTCCCAGGTTTTTCATGAACTTTTTAAAGTTCTGGAAGACTCCGACATCGAGCGGCTGGATTTTTCCTGTTGCTCCAGGAGGAATGTATAGCCTTTCACAAGTTTTGGTGCTTGGGCGAACATTGTCGATGAGCGACGTCTTCTTCCATAGAGGCCACGAGTCCAGAGCGAGACAGGTCTCGTCAGGAATATCTTCTCCAAAGAAAAACTCGAAGAAGTCCTCTGTGAGAGCATTGCCCATAATGTGTCCTTTCCAGGCTCGCAGAACCAGATTCGATGGTTGGAATGGCGGCTGGGTAGATGGGAAAGCTCCTGTCGGCTCCGAAAGGACAACATACAACTTCGGGTGCAGATAGCCATCCATTCGTAACATTGGAAGAATCGTGTAGCTGTTTCTTACACCACCAGCAGACGAAGTTACAGCCGTGACAATTTTGGTTCCTGTAATCATGAAATTATCAGATGTTCGATGAATTATTAGACAAACCTGTTTCGGCAAGAGTACTCTTCGTGTACATCTCCTTCTGAAACCCCGACTGGTCAAGATTGTAGACGTGGAGTGGATCAACTGTTTTGAATTTTTCCCGAGCCTCCTTCACAAAATTCTTCATGTTTGCTTCCATCTGATCCTTGTCCACGAGCCTCTTCCGTGAAACAAAGGTTGTGATATTTCTACTGGATATGCGATGCGCTCGTTTCCAACCATTCAGCCACGAGTCCGATCCGAAAAATGAACAATCGATGACATGGTCGTCTTTGATTTCCGAAATCATTGATCGAAGAGTGTTGTCGTGGAGCACGTGACCAGCCGAAATGGCATCCAGAACTCGCTTGTGAAGCTCCGTAGATATGAACTCGATAATGATCCGTCGGTCCGCTTTCACTTTTCCTAAAAACAAGCTTATCAATTTGTATTCACAGAATTTTATATACACTGACCTTCTTTTTCGTATTTCACTAGGCGCTTCAAATCTTGGTCCGTCTTCAAGAATCGGAATTTATGGAACATCGAACTGGGCTTTCTTCTTCGCACTCCTGTGTTCCTGTAGTGACTTCCAGAAGGGAGAGGATAGTATGCAATGGCTTCTTCAACAGATGAAATCGGCACAGCAACGTCTCCAAAAATGACCATGTTTGGAGAATCGATATTCTTGTACACCTTCTCGTTAGAATCCAATTCGGCTTCAGGATCCCAATCGTAGTCGACTTCGTCATCGTGGCGTTGCTCGATGACAGTTTCTTCTTCGATTTCGAGATCTCCTTCTTCGTGTAGCTTCAGCATCGCGAGAAGACCTGGGCGGGACCTGAAGACCTGGGCGGGACCTGGTCTAGACCTGGGCGGGACGGGACCTGGTCTAGACCTGGGCGGGACCTGGTAGGGACCTGGTCGGGACCTGGTCTAGACCTGGGCGGGACCTGGTCGGGACCTGGTCGGGACCTGGGCGGGACCTGGTCGGGACCTGGTCGGGACCTGGGCGGGACCTGGTCTAGACCTGGTCGGGACCTAGGGGGGACCTGGGCGGGACCTGGTCTAGACCAGGTCTTCCCAAGAGAATACTTTTTCTTCTGGGAAGATCAGGTCTAGACCTGGGCGGGACCTGGGCGGGACCTGGTCTAGACTTGGGCGGGACCTGTTCGGGACCTGGTCGGGACCTGGTCGGGACCAGGTCTAGACCGGATCTTCCCAGAAGAAAAAGTATTCTCTTGGAAAGACCTGGTCTAGACCAGGTCCCGCCCAGGTCTAGACAAGGTCTAGACCAGGTCCCGCCCAGGTCCCGACCAGGTCCCGACCAGGTCCCAACCAGGTCCCGACCAGATCCCGCTCAGGTCTAGACCAGGTCCCGACCAGGTCCCGCCCAGGTCTCGCCCAGGTCTAGACCAGGTCCCGACCAGGTCTTGACGAGGTCCCGACCAGGTCTAGACCAGGTCTAGACCAGGTCCCGACCAGGTCTAGACCAGGTCTTCCCAAGAGAAAACTTTTTCTTCTGGGAAGATCCGGTCTAGTAGTGTGTCGTCCCGCGAGACAATTCACGCGATTCTTATTTTGTCCCGTGATTGTTTTGTCTCGAATCCGTCTCGTCTTGTCTCGCATGAAGTTTGTTTTTTCTTGTTCTCGTAACTTCTCGTTTTTGCCTTTTCTCGCAATTTCCCGTTCTCGTAATTTCTCGCGATTTCTTGTTCTCGTAACGTGTTCGCAATTTCCCGCAATTCTCGTAATTTAGAAATTTCAGTTGTTTTTTCGAAAATAAAATACTTTTTAGCGTGTTATTTTTGGTAAAAAAAACTTTATTAAAATGCAGCTGTGACACGTGGACTTTAAATCAAAATTATTACACGCTAAAAAATATTTTATTTTTGAAAAAACAACTGAAATTTCTAAATTACGGGAATTGCGGGAAATTGCGAACACGTTACGAGAACAAGAAATTGCGAGAGATTACGAGAACGGGAAATTGCGAGAAAAGGCAAAAACGAGAAATTACGAGAACGAGAAAATACGAACTTCATGCGAGACAAAACGAGACGAGACTCGTAAAACTTTTTGCGGGACTCGGTGAATTTCTCGTGATTCCCGAGCATTCATTCTCGCGGGACGGCACACTACGGTCTAGACCGGGCGGGACCTGGTCGGGACCTGGTCGGGACCTGGTCGGGACCAGGTCTAGACCAGGTCTTCCCAAGAGAAAATTTTTTCTTCTGGGAAGATCCGGTCTAGACCTGGGCGGGACCTGGTCTAGACCTGGGCGGGACCTGGTCGGGACCTGGTCGGAACCTGGTCTAGACCTGGGCGGGACCTGGGCGGGACCTGGTCTAGACCTGGGCGGGACCTGGGCGGGACCTGGTCGGGACCTGGGCGGGACCTGATCTAGACCTGATCGGGACCTGGTCGGGACCTGGTCGGGTCCTGGGCGGGACCTGGTCTAGACCTGGTCGGGACCTGGGCGGGACCTGGTCGGGACCTGGGCGGGACCTGGGCGAGACCTGGTCTAGACCAGGTCTTCCCAAGAGAATACTTTTTCTTCTGGGAAGATCCGGTCTGGACCTGGGCGGGACCTGGGCGGGACCTGGTCTAGACCAGGTCTTCCCAAGAGAATACATTTTCTTCTGGGAAGATCCGGTCTAGACCAGGTCCCGATCAGGTCAAGACCAGGTCCCGACCAGGTCCCGACCAGGTCCCTACCAGGTCTAGACCAGGTCCCGCCCAGGTCCCGCCCAGGTCCCGACCAGGTCCCGACCAGGTCCCGCCCAGGTCTAGACCAGGCCCCGACCAGGTCCCGACCAGGTCCCGCCCAGGTCTACACCAAGTCCCGACCAGGTCCCGACCAGGTCTAGACCGGATCTTCCCAGAAGAAAAATTTTTCTCTTGGGAAGACTTGGTCTAGACCTGGTCGGGACCTGGTCTAGACCTGGTCGGGACCTCGTCAGGACCTGGTCGGGACCTGGTCTAGACCTGGTCGGGACCTCGTCAGGACCTGGTCGGGACCTGGTCTAGACCTGGGCGAGACCTGGGCGGGACCTGGTCGGGACCTGGGCGGGACCTGGGCGGGACCTGGTCTAGACCTGGGCGGGACCTGGGCGGGACCTGGTCGGGACCTGAGCGGGACCTGGTCGGGACCTGGTCGGGACCTGGTCGGGACCTGGTCTAGACCTGGGCGGGACCTGGTCGGGGCCTGGTCGGGACCTGGTCTAGACCTGGGCGGGACCTGGTCGGGACCTGGTCGGGACCTGGTCTAGACCTGGGCGGGACCTGGTCTAGACCTGGTCGGGACCTGGTCTAGACCTGGTCTAGACCTGGTCGGGACCTCGTCAGGACCTGGTCGGGACCTGGTGTAGACCTGGGCGGGACCTGGTCGGGACCTGGTCGGGACCTGGTCTAGACCTGGGCGGGACCTGGTCGGGACCTGGTCGGGACCTGGGCGGGACCTGGGCGGGACCTGGTCTAGACCTGGTAGGGACCTGGTCGGGACCTGGTCGGGACCTGGTCGGGACCTGGTCGGGACCTGGTCTTGACCTGATCGGGACCTGGTCTAGACCGGATCTTCCCAGAAGAAAATGTATTCTCTTGGGAAGACCTGGTCTAGACCAGGTCCCGCCCAGGTCCCGCCCAGGTCCAGACCGGATCTTCCCAGAAGAAAAAGTATTCTCTTGGGAAGACCTGGTCTAGACCAGGTCTCGCCCAGGTCCCGCCCAGGTCTCGCCCAGGTCCCGCCCAGGTCCCGACCAGGTCCCGCCCAGGTCTAGACCAGGTCTAGACCAGGTCCCGCCCAGGTTCCTGGTCTAGACCTGGGCGGGACCTGGGCGGGACCTGGTCGGGACCTGGGCGGGACCTGATCTAGACCTGGTCTAGACCAGGTCTTCCCAAGAGAATACTTTTTCTTCTGGGAAGATCCGGTCTGGACCTGGGCGGGACCTGGGCGGGACCAGGTCTAGACCAGGTCCCGACCAGGTCCCGACCAGGTCCCGCCCAGGTCCCGCCCAGGTCCCGCCCAGGTCTAGACCAGGTCCCGACCAGGTCCCGACCAGGTCTAGACCAGGTCCCGCCCAGGTCCCGACCAGGTCCCGACCAGGTCTAGACCAGGTCCCGCCCAGGTCTAGACCAGGTCCCGCCCAGGTCCCGACCAGGTCCCGACCAGGTCCCGCCCAGGTCCCGACCAGGTCCCGACCAGGTCCCGACCAGGTCTAGACCAGGTCCCGACCAGGTCTAGACCAGGTCCCGCCCAGGACCCGACCAGGTCCCGACCAGGTCCCGACCAGGTCTAGATCAGGTCCCGCCCAGGTCCCGACCAGGTCCCGCCCAGGTCCCGCCCAGGTCTAGACCAGGGACCTGGGCGGGACCTGGTCTAGACCTGGTCTAGACCTGGGCGGGACCTGGTCGGGACCTGGGCGGGACCTGGGCGAGACCTGGGCGGGACCTGGGCGAGACCTGGGCGGGACCTGGGCGAGACCTGGTCTAGACCAGGTCTTCCCAAGAGAATACTTTTTCTTCTGGGAAGATCCGGTCTGGACCTGGGCGGGACCTGGGCGGGACCTGGTCTAGACCAGGTCTTCCCAAGAGAATACATTTTCTTCTGGGAAGATCCGGTCTAGACCAGGTCCCGATCAGGTCAAGACCAGGTCCCGACCAGGTCCCGACCAGGTCCCGACCAGGTCCCGACCAGGTCCCGACCAGGTCCCGCCCAGGTCCAGACCGGATCTTCCCAGAAGAAAAAGTATTCTCTTGGGAAGACCTGGTCTAGACCAGGTCTAGATCAGGTCCCGCCCAGGTCCCGACCAGGTCCCGCCCAGGTCCCGCCCAGGTCTAGACCAGGAACCTGGTCGGGACCTGGTCTAGACCTGGGCGGGACCTGGGCGGGACCTGGTCTAGACCGGATCTTCCCAGAAAAAAATGTATTCTCTTGGGAAGACCTGGTCTAGACCAGGTCCCGCCCAGGTCTAGACCGGATCTTCACAGAAGAAAATGTATTCTCTTGGGAAGACCTGGTCTAGACCAGGTCCCGCCCAGGTCCCGCCCAGTTCCCGACCAGGTCCCGCCCAGGTCTAGACCAGGTCCCGCCCAGGTCCCGACCAGGTCCCGACCAGGTCCCGACCAGGTCCCGACCAGATCCCGCCCAGGTCTAGACCAGGTCTTCCCAAGAGAAAACTTTTTCTTCTGGGAAGATCCGGTCTAGACCTGGGCGGGACCTGGGCGGGACCTGGTCGGGACCTGGGCGGGACCTGATCTAGACCTGGTCGGGACCTGGTCGGGACCTGGTCGGGTCCTGGGCGGGACCTGGTCTAGACCTGGTCGGGACCTGGTCTAGACCTGGTCGGGACCTGGTCGGGACCTGGTCGGGACCTGGGCGGGACCTGGTCGGGACCTGGTCGGGACCTGGGCGGGACCTGGTCTAGACCTGGGCGGGACCTGGTCGGGACCTGGTCGGGACCTGGTCTAGACCTGGGCGGGACCTGGTCGGGACCTGGGCGGGAACTGGTCTGAAACGATAACTCTTGGGTTTTCTTTCTGCTGTTTATTTAAAACTGCCGTGCCAATTTTCATTGAAGTAAACGCATATCCTTCTTGAACCATTTTCAAATCACCGTTATTTGTTTGAAGTTTGTTGAATTATGAGAAAGTTGAAAAGGAAACTAAAATGTTTCACAATATTGTGATAATCAGTTAATCAATTGAATATTATTCATTTTTGAAGCCATGAACTATATCAAAGTTTTTTTTATGAAAAAAGTGCCGTTCCGATTGATTCATAATTAAAAACACTTCTCATGCACGCAGTTTTGCTATCAATAACAATGTGACATATCTGTGCAAATAAATAATTCCATCAAACTCGCCAATTTCGAAAAACCATAAAATAAAATGTTCTGAAAATTACTGTTCCCCTCGATTTATTTTCATTAACAATTGAATGTTGACCTGTTTGGCGTAGTGCACGATAAATACTGTTTGTTAGGACATAAAGTTTAGTTCAACAAGAAATAGATTACGCAAATCTCGACTATTATGATTGATCTATGCAGTTTTCACAGAATTGAGAGATAAGCCGTTGCCATAAGAATAATGAAACAATAAAATTAAAACGAGCTACAATTAGAATATTTTTGACATAGACAAAATAAGTTACATAAACTACAGATTTTCGACCATTATCCTATCTAATATTTACCATTTCAAACATCCCATACAAAGAACATAGGGAATGAATATCCAGATTTCGGAAATGGAACTTTGTGTTTTGATCTGGAAACTAACCAACGTTTCGATATTACTGGAAATGTGTGATGAGTTTCTGAATATTTTGATTGTTGGCTCCATGGACATACTTTTCTGGAAACAACTTTCGAATTAACGCTTTGAGTTCCACTAACTCAGATAACATATTTTGTCGATTTTTAATTTGAAGCTTTCGGCAAAACTCGCTATAATTAATCGAATAATGCACATATATCATGAATTTAATGTGTAAATCGATTTATGTATTGAAAACATTCTGAAACTGTGAGACACCGAAAATTTTCAGTTTCATATGGCTCCAATATTTTTGTTGTTCACTGATTCCATATTCAGTAATTGCTTGGTGCTCTCATAGGTCCAATAACAAATCGCGAATTTTCTCATTTTTGATAGCAATAGGATCAAAATTAAACACACTGATTGTAGAATCATTCTGATACGTTATCAATTCACTCAAAATTTTCGGTTTCTCATAGGCAAAAAGTATGGAAAACTTCTGTTCTCATCGATGAATAAGACATTTTCCTCGCAATCCTGTTCTGATAACTTCAGAATCAAAGTCTCAATGTTTTATGTTTGAAGTTTTCTTTTGAAAAATAGCAGTTGCTTTATATTGACTTCTTGTAATTATTATTTTTGGATTTGTTTACCCATTACACTTGAATTTTGCATACTAGTGTCTCCAGTCTCAACTGATGAATCTACACAGACAACATGGAACCTGTGAAGTAGACCAAAAGTTTTAACATTTTTTTATAAGTTTTCAAAGTAATGTTTTTAAAATCACTCCAATTGATTTATCATCAAAAAGTGCACCATTCCTTTTACGATAAATACATGAGTTCCGAAGTTTGAAATGGTTCTAAGAAATAAAGTTCTAATTTCTGTTTCAAAAATGTTTTTTGTTCGAGCATTTATCGTCGTAACTAATGGGAGGGATGGAGACCCTGAACAGAACAAAACTCATAATGTTTTGAAAGCGATACAATACAGGAATTTCATGTGAAGTTGCGTTTGAATGCAAATGGTAGGTCGAATGCTGGATTTTTGAATTTATCAATCTAGTAAAGGCTTTGTAACGGCAAACTGTATGAAATCTGTATGGTCCACAACATCTCAATAGCGAAACATTTTTCTTGTGCAAAAGATTTGAAACACGGTTTCACAAAGTTAACCTATTATTAAGGGATAGACAAAACTAGTTAGATACAACACAATATTTCTCTTTACGCGATCCTCAATAGATTTCAGAATCAGTACAATCGCTACAAATAAAATATGTATCTCTATCCCTCCAGTGAATCTCCACTGAATTTAACTGTTCAAAATAAGAGATTCAAAGAATATATTCCATACTTCGAAAGTTTCTGAGGTTGAAAAAGCTTTGAAACCTAGAAATTTTATTTTATTTTCTCAGTTTTCGTAATTCCATACTTCGAAAATTCCAAAATTGAAAATGTTTTGAAACCGAAAAATTCTATCTCGTTTTCCCTCCCTAAATGCCTGAAAAAACTTAGATCCGATTATAAAAATTAGGAAAGAAAGCACGTGAACATCCATCTTCATCGTTCATTTTCCGCCCCCGACGCAACTCCGAAATAATAATAAAGATTTCCTTTTGGACGTTCACTTGTTTCGACATATGTCACTACGAATATTCAGATGATGTGGCCACAGCAGTTAATATTCTGAAAGTAAAGAAAAACATCGGACTGGAGAACAACAATCTGTCAGTAATTTTCTGTGTGTATTCGCGTGTATTTACTATTAGTAAAAAAAATTAAAAGAGATGTGTTGATAACAGAAAACTGAAACTGAAAAATCATTTTTTTTACATGGTTTTGATGATTTTTAATTCGGTTTCGTCTTCGAAATTTATTCAAAAGCAAAACTACTTCAATAATGCTAGTTCTTAAAGGTGGTGGGACATGAAAAAGTTTAAATCGTAGTGATCTCTCTTTTATAAAGAAAAGACCATTGTAAACCCATATTTGAACTCCAGAACATGAAAAATAGTAAAAAAAGCAAAACTATCACGCTACCTAGTTTATGGACGCGAGAGGCAATTTCATAGGGGCCAATTGAGGGCGCCCGCGTTTTGGCCCCTGTGGCTCAGCCGGTTACGCGGCAGACCACCAATCGGTACGGTAGCTTAGTTCGACCCCTCCGATAGTAATGGTTTTTGTTTTTCTTGAAAATAATCAAAATTGAAAAATTAGTGTATACACCACATCTTACGACAAAATGCATACTCAGTCCCCAAACTCAGTCCCCACAACTTTCCTGTCCCCCCACCTTTAACCAAAGATCTCTTTTCATAGTTTCCATTGTTCTATCCATTGAAAGATTGCAAAGAGAAAAAAAGTGAAAAAATTCCATTTTTTGGATACTCTTTCCGATTATCCAGAAATCCTGATTCACTGAGATTTGATAATTACGATGTGATAACCACATTGTTTCAGCAATACCAATGAAAACGATTTATCCACGTGTCAAAAAATTGAAATGGGAACATCCTCGATGATTTCGATCTAATAGTCTCTCATAAGAAATCAATAGTTTAGGTGGGCTTTTCAGTTTTTCACCCAGAGAATAATATTTTCGGGAGAAAACTCACGGGACTAGATTGTCAGATACTTCAACTTTTTTTACAGGTTACTGTAGCAGAAAGTTCATATTGACATTCTGAACAAAAAAAATATAACTCGATTTCATAACCAACATTTTATTCGAATCAAATATACTAGTCTAATGGGTTCTCTATTGTTTTGCGTTCTCAAAAAGTTTTTCCACGGTGATTTAGTTGTAAATCGAAAAACGCTTCACACCGGTACCATTGTTCTAGCCTATTGGTTGGATCTCAACAAGAAACTGAGGGTGTTTGTGTACTTTTTTTCATTACAAAAAACATCCTGATTCAAGATGGCAACAAATAAATTCTTGAAAAAAAGGCTATTTGATTATGATAATTTCCGGTTTTTTATCATTTATGTCATTAGGACTAGATTGCCAGGAGCTCCCAGTTTCCAGTTTTTTGCTGGACCCGAAAATAAACAATAATGACAGTCTTTGTTCATAAAAAATGTCTTTCGAAAAAACCTCAGAAAAACTCCAGAACCTAGTGTTCGAACAGTGAGCAAGTGATGCAGGACTATCCACATTACACATTTTGAAACACTCTCGTTGATTTTTCAATTTTCGGGTTTTGTGGTACGACATCTCAACGATTACTAGCCCCGTTAGGAAACTTCTCGTTTTTATGGTTTACAGTAGCAGAAGTTTCATTTATAAACATAAAAATCGTTCAATATCAGTAGATATTGATTATGCTTTTCGCTATCTTTTTGCGTCTTCAGGAAATGAGACTTAATTTGAGTGGATTTTTTTATAAAGTCGGTTTCTATTCCTGTTCATGATAACTTTTTCAAAAAATCCAGGATACTATTCTGGTTGATAAACTATCTTGATATTTTAGATTGTTCAGCAGTGAGGTTGTAACGTGCACTGGTTCATGAATCAGAAGTCTCAGGAGTTGCCAAGTAATTCAAATTTTGCACCACAGATTTATTTTTTGGAAACCTGTTTCATGGTTTTCATAAAATTGCGAGGTTTCAAAATGAAGAGATGCGAATGCTTTTCTCTTCTGATCAATGAGTTCCCATTGAAATCCTATGGTCCACAAACTCTTTCTATAAAACTTCACCGGTTCCAGAGAGTTCTGAAGTTAAAGGAACTACTGTGTCCGTTCAGTTTTATCGCATTTCATTGTTCAAAACGGTAATTCACTGAAATTGGCTAGATTTACTTGTTGAAACTGAAATCCAAAATTAACCCATTTACCGAATCGATTTCCATTCAATTTTCTCAAATTTGAATTATATCAATCAGTTTCATTTACAAAACAAAACACCTTTACGAAAGTGTGAAACAGTCTTACTTTAGTTTTGCTACTCCAAATTCAAGTTCCCGCCAATCCATCTCTCCAACTGGACCTTCCTGGCCCACCTCTTCATAACACCAATACGCTACGTACTTTTCCAGGAGAAAAAACCATAGGAAAAGAAAAAAAGAGAAAAGTTCATTCAAAAATATGTACATGTGTTTTACACCCTCCCTCCTTTTCCCTCCAAAACACCTACCCCTTCCGCCGATTATTCCTCCCCTTTTTTTCGGGGGGAATAGATGTATTTCATATATTGCCCCCCTTTTTGTCTCCTGACCACTTTGAGCCGAAGAAACGACATTTTTGGAGCCAAAAACCTAATTTTTATGTCCAAATGTGGCTAATGAGCCCAAAATTATGAGCTCAAAATTAACTGTTTTCGATGTAAAATATATTATCTTTGATCTCATCAAAGAGTCATTAATACGTAATCAATGAATTTTGATTCTCTTTTTTGTCCCCTGACCACTTTGAGCCCAAAAAGCACATTTTTGGAGCTAAAAACCAGATATTCAGGTCCAAAAAAGTCCAAAATTAACTGTTTTGCCTAAATTTTATTTCGGATTCCAATAGAAGTTTACTAATCTCAGAGTTATACATGTTCCGGCCCAAAGCGACAATATTTCTTGAAAATGATCAATTATCCCTCAGAATCCTAGGGTTGGCCCAGACCAGGTCTTCCCAAGAGAAAAATTTTTCTTCTGGGAAGATCCGGTCTAGACCTGGGCGGGACCTGGTCGGGACCTGGTCGGGACCTGGTTCAGACCTGGTCGGGACCTTGTCGGGACCTGGTCTAGACCTGGTCGGGACCTGGTCGGGACCTGGTCTAGACCTGGGCGGGACCTGGTCTAGACCTGGTCTAGACCTGGTCGGGACCTGGTTGGGACCTGGTCGGGACCTGGTCTAGACTTGGGCGGGACCTGGGCGGGACCTGGTCTAGACCTGGGCGGGACCTGGGCGGGACCTGGTCGGGACCTGGGCGGGACCTGGTCGGGACCTGGGCGGGACCTGGTCTAGACCAGGTCTTCCCAAGAGAATACATGTTCTTCTGGGAAGATCCGGTCTAGACCAGGTCCCGATCAGGTCTAGACCAGGTCCCGACCAGGTCCCGACCAGGTCCCGACCAGGTCCCGACCAGGTCCCGACCAGGTCCCGACCAGGTCTAGACCAGGTTTAAACCAGGTCCCGACCAGGTCCCGACCAGGTCCCGCCCAGGTTAGACCAGGTCTAGACCAGGTCCCGCCCATGTCCCGACCAGGTCCCGCCCATGTCCCGACCAGGTCCCGACCAGGTCCCGACCAGGTCCCGCCCAGGTCCCGACCAGGTCTAGACCAGGTTTAGACCAGGTCCCGACCAGGTCTAGACCAAGTTTAGACCAGGTCCCGACCAGGTCTAGACCAGGTTTAAACCAGGTCCCGACCAGGTCCCGACCAGGTCCCGCCCAGGTTAGACCAGGTCTAGACCAGGTCCCGCCCATGTCCCGACCAGGTCCCGCCCATGTCCCGACCAGGTCCCGACCAGGTCCCGACCAGGTCCCGCCCAGGTCCCGATCAGGTCCCGACCAGGTCCCGACCAGGTCCCGACCAGGTCCCGCCCATGTCCCGACCAGGTCCCGACCAGGTCCCGACCAGGTCCCGCCCAGGTCCCGACCAGGTCTAGACCAGGTCCCGCCCATGTCCCGACCAGGTCCCGACCAGGTCCCGCCCAGGTCCCGACCAGGTCCCGCCCAGGTCCCGACCAGGTCTAGACCAGGTTTAGACCAGGTCCCGACCAGGTCTAGACCAAGTTTAGACCAGGTCCCGACCAGGTCTAGACCAGGTTTAAACCAGGTCCCGACCAGGTCCCGACCAGGTCCCGCCCAGGTTAGACCAGGTCTAGACCAGGTCCCGCCCATGTCCCGACCAGGTCCCGCCCATGTCCCGACCAGGTCCCGACCAGGTCCCGACCAGGTCCCGACCAGGTCCCGCCCAGGTCCCGATCAGGTCCCGACCAGGTCCCGACCAGGTCCCGACCAGGTCCCGCCCAGGTCCCGACCAGGTCCCGATCAGGTCTAGACCAGGTTCCGACCAGGTCCCGATCAGGTCTAGACCAGGTCCCGCCCAGGTCCCGACCAGGTCCCGCCCAGGTCCCGACCAGGTCCCGCCCAGGTCCCGACCAGGTCCCGCCCAGGTCTAGACCAGGTCCCGACCAGGTCTAGACAAGGTCCCGACCAGGTCTAGACCAGGTCCCGACCAGGTCCCGCCCAGGTCCCGACCAGGTCCCGCCCAGGTCCCGATCAGGTCCCGACCAGGTCCCGACCAGGTCCCGACCAGGTCCCGCCCAGGTCCCGCCCAGGTCTAGACCAGGTCCCGACCAGGTCCCGCCCAGGTTCCGCCCAGGTCTAGATCAGGTCCCGCCCAGGTCCCGACCAGGTCCCGCCCAGGTCTAGACCAGGTCCCGACCAGGTCTAGACCAGGTCCCGACCAGGTCTAGACCAGGTCCCGATCAGGTCTAGACCAGGTCTTCCCAAGAGAAAAATTTTTCTTCTGGGAAGATCCGGTCTAGACCTGGGCGGGACCTGGTCGGGACCTGGTCGGGACCTGGTTCAGACCTGGTCGGGACCTTGTCGGGACCTGGTCTAGACCTGGTCGGGACCTGGTCGGGACCTGGTCTAGACCTGGGCGGGACCTGGTCTAGACCTGGTCTAGACCTGGTCGGGACCTGGTTGGGACCTGGTCGGGACCTGGTCTAGACCTGGGCGGGACCTGGGCGGGACCTGGTCTAGACCTGGGCGGGACCTGGGCGGGACCTGGTCTAGACCTGGGCGGGACCCGGGCGGGACCTGGTCGGGACCTGGGCGGGACCTGGTCTAGACCAGGTCTTCCCAAGAGAATTCATTTTCTTCTGGGAAGATCCGGTCTAGACCAGGTCCCGATCAGGTCTAGACCAGGTCCCGATCAGGTCTAGACCAGGTCCCGACCAGGTCCCGACCAGCCAGGAGAAAAAGTATTCTTTTGGGAAGACCTGGTCTATACCAGGTCCCGCCCAGGTCCCGACCAGGTCCCGCCCAGGTCTAGACCAGGTCTAGACCAGGTCCCGCCCAGGTCCCGACCAGGTCCCGCCCAGGTCCCGACCAGGTCTAGACCAGTTCCCGACCAGGTCTAGACCAGGTCCCGATCAGGTCTAGACCAAGTCTTTCCAAGAGAAAAATTTTTCTTCTGGGAAGATCCGGTCTAGACCTGGGCGGGACCTGGTCGGGACCTGGTCGGGACCTGGTTCAGACCTGGTCGGGTCCTGGTCGGGACCTGGTCGGGACCCGGTCTAGACCTGGGCGGGACCTGGGCGGGACCTGATCTAGACCTGGGCGGAACCTGGGCGGGACCTGGTCGGGACCTGGTCTAGACCTGGGCGGGACCTGGTCGGGACCAGGTCGGGACCTGGTCTAGACCTGGGCGGGACCTGGTCGGGACCTGGTCGGGACCTGAATTAGACCTGGGCGGGACCTGGGCGGGGCCTGGGCGGGACCTGGTCTAGACCTGGGCGGGACCTGGTCGGGACCTGGTCGGGACCTGATCTAGACCTGGGCGGGACCTGGGCGGGGCCTGGGCGGGGCCTGGGCGGGACCTGGTCTAGACCTGGTCGGGACCTGGTCTGGACCTGGTCGGGTCCTGGGCGGGACCTAGTCTAGACCTGGTCGGGACCTGGTCGGGACCTGGTCGGGACCTGGGCAGGACCTGGTCTAGACCTGGGCGGGACCTGGTCGGGACCTGGTCGGGACCTGGTCTAGACCTGGGCGGGACCTGGTCGGGACCTGATCTAGACCTGGGCGGGACCTGGGCGGGGCCTGGGCGGGGCCTGGGCGGGACCTGGTCTAGACCTGGTCGGGACCTGGTCTGGACCTGGTCGGGTCCTGGGCGGGACCTAGTCTAGACCTGGTCGGGACCTGGTCGGGACCTGGTCGGGACCTGGGCAGGACCTGGTCTAGACCTGGTCTAGACCTGGGCGGGACCTGGTCGGGACCTGGGCGGGACCTGGGCGGGACCTGGTCGGGACCTGGTCTGGACCTGGTCGGGTCCTGGGCGGGACCTAGTCTAGACCTGGTCGGGACCTGGTTCAGACCTGGTCGGGTCCTGGTCGGGACCTGGTCGGGACCCGGTCTAGACCTGGGCGGGACCTGGGCGGGACCTGGTCTAGACCTGGGCGGGACCTGGTCGGGACCTGGTCGGGACCTGGTCTAGACCTGGGCGGGACCTGGTCGGGACCTGGTCGGGACCTGAATTAGACCTGGGCGGGACCTGGGCTGGGCCTGGGCGGGACCTGGTCTAGACCTGGGCGGGACCTGGTCGGGACCTGGTCGGGACCTGAATTAGACCTGGGCGGGACCTGGGCTGGGCCTGGGCGGGACCTGGTCTAGACCTGGTCGGGACCTGGTCGGGACCTGGTCTAGACCTGGGCGGGACCTGGTCGGGACCTGGTCGGGACCTGATCTAGACCTGGGCGGGACCTGGGCGGGGCCTGGGCGGGGCCTGGGCGGGACCTGGTCTAGACCTGGTCGGGACCTGGTCTGGACCTGGTCGGGTCCTGGGCGGGACCTGGTCTGGACCTGGTCGGGTCCTGGGCGGGACCTAGTCTAGATCTGGTCGGGACCTGGTCGGGACCTGGTCGGGACCTGGGCAGGACCTGGTCTAGACCTGGTCTAGACCTGGGCGGGACCTGGTCGGGACCTGGGCGGGACCTGGGCGGGACCTGGTCGGGACCTGGTCTGGACCTGGTCGGGTCCTGGGCGGGACCTAGTCTAGACCTGGTCGGGACCTGGTCGGGACCTGGTCGGGACCTGGTCGGGACCTGGTCGGGACCTGGGCAACCTGGTCTAGACCTGGTCTAGACTTGGGCGGGACCTGGTCGGGACCTGGGCGGGACCTGGGCGGGACCTGGTCTAGACCAGGTCTTCCCAAGAGAATACTTTTTCTTCTGGGAAGATCCGGTCTAGACCTGGTCGGGACCTTATCTAGACCTGGGCGGGACCTGGTCTAGACCTGGGCGGAACCTGGGCGGGACCTGGTCGGGACCTGGTCTAGACCTGGGCGGGACCTGGTCGGGACCTGGTCGGGACCTGGTCTAGACCTGGGCGGGACCTGGTCGGGACCTGGTCGGGACCTGAATTAGACCTGGGCGGGACCTGGGCTGGGCCTGGGCGGGACCTGGTCTAGACCTGGTCGGGACCTGGTCGGGACCTGGTCGGGACCTGGTCGGGACCTGGGCAGGACCTGGTCTAGACCTGGTCTAGACCTGGGCGGGACCTGGTCGGGACCTGGGCGGGACCTGGGCGGGACCTGGTCGGGACCTGGGCGGGACCTGGTCTAGACCTGGTCGGGACCTGGTCGGGACCTGGTCGGGTCCTGGGCGGGACCTGGTCTAGACCTGGTCGGGACCTGGTCGGGTCCTGGGCGGGACCTGGTCTAGACCTGGTCGGGACCTGGTCGGGACCTGGTCGGGACCTGGTCGGGACCTGGGCGGGACCTGGTCTAGACCAGGTCTTCCCAAGAGAATACATTTTCTTCTGGGAAGATCCGGTCTAGACCTGGGCGGGACCTGGTAGACCAGGTCTTCCCAAGAGAATTCATTTTCTTCTGGGAAGATCCGGTCTAGACCAGGTCCCGACCAGGTCCCGACCAGCCAGGAGAAAAAGTTTTTTTTTGGGAAGACCTGGTCTATACCAGGTCCCGCCCAGGTCCCGACCAGGTCCCGACCAGGTCCCGCCCAGGTCTAGACCAGGTCCCGACCAGGTCTAGACCAGGTCCCGACCAGGTCTAGACCAGGTCCCGACCAGGTCTAGACCAGGTCCCGATCAGGTCTAGACCAGGTCTTCCTAAGAGAAAAATTTTTCTTCTGGGAAGATCCGGTCTAGACCTGGGCGGGACCTGGTCGGGACCTGGTCGGGACCTGGTTCAGACCTGGTCGGGACCTTGTCGGGACCTGGTCTAGACCTGGTCGGGACCTGGTCGAGACCTGGTCGGGACCTGGTCTAGACCTGGGCGGGACCTGGGCGGGACCTGGTCTAGACCTGGGCGGAACCTGGGCGGGACCTGGTCGGGACCTGGGCGGGACCTGGTCTAGACCTGGTCGGGACCTGGTCGGGACCTGGTCGGGACCTGGTCGGGACCTGGGCGGGACCTGGTCTAGACCAGGTCTTCCCAAGAGAATACATTTTCTTCTGGGATGATCCGGTCTAGACCTGGGCGGGACCTGGTAGACCAGGTCTTCCCAAGAGAATTCATTTTCTTCTGGGAAGATCCGGTCTAGACCAGGTCCCGACCAGGTCCCGACCAGGTCCCGACCAGGTCCCGACCAGGTCCCGCCCAGGTCTAGACCAGGTCCCGACCAGGTCCCGACCAGGTCTAGACCAGGTCTAGACCAGGTCCCGCCCAGGTCTTGACCAGGTCCCGCCCAGGTCCCGACCAGGTCCCGCCCAGGTCCCGATCAGGTCCCGACCAGGTCTAGACCAGGTCTAGACCAGGTCCCGCCCAGGTCCCGACCAGGTCCCGCCCAGGTCCCGACCAGGTCCCGACCAGGTCCCGCCCAGGTCTAGACCAGGTCCCGACCAGGTCTAGACCAGGTCCCGACCAGGTCTAGACCAGGTCTTCCCAAGAGAAAACTTTTTCTTCTGGGAAGATCCGGTCTAGACCTGGGCGGGACCTGGTCGGGACCTGGTCGGGACCTGGTCGGGACCTGGTCGGGACCTGGTTTGGTGGTTTTGCCCTCAAAACTTGAGTTGTAATCCGTTCTCTTATTCGTTATTAAGCAACTCATACAGCAAAATATATTTGAATCTCCGCCATTTTACTCATCGTGCAAACGCGCCCTAATGCTAATCTAGGTCACGTACGCAGCGAAATATAGGTTTTGGCAGCAGATTAGTCAGTCTTCCTACTTTTTAGGTAACTACAAAGTTTTACCTGTTTTATACAGTTTTTATACTGTTTTATTGGTTTTTCTACAATTATCAGCCGTACAAGGCATTTATAGTAAGGTTTTTATGCCGTACACAGGCTTTTCCCCTTACGCTCCAGATTTATTCTAAAAATATCCTAAATTGATTAAATACTTTCGAACTATTTTTGTCGCCGCTACTGACAGCATTAGCAGCAGAAACGACTAAATTATCTAAATTATCATTTGTTTTGTAATAAACCCTTTCGACTCTATTTTGTGTAACAATAACAATCGTAATAAATCCGTTATTGTTTGAATTCGTCTTCTTTCGTTCCGTTCTCTTTCAGGTACACGTATACTCAAGTAAACACTAAATTATATAATAAAATTAGAAAAGAGTAGGCAACCCCGACTTATGCCGATCCTCTTCAGAATTTATCCAAAATCCGAATATCCTGAAAATGTCTAATGAGAAAACAGAGTTTGCGAATAATGAATTCATAATGTTTTTTCCAGAGTTTCACAGATTCCATATCAAACAAACAGTCTCCGATCACTTATCATCAGTGTATGAAAACTCAAAAATTACAACTTGCTGAAACATATAATTTTGTTTTATTGCTCAATCTAAAATTGAAATTTATTCATACGGGTCTATCGAACTTTTATAGTTCCTAAAAAATCCAATAAAAAAAGCGGGCTCTCATATCAAACTCATTTTGAGGGAGCTTCAAAGGACTTTAAGATTCCCATGTTGTTTCAAAACTGAATCGTAAAATTGTTACGACAATAAGTTTTTGTTTTTATTTAACTTTAAAACAATTTTCAATATTTTTCTGAAGTTCTATTGGCTACTTTAAGTTTTATACAAGCTTAGGTGCAAAAACGAAAATTTTGTCACCCGTTTCAAATCGTTTTCATTCGAGAAAACTTTATAAAACAACATTAGAGCTTGGGGAGATTAAATCTGGAATTTGAAAATTACTTTGGCAAAATTAAAGTGAATGTTGATTCTGGACAAAAAATTCTATATCTTATTAAAAACAACACGTGATGCAAACAATAAAACGAAAACTTGAAACAGCAAATATTTTTAATGCTTCAATAATTTTTCAAAAGTTTGGATCAACGCCAAAAGATCAATAACGCGCAGATAGCAGCTTTCTAAAAAAAACGCATTCGATACACCGAAAAACCTGTAATAGAGGGACATGTCCTTCTATTCTCAACCCCTCTGTTCCGGTGTCCTTCTATTGAAGGCTGTTCTTCTATTTTTCGAAGCCCTGTCAAATTAAAAATCGTCAACAAGTTGGAACAAAAACGGCGGTTTTGAACTGATTTTTCCACCAAAAATTACTAAAAAGCGTGAAAAAAACACAAAAAACAGAATGAAAGCGTCCTATAATGACCATATTTCGTGAATTCGGAAAATTTTGTCGTAGCTTCCTAAGAAAAAAATAGAAGAGTGTCCCTCTATTAAAAGGTGTCCTTCTATTTTTCAACCATGCCCAGAGGCTGTCCTTCTATTAAAGGTGTGCTTCTATTGAAGGTGTCCTTCTAATACAGTCTTCACGGTATATCAATCATGATAAAGTTTTTCAATCAGAGTAGTTTTAAAGTGGATCTCTATTCTTGCAACTGAAAACACTTTTTAGCGAAAAACTACTATTTATTTTTGTAGAATTAGGAATTTGAGGATAAATAGAAAAAGAAAAAAAAACTGTTTCAGAAAGTTCAGAAAGTTGTACATATTTTCAAAGTACATTAGTTTCACCCTGCTGTGAATTCTCAATTTTGTAACACTTTAGGAATGTCCCATTAATCGAACTTGTCATTTTCGAATTTCTAATCCCACAAAAAATAGTTATGGAGCGTCGAAGCCAATGTTAGGAGGAGAATTTAGAAAATGCTGTTTTTTGAAAAGAAAGCAATTCCGCGGATTATGGTCTAGACCTGGGCGGGACCTAGTCTAGACCTGGTCGGGACCTGGTCGGGACCTGGTCGGGACCTGGTCTGGACCTGGTCGGGTCCTGGGCGGGACCTAGTCTAGACCTGGTCGGGACCTGGTCGGGACCTGGGCAGGACCTGGGCGGGACCTGGTCTAGACCAGGTCTTCCTAAGAGAATACTTTTTCTTCTGGGAAGATCCGGTCTAGACCTGGGCGGGACCTGGTCTAGACCAGGTCTTCCCAAGAGAATACATGTTCTTCTGGGAAGATCCGGTCTAGACCAGGTCCCGATCAGGTCTAGACCAGGTCCCGACCAGGTCCCGACCAGGTCCCGACCAGGTCCCGACCAGGTCCCGACCAGGTCCCGACCAGGTCCCGACCAGGTCCCGACCAGGTCCCGACCAGGTCCCGACCAGGTCCCGACCAGGTCCCGAGCAGGTCCCGACCAGGTCCCGACCAGGTCCCGACCAGGTCCGGACCAGGTCTAGACCAGGTCCGGACCAGGTCTAGACCAGGTCCGGACCAGGTCTAGACCATGTCCCGAACAGGTCCCGACCAGGTCCCGACCAGGTCTAGACCAGGTTTAGACCAGGTCCCGACCAGGTCCCGACCAGGTCCCGCCCAGGTTAGACCAGGTCTAGACCAGGTCCCGCCCAGGTCCCGACCAGGTCCCGCCCAGGTCCCGACCAGGTCTAGACCAGTTCCCGACCAGGTCTAGACCAGGTCCCGATCAGGTCTAGACCAGGTCTTTCCAAGAGAAAAATTTTTCTTCTGGGAAGATCCGGTCTAGACCTGGGCGGGACCTGGTCGGGACCTGGTCGGGACCTGGTTCAGACCTGGTCGGGTCCTGGTCGGGACCTGGTCGGGACCCGGTCTAGACCTGGGCGGGACCTGGGCGGGACCTGGTCTAGACCTGGGCGGAACCTGGGCGGGACCTGGTCGGGACCTGGTCTAGACCTGGGCGGGACCTGGTCGGGACCTGGTCGGGACCTGGTCTAGACCTGGGCCGGACCTGGTCGGGACCTGGTCGGGACCTGAATTAGACCTGGGCGGGACCTGGGCGGGGCCTGGGCGGGACCTGGTCTAGACCTGGTCGGGACCTGGTCGGGACCTGAATTAGACCTGGGCGGGACCTGGTCGGGACCTGGTCGGAACCTGGTTCAGACCTGGTCGGGACCTGGTCGGGACCTGGTCGGGACCTGGGCAGGACCTGGTCTAGACCTGGTCTAGACCTGGGCGGGACCTGGTCGGGACCTGGGCGGGACCTGGGCGGGACCTGGTCGGGACCTGGTCTGGACCTGGTCGGGTCCTGGGCGGGACCTAGTCTAGACCTGGTCGGGACCTGGTCGGGACCTGGTCGGGACCTGGTCGGGACCTGGTCGGGACCTGGGCAGGACCTGGTCTAGACCTGGTCTAGACCTGGGCGGGACCTAGTCTAGACCTGGTCGGGACCTGGTCGGGACCTGGTCGGGACCTGGTCGGGACCTGGGCAGGACCTGGTCTAGACCAGGTCTTCCTAAGAGAATACTTTTTCTTCTGGGAAGATCCGGTCTAGACCTGGGCGGGACCTGGTCTAGACCAGGTCTTCCCAAGAGAATACATGTTCTTCTGGGAAGATCCGGTCTAGACCAGGTCCCGATCAGGTCTAGACCAGGTCCCGACCAGGTCCCGACCAGGTCCCGACCAGGTCCCGACCAGGTCCCGACCAGGTCCCGACCAGGTCCCGACCAGGTCCCGACCAGGTCCCGACCAGGTCCCGACCAGGTCCCGAGCAGGTCCCGACCAGGTCCCGACCAGGTCCCGACCAGGTCCCGAGCAGGTCCCGACCAGGTCCCGACCAGGTCCCGACCAGGTCCGGACCAGGTCTAGACCAGGTCCGGACCAGGTCTAGACCATGTCCCGAACAGGTCCCGACCAGGTCCCGACCAGGTCTAGACCAGGTTTAGACCAGGTCCCGACCAGGTCCCGACCAGGTCCCGCCCAGGTTAGACCAGGTCTAGACCAGGTCCCGCCCAGGTCCCGACCAGGTCCCGCCCAGGTCCCGACCAGGTCTAGACCAGTTCCCGACCAGGTCTAGACCAGGTCCCGATCAGGTCTAGACCAGGTCTTTCCAAGAGAAAAATTTTTCTTCTGGGAAGATCCGGTCTAGACCTGGGCGGGACCTGGTCGGGACCTGGTCGGGACCTGGTTCAGACCTGGTCGGGTCCTGGTCGGGACCTGGTCGGGACCCGGTCTAGACCTGGGCGGGACCTGGGCGGGACCTGGTCTAGACCTGGGCGGAACCTGGGCGGGACCTGGTCGGGACCTGGTCTAGACCTGGGCGGGACCTGGTCGGGACCTGGTCGGGACCTGGTCTAGACCTGGGCCGGACCTGGTCGGGACCTGGTCGGGACCTGAATTAGACCTGGGCGGGACCTGGGCGGGGCCTGGGCGGGACCTGGTCTAGACCTGGGCGGAACCTGGGCGGGACCTGGTCGGGACCTGGGCGGGACCTGGTCTAGACCTGGTCGGGACCTGGTCGGGACCTGGTCGGGTCCTGGGCGGGACCT
This sequence comes from Caenorhabditis doughertyi, assembly GCA_963572265.1. Taxonomy (NCBI): domain Eukaryota; kingdom Metazoa; phylum Nematoda; class Chromadorea; order Rhabditida; family Rhabditidae; genus Caenorhabditis; species Caenorhabditis doughertyi. Next base: position 23,192,360 of record OY751556.1, on the reverse strand, counting down.
GGTCTAGACCTGGTCGGGACCTGGTTGGGACCTGGTCGGGACCTGGTCTAGACCTGGGCGGGACCTGGGCGGGACCTGGTCTAGACCTGGGCGGGACCTGGGCGGGACCTGGTCGGGACCTGGGCGGGACCTGGTCTAGACCAGGTCTCCCCAAGAGAATTCATTTTCTTCTGGGAAGATCCGGTCTAGACCAGGTCCCGATCAGGTCTAGACCAGGTCCCGACCAGGTCCCGACCAGCCAGGAGAAAAAGTATTCTTTTGGGAAGACCAGGTCTATACCAGGTCCCGCCCAGGTCCCGACCAGGTCCCGCCCAGGTCCCGACCAGGTCCCGCCCAGGTCCCGACCAGGTCTAGACCAGTTCCCGACCAGGTCTAGACCAGGTCCCGATCAGGTCTAGACCAGGTCTTTCCAAGAGAAAATTTTTCTTCTGGGAAGATCCGGTCTAGACCTGGGCGGGACCTGGTCGGGACCTGGTCGGGACCTGGTTCAGACCTGGTCGGGTCCTGGTCGGGACCTGGTCGGGACCCGGTCTAGACCTGGGCGGGACCTGGGCGGGACCTGGTCTAGACCTGGGCGGAACCTGGGCGGGACCTGGTCGGGACCTGGTCTAGACCTGGGCGGGACCTGGTCTAGACCTGGGCGGGACCTGGTCGGGACCTGGTCGGGACCTGGTCTAGACCTGGGCGGGACCTGGTCGGGACCTGGTCGGGACCTGAATTATTCCTGGGCGGGACCTGGGCGGGGCCTGGGCGGGACCTGGTCTAGACCTGGTCGGGACCTGGTCGGGACCTGGTCTAGACCTGGGCGGGACCTGGTCGGGACCTTCCCAAGAGAATACATGTTCTTCTGGGAAGATCCGGTCTAGACCAGGTCCCGATCAGGTCTAGACCAGGTCCCGACCAGGTCCCGACCAGGTCCCGACCAGGTCCCGGCCAGGTCCCGACCAGGTCCCGACCAGGTCCCGACCAGGTCCCGACCAGGTCCCGACCAGGTCCCGACCAGGTCCCGACCAGGTCCCGAGCAGGTCCCGACCAGGTCCCGACCAGGTCCCGACCAGGTCCGGACCAGGTCTAGACCAGGTCCGGACCAGGTCTAGACCATGTCCCGAACAGGTCCCGACCAGGTCCCGACCAGGTCTAGACCAGGTTTAGACCAGGTCCCGACCAGGTCCCGACCAGGTCCCGCCCAGGTTAGACCAGGTCTAGACCAGGTCCCGCCCAGGTCCCGACCAGGTCCCGCCCAGGTCCCGACCAGGTCTAGACCAGTTCCCGACCAGGTCTAGACCAGGTCCCGATCAGGTCTAGACCAGGTCTTTCCAAGAGAAAAATTTTTCTTCTGGGAAGATCCGGTCTAGACCTGGGCGGGACCTGGTCGGGACCTGGTCGGGACCTGGTTCAGACCTGGTCGGGTCCTGGTCGGGACCTGGTCGGGACCCGGTCTAGACCTGGGCGGGACCTGGGCGGGACCTGGTCTAGACCTGGGCGGAACCTGGGCGGGACCTGGTCGGGACCTGGTCTAGACCTGGGCGGGACCTGGTCGGGACCTGGTCGGGACCTGGTCTAGACCTGGGCCGGACCTGGTCGGGACCTGGTCGGGACCTGAATTAGACCTGGGCGGGACCTGGGCGGGGCCTGGGCGGGACCTGGTCTAGACCTGGTCGGGACCTGGTCGGGACCTGGTCTAGACCTGGGCGGGACCTGGTCGGGACCTGGTCGGGACCTGATCTAGACCTGGGCGGGACCTGGGCGGGGCCTGAGCGGGACCTGGTCTAGACCTGGTCGGGACCTGGTCTGGACCTGGTCGGGACCTGGTCGGGACCTGGTCTAGACCTGGGCGGGACCTGGTCGGGACCTGGTCGGGACCTGATCTAGACCTGGGCGGGACCTGGGCGGGGCCTGGGCGGGACCTGGTCTAGACCTGGTCGGGACCTGGTCTGGACCTGGTCGGGTCCTGGGCGGGACCTAGTCTAGACCTGGTCGGGACCTGGTCGGGACCTGGTCGGGACCTGGTCGGGACCTGGTCGGGACCTGGGCAGGACCTGGTCTAGACCTGGTCTAGACCTGGGCGGGACCTGGTCGGGACCTGGGCGGGACCTGGGCGGGACCTGGTCGGGACCTGGTCTGGACCTGGTCGGGTCCTGGGCGGGACCTAGTCTAGACCTGGTCGGGACCTGGTCGGGACCTGGTCGGGACCTGGTCGGGACCTGGTCGGGACCTGGGCAGGACCTGGTCTAGACCTGGTCTAGACCTGGGCGGGACCTAGTCTAGACCTGGTCGGGACCTGGTCGGGACCTGGTCGGGACCTGGTCGGGACCTGGGCAGGACCTGGTCTAGACCTGGTCTAGACCTGGGCGGGACCTGGTCGGGACCTGGGCGGGACCTGGGCGGGACCTGGTCTAGACCAGGTCTTCCTAAGAGAATACTTTTTCTTCTGGGAAGATCCGGTCTAGACCTGGGCGGGACCTGGTCTAGACCAGGTCTTCCCAAGAGAATACATGTTCTTCTGGGAAGATCCGGTCTAGACCAGGTCCCGATCAGGTCTAGACCAGGTCCCGACCAGGTCCCGACCAGGTCCCGACCAGGTCCCGACCAGGTCCCGACCAGGTCTCGACCAGGTCCCGACCAGGTCCCGACCAGGTCCCGACCAGGTCCCGACCAGGTCCCGAGCAGGTCCCGACCAGGTCCCGACCAGGTCCCGACCAGGTCCGGACCAGGTCTAGACCAGGTCCGGACCAGGTCTAGACCATGTCCCGAACAGGTCCCGACCAGGTCCCGACCAGGTCTAGACCAGGTTTAGACCAGGTCCCGACCAGGTCCCGACCAGGTCCCGCCCAGGTTAGACCAGGTCTAGACCAGGTCCCGCCCAGGTCCCGACCAGGTCCCGCCCAGGTCCCGACCAGGTCTAGACCAGTTCCCGACCAGGTCTAGACCAGGTCCCGATCAGGTCTAGACCAGGTCTTTCCAAGAGAAAAATTTTTCTTCTGGGAAGATCCGGTCTAGACCTGGGCGGGACCTGGTCGGGACCTGGTCGGGACCTGGTTCAGACCTGGTCGGGTCCTGGTCGGGACCTGGTCGGGACCCGGTCTAGACCTGGGCGGGACCTGGGCGGGACCTGGTCTAGACCTGGGCGGAACCTGGGCGGGACCTGGTCGGGACCTGGTCTAGACCTGGGCGGGACCTGGTCGGGACCTGGTCGGGACCTGGTCTAGACCTGGGCCGGACCTGGTCGGGACCTGGTCGGGACCTGAATTAGACCTGGGCGGGACCTGGGCGGGGCCTGGGCGGGACCTGGTCTAGACCTGGTCGGGACCTGGTCGGGACCTGGTCTAGACCTGGGCGGGACCTGGTCGGGACCTGGTCGGGACCTGATCTAGACCTGGGCGGGACCTGGGCGGGGCCTGAGCGGGACCTGGTCTAGACCTGGTCGGGACCTGGTCTGGACCTGGTCGGGTCCTGGGCGGGACCTAGTCTAGACCTGGTCGGGACCTGGTCGGGACCTGGTCGGGACCTGGTCGGGACCTGGGCAGGACCTGGTCTAGACCTGGTCTAGACCTGGGCGGGACCTGGTCGGGACCTGGTCGGGTCCTGGGCGGGACCTAGTCTAGACCTGGTCGGGACCTGGTCGGGACCTGGTCGGGACCTGGTCGGGACCTGGGCAGGACCTGGTCGGGACCTGGGCAGGACCTGGTCTAGACCTGGTCTAGACCTGGGCGGGACCTGGTCGGGACCTGGTCTGGACCTGGTCGGGTCCTGGGCGGGACCTAGTCTAGACCTGGTCGGGACCTGGTCGGGACCTGGTCGGGACCTGGGCAGGACCTGGTCTAGACCTGGTCTAGACCTGTGCGGGACCTGGTCGGGACCTGGGCGGGACCTGGTCTAGACCAGGTCTTCCCAAGAGAATACTTTTTCTTCTGGGAAGATCCGGTCTAGACCTGGGCGGGACCTGGTCTAGACCTGGGCGGGACCTGGTCTAGACCAGGTCTTCCCAAGAGAATACTTTTTCTTCTGGGAAGATCCGGTCTAGACCTGGGCGGGACCTGGTCTAGACCAGGTCTTCCCAAGAGAATACATGTTCTTCTGGGAAGATCCGGTCTAGACCAGGTCCCGATCAGGTCTAGACCAGGTCCCGACCAGGTCCCGACCAGGTCCCGACCAGGTCCCGACCAGGTCCCGACCAGGTCCCGACCAGGTCCCGACCAGGTCCCGACCAGGTCCCGACCAGGTCCCGACCAGGTCCGGACCAGGTCTAGACCAGGTCCGGACCAGGTCTAGACCATGTCCCGAACAGGTCCCGACCAGGTCCCGACCAGGTCTAGACCAGGTTTAGACCAGGTCCCGACCAGGTCCCGACCAGGTCCCGCCCAGGTCTAGACCAGGTTTAGACCAGGTCCCGACCAGGTCCCGACCAGGTCCCGCCCAGGTCCCGACCAGGTCTAGACCAGGTTTAGACCAGGTCCCGACCAGGTCTAGACCAGGTTTAGACCAGGTCCCGACCAGGTCTAGACCAGGTTTAAACCAGGTCCCGACCAGGTCCCGACCAGGTCCCGCCCAGGTTAGACCAGGTCTAGACCAGGTCCCGCCCATGTCCCGACCAGGTCCCGACCAGGTCCCGACCAGGTCTAGACCAGGTCCCGACCAGGTCCCGACCAGCCAGGAGAAAAAGTATTCTTTTGGGAAGACCTGGTCTATACCAGGTCCCGCCCAGGTCCCGACCAGGTCTCGCCCAGGTCTAGACCAGGTCTAGACCAGGTCCCGCCCAGGTCCCGACCAGGTCCCGCCCAGGTCCCGACCAGGTCCCGCCCAGGTCTAGACCAGGTCCCGACCAGGTCTAGACCAGGTCCCGACCAGGTCTAGACCAGGTCCCGATCAGGTCTAGACCAGGTCTTCCCAAGAGAAAAATTTTTCTTCTGGGAAGATCCGGTCTAGACCTGGGCGGGACCTGGTCGGGACCTGGTCGGAACCTGGTTCAGACCTGGTCGGGACCTTGTCGGGACCTGGTCTAGACCTGGTCGGGACCTGGTCGGGACCTGGTCTAGACCTGGGCGGGACCTGGGCGGGACCTGGTTTAGACCTGGGCAAGGCTGTCAGATCTCGCGGCCGGCCCGGGCCGCGGCCGGCCGCGGCCTCTGTAAGTGCGCACTACAAAAGCCGCGGTCGGCCGGCCGCGGCCTCGGCCGGCCGTGAGGCCGTGAGGCCGTGAGTGTAAGAAACAGTGCTGGAACTTTGGGCAGCCATATCTCTTCCGCTAGTTATCCGATCTCAAAACGGTCAACAGATAAAATAAAGTAAAAATCAAGATCTATCGATTGATGTAAAGACCAAAACAAAATTAAAGCAATGAAATGAGCTATACCAATTTTAAATGTAGAATCGTTACTGTCAGTACTTCAGAAGTTATTTTTCTCTATTTTTTACCTAAATGTTCTACAGAAACCTAAAATGACGTTTATACAACTGTAAAGGTACACAGGTGTTTTTCGCATTTTCGGCAATTGCACCAAAATTTGCGAAAAATTGAGTTTGGAAATTGACCGCACAAACTTCAAAATCTTGTTCGGCATCGAAAACTGCACAGGGAGACCCATTTTCAGACAAATCGGTTTGTTAGAAGCCGAGATATGAGAGGCAAAGTGAAAAAAAGCCGGAAAGTTGAGGAAAATCGAACATCAGAGAGTCCTAATCAGAAACTGTAGAATAGCTTTGGCTCTGACCAGCAAATGGTTTAGTATCAATTGTCAAATTATTCTCAAGAAGATTACCTTTCGATCAAAAAAAAGACCATCAAAAAATATTGAGATTGAAGCGAGTTATGAGCTCGCGGCCTCACGGCCGGCCGAGGCCGCGGTCGGCCGGCCGCGGCCTTTGGAGATCTATCACAGAGTCACGGCCGGCCGGCCGGCCGCCACCTCGGCCGACCGCGGCCGACCGCGGCCGGCCGTTTGACAGCCTTGGACCTGGGCGGAACCTGGGCGGGACCTGGTCTAGACCTGGTCGGGACCTGGTCGGGACCTGGTCGGGTCCTGGGCGGGACCTGGTCTAGACCTGGTCGGGACCTGGTCGGGACCTGGTCGGGACCTGGTTTAGACCTGGGCGGGACCTGGGCGGGACCTGGTCTAGACCTGGGCGGGACCTGGGCGGGACCTGGGCGGGACCTGGTCTAGACCTGGGCGGGACCTGGGCGGGACCTGGTCTAGACCTGGGCGGGACCTGGGCGGGACCTGGGCGGGACCTGGTCTAGACCAGGTCTTCAGACCAGGTCTAGACCAGGTCCCGCCCAGGTCCCGACCAGGTCCCGCCCAGGTCCCGACCAGGTCCCGCCCAGGTCCCGACCAGGTCCCGCCCAGGTTCCGACCAGGTCCCGCCCAGGTCCCGACCAGGTCTAGACAAGGTCCCGACCAGGTCTAGACCAGGTCCCGACCAGGTCTAGACCAGGTCCCGACCAGGTCCCGCCCAGGACCCGACCAGGTCCCGCCCAGGTCCCGATCAGGTCCCGACCAGGTCCCGACCAGGTCCCGACCAGGTCCCGCCCAGGTCCCGACCAGGTCCCGACCAGGTCCCGACCAGGTCCCGCCCAGGTCTAGACCAGGTCCCGACCAGGTCTAGACCAGGTCTAGACCAGGTCCCGACCAGGTCTAGACCAGGTCTAGACCAGGTCCCGCCCAGGTCTTGACCAGGTCCCGCCCAGGTCCCGACCAGGTCCCGCCCAGGTCCCGATCAGGTCCCGACCAGGTCTAGACCAGGTCTAGACCAGGTCCCGCCCAGGTCCCGACCAGGTCCCGCCCAGGTCCCGACCAGGTCCCGACCAGGTCCCGCCCAGGTCTAGACCAGGTCCCGACCAGGTCTAGACCAGGTCCCGACCAGGTCTAGACCAGGTCCCGACCAGGTCTAGACCAGGTCTTCCCAAGAGAAAACTTTTTCTTCTGGGAAGATCCGGTCTAGACCTGGGCGGGACCTGGTCGGGACCTGGTCGGGACCTGGTCGGGACCTGGTCGGGACCTGGTCGGGACCTGGTCGGGACCTGGTCGGGACCTGGTCGGGACCTGGTCGGGACCTGGTCGGGACCTGGTTTGGTGGTTTTGCCCTCAAAACTTGAGTTGTAATCCGTTCTCTTATTCGTTATTAAGCAACTCATACAGCAAAATATATTTGAATCTCCGCCATTTTACTCATCGTGCAAACGCGCCCTAATGCTAATCTAGGTCACGTACGCAGCGAAATATAGGTTTTGGCAGCAGATTAGTCAGTCTTCCTACTTTTTAGGTAACTACAAAGTTTTACCTGTTTTATACAGTTTTTATACTGTTTTATTGGTTTTTCTACAATTATCAGCCGTACAAGGCATTTATAGTAAGGTTTTTATGCCGTACACAGGCTTTTCCCCTTACGCTCCAGATTTATTCTAAAAATATCCTAAATTGATTAAATACTTTCAAACTATTTTTGTCGCCGCTTCTGACAGCATTAGCAGCAGAAGCGACTAAATTATCTAAATTATCATTTGTTTTGTAATAAACCCTTTCGACTCTATTTTGTGTAACAATAACAATCGTAATAAATCCGTTATTGTTTGAATTCGTCTTCTTTCGTTCCGTTCTCTTTCAGGTACACGTATACTCAAGTAAACACTAAATTATATAATAAAATTAGAAAAGAGTAGGCAACCCCGACTTATGCCGATCCTCTTCAGAATTTATCCAAAATCCGAATATCCTGAAAATGTCTAATGAGAAAAAAGAGTTTGCGAATAATGAATTCATAATGTTTTTTCCAGAGTTTCACAGATTCCATATCAAACAAACAGTCTCCGATCACTTATCATCAGTGTATGAAAACTCAAAAATTACAACTTGCTGAAACATATAATTTTGTTTTATTGCTCAATCTAAAATTGAAATTTATTCATACGGGTCTATCGAACTTTTATAGTTCCTAAAAAATCCAATAAAAAAAGCGGGCTCTCATATCAAACTCATTTTGAGGGAGCTTCAAAGGACTTTAAGATTCCCATGTTGTTTCAAAACTGAATCGTAAAATTGTTACGACAATAAGTTTTTGTTTTTATTTAACTTTAAAACAATTTTCAATATTTTTCTGAAGTTCTATTGGCTACTTTAAGTTTTATACAAGCTTAGGTGCAAAAACGAAAATTTTGTCACCCGTTTCAAATCGTTTTCATTCGAGAAAACTTTATAAAACAACATTAGAGCTTGGGGAGATTAAATCTGGAATTTGAAAATTACTTTGGCAAAATTAAAGTGAATGTTGATTCTGGACAAAAAATTCTATATCTTATTAAAAACAACACGTGATGCAAACAATAAAACGAAAACTTGAAACAGCAAATATTTTTAATGCTTCAATAATTTTTCAAAAGTTTGGATCAACGCCAAAAGATCAATAACGCGCAGATAGCAGCTTTCTAAAAAAAACGCATTCGATACACCGAAAAACCTGTAATAGAGGGACATGTCCTTCTATTCTCAACCCCTCTGTTCCGGTGTCCTTCTATTGAAGGCTGTTCTTCTATTTTTCGAAGCCCTGTCAAATTAAAAATCGTCAACAAGTTGGAACAAAAACGGCGGTTTTGAACTGATTTTTCCACCAAAAATTACTAAAAAGCGTGAAAAAAACACAAAAAACAGAATGAAAGCGTCCTATAATGACCATATTTCGTGAATTCGGAAAATTTTGTCGTAGCTTCCTAAGAAAAAAATAGAAGAGTGTCCCTCTATTAAAAGGTGTCCTTCTATTTTTCAACCATGCCCAGAGGCTGTCCTTCTATTAAAGGTGTGCTTCTATTGAAGGTGTCCTTCTAATACAGTCTTCACGGTATATCAATCATGATAAAGTTTTTCAATCAGAGTAGTTTTAAAGTGGATCTCTATTCTTGCAACTGAAAACACTTTTTAGCGAAAAACTACTATTTATTTTTGTAGAATTAGGAATTTGAGGATAAATAGAAAAAGAAAAAAAAACTGTTTCAGAAAGTTCAGAAAGTTGTACATATTTTCAAAGTACATTAGTTTCACCCTGCTGTGAATTCTCAATTTTGTAACACTTTAGGAATGTCCCATTAATCGAACTTGTCATTTTCGAATTTCTAATCCCACAAAAAATAGTTATGGAGCGTCGAAGCCAATGTTAGGAGGAGAATTTAGAAAATGCTGTTTTTTGAAAAGAAAGCAATTCCGCGGATTATAGAATTTGAAAAAAAGTTTTTCGATCCAAATTTTGAAAATTGTAGTTTGAAAATAGAGCTTGTTTTCTAAACTGAAAACTGTTTCAAACAATTATGACGCACCCTGCATAACATTTTTCATATTATACGAATTTTTTGTGCAAAAGACACCCGTAACTGAAAAAAAATTGAACAGGTTTTTTTCGTAGCTATGGACAAACCAAGAAAACTAACAAAAACGCATCAAGCTATAAATACTGTTTTGCTGAAACATCGAAGTGTCAAAAATTGACTGTTTCAGAAATATCACAAAATTGTATATAATTTCAGAAAATGTTGATCAATTGCCATTCAAAAAAATTGTTTATTGCCAAATATGTGTTTTGATGAGTAGGGCACCAAAGAAAATCAGAGTTGATAGACCAAATGAAGCCGAGAACTGTTAACATTACTATTCCTGTCTACATTTTTTACGTGCTCCGCCAGCTTTTAGTTCCGATTAATTGAGCGAAAATTTAGCAGAAGATTACCGAATTTGTACAACACTATTCCATTCTGATGACATTTAAAAACCGAAAAAATTGTTTTTTTTTCGATATTGTTCTGTTTGTCAAAATTAATATTGATGGAGTTTTAATAAAAACTCTTACTAATTCTAATATAAGTTTTTCATGTTAATGAACATTCAAGATTTTCCTATACCTTAGAGGAACTATTATTTTTGAGTTACTTTTTGCTGACTTTACATCTTTTTGAAACTGGAAAGTGATTTTTTAACAGTTTCAACGTTGCCACTTTTTTATACGCCTAATATTGCTTACGGTGGGTAAATAGTACGTAGGTCTTACCTCTAACCAAAGTAAGCTTTCATCGTTTTTCACCGTTATAAAAAAGCAACTACTGCACTAATGAGAATTATTCTTTTGTGTCATCTGCTCTTTTTGCTCCAATTTCCAAAATTAGCATCCGATTTTAAGCTGAAATACACAGCTTGAAGTTCATCAACTTATGAGAACTTTGAAAGGGAATTTAAAATGTTTCACAGTATTGTGATGATCAGTTCATCTATTTTATTCATCACTAACTAAACATGTTTCCTTGTAAAGCTATTGATCTAACCACAGTTACCCCTGCCAAAAAGAAATAATACCGTTCTGATTGATTCATAATTAAAAAAACTTCTCATGCACGCAGTTTTGCTATCAATAACAATGTGACACTCCCCAAAAAATGGAGTCGCCGTAGGCGACTCCATTTTTTAAGATTCTCCAAGAATTTTAAATATTTCTCTTTACGCGATTTCCGATGGATTTCAGAATCAGTACAATCTATACAGTTAAAATATCTCTATCTCTTCCGTGAGTATTTATCGAATTAATATGAAGTGTTCAAAGAAAGTGACACGTTCAAATATTCAGAAGGTTGAAAAACACAGTCAAAAAGTTCATTTGATTATCACATAGTAGAAAACTTCAGTAGTTGTCTATCGCATTGTTTCTTTTACAGTTATTACTAATTGATTCTCAAAAAAACAAATTCTCAAAAACAATAAAAAACGGACAATTGATTGGTGTGACGTCTTGTTATTTACGTTCGACATGAACGATATTCTAGAATTTGTAAATTTCCTATAAAGTGTTCGAGAAAAGTATATCAAGATATGGAACGTCCAATGCATACTTCTGAAGTTTCAAAAGATAAAAATGCTTTGTAACCGCAAATTGTTTTTTATTTTCATTGCTTGAATCCCTGAAAAGTTAAAATCCAATTATGGAAATAAAAAAAAAACACGTGAACATCATCCATCTTTATCATTCACCTTCCGTCCCCTACGCAACTCCGAAATAAAAAATATTTCCTTTTGGACATTCACATGTTTTGACATATGTCACTACAAATATCCGAATGATGTTGCCACGTAATTCGACATACTGAACAGAAAAAAACATAAACCGGTTTCAAAACCAACATTTTATTCGAATTAAATATACCAATAAGTTAGATTTTTTGGCTACTTTCTTCTGTAAAACAAAAATTCTGACACAAGTTTAAGACAACTCAAATTTCAAAAACAAGAGTCATTTTACCGTGAATCTACTTTCCTCTTCAATTTTTTTCTATCAAGCAGTACTAATAAAACAATGATCTTCTCTCTAGACGTCGAAAAATTGAAACGAGGTAATCTTTGCTGATTTCGAATAGGCCCTCATAAGCAATCAAAGGTTTAGAGGCGTTTTTTTGTTTTTCATACAGAAAATAACATTTTCGTATGTATATTGCAAAGATAACAAGGCTGCCAGAAACTCTTAGTTTTTCACATGTTACTATAGCAGAAAAGTTACGTTAGAGGGTGAATGAAGAAACTACTGGACTACTGGAACTACTGTAATGGAAAGCTTGAGTTTCATTTTTGGTTTTCTAGTCGAAACAGGAACATCCTTAATAAATTCAAAGATACCCTTATGATCAGCCGGTGTTCACGATGAAAGTTTCCGTTTTTCTTCCAGAAAATCATAAAATGGTGAATTTTCTACCTAATAAGATTGGCAGAAACTTCCACTTTTTACAGGTTACTGTAGCAGAAAGCACATGTCCAGCCCCTGAGACTTGGTGGGGGGTTCGAGTAGAGACCACCTGAGAGAATGGAAAAACAAAAAATTTTTCAATTTCAAGGGGGGACCACCTGAGATTTTCTACTTTTTTCTGGTTGTTTTTTTTTCACTAAATGAAGCAAAAAAATTTCACTTTTTTTTTCTTAGCATTTTCGTTTTTCCGGACTCGAACCAGAGAGCTTCTGTTCATACACAGGTCATTCGCGAGTCTACGCGTTTAGGATACGAATCGTATGCTGGGTCGTATTCGAGCCATTACAACCTCTTTCGCGAAAATGGATTCGCAAACGGCTGGCACTTTTCAGTCGCATACGGATGGGATGCGGCTCTAGCATAAACAGAAAATCTCAATCCTAACATTCGCGCACGGTTAGGATGCAACGTTCGCGTACAACGTCGTAAATCGATGTCGCTCCAGCTGCTATTAGCAATTCGCATACGGCTGGCATACGGAAGCTTGACCTAGCAGAAGACTGCTTGGCCGAACTTATTTTTTAGTTCTTCCATTTTATTTTTATCGAAAAAAAATGTTTTTCGTTCGTTTTTATCATTTTTCGTGACTAAAACTACAAATTCTATTTGCGAAAATTAATTTTATTGATATATGAAGTTTTTTTGCAGAAAATCGCTAAAAATCGTTGTGATTCTCGTGAAGACGACAGAAGTAGGAGTCTGCTCAAGGACGAAAGTGTCGGAGCGAAAGTGAATTTGAACTTTTAAAGATATTTTCTCATCATATATTTTCAGAAAAGTCGTCGGATTTGTGGAACGACAGTATTAAGGGCTACATCGTCTGCATCGACGTTTTCTGGACCCACTGATAAATTTTTCCTTTTTTTCCTCTTTTCATCTTTTCAACTTTTCCTCTTTTTATTGTACTTCACTATTCTTGCCTTTCAATGTTATTTTTAGTAAGTATATTAATAAATTTTCATAACAGTGACCGTAGTATCGTTCAATTAGAACAAAAAAAACAAAAAATAGTAAGCGGGACGTTTCCCAATAGCAATTCGTCGTTCGCAAACGGATAGTATACGGATAGCTGCCATTTAGCTGATTTTTGTAGGTTCGCAAACGGGTCGGTTACGGATCCGCAACAAGTCTCGTTTCCGTTACCGATCCCAGTAGTTTGCGACCGCTGGTGCATCCGTAATGGACAGTTTGCGAACTACCTGTGTAATACAAACGCTCTATCCACTACACTACGCAGCCAAATGAAACGTGTAGGCTAAAGGACAGTGACAAGGAAGGGAGAGAGAAGGGGGGGAAGCAGGCGGCAGCTGACAATGCAACACTTCCTTAACTGAAACAGACGGAGAAGAATCTGAAAAAGATTAATCTATGAATGAAGCCATCATACTTCTATTGATTTTCAAATTCGTTGAGTAAGAGATTAACACTCAGATCACTTCTCCTTGTGCGTACTTGGGTATCACAAGTGCTCGTTTTCAGAGAAACTACAGTATCTCAATGGTGAGTCCATAAAATTATGGACAATTTTTTTTAAAAGGCTCCATTCTTTATGAAGAATAAGCTTAAAACAAAACCATGCCAAAATTTTCTGCAATAAACGATCCTAGATGGTCCTGACCGATAAATATGGAGCCAGAGCACGCGGGTTTGTACTGAAACCCTTTAAAATTGTTTTCAGATCAATTTGGCCAGTTGCTTTTTGTAATCTACGCAAAAAAAGAAGCACTTTAAAAAAAAAGTACAGTTGGTTTTGTCTTGTCGGAGCCGAGTTGGAGTACGTGCTCATTTGGCGAGCCCGAGCTTGAAATCAGGAATGGGTTGACGAAAATTGATGGTTTTTTTTTCAAAATGCTTCAAATTTTATGGAGAACACGGCTAGCAACTGGCCTTTTTACGTTTTTCGGGCAAAAATGGCGCCACGTGGCATAAACTGGAAAATATGTACAAAAACCTACCGTTATGCCACGTGGCGCCATTTTTGCCCGAAAAACGTAAAAAGGCCAGTTGCTATCCGTGTTCTCCATAAAATTTGGAGCATTTTGAAAAAAAAAACCATCAATTTTCGTCAACCCATTCCTGATTTCGAGCTCGGGCTCGCCAAATGAGCACGTACTCCAACTCGGCTCCGACAAGACAAAACCAACTGTACTTTTTTTTTAAAGTGCTTCTTTTTTTGCGTAGATTACAAAAAGCAACTGGCCAAATTGATCTGAAAACAATTTTAAAGGGTTTCAGTACAAACCCGCGTGCTCTGGCTCCATATTTATCGGTCAGGACCATCTAGGATCGTTTATTGCAGAAAATTTTGACATGGTTTTGTTTTAAGCTTATTCTTCATAAAGAATGGAGCCTTTTGAAAAAAAATTGTCCATAATTTTATGGACTCACCATTGAGATACTGTAGTTTCTCTGAAAACGAGCACTTGTGATACCCAAGTACGCACAAGGAGAAGTGATCTGAGTGTTAATCTCTTACTCAACGAATTTGAAAATCAATAGAAGTATGATGGCTTCATTCATAGATTAATCATTTTCAGATTCTTCTCCGTCTGTTTCAGTTAAGGAAGTGTTGCATTGTCAGCTGCCGCCTGCTTCCCCCCTTCTCTCTCCCTCCCTTGTCACTGTCCTTTAGCCTACACGTTTCATTTGGCTGAGTAGTGTAGTGGATAGAGCGTTTGTATTATGAACAGAAGCTCTCTGGTTCGAGTCCGGAAAAATGAAAATGCTAAGAAAAAAAAAGTGAAAACTCTTTGCTTCATTTAGTGAAAAAAAAAAACAACCAGAAAAAAGTACATTTTTGTCCGTTTAAGGGGGACCACCTGAGAAATTTCAAAATTTCAGCCACCTGAGAATTTTGCCTCCCCCAATTACAGTCTCAGGGGCTGGCACATGTCAGAGTACGATGAAGGTTATAGACTATTATATAATCGAGTTTCTCACCTGTCTTGGCAAAACAGCTATTTTTTAGCGGGAGTGCCTGGTGATTTGAAGCACAAATCGTGGAAACAGTTTTGATATCGTTATTGAAGCGTTGCATTGGATCAATGTAAATTTTTTGAAACTTTTTTTTACATAATAGGAACTTGAAACAGAAGAACTCGTATAAATTACTTCAATAAGTTAATCAACCAAGATTGTAATCTTCCAGAAAATTTTTGTGTGTTTGAGATATTTTACTTAATTTATTTTACCCAGAAAATTAGGTGTCATTTCATTACAGTGCTTTGAGACTATTTATTTTTCATAACGGTTTGTAACGGGAATATAGTTTCCATTTTCAGTGGGATGATATATTTCTAACATTGAATCACATAGCCCGAGCGTGGTTAAAAATGAAACACTCAGATTAAAAAAACTATATTCAAAACACATTTTGAAGTGCTCCTGTCAGTTTTTCGATTTTGGGGCTTTATGGTAAATACCACATCCCGCGTTATACTAGCTCCGACAGGAATCTTCACGTTCTTATAAGTTACTGTAGCAGAAGTTTCATCTTTTAGCACAAAAAAAAGCCCGAGTTTATTGAACGCACGTGTTGCTAAGATTCCAATAAAGGAATGCTTAAGCCTTTCTAGGACTAGAATTAAATCATAGTTCATGTCATTTTTGACTTTTCTGTATTTTTTTATGAAATGAGACTTAATTTTAGTGAATTAAGAAAAAAAGTCTGTTTCTATTCCTGGTTATAAGATTTTCTTCGAAAAATCCATGATATGCCGTTCGTGCCCAAAAGTTTTTGTTTTCTATTTTTTCAAATTGTGGTAGCAAGCAAGTTGTTCAATGCACTGGTTCCTGAGCCAGGACGCTCAGAAGTTTGTCAGGTAATTCGAATTCTGCACAACAGATTTATTTCTTGCAAACTGTTTCATGGTTTTCATAAAATTGCGAGGTTTCGAAATGAAGCGATTTTTGCACATTCCTCTCAAGCTCAATAAGCGCCCATCAAAATCCTATGATCCTCAATCTTTTTCTAAAAAACGTTTTTAAAAGCCTGTGCAAACATTTATCGGGCTTGCCCATTTCGAAATTTCATTCAATTACTTTTTCTAAAAATTACTTTTCCCCTTGATTCACTTCTTTGGCTATTGAATTTTGACTTGTTTTCTACAGTGTTTTATTATATTTTCTTGTTTTTTGGATATCAAACCTAGTTGAACAGATTATATAAATCTCGACTATTTTGCTTGATCCATGCAGTTTTTACAGGTTGAGAGTTAGGCCGTTGCCATATGAACAGTGAGAAATTTGAATTAAAACAAGCTCCACAAACTATGGGAAACTTCTGTTTTTATCGGTAAATTGAATTTTTTTCATTCATTTGCCAATTATTCTTTCCAGTATGCTCTTTACCCTATTTCGACATTTTCCCCAGAATTCCGTTCTGATAACTGCGTAAACAAAGTATCAATGTTACGTTTGCAATTTTTTGATAAAATTTACCAGTTTCTTTTTCTCAATTTCTTATCATAATTATTTTTTATCCATTTTTGAATTTCAGCGTTTCCAGTCTCAACTGATGAATCTATGTGATCCAGACAAATATTCCGGATCCTGTGAAGTTGTCATTCAACATCAGGAAGTACACCTTTTTTTGACGATCAATAAATGAGTTCCAAAGTTTGAAATAACTCTAAAAATAAAATTGTACTTCCTGTTCCAAAAATGTATTTTCATTCAAGCACTTATCGTCGAAACTAATGGGAAGGATGTGAAATATCCCCCGAGCAAAAACCATAATATTTTGAAAGCGATGCAATATTCCTGATTTTCCAGGAAATTTATCTGAGATTGCGTTCAAGTGCGAAGCAGTCATGAGCGGAAGCGAGAATTTTCAATCCCGGAAGATGGAAGACGGAATTACGCTCATTTCTAGCGCGAAGTAGAAGAAGTCGAATTCTGGATTTTAGAATTCACAAACCTTGAAAAAGCTTTGTAACAGCAAACTGCATGCAGCACATTTTACGACAGAAAAGGAAATACGGATAACAATCTCTGAAAAACAAAAAATTCTTCTTTCTTCTAAAGATTTAAAACACGGTTTCACAAACTGATAGACAAATTGAGTTTTATGCAAAATATTATTTTTCTATACGCGATTTCCAATAAATCTCAGAACCAGTTATGAAGTGTTAAAAATAAAAAAAGGATAACAAATACTTCTGAAGTTTCGAAAGTTGAAAATGCTTTATAACCGCAAATTGATTTTTATTTTCCCTCCCTGAATTTCTGAAAAAAATGAAATTCGAAGATGGAAATAAAAAAAGATACGTGAACATCATTCATCTTCATCGTTTCCCTTCCGCCCCAACGCTACTCCGAAATAATAAAGATTTTCTTTTGGACATTCACTTGTTTCGACATATGTCAATACGAATATTCAGATTATGTTGCCACATCGTTTGACATTTTGAACAAAAAAAAATATAGTTTCATAGACAACATTTTGTTCGAATCAAAAATATTTGTCTAATGGGTTGTGCGTTTGCTCACGTTGTCAGAAAGTTTTTCAACGGTAATTCAGCTGTGAATCGAGAAGCGCTTCATACCGGTACCATTGTTCTAGCCTAACGATTAGTGCACAACGAGAAACTGAAGAAAAAATCGTTTTTTTGTGTAATCTTTTTCATTAAAAATCCTGATTCATGATGAAAACAAATAAATTCTTGAAAACAAGAATTAATAAAAGGTTTTTTGTTTTTCATGAAAAATATTGAACAAAAAAATTTATTTATATGTCAAAATCGAAACGGCTACATCCTCAACAGACATGAGCGGAATTCCGACTTCCAACTTCCAGATTCTCAAAATTGTTCCGCCTTCCGTCTTCCGGATCCAAAATGTTTTCTTCCGCTCATGTCTGATTTTTAATGATTCCCAAAAAGTTCATTACTGTAAGTCTGAGGTTTAGGTGAAAATGCCAGTTTTTCATCCAGAAAAGAGTGTTTACGGGACTTTAATAAAAACGAAGTCGGAAAAAGCTAGAAGATTTTCCATAGGTTACTGTAGCAGAAAGTTTGTATTTTCGAACAAACAGGTAAAGCTTCTACTAAAACAGTTGAAGCTGTTTTAACCAAAAACAGACCGAAAATTTTTGCGCTTCATCAACTTTAGAAAACTTTTGGGGGTTTGTGATATTTTACGTAATTTATGTTACTCAAGATTCAGGTACAGTTTCATTACAGTCCTTCGAGATTATTTATTTTTCATAACGTTTTGTAACAGAAAATGGATTTCCTTCTCAGTTGCACTATGATAATGAATCCGAAAATCATCAATAGTAAAAGTGTATTCTATCTACGAATGAAGTCCTAAAAATTTCTATCGAAAAATCTCGATATAACATCAGAACCGAGTGTTCCTTGCAGTCAATTACTTTTCAGCTTGAAATGAAACACACACACACACACACGATTTAGCATTAAACAGTCAAATACTGTGAAACTGAAACAGGTTTATCCTCACTTCACATTTTAAAGTGCTCCAGTCAATTTTTCGATTTTGAGGTTTTATGGTGTCAAATCCAGCTTTATACTAGCTCTGCCTGAAAATTCTCCGTTTTTATGGGTTACTGTAGCAGAAGTTTCATTTGTTGGCACAAAAATAACTAAATTTTAGTAAGTTAGGTCCTCTTTAGAAGTGAGTTGAAAAATCAAAAATAGCGAGTGGCTCAAACTTTCGAGAGCTAAAATTAAATCAAAGTTTGTGACACTTGCGGCTTTTCTGCATTTTTTCTTTGGGAAATGAGGCTTAATTCTAGTGATTTTTTTTTATAAAGTCGGTTTCTATTCCTGCTCATAATAACTTTTTCAAAAAATCCATGATACTTCTTTGGTTGGCAATTCATCTTGATATTTTAGATTGTTCAGCAGTGAGGTTATACCGTGCACTGGTTCATGACACAGAAGTCTCAGGAGTTGCCAGGTAATTTCTGCGCCACAGATTCATTTTTTGGAAACCTGTTTCATGGTTTTCACAAACTTGCGAGTTTTCGAAACGAAGCGATACACATTCCTTTCGTGAATGAATTCCCATTGAAATCCCATGACCCACAAATTTTTTTCTAGAAAACGTTCATTGTTCCAGAAAAATTTGGAAGTTTAGTGTCACAGATGTTTATAACAACTATTTGTAACTTTGCTAGTTTTAACGCTTGGTTGAAACTGAAATCCAAAATTCACCCTTACAGGGCTTTACCGAATCGATTCCCCATTCATTTTCTCCAATTTTTCGTAGATTTATCAGTTTCATTGACAAAACAAAATACTTTCACGAATGTATGAAACATTAGAAATCTAATTTTTTTCTTGAATTCAAGTTTCCGCCAATCCCTCCCTCCAACAGGTCCTTCCTGGCCCCCTCTCTTCAGTACACCAATACGCAATTGCCAAAAAAAGAACCATAGGACAAGAAAAAAAAAGAAAAGTTCATTCAAAAATATGTACATGTGTTTTACACCCTCCCTCCTTTTTCCCCCAAAACACCTACATACCTCTTCCGCCGATTATTCCTCCCCTTTTTCGGGAGGAATGAGATGTATTTCATATATTATCCTCTTTCTTTTTGTCCCCTGACCAATTTGAGCCCAAAAAGGACATTTTTGGAGCCAAAAACCAGATTTTTGGGTCTAAAAGGACCCTAAAATTACTTTTTTGCTGATATTTTATTTTTAATCCCATCAAAGGCACAATAATCTGTAGAAATCTCTGTTTCCGACCCAAATCGAACAATTAAAGTGAAGGAAACCAAATAATGTTTAGAAGACCCGGATCGGACTAAAAAGGACCAACAATCCAAAAAATGCTATTTAGATCCGAAAAGGTCTTTTGATCATTTTGGCTCAAAAGGAGCTCAAAAAGCACATTTTAAGGTAAAAAAGGTCTTAAATTTACTATTTCGCCTAAATATTATTTTTGATCCCAATAAAGGCTTACCAATATTTGAATATCCCATTTTTTGACCCAAATCGATCCCTCAGAATCCCAGGTTTGGCCCAAAAAGGACCAATAAGCCCAAAACCAGGATTTGGTCCAAAAAAGAGCTTCTTGGACCAAAAAGGACCAAAAAGTTCGAATAGCCCAGTTTTCTGGGATTTTCAGTATCCATATTGGCTTGTGATCCTAAAAATGATATTTTTGAGCCAAAACGGCATCCAAAAAATCATTCCTTTCAAGCCCAAAATAGACCCTACCACCTCGTAAAGCTCCCTTAAATCCCAAAAAAAGGACGTCTTAGCTCCCAAAAAGAGCCCATCAACAATGAAAATGAGCCGTTTTGTAACCCATGGAAACCGTTTCTTTTCTCCCTTTACTTTCCTTTTTGAATCATTTATTTGTCATAAGTTCCTTTCTTTTTTGTCACCCCCCAAGGCTTAGCCTTTCCTCCTCCCTTTTTCTGTCCAATGGCTAAAGGAGGAGTCATGAGGGTGGTGGTTGCTTCCCCCCTTCCCATGTTTAAAGGATTGAATTTCAGCAAAAAAAAGGAGGCGCATAGAATTTCGCTTTTTTAAGGGGGAGGGACCGGAAGATTGACTTTTTGTCTTTATCTTTTTTTTGTTTGCGAGAGAACTTTTTGAGTTTGAACAGAGAACTTTTTTGGTGTTTTACTGTTTTGGAATGTGAAGAAGATTGTGAATGTTTCGGTTGAGTTCAGTTGTACAATTCGTAGTTCACTTTATTTCTCACATTTTCAATCAAATCAAAAAAAAACTATTGAAACTCAATTTATAGTTCCCAATTGAACTCTAACTTCATATTTTTTCAAATTTTATTCATACTTCTGACAAAAATTTACCGTTGTTCAACCTCATCATTTTTATTTCACAGAATATCTTTCAATTTTTTCTGAGTATCCACTTGGTCTTCGATAATCTGTTTTAATTTGTTCTGTCAGATTCTCATTTTGTTTTCCTTTTGTTGAGAGTTTCTGAATGATGAGCCAGATGTCAATCAGTCCTGATTGCCCTGTGTTTCAGAGGCACTGATATATTCCGTTTTTTTTTTTTGAAAAAATGGAAGTTAGAATATGTTGAAAATTACACAGTTGACTTGAAAATTATTGGAAACTGGTATTTTTCATTCCAGCCTAAAAGTGTTTTTTATTTCAAAATGCTGCCAGTGGTGAACCACTCGGAAAATTGTCTTTTTGTCTTTATCTTTTTTTTTTGTTTGTGGGCCACAAATTGTGGCAGAACTTTTAGAGAATGATTGGGGTTTTTTGGAGTAAATAAAGGGATTTTCGTGGTTTTAAATTGACTGTTTCAAATTGAAGAGAAAAATTCATAGTTTTCTTGCAGACTTCAGTTGTTCGTTTGTGTAGTCTGAAAAACTCTAAATTTGGCAAATTCTAGGAATTTTGACTGTAGTTTTTCTGATAGTGTGCTTCCTCTCTCACTATTTTCTTTAATCATAGAATAATAAAATTATCGGCTTCTAAGCCCGAGTTGAAATATTCTATATTCTTTATTCATGTTTCTGACAAAATTTTCCCGTTCCTCGATCATATCATTTCTTTCATCACAGACTATTGCTTGGTTTCCAATGGCGATCGATTGGTGTTCAGTGATCTGTTTTACCTCATTCTTTCATATCCATATTGTTTTCCTTTTATTGAAAGTTGATTTAACATGCAGTCTTGACACTGATAAATGAATTTATTTCGGAAAAAATGTTACTATTTGAATGTAATTTAAAATTTCACAGATCACTTGAAAATTATTTGAAACTGATATTTTTTCATTCCATCCCATATGTGGCGTCCGTTTATTGTTGGGACTCCAATTTGCTCGTTAGTTCTCTTTTCGATATCAAAATTTCGCCATTTCAACCAGCCCTTGAAAGAAGTGGTCAGGGTATAGCTACCGATAATCGTATCCAAATTCATTCACGAAGATCTTCAAAAATTTGACTGAATTAAGGTATTCTCAGTTGATATTTTTCACGATATAACAAAATCATCCATCAGTCGAAGAAACATTGAAGAAACATTGAAAAAATTTCCTCACGAATTATCTTCAAAGTAAACTGATAAACGTAACTTTCAGAACAGTTTTCTTAGTTTCATAACTGTTGGAAACTTTGTAGAAAATTTGCATTTCCAATTCAATTTTCGTAACACAAACCTTCATAACTGCGCATATTTTGAAACTTAGCGTTTCGTTACTTTATTGCATGATTTTTTTATATAATCAGCTTTGCATGAGTCACTAAACTTTACAAGACAAGTTTGGATCAGCATTCTTTTTATAAATTCAATAATTGAATAAAAGCTCGGAAATTACAGACTATGCTTCTCCCCATGGAAACGGTTGAGTTTTAATCAGATAGTCTTCCCTTTACTTTTTAGATTCAATATTCTACGTCACTCAAGCTAGATTCTTGTGGATAGGCAAAAGAAACTGTTTTTCATGATAACATTTTGTATCAAAAATTCCATGTTTCTGGAACTGGGTATGTAAAATGAGAATCAGTGGGAAACATTCCCGCTTCTTCTCGATGGTTTTTCAAAATGACAAAAAAAAGAGTGAACTAATTTTATCGGTCTTCTTTTAGTATCAATTTCCGATGAAATTTTAAACAAAGTAGTTATAGTGTTTCAAAATTTGATTTCTAGTGCATTACTCAAACAAAAAGTTCCCGTTTCAACTACAAAATGAGTTGTTTCGAACATTGCTTCTTCAGTAAACCAACTACATGTGCCGCAAAAAATAAACTGAATGACAAAAATTTTATATTCTATTCCTTGTTTATCGCAGCAACACACATATCTTGGTTATTCCTTTCCCTTCTCTATTTACGAATTTATTTTCTAATAAAATTCTGACTCGTATAGTCTAGTCTAGTCTAGTTGATGTTTCTGTTAATCAATACAGAATAAGTTTGTAAAAGCGTTTTTAATGAACAGAATGTGTACTTGAAAAATAGACCAGATTAAGAGATTTTTGGAACAAATAAAACTCAACGATCTAAATCAGCTTTATCATTTCTATGGAATTCTGGAATATACACTTTTTGAACGTAGAAGTGTCAGCCTTTCACTGTTATCAGTTGATCCTCAAGATGATTGATAGAGTCGCTGAAACTGAAAATGATCTAATATTGGCGGTTTACATGAGAGCTCTATTGCTAAAGTTAAAACAACTCTGCATTTTTGATACCGATAAACTTGATTCTGTAGATTTGACGTAGAAACAGACACAGCAATATGTCTAAAAATCACAGAGCTCAATCAAAACTCAATGAAACTGGCATTTTTTGTGCAACTCAATAATGTTTCATAGGGGCTCAAAATAGAATCAACTATTTCAACAGTTGATACATTTTTGTCCACGCTAGTCGTATTGCTGTTTTTGTTGGTTAATACAGAACAAGTTTTTAAAAAAGTCCTAAACAACTAAGCGTACTTGAACGATAGACCAGATTAAGAGCTTTTTGAAACACACAAAGTTCGACGATTCACTATCGCCATATCATTTCAATGGAATTCTGAAAAATAAACTTTTTGAACGTACAAATGCCAGCCTAACACTGATATCAGTTGACCCTCAAAATGATTGATAGAGTCGCTGAAACTGAAAAGAATCCGAAATTGGCAGTTTACACGATGAGAGGTCAGGAATGGGACACGGCATTTTTGATACCGATAAACTTGGTTCTGTAGATTTGGCATATTGACTGCAATATAAGAAAGATGAAATTTGAAAATTTTTTATTTTGTAATTCACGTTTTAATTTCTCCAAATTTCTGTTTTTTGACAGAGTTGTGCCGCGGCACAACTCTGTCAAAGGCAGAAAAGGGCGTGAAATGGCAGAAATTTTAGAAATTTAAAACGTGAATTACAAAATAAAAAATTTTCAAATTTCATCTTTCTTCAATATGTCTAAAAATCATAAACCTCAATTAAAAAACAAATGAAACTGAAATTTTTGTGCAATTCAATAATGTTTCATATCAGACTTAAGATAGAATCAACTAGGATTACGCAGTACAGAATGAACAGTGTTTATTCCAGCAAAATATTCCTTCTAGGCCTGTTGGATGATTCTTAGGCTGAAGATTCTTACTAGGGACTTCTTTGAACACTCCGTTCGATAATGAGCTGAAAATTGGTGGGTATACTATATCGACCACGCTTATTCCATTTCTGGATTCAAAATCTCTTAAAAAATCATTCTGAAGTACCGAAATATAATTTAGCGATCTTTTACTGTTTTCATTACTGTTTCCTAGTGTTTTCTAAAATATACTTCTAGTGATTGATTGTTCCATTAGCTTGAATGATTCTGTCAATATCTAACTTGAAACCAGGCTCACCGGATGAGAGCTCATATTATTCTAACATCGCAAAATTTAAACATAGTACTAATCCATTGATATAGCAAGGATATTGTTAACTTTCACAAGTTATCACTGATTTCTAATTTTCCTGATTGGAATTGATCTAGTTTATTGTATTCATGATACATCATGCCTGAGTAACTGCGAACGCATCGATTGAATTCAATTTTTCTTGTTTCAATAGTCGACAATTTGTAACAGAGTTATTTTGAATATACAATTTCTGAAAAAAAGATATCACTTTTTCATATTCAAAACAAATGGAAAGAACGAACTAAATAATGTTTTATTTTCGGCTTCACAAGGCCCAAAAATCACAAGTACTCCTTGTTCTAACAGTCGTGCTGCATTTTTCTATTTTCTCCTCAATTTTTCAATTTCTGCTCCAATTTTTCTTAACAATGCCTACTGTTTCTAGTCCGATTTATTATTTCGCAGGCTCGCTGAAGTTCAAATTTCCTTTTGCGACATTCCTTTAACTTCCCTTTTTTCAGAACCGTCATTTTCGCTTTGTTGTGTATTTTAAAAATTTCAGTAACTGTCCTCGAGCAGCGATATTATAATGATGAAAATATTAAAAACCGCATGAAACTGGTAGTTTTGTAGATAAAAACTAGGTTTCAAGTTGAAAAAATAATCGAAACGTTTGCGACACCGACATTTTTCCCGACATCCTTTGACAAACTCCTATCCTAATGAAAAAATTTTTTCCAACCGGGTTCAATCCAAAACAGATCGATAGCTCTATTTTTCGTGCTTTATTTCGAAAGTCAAACTGTGTTTCTACCTGCCGGAAAAAACTTCGCGATTGTTTTGGTTTCAATTGATGAATCAGATAGCACTGGATTTAGAGCACAATTAGGTTAAGCTGTCCATGAAGCTGTAATTTTTTACAATTTATTAATGTTTCCAGTTTATCATAACTATGTTCGATTAAGTTTATTGTATTAAGTTGAACCCACATAAACGCAATAACACTCAATTAATCCAGGATCGCTTTATTTTGAATCTTTTGTACAGTAGCGAGCAAAACTGAGGGTCCCTTCCGTATTTTTCTGATAACTAGGTCAATAATGGTCTGATTGGTCTGAAAATTTTTCTGGGGACTCCTGAGATAACAAGGAATACGATCCGAACTTTTTTCCAAAAAAAGTTTTTTTGACCTGAAAATTTTTTGGGATGACTGCTGAAATTTCAAGTGACATTTTTGAAACTTTTTTTTGGTCAACTGGAGATGTTCTTTTTTCTGCTGGAAAATGCTGCCTCAAGTCCCAATGAAGCATTTCCGTAAAAATATCGGGTATGCCGCCGCCGTCCGTGACCTTATTCCAGTCAACATCCGGATAGGGGTATTTGAACTGTGCAGAATATCCCTGCTGAAAGTGCTCCAAATGGGCTGAAAGTTTGGGAGAGTGTCACGTTTTAGTCCCCGAACAAAGTGCTATGGATAGATTTCAGTTCAGAAAAAATTATGTTTCGACTTTCCAGTTGATTTTCAAGACAATCCAAAATCAGTACAAAAGTCAAAAAGTTAATTTTTCTGAAAACTAAACCTATCCATGGAACTTTGTTCGGGGACTCAAAAGTGACACTCTCCCAACTTTTCAGCCCATTCGGATCACTTTCAGCAGGGATATTCTGCACAGTTCAAATACCCCTATCCGGATGTTGACTGAAATAAGGTCACGGACGGCGGCGGCATACCCGATATTTTTACGGAAATGCTTCATTGGGACTTGAGCAGGGCTGGGCAACCGTTTTGAACTCAAACAAATTGTTTGGTCAAACATTATTTGAATTCATTTCCAAACAATTTATTTGGTCAAATAATGTTTGATATTTGAATCCAAACAAATTGTTTGACCAAATATTGTTTGAAAATTAAAACCAAACAACCAAATAATTTCAAACAAAGTTTTCAAGCCTAAAATTTCCAAAAAAATAGAAACAGAGTTCAAATTCAAATCTTACTTGTTTTTAAAAGTGTTTTTCGGTACAACTTTTTTCAAGAGCGAGTTAAATTCAAAAAAAACATAGATTCTGTCAAATGTTTGAGAAAACGAGATCTTTTTTCCATGTTTTTCATTCAAAAAACTCTAGCTTTCGTCTTTCTCTATTGTTTGGAAAGTATCAAACAACTCATTTCAAACAATTTGTTTGATCGTATGAAGGCAAACAATTTTTTCAAACAATTTTGTTTGGTTCAATAATTCCAAACAAATGTTTCAAACAAAATTTTTTGGTTTATCACCAAATAACAAACAATTCAAACAATCAAACAAATAATTTGCCCAGCCCTGGACTTGAGGCAGCATTTTCCAGCAGAAAAAAGAACATCTCCAGTTGACGAAAAAAAGTTTCAAAAATGTCACCTGAAATTTCAGCAGTCATCCCAAAAACTTTTCAGGTCAAAACAACTTTTTTTGGAAAAAAAAGTTCGGATCGTATTCCTTGTTATCTCAGGAGTCCCCAGAAAAATTTTCAGACCAGTCAGACCATTATGGACCTAGTTATCAGCAAAATACGGAAGGGACCCTCAGTTTTGCTCGCTACTGTATATGGAATATCTCAACAAAGTGCGATAATATACAAGAGATTTGATTTTGCATACGATTAGTTAGCCCGTAAGTTTTTTCATCAACTAGATAACTTATTCTTGTAAATAAGATGTTTGAAAAAATGAATTTTTTTTCCGACGAAAAAAAAGACAGAAAATTTTACCGGTCAATTCATCGATGAATTTATTGATGAATTGTCGAATTGTGGAATTTCCCATAAATTTTAATCGGTCAAACCGGTGAAACACAAAACAATGGAGTGTTTCGAAGCATGAAAATTCAAAGGCATCTTGATACTGCGAGTTTTCTTAATTGAATCATGTTTCAACAGTATGGAAAAAAAGTGGAAAAAAAGTTTTTCCAGTTGATATCGCGGTTTAAGTCGAAGATTGATGAACATGGAAACTGATAATAAATATCAAGTTACGATGCTTTGAGTCCACTATTTCTGCAAATACAGCATTACATTTTCAGCATTAAAATAATTGGAATTTAATTTTCGATTCGTCAATCTGCTAGTAGCTTTCTCCAAATTTCCTTCCGTCTGCAACAATGTTATAATGTTTACTTTAACTACCGTAAATCCTGTAAGCCCACCTGTAATAGAGGCCCACCCTCAGAGCCTCTTCGAAAAATAAAAGCCCACCCTGTATTAGACGCCCACTCTCTAATAGACGCACATCCAAAAGTTATTGTTTCTTTCAAAAATCGTTGTTTATAACATGAATCGGATGAGTGAAACACTTTAAAATGCAATTTTTTTGATTTTCTGAACTACTTTCAACTCTTTTTCACCAAAATTAGTCCAAAATGCCTAGAACAATTGCTTGAGGTAACATGTAATAACGCAATCTCAACTTGAAGAAAGGGGTTGAAAAATAGAAGCCCACCCTGTAATTGAAGCCCACTGTAATACAAGCCCACCCTCAGACGACTTTTGAAAAATAGACGACCATGGGCTTCTATTACAGGATTTACGGTATTTCTGTTTTTCGCTCTTTGTATAGTAGTGTCGGCAACATGTTTCTCGATGAAAACGTTGTAGATGTTCTCTCTTTTAATTTATTTAAATTAAAATTATGGAAAAATATTCAATGGAAGATTTCTCTGCAAAGGCAGCGTGTTTTTCTTTCTTTTTTTTTGTTTACTGTTTCACATTGTTTTCGTAATGAGTTAAATTAAACCAATTATTGTTTTCTTGAGATGTCCTATGAGAACATTTGCCAGAGTTTGATAGACAGAAATGTTTTCTAATTAGCGTTCATATAGAAAAAAAAGCCGGTATATAAAATGTTCGAAATAGAGAAATTTCAGTTGATCCAAAGTAGCAAATTTGGATTTCTGGAAAAAGAAGTCGACGCTTTTTCTGAACGTACATACATATAGGGGTCAACTGAATTTACAGAACCCAAAGATCAATTATTATTTAGTGGTACTGATAACAGACATTTGATGAAGGTTTAAAACTGCAAAAAAAACCCCTGAAACGGTCCTTGAACCGCAATAAATAGGGATATTTCTTTGCGAAGACAGCGCTTTTTTATTCTTTATTTCTGTTTTTTATTGTTTTTATGATGAGAGGTCAATTCTTTGAAAACGTTAGAAATCGTACTTGAAAAAAAAAATTTCAGTTTGAATGTCAGAGCTCGAACGAGTTAAATTTCATGTTTCCATGTTTTTATTTACAGAATCTACCATTTTCGATAATAGTAACTATTTCCATTCTAGGCCGTAGTATTTCATTTCACAATTGAACTAATATCAGTTTTTTCAAAGACTAATAGAGGATTTCTTGGTTGATAAATGTATTTCGCAGAGAAAACCAAACACTTGAACAACAGACAAGATTATGCATTTTTTGGAACAGATAAAATTCAATTATTCACAATCGCTTTATCACTTCACTGTAATTCTGGAATAGATACTTTTTGAGCGTACAAGACCCTACCTTACACTGTTATCTGTTGATTCTCAAAATGATTGATAGAGTCGCTGAAACTGAAAGAAAAACTCCTGAATTTTCATCAATGCCTTCAGTGATGTTCAAACTGGTTATGTTCTACCAAAACATGTTATAAGCTGCTCACGAAACTGAAACAATTAGGAAAAATCCGAATGCAGCATTAACTAAAAATTTCTGTTTCGACGAGTTTACAGTTGAGATCCAACTTGATAGTGTACAATAAATAAGTTAGTTATGAAATTTTTTCAGTTTTTCGGCCTGGCTGTTTGACTTCTATTTCTAACAGTCATTAATTTTTATGAAGCTCATTTCAAAATGATAGTTCTCTTATAAAATCAAAATGCTCTTTTTAGATATTTCAACACGTCCCTTCTATCCTTTCCCTTCCAACCCTATTGTCAATCCATTACCCCCTTTTCTCTCTCCTCCTTCCTTCCATCTTAGATCCCATCAAAAATGTATGGTAAACTGGATATGGAAAGAAGGCGGCTCCTTCTTCTTTCTTTCCGCCACCAGTTTTGCACATTAAAAACATCATTTTGTCGAAAGAAAGAGAGAGAGAAAACAGAGTATGAATACGTATGAATTCACATTAGGGCACATGTCAAATGAGTTGTGTGTTGGGATAGACAAAAAGCCTTGTTTTTCTTATTCCTATTGGTAGTTATAACCTCCCCAATAAGGAATTACTTGTTTTTTTCATGTTCCTTTTTTTGTGGGAGAATGTTTTTCGATTTTGGCATTATGAAGGAAAATTTTGAACTGTTTCACTAGATTCTTGAAGCAGGGATTTCTGTGAAAAAGTATTCTGGCTGACGCAATATTTTGAATGGCTAGTTCTCCTCTCAACAAGGAGTTGCTGACTTTTAATATTCTATTTTTTCGGGAAAATGGTGAAAATTGACCCAAGTTTGAAGATGTTTGTATTATTGAGCAAAATTTTAGACTGCCTTTAGTATGGTCTTGAAGCAGTGATTTCGGTAAAATATGATTCGGGTTCGCTTTTTTTTTTTGAATGTCAACAACAAAAAAAAATTATTTTCTCTAACTTGTGATCTATCGTTGGAATAGAAAAAAAGTACCAGTTTCAAAAATACCAAGTTCATGACACAGAACTTTTTCACAAAAATTTACATAATTTTCCGGTTTTTTTTTGACATTCGGGCTCACATTCAGAAAGTTTTTTGAAATTAGGGATATATGTATTGGGAAAACATCTAGAGAGAAATCGAGATACATAATAGTCGAATAATAAAACTCGGCATGTTTAAGCTGCCCGTGTAACAGAACAATCATGTTTTTAGGTTAATAGGAATATTGGAAATTTTAGCCATAACTGCTTTACTGATATCTCATTTAAAAATCACAGTTCCATAAATATCTCAACTAATGTACATTTTGGTCACTGTAATATGACAATACAAACTGCTTCTTACAAATAATTTTCAATTTTCGTTTTTAAAAAATAAGTATGACTTCACATTAGGGCACATGTCAAATGAGTTGTGTGTGTTAGGATAGACAAAAAAGCCTTGTTTTTCTTATTCCTGTTGGTAGTTATAAACTCCCCAATAAGGAATTGCTCGTTTTTTCATGTTCCTTCTTTTTGTGTGATGATGGTAAAGACTGAACTGAGTTGCAGGATTGCGGTAATATAAATATAATACCTTTCACTAGATTCTTGAATCAGTATTTCCATTCAAGTAAAACTCTTTGGCTAGAAAAATTGTTGAAAAGCCAATGGTAATTCTTTAATCGTCCTTTTAATGCTCTTTATCGAATGAAAAAAGAGAACGAACGTTGTAAAATCATACTCATGAAACTGTACTTTTGGAGAAAAAAACCTAAAAAACGGCTAACTTTCCGAAGTTTGAGCTCAGAACTTAGAATTGGAGCTCAAGATATACAAATTCGGAAGGCCCAATTCTCATCGTATTGTGATTTCCTCTACTGATAAGCTTTAGGAAAAAGCAACTCTTATGGTAACAACTGTATAATCCTACTCGGCATCTTCATGGTACTCATGTAACTGGGCAATCATGTTTCTAATTGAACAGAAATAATTAATCATCCGGTCATAATCGTTTGTAGTATCATCCATGTGTTTTATTCAAATTTCACAACTTCACAGAAGTCTGAACTAACGGATATGTTGAACACTGTAAATTTTTGTAATACGGTGAGAGTTAAGAGAGCTCATAATTTTAGAGCTCAAGCTAGAAATTTGCGGCTCTCAAAACTTTTTCATATACAGGGTGGCCCATAAGTATGGAGACTTTTGTTTTCCAATATAATATGAAAAGTAGAGCAGTGTTCAAAGAATATGGTATATTTTCTGAATGCTGTGATCCTATACAACAGTTTTAAAAAAAGATCGGCGCGATTTGAAGTTCCCGTTGAGTTGCACGTCTTTAGACGTAGTGGCATCAAACCCCCTTGTGCGGCGCATTTTTTTCAAGCTTCTTTGTGTTATATCTCGGGACGTTTCTGACCAAATCGCTTGAAAATTTAATCCGGAGATGCCTGTCCCATTGTTTCACAGTACTTATAAGGATAAGTTAAACCGATCAGAGGGAGGCGCCCAAAATGCCTATGTTCACACACAATTTTCAGAGCCAAAATTGTGTGACTTGGCAGTGCTTCTGAAACTGAGCGCTGGAGACGGTCGCGCTGCCTTCTGAATGTTGAAAAGGCATAAATAGGTGATTTTATCGAAAAGTTCAAAAGGAATTTCCGAAATCTTTAATTTTGGATAAACGCCAGGCTGTTCTCTCAACAGCTTTTAGCACTTGCGCCGCAGAACGTGTTTTTTTTCATACTTCTGGTCTGGAAAACCACCTATAACTACGGGATGAGGCTATATTCCGGGAATTGCTGTTAATGCGAGTTAGTACACTACCTGAACTTCGTAAAAATTTTGAGAGATATAGGTTATGGCACCAACTAAGCTCACACGAAGCCAAAGAAATGTAGAAGAAAAGTCTCCATACTTATGGGCCACCCTGTATGTACTTCAACCAACTGTTTTTTTTTAGAAAAACTGAGAAAACTGAAATCGAGATGATGAAACAGAAACTTTAAACAAATATAATTGGACTCTCGTCATAACCTTTCTCTCAATCAACTCTTTATGTTTAAAAATACAAATTTCACAGTTCCGTAGAAATCTTGTCTCATGGACATGGCGTTCACAGTGATAGGACAATATGAACTGCTTGCTACATTTGATTGTTTTTAATTATCCGCGCTTTTTCTTACGAAATTCTAGGAATTACGCTTTCAAAAGCAAGACTAATTCATATGGATTATTTAGTACTTTGTCAACACTTCAAGAGGAAAAAACCGTATCTGAAATTCATAGGAGAGTTAACTGACATCTTTGAATCATCTTTGTAAATTGTTCAAACTTGTCAGTTTCATAGAAGTCTAAACTGATGGACATGTTGTTCGCAGTGATAGATCGAACCTAGAACTGCCGTAAAAACTGAAATAGGAGGGCAGGAGACTTCACTTATGACTTTGAAACTGAAGATAAAGTTGAACAACAAATTTCGAATTATTTCATTTTTTGATGCGGACACAAATGTAACTTTTGAATAAACTATGTTATACACCGGTATACACATATAAATTCTGAAATTGGGAACCGTGATGCTAAGAAACTGAAACTGTGATGGTAGAACAGAAACTTTTTCTTTCCATTTATTGTCCAATTTCAATTTTTCCTTCTCATTTCTTGAACATATGACCCTCTTCCTCTATTTTTTATGCTCGAATATCCACAAAAACCTTTAAAAAAATGCACAAAATTGTGTCATAATTCCATATTAACACGCTAGCTCACACACAAATTCATAGACGTCTTTAGACGTCTAGTGGACTTGGTCTCTCTCTATTTCCCTTCTCATATGAATTCATTCTTAGTTAGCGGAAGGAAGAAAAAAAACGACTGAATATCCGGTGTTCCAGCCATCTGGAAGCTAATGTCTCGCCTTCAATATTCACCTTCTTACTGCTACATTTTCAATTTTTCGATTTATCTTCAACGTTATTATTTCAGTGTTATACCGATAGCCATAAGGCGAAAGCTTGAAACCGAGATTCAAATCCAAAGTTAGACGTTTCGAACTGAAAAAAAAATATTCATTGATTTTAAGGAAGTTTCAATAATATAAAAGTTACCAACGCCAACTTATGAATAGAATATTTCGTTTCATTGATTCCATATGATCTTCTGGCTTTTTATGGAAGTAATAAGTTTCCTATCGCTCGCAGTTTTCAATTTCCATAAATATTCTTCAATGGAAATTTAATGGAAATTTCTCGTGATTTTCTAAAGTTTTCAATGTTTCAAAAGGTTTATTTTTTCAATACAATTTTTTCAATTTCAATCTAATTGCCGCTTATTGAACGAATTTTTCTTGTGTGAAGTTTTTCGAAAGTAGGCCGAAAATAGCCATAAGTGTTCTTGACCAAAAACTTCCAGTCAGGATTTTTGCCATACATCGAACTATTTTTTGTACGTGGACGTAAACTTCTTCTAAAATCAGAACCGACTTTAAACAAAACTTGCGGTTTCCATTCTGCTCCAACACCTAGTCTTAAAAGTCAAAAAACA
This sequence comes from Caenorhabditis doughertyi, assembly GCA_963572265.1. Lineage (NCBI taxonomy): Eukaryota > Metazoa > Nematoda > Chromadorea > Rhabditida > Rhabditidae > Caenorhabditis > Caenorhabditis doughertyi. Next base: position 23,159,125 of record OY751556.1, on the reverse strand, counting down.
ATGATTTCTATGGTCATAAATTTACTGAAGTTCTATAGACTGTTAGAAGTTTTGGAATAGTTCTAAAAATTCAAAAAAAAGAACACTTTTATCTGTTCAAATCGCTTGTTTCTGTGATAAATTTCCAAAAAGTCTCTTAATCCATTGATCTTTTGCCCTGATAAGCGCAAAAAATTTTTTTCGCTAAAATAGATATAATGCATAGTTTCAACTCGTTCTGTTAACCAGAGTCCTATTGAGGCAGATTTCAAAACGACAACTTGAAAGCACAAGAGGCTTCAATTTTACAATTGCCGGCTCCTTGACACATTATATGAATAAGACTCTTGGAAAATATCTCGGATTGCTGAAACAGGTAGAGTCCACGTAAATGATGGGTCTACATCTATTTTCAATGAGAATATATTTTCTAATTTTATGGAGTGTCTTTTTTTGCCGGAGGTCCTTAGTGCAAAAATGGCGCATTATTATTGAAATTCAAATTCGATTCAATCCTAACTTCCCTCCGAAGAATGGTTATGTTAGCTTACTGAAACATCAAAGTTTCGGCGATGTAGCTGTTTCAAAAAGCCTATGTACATGGAATCAGAAGTTGAAATTTCAATCCTCAACCGTTCTTCCAAAAACTAACGCTGGAATCCCTCTAACCGAGTTTGTGAATTTAAAAGACCGAGTTCGGAAAAAAGGACTTATTCTCAATACAAAAAACAATGTATGTACAAAAAACGTAGGGAATGAAACTGAAATTTGGTTTTCTTTCATAAAACGTCTGTTATTTCACAAGTAAGTTACATACGTAGGAAAATTTTGAGTTTATGGATCAGTTGAATCCGAAAGTTGATAGTTTCGTTTTCAGAAAAAGAAAACATGCAAATTCAAAGGCACCTTGATACTGCGAGTTTTCTTAACTTAATTATGTTTCAGCTATACGAGAAAACAAGTGAAAAAATAGTTTTTCCAGTTGTTCTCGCAATGAAATCTGAAGATTTATTAATATCAAAACTTATACTAAATGTCAAGTTATGATGCTTTGAGTCCACAATTTCTCCAATCACCGCATTACATTTTCAGCATCAAAATAATTGGTTTATTTTTCGGTTTGTCAATATGTTAGTAGCTCGCTCCAATTTTTCATTCTTTTGCAACAAAATAGGCACCCATTAAAATGTTTTCATTAATTATTTCTGTCCCATGCTCCTCGTATAGTAGTGTCGGCAATTTGAATTCGATGGAAATTTTGTAGATATTCGTTTTTTTGATTTGTTCGAGTTGGACTTTTGGAAAAATATTCAATGTGAGATTTCTCTGCAAAGGCAGCATTTCTCTCTTTTTTTTTCTTCCTTTTTTTTGTTTACTGTTTCACATTGTTTTTGTAATGAGTTAATTCATACCTCATTAGTCACTGTTTTCTTGAGTACTCCTATGCGAAAATTTACCAAAACTTGATGAACGGAAGTTCTTTCTAACTAGCGATCATATGGAAAAAACGGGTTTATGAGGTGTTCGAAACAGAGAAATTTTAACTAATCCAAACAATTAGCTTTCCAAAAGTAGCTTTTCAAAATTTGGATTTCTGAAATAAAAAAAATGAAACCCTTTTTTTGAACTAATGAACTCGTGAATCAACTGCTATCCAGTGGTACTATTAAAAGTTGACAAAGTATTAAAACTGCAAAAAAAAAACTCTGAAATTGTCCTTTACCATGTGAACCGCAAAAATCAGGGATATCGCTCTGAAAAGACAGCAAGTTTTTATTCTTTATTTACTGTTTTCGAATTTTTTGATAATTAGTGGTCAATTCTTTGAAAACGTTAGAAATCGTACTTGAAAAGGAAAATTTCAGTTTGAATCTCAGAGCTCGAACAAGTGAAATTTCACGTTTCCAAGTATTTATTTACAGAACCTACCAATTTCGATGATAGTAAATTGTTCCATGGTTTCTCTGATGAAATATGATAAATGTACAAGCGTACAAGAACCCCCCTGACACTGTTATCCGTTGATTCTCAAAATGATTTATAGAGTCGATGAAACTGAAAGAAAAATCCCTGTTTTTTCATTTTAGTCGCTATTCGCATGCTGTGCCCAAACTAGTTATGTTCTCACCGAAAAATATCATAAGCTGTTTGCGAAACTGAAATATTTCAAAGAAGCTGTGATAGTTGTGTTAAGTAAAACTTTCTGTTCCGATGAGTTTACAGTTCAGATCAAGCTTCATTTTTTACATGAAATAATTTGCTTATTAAATTTTCTTCAGTTTTTCAACCTGATTGTTCAACTTCTGTTTCTCCCATTCATGAATTTTGATGAAATTCTTTTGAAAATGATGGTCTTATCAGAGATGAAGAACCTTTTCCAGATTTTTCAGCCCGTCCCTTCTTCCTCCCAACCCTATTGTCTATCCATTACCCTCTTTTCCCCTCTTTTCCCCCCTTTCCCTTCATCTTAGATCCCATCAAAAATGTATGGTAAACTGGATATGGAAAGAAGGCGGCTCCCTCTTCTTCTTTCTTTCCGCCACCAGTTTTGCACATTAAAAACATCATTTTGTGGAAAGAAAGAGAGAGAGAGAGAAAACGGAGTATGAATACGTATGAATTCACATTAGGGCACATGTCAAATGAGTTGTGTGTGTTAGGATAGACAAAAAGCCTTGTTTTTCTTATTCTTGTTGGTAGTTACATAACCTCCCAATAAGGAATTGCTTGTTTTTTCATGTTCCTTTTTTTGTGGGAGAATGGTAGAGACGGAACTGATTTGCAAGATTGCGGTATTATAAATATACAGTGCTCCACAAAAGTTTAACCTCACCCCCCAGTTTTGGTGTATCTCAAGAACGGTAAGAGATACGGGAAAGCTTCCAACTGACAAAATGCTCCAAATGTTTAGTTATTATGATCCCCAAAAGCTCAGGAAATAAAAATAAAAAGTTGAAAAAATTTTGAACTTTTTGTGAAAAACCAGTTTTGGCGATCCACAAAAGTTTAACCTCACCCTGAAATTTTGATGAAAAATTGGGAATGCGGAGAAACTAGGACGACAACTCTGTCCAAAAAGGTTTTGGTGAAAAATGTTTAATTACAAAGTTGTTTTAAATTTTATTTTCTACAACTTTTTAGTTGACCACTTTTCATCTGAACCTTTCGCTGCCGAGGTACGGCACTTTCAAAATGACTTGCTGTCTCTGGTGCGCCTAGCCGCGTATCTCGCTGATAGGTACAGTAATCAAAAAGTGGTCAACTAAGAAAATGTTCCCCAGACATTGTTTTATCACATCCAGTTGATTTTAAACCTAAAAAATCGTTTTTATCCATGATGGATAACGATATCTGAAAATTGGCGCAAATTACACTTTTTTCGATTTTAGGCCTGATTGGCACGTTTTTTAAGCGCTCATAACTCGCTCCAAATTGAGTTTGGAAAAAAGTTGTCAACATAAAAAATGTTCAAAATAATCGGATAAACAAAGTTTTAGTTGAAAACTTTTTTGTATCTCCTCTGTCTGGGAAGTTGGTGACACGAAAGTGTGCCTCATTTTCCGACAAAATTAAAAATGTGTTAAATCCTTGAGGCGAGGGCCTGGGCAAGGTTAGATATAAGAAAATGGTGTTTCTGATATTCAGAAACTTTTCCTCATTAAATTCACGCAATTTTATCAACAGCGCCTGCTATGATTCCACCGAAAGCTTCGTGGAGTACTCTCATGATACTAACTGACGCCTTCTTGGTAGAATCATAGCAGGCGCTGTTGATAAAATTGCGTGAATTTAATGAGGAAAAGTTTCTGAATATCAGAAACACCATTTTCTTATATCTAACCTTGCCCAGGCCCTCGCCTCAAGGATTTAACACATTTTTAATTTTGTCGGAAAATGAGGCACACTTTCGTGTCACCAACTTCCCAGACAGAGGAGATACAAAAAAGTTTTCAACTAAAACTTTGTTTATCCGATTATTTTGAACATTTTTTATGTTGACAACTTTTTTCCAAACTCAATTTGGAGCGAGTTATGAGCGCTTAAAAAACGTGCCAATCAGGCCTAAAATCGAAAAAAGTGTAATTTGCGCCAATTTTCAGATATCGTTATCCATCATGGATAAAAACGATTTTTTAGGTTTAAAATCAACTGGATGTGATAAAACAATGTCTGGGGAACATTTTCTTAGTTGACCACTTTTTGATTACTGTACCTATCAGCGAGATACGCGGCTAGGCGCACCAGAGACAGCAAGTCATTTTGAAAGTGCCGTACCTCGGCAGCGAAAGGTTCAGATGAAAAGTGGTCAACTAAAAAGTTGTAGAAAATAAAATTTAAAACAACTTTGTAATTAAACATTTTTCACCAAAACCTTTTTGGACAGAGTTGTCGTCCTAGTTTCTCCGCATTCCCAATTTTTCATCAAAATTTCAGGGTGAGGTTAAACTTTTGTGGATCGCCAAAACTGGTTTTTCACAAAAAGTTCAAAATTTTTTCAACTTTTTATTTTTATTTCCTGAGCTTTTGGGGATCATAATAACTAAACATTTGGAGCATTTTGTCAGTTGGAAGCTTTCCCGTATCTCTTACCGTTCTTGAGATACACCAAAACTGGGGGGTGAGGTTAAACTTTTGTGGAGCACTGTAGTAGCTTTCACTAAATTCTTGAACCAGTAATTTTTTTAAAATAAGACTGAATATCCTGAATTCGTACTATTTTTCGGAATTTTCACAATCTATTGACGAATAGAAGAAGAAATCATATTTTGTATTAGCAACTTCATGAATCTGTTTTTTTTTCAAAATTAGCCCACGTCTTCCGTTTTTTTCGAAGATTTGGGCTTAAAGCGCTGTATTCAAGTCCTATATGAATTGGGAAGGCATAATCAAACTCGTATTTTTTTTTTTTGATTCTTTGAACACAAACCGCCATAATCGTTCTCTTGTTCATCTCTTAATGTGTATTCAAATTTCGCAGTTCCGTAGATCTCTTACCTCATGGACATGCCGTTCCCAGTAATCGCGCAAAAATAAGTGCTTGGTCGTTTTTAATTATACATACTTTTTCTGACGAAATTCTAGGAAACACGCTTACAAAAGTAGGACTAGTTCATATGGATTTTTTAGTACTTTGTTAACATCACTCAACGAGAAATTTTTGCTATGAGAAGTGTATCTAGACTTCAAAAAATTGTTGAGAACTAGAAAAACTGAAACTGTGTCAGTGAGACAGAAATTTTTTTTGTTTCCTTAACTGTTCAAATCCAATTTTTTTCGTTCACATTTCTTGAATTTTTGACCATCTTCCCCTAGTTTCTATGCTTTAATATCCACAAATTCCTCTGAAAAAAATTAACAAATTTGTGTCATAATTCCATATTAACACGCTAGCACACACATATTCATAGACATAGATGTCTAGTGGAACTTGGTCTCTCTCTTTCTCTCTCTCCCTATTTCCTTCTCATATAAATTCATTCTTAGTTAGCGGAAAGAAGAAAAAAAAACGACTGAATATCCGGTGTTCCAGCCATCTGGAAGCTAATTTCTCGCCTTCTATGTTCACTTTTCTTGCTCCCTTTCCTTAATATTTAACATTTTTTGAATAGTTCTGAAAATGAAAACTGGAAACTGTATTCCTAATTCAAACCTAGCGTTTCTAGAGAAAAAAAAAAGATTTTCATGGATTTTGAGGCAACTTTGATAAGAAAATCAATACTTTTTCCTGAAAACAGGCACACATTTTTTCCAGTTTCTTTCATTCCTTATCTTTGTAAAGCGTGCTCTTGGAGTAATTAATAGGCTGGATGTTTTGTCTATAACTATTCTCTTTTATTTTCTGATCGAAATTTCTTGAGAACTTTTTTTAATACGTTCAATACGTTCACTTTTTCAATTGCAATGAACAGCGGTGATACGTTGAGGATTCTTTTTCTAAATGCGCAAAATTCATCATAACTGTTCTAGACTAATAACTTCCAGTAACAGTTTCTGTCATACATCTAACTACTTTTTGTACGTCTACATAAACTTTTCCTAAAATCGAAACGGAAAAAAAATTCTCAGTTTCCATTTTGTTTCATTGTCTAATCATAAAAGAGAAACGACAATCATCTATTTCTCTGAAGTTCTATCGGCTGTTAGAAGTTTTGGAAAAGTCTTGAAAATAAAAAAAAAACAAGTAAGTTTTTAACTGTTTCAAATCGTTTATTTTTTGCCTAAAAATTCCAAAAATTCTCTGAAATTTTGCTCTGTTAATCGCGAACATTCCGCTTACCATCTTTCAAAAATAGACAGCGTTTACAAAGACCGCTTGAAAGCGAAATGTTTTCGAGAGCTAAGGCTTCATCATCAAAACATTGAAACTTCGTAGGTGATGGGTTTGGATACACAGCTTCTACACTGAAAACTGTTTCAAACAGCTGATATGTTTTTCTCGATACTAAACAAAAGCAGTATATACAGGGCCTCAAACCGACCGTAAACTTTCAGCTAAAAAATTATCAGATATATCACAATTTTAGTCGATTGTTAGTGACGAAAAGATTGGAAGAATGGTAATGTTAGCTTTTTGAAACATCAAACTTACGGTGAAGTAGATGTTTCAAAACGTTCATGTACATAGAACCAGAAGTTGGAATTCAATCACTCAGCCGTTCTTTCGAAAATTAAGACTGGAAGCCGTCTAACCAAGTTTGCAAATTTAAAAGACCGAGTTCGGAAAAAAGGACTTATTCTCAATACAAAAAACAATGTACATATGTACAAAAAACGTAGGGAATGAAACTGAAATTTTGTTTTCTGTCAAAAAAAACGCACTTCAAAACTAAGATACGATTGAAAACTTCGAGCTTATGGATCATTTGAATCCGAAAATCGATAGTTTCGTTTTCAGAAATATGTCAAAAACGACGAGAATATAGAACTCAATATAAATTTATTGATGGTTTTTAAGAGTGAAAATCTGAGCGGTGCGACTGACTCATGTCACACATCGGCTAAACCTATCCGATTGGTTCCGTAATTGGTACGGTGGGTACTTGGGGTAGTCTTAACAAAAAACAGTTAAGGTTATTAGGCCACGCCCCCTTTCAGTACCAGAAAAAATTTCAGAAACTGAAAAAATCGAACTTTTTGCCTTAAGAGATAGAGTCAAAATTCTTTCAGAAATGAATTGCCGGTGTCTTTTTGAGCATTTTTCATGTTGGCACCTAACTTCTGACTATTCGGCATCATGCTGAAAAAATTCGATTTTCGTTAAAGTGATGATTTTTTGACAGTTTTTCCAAAATTTGAGGATGTCTTAGTACTTGGTTCCCACGGGAAATTAGTTGCATTTGGAAGCCTATAGGTCCCTCTATTTACACGCAAAAATGTAGGGAAAAAAAGTGTGGCATGATTTGGATATTCACGATTTAGTACAAATTTTCACATAATTTCAACGTACCCCCCTCCATAATGAAAATGGTCATAGTCACCAATTTCCAAAATATTTTTGTGGCGTGTTGTCCTACCCATAACTGATACGTTCACAAAATTTCAGCTCATTTGAATCACTTATGGAGGCGTGGGACGACTTCAAAAAAATCATCACTAATTTATAGAGCTGGAATTCTGAAATTCCAGAAACCTGATAAAATCGCTGGAAATTGTTGGGAATGATGACAAAAATGTTGCTATAGTCTATTCAAACCAGATTAAACAACAAAAGTTGTTTTTTCGAAAACTTCTAACAATCTTCTCATAACTGACACTGCTGCTGAACGGACTGATCGATTAGAATGTGATAATGAACAATTGATGCGAGTTTTCAACTGAATATGTGCTTAAATAGACTATAACAACATTTTCGCCATAATTCCCAACAATTTCCAGCGATTTTATCAAGTTTCTGGAATTTCAGAATTCCAGCTCTAAAAATTAGTGATGATTTTTTTGAAGTCGTCCCACGCCTCCAGAAGTGATTCAAATGAGCTGAAATTTTGTGAACGTATCAGTTATGGGTAGGACAACACGCCACAAAAATATTTTGGAAATTGGTGACTATGACCATTTTCATTATGGAGGGGGGTACGTTGAAATTATGTGAAAATTTGTACTAAATCGTGAATATCCAAATCATGCCACACTTTTTTTCCCTACATTTTTGCGTGTAAATAGAGGGACCTATAGGCTTCCAAATGCAACTAATTTCCCGTGGGAACCAAGTACTAAGACATCCTCAAATTTTGGAAAAACTGTCAAAAAATCATCACTTTAACGAAAATCGAATTTTTTCAGCATGATGCCGAATAGTCAGAAGTTAGGTGCCAACATGAAAAATGCTCAAAAAGACACCGGCAATTCATTTCTGAAAGAATTTTGACTCTATCTCTTAAGGCAAAAAGTTCGATTTTTTCAGTTTCTGAAATTTTTTCTGGTACTGAAAGGGGGCGTGGCCTAATAACCTTAACTGTTTTTTGTTAGGACTACCCCAAGTACCCACCGTTCCAATTACGGAACCAATCGGATAGGTTTGGCCGATGTGTGACATGAGTCAGTAGGCCTGAGGTCGCACCGCTCAGATTTTCACTCTTAAGTTCCAAAATCCCATTCGAAAAAAGCAAAAAAATGAATAAAATGAGAACACGTTTCAGTTTTGAAGGAAAAAACTCTCAGTTTCAAATGATTTTCTTTAATTCTAGACTAATTTGGATAGTGATTCGGCTGAGATGGGTATTCGTTCTTTTCTCATTTTCTTGTTTCGAGTGATCCCAATCAAAACCGCGAAAAAAAACCTAAAAATATTCAGATACTCCCTAAAAATCTTGCACTTTATGTATGTCTAGACCAATTCCCCTCAATAAAATCTCCCAATTCTCTTTTTTTTTCTCCAAAAAATCAGTTGTAAAATCTCCCGAATTTTATGATCCTTTTTCCATTTTTCCTCAGTTTTTTCCGTCCTTCTTTGCACAATTTTTATTTCATTTTCTCATAAAATATACGGCATTTCCATGACATTTCATGTCAATTTTTCCGCCGAAACAAAAAAAATGTATAAAAAACGGGGGTGTACTCCGGCGCGAACCGCCCTTTATGACCTCGTAAATTGGCACTACGGATTTCATTTTCTTCTCTTTTTTCGAGAAGCTTTTTTCGGAATAAAATTCTTTTTTTTTCTTAAAAAAAAGAGAACATTCATGAATTATTCACAAATTTTAGGCATATTTTTTCTTTTTTAAAAATGAAAAAAAGTTCGATCTCTTCCTGGTTTCTCATTCTTTTTTAGACGGGGAAAAGGAGAGGTGGGTGTTGAATTTCAAAAAAGAAGAATTATGTAGTTGGGAAAGAAAAAGTGGCGGAGCTTGGGTAGAGGGAAATGAGTCATAGGAAAAAGGAATAGGGATGTTTGTCTAGGTGGATTCAGAGGGGGAGTTTCCAGTTTTTTTTCCAATTTTTGGAATTTATTCGGTCCTTCAATAATCCTTTAACTCGGGTAGATGTTCCCAAGGAAATTTAAAAAAAATTAATAAAGAAGTTATTGATAGAAATCGGTAGTAAAATTGAACAACTCGTTGTCTTCGAAAAAGTGCTTCCCTGATTTTATCTACCTATTTTTCATCTTTTCGAAACTGAAAATTAGTTTTCAAACTGTTTCATTGGTCCCACTTTACTAGAACTTACCTTTGCCATTGCTCCTTCGACCGTCAATATTTCTCGAAGCTGCTCGAATTTTCCGAAATTTGAAATTTTTTTGTCAAATATATTAATTTTCCATAGATGTTTTTTGTGAATATTCTAGTTTGAGAAATGATAAGAGGAAACTTAAGCTTGCTAACTTTCAACCCTAAAAACATCCAGTAATGCTCGTAGTTTATTAAAAGAAAATTGATTTCATCCATACATATGTTTTGCCGATGCCACTCATTTTCAGTTCTGTTTAAAAAGAAATAAACTTTAAATTTTTATTGCATTTTCGATAACATTTTGAAATCGTAACACAGAATTTGTGAATCGTTTTTTTCAGACTTCGGCTTTTGATTATTTCAAAACTCTTTTTTTTCTAGTTATTATTTGCCATTGAGAATCTGATGTTGAGGTTTAGATTTATCGTTGAAGTGAATCAGAATCTGTTGTGTTTCAAAACACCGTGATAAACACGAAGCCAGTTGATTTTAACACTTGTTGAAGCTTATTTTTATTTATGCAGATTTTTCGTTCTTTTAGGGTATCTATTCAAATCTTGAAAAGAAAACACAACGTTGGAATATTGACAGGGAAAAAATGGATCAATTGTTACCGTTCAGAAACAGAAGAAAATTCTGGAAGGTTTCAAAACTTTTTCTGTTTTTCAGTCTCGACTTACCGTTTTCTTGCTTTTTTTCATAGTTCCGTTTCGATGATAATGAATCCCGATACCGCAGTCTTTGGAGGAAGTTTTCCATCATACTTGTGTTGGGCCTGGTCGGCGCGGCCGACGGGCCTGACCGGAAAATGACAAAAATGGTTTTCATTCCTTTTCCCGTAATTGTTCCTCCCTTTTCCCGTAATTGTCCCTCCCTTTTCATACATCCGTTGGTGAGAATAGACTCGTTGCTTGATTACTTTTGATAACAAATCTAAACTATTTTTTGTTCAATTTGAAACTGAAAAAACACACTGCTTTTTTTTAAAGAAGTTGATCAATTCCAAAAGTGGAAAAAATCAATTTTTAAAAAATTTAGTGTCTCTTAGTCTATGTATTGAAACACTAACCCGATTTATTGTTTACTGCTTCAAAATCATCATAATTCTCAGAAACCTCAATTAGATCGTTTCTCCTGTGCTTAGTTTTCTAGCTTAATTTTCCTTGTGCTAGCTCTCTACCCCATATTTCCAAGAACAGGTGAAACTTGACCAAGCTGTTTTTGGTGTGCGTCTAACCTCTTTTGTGCTCGTCATGGAGCCGGAAATTCGATACACCTTTCAATAATATTTTAGTTGAAATTTGAATTTTTTGTTCAGATTTCCTAGTTGAGCACAATGAACAAAGAACATGGGGAGTTGAATATCCGGATTTCGGAAATGGAACTTTATGGTTCGGTCTGAAAAACCATCAATGTTTCGCAATTTTGAGAAATGTCGGGAAATATTTAAATGTTTCAATACTGTTGAATTTGCGGTAGGATTTTGGAGTCAAAACTTCGAGCGAAATCGTTGTTCAATGTTGAACTCATTTTTTTGGAGACAGTTTGAAACAGTGATTATACCATTTTTGGCTATGGACTAGGCTCAAATTTCAACTTGTTGGTTGTAGAAACTTTCTGTTACGGTATTACTTAATTGAGAATTTACAGTTTCTCTAAGGTCATGTGAGAAGAATATTTTTTCTTTGATCGGCATTCGACTTACTTCGCTGGCTAACTATTCATTTCAATACCTCTTTTTTCCTATTTTGACCCCCCCCCCCCTCCCCCACCCCACTTGAGACTGGTCCTTCCACTTAAAAAGTGAAGCACAGAAAAAGAAGAGAAAGCTATTAGTCAATGAGCCCTCTTCACCAACTTATTTTCGTTTTTAGCTCGTCCTCCTTTTTTTTCTAATTGTGGTGACCTCTTTTAGGCACAAAAGTGGAAGAAAATCTAATTTTCTAGAAAAAAAGTTCATACTTTTTGAGGGGTAGCTATTTTGAAAGGTTTTGGGTCCTTTTTGGACGGAATTTTTCGGTTTCAATGGGTTTGTTTTTGATTTTTGTAGAGTCGTCAATTGATTTAGTGTTTGTCGATTCAATTGTGAAAACACCATTATCTTCTTTCGAACTTTTGTTCCAAATCATTGGGGTTCTGACAACGTTAATTTACCGCAAAATTTCGTATTGATGTTGTCGTAAAGTTCAAAATTTTCCGGGTTTTCGAAACGGTAAAAAAAAACTGCTCGCATCTTACTCTCCGAGATACCTGACAAGGAAGGTGTTTGTAGAAACATCATGGGAATTTTCTGAAATCTCGAGCATTGGCGGGCATTCGCGAAAAAATTATCAGATCCTCTGCTCCAAAAATTGTTCGATTTATTTATTTTAGAGGGTTTAGGATCTTTTTGAGCGAAATTTTTTCCGGTTCCCATTATATTTTAATTTGAGTTAGCTGCTCGTTTGTTCTGTAGGTTAAAATCAAATTTCATAATCAATTTGATTTTTTTTTGAAACTCCGTTTGGAGATATTTTGGTTCAGTCAATCCTGAATTACGGAAATCAGGGTTTTCAAAACAGTGAAAACATTTCTTACATTCGAGATAACAGAGGATTATTTGTTCAACTTTCATCTGAAATTTTTTAAGGTTTCAGAAATTGTAGAAAAAACTGTTGTGAAGTTTTATAAATCCCAAATTTTGTCCCAGTAACGATTCGAAAACGACAAATTTTTTGCAAACCCACCTAAAAAAAAACAAGAATGTCCATTTTCAGATTTTTTCTAGACAAAATTCATACTTTTTTGGGGGGTGGGTACCTATTTTGAAGAGTTTTAGAGCTTTTTGGACGATTTTATTTTCGATTTCGATGGTATTTTGAATTGATTCAGTAGGTCTAAATTTCAAAGCAATATTGATTTTTTTTAATGTTTGGTTCGAAGATATTGAGGTTCTGTCAACCTTTAATTACGAGAATAATTCACAGAAATTCGTAGCAAGTGTGCAATAGAGTTCTAAACTCGAAGAGGTTTTAAAACTGTGAAAATTTTCTGAACGTCTTGTAATTCACTACCCGAGATATCTGACGATTATTTGTTCAACTTCCATCTGAAATTTTCTAAGGTTTCAGAAACTGTAGAAAAACAGTTGTGAGATTTTATAATTGTTCGCAACTCCAATTCCGGCCAAACAAAAAAAAAGTCCAGAACAGCCTACACTTGTAATGGTTCTAGATGTTATTTCGGTTTCTAAATGGATACAAAAAGAGTTCATTCTATTTTCGCGTATTGCAGAAATTATTCATTTTTCAACTCTAAAGTTACCCGAAAAACTCTGTTTCTTCTTCTGATTTCTTTTTCTGATATTCTTTTCCAGATGAAACGATTCTCCGTTTCAGAGATGTTTTAATTTGAGAATTTTGTCAGTGCGTCTATTCAGGGCTGGCTATACGGTCGACTAAAGAAATCTACATAGAAATCTTCAAAATTGGCATTCTTGAGAGTGTCTTTACACACTTTCAGCCTTAAAATAGCGATTTTGCCGGTTTCTAAGAGTTTTCAAGTTCCAAGTCTGGAAAAATGTTTCGTTAGGACTGCTGAGAACGATTCCAAATTATTCACGAAACTTCAACAAAAAGAATGTTCATTTTCAAGTACATAATTTTTTATGCAATGTTTCAAGCATTTCGCTAATCATAATTCAAAAAAGTATTGAAAAAAAACGCCAGTCAAACTATATTTCAACAGTTTTTTGTGCCGTCTTGAAGTCCAAAACTTGTTTAAAAAACAGGATAAGTTTTCATGATTTCACGGTTTCAGCTTGGTTTCAAACAAGTTGAGCGTAAGTTTTTTTTTCCGATGGTTTCTTTTTCGAAAATCACTAAACTACTCTAAACTGACCATAAACCCTCCATTTCCTTCCCCCTCCAAACCCATTTCCTTGTTCTTTTTGTTATTGTTTTCACACTTCCAATTCAATTCATATTTTCACCCCAAAAAAAAAAGAACTCAGAATAATTGATACACATCTTTTATATTCCCTCTTTTTTGACTTTTCCTCTATTCTCGATCCACAAAAAAGAACCTAGAAAACCTTCAAAAGACATCATCAACATCATCTGGTGGAGCCCTCCTAAAGATGTAGAAGGTGCTCAGAAATGCATAAGGCTTTTCCTTCTTCTTGTCTTTTTTGGGAGAAGAAAAGTGACATTGTTTCTTGTTTCTTTTTGGGTCGACTTTTTTTTTCCTTTCTTGCTGTTTCAATTTCTAGGTTTTTTGGGTTTTATAGGGTAGGTTTCCAATAGAAGAATGGCTGATTTTTCTAAAATCCTCCAAATTTTAATTCTCTTTTACTGATTCCATATAACAAAAACTTAAGTCCATCTGTGTTTGTTATGGCCTCTCATCTTTCCAAAGAACTTTTTTCTTCAGAATTTCATATTGCGAACGAACCCCGAACAAGATCCCTCTAATAGTAGGGCATGGTCATTTCTAGACTGATCGTCTTACCTACACTAATAATTCTTGAATATAAGCATCATAACTTTTTGGGTTTTATCAAAGAGTTTTTTCTGTTTTTTTTTTTGCCTATTTCAACATCTATGTTTTTAGGTTATTCATAGAAAGTAATGCTTCAGCCGCTAAACCAAATTTGCCAGAACAATGAGGTTTTTATTAGTAAGGCACCCGTATTACCTGTAAGTGTAGAACCCTCTAATCTAAGAGCCCTGTCCTTAAAAATGTTGTAAAACTCTCTCAACTCGTTTCTGTTCCGTTCTTATTGTTAGGGTTTCTGGAGTTTGAGAGAAATGTTTCTAGTAAAGTTATCGAAAATTAGGCTGATCTTGCCTTAATAGTGAAGCAGTTTTTTTTACCTTTCGACCCAGTGTGATGTTTCAAATAACTCGATACCATACGTAGATTACTATACCGTTTTATCAAGAAAATCAGGATTTTTTTCACTTGAAAAAAGTTAGCCCAATTTTTTTTCTGTTTTGGGTCGAAGGTTTGATGAGTGGGAGAGAATTCTTTCCAGTATACTCATGATAGATTCACTTTTTCTCAAAATAGTAAGGCGTCTTTAATTGTAGAAGGTTATTTAGATTCAAATTGATTTCTTCTAGATTTTTAGACACTTTAACTGTTTCATTTCCAGTTTCAGTTTTCTGATTTCAAAGAGCTTGGATAGATGTTCCAGTCTTCAAACAGATCTATTGAAACTATAATAGTGAGGCAAACCTGTTAGTAGTGAGCTTCAGTTCTTCCAATCAAAAAAAAAGCAAAAGATTTGGTATTCGGAAAGACATTTTCTCAATTTTTGCCTGTTTCGATTTGTAGTTTTAATTTTTTGAGTGGCGTTTTTAATGATCGTGCAGGTCATTGCTCGTTCTAATAAGAAGGCATGTTTGATTTTGAAAAGCGTCAGCCCCGGTGATACACTTATCGATCAAACACTTATCGATATGATAGCCTTGTTTTCCTTGATTTTGTTGAAAAACTATCTCGGTTTCTTTAGCATGGTTTCCGTTTCCACTTTCTTCTGTCAAACAATGGAATAGAATAGCCGTTTCTTCCATATTTGTAGCGAGATGTGTTCCTCTCCATTACTCGTAAATGAGCCACAACATCCTCTAATTGTAGTGCATGTACAATCTCATTTCTTGGTTTGCTCTTTTGTAAACTGTATGTTATTTTATTGAAACTAATAAAAGCTGCTGGAGAACTTGCCTGTTTCAAGTTCTAGGGTTATTGGGTTCTAGTTTGAAGGTTCTTGCTTCCCAGTTGACTTTTGTTAATTCCATTTTCATCTTGAAGAAATCTGTTTCAAAACATCTATTTTTCGGGTCCTACCAGAAATCTTTGCTCAACGTTCTTCTCCAAGCTCTAAATCGTTTTCCACAATAGATCTCTCATGTCTTTTCAACTGTTTTTTTTTTCAAATCTGAAATTTCTGCTTCACTCTTTCAATTTGTACTCTTCTTTTCATCGTGTATTGCTGGCACTCTTGTATGTGTTCATTTTCAATTCAATTTCAATTCTTCACTTTTCCAGCACTTTTTCTACTCTTTGAACCAAACCAAACCAGACAACTTCATAATGAATATGGTACGGATCCGTCATATCATGGAGATGCGGCGTGCATGTAAGGCTCCGCCCCTTTTACCACCGAAATTGAGAAAGTGAGTTTTGTTTGAAACCAATCTATAATCTAAGCAGTTTCATTCTCATTAATTGCATGATTATAGAAAAGTTGAAACTGATTACTGTAGTCTTACTGTACCTAACCCCTCACAATTTTCAGGGAAGGCTCCGAGAGCACCGATCGACGTGGCGTTAAAGATGTGATGGATTTGACATTCAAAGTGAACACTCTTGCTCCAGAAAGATATCCTTCCAGTAGCTTCTATCTTCATCTCTATGAATCCCAAGACTCTTCAGAAGGACCATGGAATTTGGTAAGTAAAAGGAGCCGGAAAAAAAGAGCAACCGAGTTATTTCATGCATATTTAAGAGCTCTTTTTTGATTGACAAGGTCCCCAAAAGTTCAACTCTTTTCAGATCACTGAAAGCGATCAGCTTGGAATTGATGATGTGGCAAATCTTGAGGATTTTTTGGCGATTGAATTCAGTTTTGAGAGACTACAATGGTTTAGGATGGAAATGTATGAGAAAAACTCGAAGTAGTGGTCGATTAAAAAATCATTTTCAGATCTGAACCTTCTGAAACCGGGGTAAAAGTTGTGAAAGCGTCAGAAATCTTCACGATTGCTCAGATTTGCGCAGGTCCTATTGGTTTTCCGATGGTGTAAGTTCGAGATTAAAAAACCCTGCTTTTTTACCGAAGCTTTCAAATACTGAACAACCGGTGTTTTTTATTTCATTATAAATGGCAAGTGTCCAACATAATTTCTTCAGCACTCGATTTTTATCAAAATTCTGAAACACTCGATTTTAATTATATTTTTACAGTGATCAATCCGGCTACCGTATCGCAGAAATTGAAGTTTGGAGTCAACTACGTGATCGACCACAACCAATTGTAATGCAATTGGAAGCAAAGAATTTGTCTACCAAATTGGTTTCATCTAATTCTAATGTAAGGAAGTACATAAAATTAAGAGAGCTTTGCTAATTATCATAGTTTTTGATATGGAAGTTTTGGAACAGAATAAGTGGACTTTTGATACCACTAATTTTTCTGTTCCGTATTTGTAATAATCCAAATTGTTAGAAACAATATGTAGTGATCGACAGAAGTAACCCGTAATAACTATTTTCACAGGTCTACATCGAAGTATACCGTGTTGATGAGGATCAAAAACGAATGTTGTATCGAAGTGAAGTTGCAAAACAGACCAAGTTGTTATGGAGACCATTCACTGTTCAATCAGATGATTTATACGGGGATAATGGAATTGAGTGAGTTTTTCTGATGACTTACGAGTTTTTATCGCTTATTTGCTAAATCTTGACACCTCGGCTTAAAGGCGCAGCGACAAATGTCTATTGGGTTTCGCCACGATTACAGTAATTCTCAGTTGAAAATCATTCTATGAAATACCCGGTAAAAATTTGTCGCTGCGTCTTTTAACAAAGGTGTCAGGCTTTCGCAAATAAGTAATAGTAGATTCAAAAGCATATTGAAAACTTTTCAATTATTTCGGTTCTATCAACTCTTGAAAACAGTGAACACTTCCTCGAATACTTTGATTTGTGTCTCACTCGTGGTATCACACCCTAGAAAGATATTTTTTCCAGCAGTCAAATCGAAATCGTTTGTATTAGTGAAGAAGAAAAAGAAGGAGTAATTGGACAGGCTTTGGTATTAATGGAAGTGGCAAAAACAATGGAAATGTTACCGGTAAGAGTTTTTAGATTTAAATATCGAACGTAGTAATATTGAGAAAAAGAAAATATGAGCTAGATTATAATGACTATGAAATGGTAACTGTTTCAAACTTTCTCAAAAAAAGAAGAAGAGAGAGTACGCGCAAGTCAGAGACAAAGACGCAAGATTTCCCTGCGTCTCCTTTGCGCGCACACTCTCTATCTCCAAAACTTTTCATTTTCGTACAGTGTTAACAAAGAGAAGAAAGTTAGGGAACATGAGGTTTCTCTGCGTCTCTACCTCGCACCCACTCTCTAAGTCTCTACTCTCTTCAATATCTCCATTCCAGATCTACAACGAAACCTACAAACAAGGCCGTAAACCAATCGGAGAAGTCCGTCTCTGTCGTTATCAACAACTTCGAACATGTTCTTT
Source organism: Caenorhabditis doughertyi (assembly GCA_963572265.1). Lineage (NCBI taxonomy): Eukaryota > Metazoa > Nematoda > Chromadorea > Rhabditida > Rhabditidae > Caenorhabditis > Caenorhabditis doughertyi. The sequence continues at coordinate 23,141,239 of OY751556.1, read as the reverse complement.
CCTTGACTATATCCGTGGTGGAACCTCTCTTAAATTTGCCATTGCTATCGATTTCTCTATCAAAGATCCTCAAAATCTGACTCATAATGATTATCAACAATATTCAAATGATATTGAATTCGTTGTTCGATGCCTCGGGGAAACTTTAGAGCCTTTTAACCCAAATAACTCTTGGCTCTCCTATGGATTTGGAGCCAAAATCCCACCGCATTATCGGGATTCCAATAACTTTTGTCTTAGTTTGGATGTGGATGCCACGTGTCAAGGAGTTAATGGAATATTGAATGCATTTGGAAAGAGCCATCAACATGTGCATCCATTGCAAGGAGCAAAGTTTGCTCAGATTATTTATCATTTGGCAAAGTGAGTTTTTTTTTCTGTTAAATAAAACGAAACTTCCAAGAGGATTAGGATGTGTCGGGAATTTCGGGCTTCCCAAAATAGATGAAACTGAAAAAAACTATATGGAAAAATTGCAGACAAGCCCAAAACAATTTCAACAGAGCCGGTGAGCCACCCAGCTATTTTGTGCTCTTTGTTATCACTCGGGGATGTATTGAGGACTTGAAAGAGACTGTTCAAGCCGCTATTTTTGCATCGAAAGCCCCAATTTCCATTGTTTTTGTCGGTAAGAATCATGTTTTTTGGATTTCACTTTCCAAATTTGCAACTTTTCAGGAGTTGGTTGTGAAGGTCTAGATGAAATTGAGAGAATGGGAAATGCTGGAAAACGACTGGAATTTCAAGGGAGAAAAAGTGAAAGGGATAACTTGCAGGTTTGTCTAAGTCTGATTTTTGGCCTTAGTTCTGCAAATTTCAGTTTGTAAATGCCACGAAAACCCGTCTGGAATGTGATAATTACGCTGATATGGCAACAGCTTTTCTGGAGAAGGCTTTGCAACAGGTATGGTGCGGCCAAAAACTCAATGTGAAAGTCATGGGTCAAACTAGAAACATAGAAGATGAAACGGTGAAAATAATTACATTTATTATCCTTATTTTACATAGGAACATTGCACTTTGAAGTACTAAAGTACTGGACAGAAGTACTGGACAGCAGTGTTTCTAACAATTTTCATGTGATTGATATAGTGATCATGAAACTGGGTTGGAGAAGAAATAAGAAAGTTGAAATGAAAAAAATGATATAGGAACTAGTTTAGAATTATGTCGATTTAAAGGTAGCTTACTGTGAGAATAAAACTGAACTTTCTTGAAAAATTTAGTTTTTTCGGCTGTAGATTACCATTTGCCCACTCGAATCATATTATCGCTACAGTTCACCCTAGTACAAAGTAGAAGAATGAAACTGAAAGTTTCAGTGTTGGCCGAGAATGATGATGGTTTGAAGAGAGCTTACTTTGAGAACCAAAATGAATTTTCTTGAAAAACTGAGTTTTTTTTTCGGCTGTGGGTTACCCTGTGCTAACGAAAATTTGTTTGTCACTTCAGTTTTACCAATTTGAAACTAGAAGCATAAAACTGAAAGTTTCATTAGGACCTGGATTTACAAAGAATTAATTGGACCATCAGCAGTGTTTCTCCCAGTTCTCATCTTCTTGGTATAGTGTGTATGAAACTGAATTTTCCTTCAGAAAAAAAACTAGGTAGCACCATTTCTGTTCTAAAAAATAATGCGATATTGATGTATTTCCATAACTCTGGAGTTTCAAACCATTTCAAACCAAAACTTCTTCGTTTCTAGATAAATTATATCTGTTTGAGCCATTTTCCGCAAAAACGTCAACATTCTAGCGAATTATTTTCCCAGTTCCACCCACCCGATACCCCAATAATGAAACAGAACCTGTATTAGATTCTGGTTCATCTATTGTTCGTTTCAGATCCCATGGCAATGTTCCACATTCTACATGCAAAATCACGTACTCCCTGGAAAATCAACAGAAGAAATGTCATCTGGACTTTTAGGAAGAGGAGGAGGTCTAATGGCTCCAAGTAGTAGTAGTCGTCGACCAAGTTCAGCTCATGGACAAGGAGAAGAGGAGGAGTTACGGATGAGAACAAGTAGTAGTGGAGAACAACAGACAAGAAAGTGAGTGGGGTTTATTTAAGGGAAACTCATGAAAAAAAACTAAAAATTGTCGAACAACCTAGAGAGAATGGGCGGACCATAATCTGGAAGAGTTGAAAAAGGGAACTTCTGAAAACAATTTCATTTCAAAAATATTATTTGAAGTGGGCGGAGCTTTATGTTTTTTCTGCCTTAGAACATAGCTTGTAAAATCACGCCCCTCTCCAAAGTTTTTCAGATATTGTTCTTTTCAAAGCAAAGAAATAGGAATTCACTGAAAAATAGGCATTGTGTGAGCTCAACTTTTTGAAACAGTAAATTTACAGAAAGAAAACTTAAACCTCCAGAAATAAATTTTGTGGAATTTTCGTTTAAGATCGTCACACCGATACAAGAACTAGGAAAAAACGATGAGGCCCTACACTCAAGATATTAAAACTTTATTTTCCGAAATCTCATGACTTTTTAGCCGCCGTAACCGTCTATCCAATGAAATGCGTTCAATGACACTGGATGATTCTTCCCGATAAAATATTTTTATATAAACGTTTTTTGATAATTGATCTCATATTTCTCTACTTCTTTTTTGAATATTTGCGTACATATTTCCAGTGCCTTCTCCCTCCTTTAATGTTTCCTCCCCTCCCTCCTCATTTTTTAACATTGCAAGTGCGCTCTACAGGATTTTCCATGCTTTTTTCTTTTCTTACTTTGGGATAGGTAATTGGTTTGATTTGATTGGATAAATATATGGGATAAACGATTCTTCTTTTGTGCAGCCTGGAAAGCAAACTGCAGCATGGTTCAATTCCTATTGGACATTCCAAAAGGACGACGACGAAATTAGAGATGATCAAAACAGGTCAATATTATTTTTGATGAGAAGATTCTGAAACGGTATAAACCCCAAAAACCTGTCCGTAATCTTAAAATTCCAGTATATGAAAAGTTAAGAAAATGTTTTTCAACAATTATTCTTGATGAGCAGTTTCGTTTTCATTTCGAAAATATCTGTTTCACAACGTCTTCTTTTCTGGCTCTTACCAGAAACAATTGCTACATATCCCGTTTGACGTATTGTTTTACAATGCACAGTTAACTAGAATCTCGTTTTACTTATTTTTTTCGAATGCGAAACCTTTGTTTCATCATGTGAATTTTTACCATTTCTTTGATTATTTACCGGTTTGCAGCTATTTCGTGGTGCATGTCTATTTTCAATGTCATTCAAACTCACCTTTTTCTAGCTTTTTTTCTACCCATCCATCCAAACAAAAAAAAAGTTTCATAATAAATATTGTACGGATCCGTCATATCATGGAGATGCGTCGTGCATGTAAGGCACCGCCCCTTTTACCAACAAAGTTGAAGAAGTGAGTTTTTTTTCTTTCTGTTTTCCGTTTCTTCCTCTTTTATACTTTCAATCGGCTTAATACCGTACCTATAGAAAAAATGAAACTGAATATTGTAGGATTACTGTACCTGACTCCTCATAATTTCCAGAGAGGGCTCCGAGAGCGCCGACCGACGTGGCGTTAAAGATGTGATGGATTTAACATTCAAAGTGAACACTCTTGCACCAGAAAGATACCCTTCCAGTAGCTTCTATCTCCATATCTATGAATCCCAAGACTCTTCAGAAGGACCATGGAATTTGGTAAGTAAAAAGAGGAAAAAAAAAGAGCAACCGAGTTATTTCATGCATATTTAAGAGCTCTTTTTTGATTGACAAGGTCACTCAAGAGTTCAACTCTTTCAGATCACTGAAAGCGATAGACTTGGAATTGATGAAGTGGCAAATTTAGAGGATTTTTTGGCGATTGAATTCAGTTTTGAGAGATTACAATGGTTTAGGATGGAAATGTACTAATCAAAAAGAGGGGATTAGTCATTAGTAAAAAAGAAATTTCATATCTGAACCTTCTGAAACAGGAGTAAAAGTGGTAAAAGCGTCAGAAATCTTCACTATTGCTCAGATATGTGCAGGTCCTATTGGATTTCCAATGGTGTAAGTTTCACGAAAACTTAGCAAAAAAACTCTATTACACCGGCATGCCGTTCTGTTGCGGAAGTTGAAGTTCTGCTATTTTCATGATTTAGACCAATTTTCTTTATCACTGATAGTCTACTGTGTTTGCGGTTTCTTAGAGATGCCATTTTATTAGGGTTGCCGGCGTATTAGAGGTTCTACGGTATCACCGGTAACTATAATCACGAAAAATGTGATAAAACTTTCTTCAGTGACCAATCTGGCTACCGTATCGCTGAGATTGAAGTTTGGAGCCAACTACGTGATCGTCCACAACCAATTGTTATGCAATTGGAGGCAAAGAATTTGTCTACCAAATTGGTTTCATCTAATTCTAATGTAAGAACATTTTTCGGAATAGCAGAGGGTTTTGCTACGAGTCAAAAAATAGAGATTTTGAAACGGAATCCAGTAAAAGTTTTATTTTAATTTTTTAACTTTACTGTTTCGCGTTCCCATTAACTTTTATTAATTTTTTTGTTGACAATTGTCAATACATACCATTGTTGCAGGTCTACGTCGAAGTGTACCGTGTGGATGAGGACCAAAAACGAATGCTGTATCGGGGTGAAGTTGCAAAACAGACCAAGTTGTTATGGAGACCATTCACTGTTCAATCTGATGATTTATACGGAGATAATGGAATTGAGTGAGTTCTTGGTAGTTTGGAGAAAACTCGTTTTTTTTTTAAATTAAACCCTGTTTTGAGCGAATGAACTTCCAAACGTTACAGTCATATAAACATTTGGAAACAGTGAAAATCAAAATCGTTAACTTCTTGACAGCAAACGGAAAATTTAAAAATGAACAAAGTTTTTTAAACTTTTTTTAATTCAAAATTTTTCCAACTCGAATGAAAGTTCAAAAACTGTCAGCATCCAATAAACTGGAAAAAATTTGATTTGAAGCACTATTATGTATTTCCTGAAACAGTACTTTTTTCAGCAGCCAAATTGAAATCGTGTGTATTAGTGAAGAAGAGAAAGAAGGGATTATTGGACAGGCTGTGGTTTTAATGGAAGTGGCAAAGACGATGGAAATGTTACCGGTGAGAATTTTCGGCACTGTTCTAAAATCGTGGACCCAAAAAAAATAGCGGACCAAGAAAAAAAAATCGTGGACCGATTGAAATTTGTGTTTTGAAAAAAACCGTGGACCAAAAAAAAAAGATAGCGAACCGATTGAAAAATGAGTTCTGAAACAAAATCGTGGACCGAAAAAAATCGTGGACCGAAGTTGAGGCTTAGTTTCCGTCAGCCTGTTTTAAAGAGTCAGAACTAGTCAGAACTGGTCGGATAAGAACTGGGCAAATCAGAACCGACCAGTTGTGAGTTGTTCTGACTAGTTCTGACTCTTTAAAACAGGCAGACGGAAACTAAGCCTCAACTTCGGTCCACGATTTTTTCGGTCAACTATTTTGTTACAGAACGCATTTTTCAATCGGTCCGCTATCTTTTTTTTCGGTCCACGATTTTTTTGGTCCACGATTTTTTTGAAAACACAAATTTCAATCGGTCCACGATTTTTTTTTCGGGCCCACGATTTTTTCGGTCCACTATTTTGTTACAGAACTCATTTTTCAATCGGTCCGCTATCTTTTTTTTTTGGTCCACGGTTTTTTTGGTCCACGATTTTTTTCAAAACACAAATTTCAATCGGTCCACGATTTTTTTTCTTGGTCCGCTATTTTTTTTGGGTCCACGATTTTTTTTGTTGGGTCCACGATTTTAGAACAGTGCCCAAATTTCAATCGGTCCACAATTTTTTTTCTTGGCCCACGATTTTTTTTTCGGGTCCACGATCTTTTTTTTCGGGTCCACGATTTTTTTTTTGGGTCCACGATTTTAGAACAGTGCCAAATTTTCAACTTTCCACAACAAAAATCCACAACATGCGAACTGAGAGTGAGAAAAGCTGAGCAAGATAACCATGACTGTGAAATAGTAATAGAAAGACACGTCTTAAAAAATAAAGATATGATCCAATCATCAATCGGATGAGTGCCTAGACTTATCAGAAGTATGAAACCTTGCAAATTTTTCGCACCAAGCACCAAAAAGCGAGATTCCATGTGAGAGACGCGGGACAAAACTTTTCTCTGCGCCTCCTCCTCGCACACACTCTCTACCTCTCCATTTCCTTCAATTTCTAATTCCAGATTTACAACGAAACTTACAAACAAGGCCGTAAACCAATCGGAGAAGTCCGTCTCTGCCGTTATCAACAACTTCGAACATGCTCTTTCCTTGACTATATCCGTGGTGGAACCTCTCTTAAATTCGCCATTGCTATCGATTTTTCTATCAAAGATCCTCAAAATCTCACTCATAATGATTATCAACAATATTCAAATGATATTGAATTTGTTGTTCGATGCCTTGGAGAAACTTTAGAGCCTTTTAACCCAAATAACTCTTGGCTCTCTTATGGATTTGGAGCCAAAATCCCACCGCATTATCGGGATTCCAATAACTTTTGCCTTAGTTTGGATGTGGATGCCACGTGTCAAGGAGTCAATGGAATATTGAATGCATTTGGAAAGAGCCATCAACATTTGCATCCATTGCAAGGAGCAAAGTTTGCTCAGATTATTTATCATTTGGCGAAGTGAGTTCATTTTCGGAAAAGCCTTAAAATTATCTGAGTTGTTGGAAAGTTCCGTTTTTACCAAAGAGATAAAACTGGAAAATACTTGAAAATAAGCAGAAAAACTTGCAGACAAGCCCAAAACAACTTCAACAGAGCCGGTGAACCACCCAGTTACTTTGTGCTTTTTGTTATCACTCGGGGATGTATTGAGGACTTGAAAGAGACCGTTCAAGCTGCAATTTTTGCTTCAAAAGCCCCAATTTCCATTGTTTTTGTTGGTAAGAAACAAATTTTTTGAAAAGGAATTTACCTTCTAACTTTCCAGGAGTCGGATGTGAAGGTCTGGATGAAATTGAGAGAATGGGAAATGCCGGAAAACGGCTGGAATTTCAGGGAAGAAAAAGTGAAAGGGACAACTTACAAGTTAGTCTAGCTTCTAGATTTCAGCCTGATTCCATTAATTTCAGTTTGTGAATGCTACAAAAACCCGTTTGGAATGTGATAATTATGCTGATATGGCTACAGCTTTTTTGGAGAAGGCTTTGCAACAGGTACGTTGAAAAATCGAAACCGATTAGTAAAAGCTTGGGTTTGAAAAGAAATAGGAAAGTTGAAATGGGAAAAATAATAGGAATTGGCCTAGAATTTTATTGATTTGAAGAGAGCTAACTTTGAGAATAAAAATGATCTTTTTTCAAAAAGTTTTTTTTTTGGCTGTAGATGAGCAAATGAGAATCCGATTTATAATTTGACCAAGTATAAACTGGCAGTGAGAAACTGAAAATTTCATTTTGACCGAATTCATTGGACCATCGGCAGTGTTTTTCCCAGTTTATTTCCAATTGATATAGTAGTTATGAAATTGAATTTTCCTTCAGAAAAAAACTTGGTTATACCATTTTCTGTTTGAAAAAATGCGATTTTCAAATGTTACCGAGTTAAAAATTCCAGTTACTAGGTGAATTCATCCAGTTTAGGCCTTTTTTTTTTAACGGAACTTGTCCAATGTTCAAACTGATTTTTTTCCAGTTTCACCCACCCTATATCCCAATTATGAAACAGTACCAATGATCCTCCTAAGACCACTCCTTCTTATTTTCAGATCCCATGGCAATGTTCCACATTCTACATGCAAAATCACGTTCTTCCTGGAAAATCCACAGAAGAAATGTCATCTGGTCTTTTAGGAGGAGGAGGAGGTCTAATGGCTCCAAGTAGTAGTAGTCGTCGACCAAGTTCAGCTCATGGACAAGGAGAGGAGGAGGAATTAAGGATGAGAACAAGTAGTAGTGGAGAACAACAGACAAGAAAGTGAGTAGGGTTATTTAGAAAGGGAAAATGGGTAGAAAATTCGAATCACGAAATATGGAATACCAACCATGTGGGAAAAAACGGTGTGTAATCTGGAGAGTCTGAAAGAGAAATTTTTCTCCCAAGAAAAAAGCGGGTGTGATACTTTGAAACGGATCAAGTAGAACTGAATTGATCTCGAAATTTAGCAAGTTTTGTGATTTCTTCGAACTAAAAATGCTTCACTTGGTAAAAGATAGGCGGAGTTTTACTGATCGTTTGAAGACAATTGCCCAGGGCCATTTTGTGTTGTTTCGTGAAATGATTCAGTATCGCCGCAATAATTCATGAATAAGAAAATCAGCTTGTTTTGGACTTCTTGAAACAAAGTTTCTCATATAAAAGTAAAACTTCGATGCAATTTGGCCAGAACAACAACATTTGTTCCGAAAATTTTGCCAATTTGCAATGTGTTTGAAGTAGAATTTTGCAGTATTGAAAAGATGGTTGAACTTCTGGAATAAATTCAATTTGAAAAGTTTAATCAAAGTAGGCGGAGCTTAGTTTTAATTTGACTACATAACCTAGCTTTAAAAACCACGCCTTTCTTTGAGGTTTTTAGGATTTGAATTTTTTTGTCAGCATAGATAGAAACAACTCCCTGGAAAATTGGCACTACCAAAACTCAAGCATAGGAAACAGAAAATTTACGAAAAAAGGGTGGAAATTTTGAAAAAAAAATCTTGTGCAGTTTTATTCAGATCACAATGCACCAAAAACTAACAAAAAACGAGAAGAGCCTAATCTCACGATTATGAAACATTGTTCTTAATTGTAATAGTTTTCAGCCGACGTAACCGTCTATCCAATGAAATGCGTTCAATGACACTGGATGATTCGACACGATGAAATACTGTTATATAAACGTTTTTTGATAATTGTTCTCTTTTTTTCTCTACTTTTTTTTGAATATTTTTGCGTGCATATTTCCAGTGCCTTCTTCCTCCTTTGATGCCCCTCTTCTCTCCCTCCTCATTTTTTAACATTGCAAGTGCGCTCTACTGGATTTCTGATGCTTCTTAATTTTCTTACTTTGGGATAATTGGTTCGATTCATTTGGATAAATTTATGGGATAAATAATTTTTGCGTAATTTGAGAAGAAAAACATCTTGGATTTGGAAATATTGAAAACAAACTTTCTATTTGATAAACAAAATTTGAAGCAGTAAAGACCATAATCTTAATGCTACAGTCTACATAATAGTTATTCAATCGGTTTCAAACTGTTGTTTTGTTTTTGTTTAACACAGTGGAAATGATAGAATTGGAATAACAAGAACTGTTTCAGAAATCTTTGGGTTAACTATGCCTCAATCATATTATGGACGTGAAAATTTTTGACAATCCATTTATGACAATCTACGAAGCGATTTGTTTAATGGTCCAATCGAATCTAAAAGCAATAACTTATTAAAAAATCTGCTTTTTAGGAACATCTTGAATATCTTTTTCGTTTTTTCCTGTTTTCGTTTTTTTGTTTCATCAGTTATTTATAAGTTTCGTTAGTCTTGGTCCTACTTGTTCTTCTGAATCTTCATTTTTTCGGAAGTAGACTATCATTTGCCGTTTCTTTTTGATCTGTAACAAAACGTTCATTAATTAAATTTTTTCCTGATTCAAAACGAATGTGAATGAGTGCTAGAAATTCTGAAACGCTTCGGGTGCTGTTCGCTCTTTCTTCTCATTAAGTCATCTGATCCTGTTGCTATCACCTAGAAAAAAAAATGGAATCAATGTTTTTTTTCGAAATTAGTCACATAGGTTTCCTTGGATGTATAGGTAGGGACCGCAACGTGTTTGATGAAACTCAAATGTACGAAAACCTGTTAATATAAATGTGTTCCCAGGTTCAATATGAGTACGTTCCTAAATTTTTTCTCAAAAATATTCATCCGTTCCGGAGTTACAGTCATTTTTATAACGCATTTTTTACTACTGAATTTCCATCGAAGTGTTGCGGCGGCACGAAAAAGAGGGCGGCGCCTAAATCGCAAAACGAGGCGCGGTTTTTGCCTGGTTTTCAGAATAGTCTAAAAACGGTTAGAAAATTACAAAAATGACATCTTCAGAAAAAACAAAACCATCCTAGATAAGTTTCATGGTTCGTAAAAATGTTTTGACGGAGTTGGGTTCGAACCACGGTATCCAAATCAACAACCAACCGTACTAGCCACTAGGCCATGCGCGAGGCTGCGTCGCCGAAACCGGATGTCCTTATATAGTGGGCACAGTCGGCCTCCGCACCTTTTTTTTTCTATCAATTTCATAGTTTTTGTCTTTGAAAAACTGAAATAAAAAATTTCTGCGACCTCTGGCAGCTTAACTTTCTGTACAAAACTTGTGGCAAATTTACTGGAGAATGGGATGCTGATGAGATTAGGTGCGTGTTATATATGAACAAAGCCACAAAACTGAAAAAACTGAGATGTTCTAGACTTTCTCCACTTTTGAATGAAAAAATATATAACTTCCTGTTAACCAAAACTTACGAAATTTTTTTTGAGAAGTATTAGAAAATAGGTGGATAGAAACAAGTCATAAAATATTGGTCTTACAATTGAGTTTTCCGTACTTTTTTATGGCAATTTGAGTAGGTACAACTTTTTTCTGCGACCTTCTACGAAAATTCTGAAGGTATACGCAAATTCTACACCTTAAAAACTATCAGAATCGATTTAGAGAACATGCGTGTTCGACCTAGAAAAACTTTTTTTGAAGGTTTTTCAAGCCTCATTTGGAATTTCAAGTGATTTCCTTTTTCTATTTTCGTTAGTTTCAAAGCTACTGACTTGAAACCACTTCCATTGAATTCTACGTAGTCGATTACATAAAGTTTTAACAAATCCATATCAAGTTAACATATCCGGACGGCCCTGTCCACCTTCAAACACCGCGCGGTGCCCCCCGGCGGAAAAAAACGACTTGCCCCGCCCTCCTTCATTGCGGTCTCTATGTATAGGAAATTTTTTAAACTTCTACACACCAAATGAGCTCCAAGAATAAGTTAGAAAACCTAACAAAATTAGTGAGTTGCCTTTTTTTGATAAGCAGATTCTGGAACAGTGAACAACACAAATTTGAAGTTCTAGTGGGCATAATAGTTATTCGGTTTCAAATTTCTGTTTTGAACTTGCTTAGCCAAAAAAAAATGACGGTACCAGTGGCAGCTCTTTTTTGAGAGAGGTTATTTTATGTGAATTACGCTTCCAACACATTAGTCGGCAAAGAAAAGAAAAAATCGAAAAAAAAGTTTTTTTTCCGCACCCCTATCTGAAAACAATGATTTGATACAGAAGGAATTTTTGGAAATCACTGCTTCTTTTGGAGGTTGCGGCATAAAAATGCTCTCAAATGACGAAACTCAACATGGTTCCGAAAATTGTACGATGCCTTTTTTTGTCTTTCTGGAAAAATTAAATGTATTGCTAAAATTGGTAGCATTTGTTGTTTTATTGCTTGTTTTTTGGATTTTACTGTTTCGTTTTCTGATTTTCATGTTATTTGGAAATCTATTTCTCAATCATCGTCGGAAAAAGTAAGGACTCTAAATGGTATAACATGCTCGGCGTTTTCTGCCGCTGTCCGGTGGAGCGGGGTGAGAATTAGAGTTGAAGCTTCACGGAGGAATTCTGTATTGCCGTGTCTTTTTCTCATAAATTCAGTGAGAAATCAGTAACGGTAGTGTGAATTCATAATTACCATCAGGACCAGCTGTTCCTTTCTACGGCGGTAAACAATAGACGGACGTCCTAATCTGTGAGATCTTTCTTCAGGTTACCTGATGGATGGATTTTAGGATGAGTGTGAGAGAACATCTGGCCCGACAACATCTAAATATTACCACTCTGCGGGGACACATCTCAAAGTCGGCTCATAGAACGTTTCAGTCTAAAGGGGGTTCATTCTTCTTGGACAGTCTTCTCAAGAAGATGCGGTCTGTATGGATTTTTGCTCTGTTTCTACATCTAGTAATAAAAGTAAGTTAAAAAAATAACGATACTGATAGCCGTTCACATTTTTCAGAATGCATCTCCAGCTCCAGTGAGCAACACAACCTGCGATTTTACAAGTGATGGAAGTGATGAGGAAGGTTGCAAATACTCTAATAGTACTGCCTCGGAATGTGAAACCCCGAATATGAAATGTCAAACTGGGGAGTGTGTTCCCAAAGAAAGTATTTGTGATGGAATTTTTGATTGCTTTGACAGAGAGGACGAAATGAACTGCATGATTCCAATGGTAAGAGACTTTTACAGCCTCATCTACTGACTTTTATAGCTTCGGAAAAAACCTCGCAGCTCTTTGCAGCAGCGCTCTGCGTTATCCGCCAGCTTCAAATGAGTTTACAGCAGCATCGCAGCTGATATAGACTCTAGCTCCAAGCTACTGTGAGACATCAGTGAATGATAACTTCTCCCTTATGTACTTTATTCGTAAAATTCCGTTAAGTTTACCGGAAAAATGTATCGAGAATAGTTCCGCAAAACTTCCTAATAATTTCTCCGGATCACATTCAAGTGCAAGTTTTTTCCAGCAGATTTTTAGCGCAAAATTTGACAAAATACAAGGAATTATGCTCCGAAATTGAGCTTGTGCGCATTGTTTAGCTGATTTCCTGAAAAATGTTCGGTATATATTGGGCATATATTTATCGGAAAATTTATCGGTAAATTTCCAAGTTTTTCCAGTCGCTTTTTAACGCAAATTTTGAAAAACACCAAGAAACGATGCTCCAAAAATTCGCTTGTTTTGCTTTGCTGAGTTTCCGTAAATCTTTCGTAGAAATAGGAAAATTATCGGAAAATTTTCCAAACGATACTTTTTTCCGCTAAGCTTGTCGATAATATATCGAAACACGCGTTCACCGGAAAATTTTTTTCGGTAAAGCACACTGGCGTCAACTGATATAATACGTTCGCGTTGCAGTTTCACGAAGGACAGAAGCCCATGAACTACTGTTGCATGCTATTCCCGACCCTTCGATTTTTGCAGCTCAAAATTTCAGAATGAAAAGTGCCCTCCGAGTTACTCACCGTGCTCCGACAAGGAATATTGCGTCCCTAACGTATTCCTTTGTGATGGCGAAAAAGATTGTTCCGATGGTTCCGACGAGGCTAACTGTGGAGCTCTCCAATCAAATTATTCATGCTCTTCACCTGATTCTTTTGTTTGCAAAACAACAAAAAAGCAGAAGATATGCCTTCCACAGAACGCTACATGCAATGGGATCAAAGAATGTCCTTTGGGTGATGATGAAGAAAACTGTGAAGATCTCAAAAGGTGTGCCATACAGGAACACAAATGCCAACATTTCTGCGAAGATCGTCCCGGATCGTTTGTCTGTGGATGCGCGGAAGGATTCAAGCTGGAGCCAGATGGTCATTCGTGTAGATTTGAAAACGAGACATCTTTGGCAGGATATCTTGTCGCGAGTATGGGTATTTCTCCTGAAATTTTTCAAATTCCATTCGCAAATCTTCAAGGTGGAACTAACTTCACTCTTGAAGACGATAGCCAAATAGTTCATTCTTTTGGCTATATGCGCGAGACCAACGAAATGTTTATGTTGCTGATGAATTCTACATACCGTCCAAGAAAATTGGCAGTTTTGAGAAATGGAAGCACGAAAATTCTTCGTGAAAACATTAAAGGATACATTGTCATTGCTGTTGATTGGATTGGAAGAAACGTGTTCTTCATTCATGAATTCCGACACTTTTTTGCTGGAGTTTCGGTATGCACGATGAACGGATTTTTTTGTCGGCAAATCTTCGAAGAAAAGCCTGGATGGCGATTTTATTTTGACCTTGTACTTCATCCAATGCGCGGGCTTATGTTTTGGATTGAATCGAATCAAATCATGATGTCAAGTATGGATGGGTCTGACGTAAGTGAATTACCGTTGAATTTAAAAAAAAACTGTATTAGAAAGGCCCCATCAAAAATAAGAGCCCTACCAACTAAGGCACCCGTTTGGCCAAAAATGTAGCCCGCCGCGGCGCCCGCCGGCCTGCCGCAGCCAGCCGCCTGCGTGACTTGGCGTCAGCGTGATCACGTAACTCGACCCACGATTTGACGACGATTGCAACATTTTCGATCAAAATAATGTTCGGAAACTTCATTATTTTCGATAATCTTTGTTGATAAAAATGTAAATTAGTGAACTTTATTGCATTACCTTTCCTTTATAGAGCTCAAGGCACAAAATAATCTCAAAAAAGGGGTTACTCGTCATTTAAAATGCCTGGGGTACGCAATCATGCTCACGCAAATAACGCAGACGGCTGGCGCGGCTAGCCAAAGGCTGACGGCCGAATGACTTCACTTCAGCCGGATCGAAGCATTATTTAATGTGAAAACTCTCGAAACCTTGATTTTTTACGCTATCTGCAAATATTCCGAAAACCTTTTTTTTTTCAGGTACGTGTCCTCCTACAAGGAAGTTGGAACACCTCATTCAGCCCACATCATCTGACCATTGACACCGTTAAAAATGATGTCTATTTCCTAGATAACATTCGTAATTTGGTCGAACAAATCAATATTGATACTAAAGAAAGACATGTGGTCTTCTCACATGGTTTTTCACGTGTTCAGGACATGGTCTACTTAAACGGATTTCTTTACTGGTCTACTGATTTTTTACATCGGAATCTTATGGTTCAAGAGGTGGCACATAACCATTCAAGTCCACGGGTTGCTCGCAAGTTCAGAGCCATTCCGCCCATGAGTTTAGCTATCAATCACTCGCTTTATCAGATTGAGTCCTCTTTAAATCCATGCAATGATTTGGACTGTCCATGGTTATGTATTGTAGTTCCCGACACTGAATCTGGTGGCATTACTGCAAAATGTCTTTGCCCCGATGGTTACACTCCCTCTAGTGACACTTGTATTCCGCCTTCACCTCTCAAAGAGAAGGAAATACTCCAAAATTGTACACATATCGGTTTTGAATTGATGTCTGAATACTGTAAGACTGGCGTCGCTTGCAGAAATGGAGGAACTTGTCGTCAGATTTTCAACGAGACTAGAATTGTCTGTGATTGTAAAGTACCGTATGATGGGCAGTACTGTGAGAGAATTAATCAGAGATGCATCCTGCAATGAAGGAATTTGAGACACAGTTCAGTGTCCTGGCCCTTCTTTCCATTTGCGGTCTAATTCTACTGATTGTTGGATGTGGAGCCTTGATAAAGTTTGCCAAGGAAAAGCTCAACAAGAGAAAAATTGTCGGAAAAGAACACGGCGATGAAAGAATTAAAATAGAGAATTTACCGGTGAGTATCTGAAAAGCAATTTGCTCTTAATTATTTATTTTCAGCCATCCTTTAATAATCCATCATTCGACGAAACTTCCAACTTCAACACCATTCATTCTTCAATCGACCGAAACTTGTTGTGATTCAAAATGTTGACAGAAACGGGTTTCATAAGCTTGTGTATCGAAATTTTCAGTTTGTTCCGCATTTGTTCCATTTCTTGTAAAGTAAATTTGATAAAAGATGTATGAGCAAGTCCAAAACGATATTGGTTGAACCCTAGATTCAATCAAAAAACAGAGAAACTAAAACGGAGAAAAAAAAATTGAAAACTATTAATAAAATTAAAAGGAAAAATTGAAAAATGATTTTCAGTTTCTATATCTGAGTTTCATTAGTCTCGGATGTTAATATTCGTTTCGAATCCTGACTGTTTACCTGTTTTTTTTCCGAATACTTACTTTTGTCTGATTTATTGGGTCAGAAATAGTGGAGTTTCATTGAGATCTTTTTCATTTATCTGTCAGCAGTTCGTGTCTAGAGCAATAGATGAAACTCTATTCCAAATGGTAAGGCTCTGAAGAGTTGGTATTTTCTATTCCAAAGTGTCAAGTTTTAGAGAATGTGCGTTTTTTTTTTTAATTTTCCAAAAAAAAAACACATTTATGTCAAAGTTTCCTGTTTCCTAACTACTATGAATGAGCAAAGTGGTTTTAAGAACTGTTTTGAAACTTACTGACATAAACCAGAGAAGTTCCATCTATCATTTTTCTTGTCTGGCAGATGTCAATCAAAGTTCACAAATAGAACTCGGAATACCAGTAACGTTTGTAAAAAATATCAGTTTCACAGTGTCTACATGTGTTCCTTCAAGTTTCAAATGTTGGTTCTTTGCAGGAAATCTCTTTTCTTGATAGAAGTTCACTGTGCCCATATCTGAAAACTTCACAATACTTTATCAACTTCACAATACTTTATCAACTTCACAATACGTTTGAGCCCCACTTTCATATATTCAAACTTTTCTATTTTCTGTTCACTTTTTATTCAACCAAACATAAATACAAAGACTCCGCGTTTCTTATGGCCAAAGTTTAGAAAGTGAGTCATTTTATCATTCCAAAAATTCACGAAGTCGCAACAAAACACATCAAACTTCTGAAAAATACTGAGTTTCTGAAACAGCCAAACAGTACTCTGATCGTTAAAGAAACTGTTCAAGCGATTTTTTCGTAAAATTTATAACACTAATGAAACAGAAAATAGTAGAACCAGGAAAACAGTAACTACAAAATTAGTTCTGATGATATTACTTGTTTGCGAAAGTCTAACTTTTACAAATGTCTATTGGGTCCCGCCACGATTACAGTTGTTTACAACTAACAACTGTAATTGAAGCAACGAACTCGCCGACTGACTTCATTT
The DNA here is from genome assembly GCA_963572265.1 of Caenorhabditis doughertyi. Classification (NCBI taxonomy): domain Eukaryota; kingdom Metazoa; phylum Nematoda; class Chromadorea; order Rhabditida; family Rhabditidae; genus Caenorhabditis; species Caenorhabditis doughertyi. Next base: position 23,124,551 of record OY751556.1, on the reverse strand, counting down.
TTAAATTTCGAAACTATAAATTTCAACCAGTAACAAAGTGTTTTGAAAACCGTTGAAACGAGAACACTGAAACGGGGAATAATTGGTTTTCACTATAGATTTTTGGCTGTTTCTTCTCCAAAACAACACCTCTGGTGAAAACTCACAATAATTGGGCAAGTTTCGGTTAATCGACGTCGAACTATACCTTATGAATGAAGATCAAGAGCAATTGTAGTAGTGGGGTTGAGAAGCGGACCAAGATGTTGTGGAGACCATTCACTGTTCAATGGCCTATAGATCTGATAGCTTGTACAGGGATAATTGAATATGATAAGTCTTTTCCATATTTGCTGAGCAAATACGACCTCCAGCAATAATACCTGTTATATTGTCTGTTTCATCAATATTGGAAAACAGTGAAATTGTGTGGTATTTTAGTAATAAACGAGCCAAGGGGGACACTTCCGAGTGCGTGATCGAGTGAACGCTGTGACATTATTTTTGCTTTTAGAGAATGCAATCAATTCACACAGCAATTCGGCACGTTTCAGTTTCATCTGGCTTTGAAAACGATTACAACTAACTCATTACGTTTATCAAAAGCTTTATATCGGAAAAATTGTCTCTACTCTAACATCACTCCAACAGTTTCAACAGATAAATCAGGATGTGGACATTAATGTGGACTTTTGGAAACCTTTGACCTAAAATATCTATAAAAGGGTTATCGAGGGCCAGTGATAACTTCGGAATAACATCTCACTGAACTTTTCGAAACAGGGGAAATTCCAGCAATAAGTCTGTCATATTGTCTGTTTCATCAATATTAGAAAACAGAACGATTCTGTGACATTTCCGTTGATACCTTGTTGATACCTATTCTCGCTTCTAGTCTATCACGATATTATTATTATCGTTCTACAAGAGTGGGATCGATCGTTTTTCTTGAAGGAATCTTTTTTGAAGGAAAAATTGGTTTATATCGTTTTGAGAACAGCTTTAGCGGATAAACCATAATTTCGCATTGAATTGGATTTTTGGAAACTTGAGCCGGAAAAATCGGTTATCGATGAATAGTGAAAACTTTGAAATAACATCTCATATCTGATCGTTCCGAAACAGGGGAATAAGTTATGAACCGTCAGAGGATTTTTCAAAGGACTTCCCTGATTTAGGCAGGACTCGATTCAACTCAACTTTGAAGTGAAATCGCAAATGGTACCGGAGTGAATTATTAACTGATATCCTCGAAATAAATGTATGATTTCGGACTGTTTCTACTGTTTTACCAATACGTTTTACTTTTTTCAAGAATATCCGCCAATAATTTACTCCTGTACCATGTTCGATCTCACTTTAAAATCCTTTTTCCATATTTCCATTTTCACGATATTTTCAAGTGTTTTCTCTCTGGCCAATCCGGCTACTGTATCGCAGAATTGGAAGTTCGGAACCGTGATGGTGCGCAATCAACTGTGATGCAATTGGAAGAAAAGAACTTTGACCACGAAAAGGGTATTTTTTACATCTAACTCAGAGATCCACGTAATAAATTAATTTAAAGAACTTTCAAAACAGAATTCTGAAACAGGATAAGTATTTCGAACAAGATTCAAATGATATTCTGCCAAAATTACCTTTTAAATTATTGAGTTTGCTGTTTCTTCTCCAAAATAATCTCGTGAAAACTCCCAATAATGGAACATGTTTTGGTAGTTCTAGGCCGCAGTGCAGTGTTTCGACAAGGACCAAAAGCGCATTCTCCATCAGGTTGTAGAACAAACCAAGTTGTTATGGAGACCATTCACTGTTCAATCTGATGGCTTATACGGGAAAAATAGAATGTAATGAGTCTTTTTCTAAATTTAAATCAGGACTACCAGCTCTAGCAATAGGCCTGATATATTTTCAGTTCTATTAAAATTGGAAAACAGAAAATTTTTGGGACATTTCAGTTGGTACCCTGACACTTGGGACACTTGTGAAAAAAAATGCCTAAACAATGGCACACACTGGCATAATCACTTTTTGTCTACTACAATATTCATATATTTTTTTCAGAAGTAAATTCAATTTTTTAAAAGTAACCTTTCGGTTTCAAATGGTTTTGAAAACGGTTAGAAATTACATAATACGTTAGACGTAAGTTTTTCTCTTTTCACAAGAATAGTTGTTTCTAGTCAAGTATCACGTACACAATGATAGCAAATAAACCTCAGAAATAAGCAGTAACATTGAGTTTTGGAAACGTATAACTATATGGGTTGCTTAATCGTACGATAACACGACAAACTGTAAAAAATAACATACAGTAGCGAGCATAAGTGAGGGTACCTTTGTGTTTCGATTAATAACTGTACTCAAAGTCATCCGATTGACCCAAAATTTTTTTTTGAGGACACCTGAGAAACCTAGGAACACGGCCCAAATTTTATTTTCTAAAAAAAAAATTTCACAAAAATTTTTTGCGGTGCCGACTGTTGGAGGTTCAGGTGGCAATTTTTAAAACTTTTTTTGGGTCAACTGCAGACATAGTTTTTTCGGTACTATTCCGGTTTACGGGTCCCAAAATCTTTTCCGGGTCCCATCTTTCTGAGTTTGCACCACTCGGGTCCCATATTTTTATTTACGGGTCCCAAAAGTTTTTCCTGGTCCCAACTTTTGGGTTTTGTTCCACTCGGGTCCCAACTTTTTTTTCACGGGTCCTAAAATCTTTTCCGGGTCCCGACTTTTTCGAAATGCACCACTCGGGTCCCATAAAACTTAGCGAAATTCTTCCATTTTTTTATACATAAAAAGCGGTCGTTTGGATTTCTTTGAGATTTTTGAAGAAACTCTGGTGTCTTAAGAGTAGTTTCAGAGGTTAATATTTGCAAATAGTTTGATGTATAATAATGAAAAAATTTGTCTCTGTGGCAAAGAGAGTGAGTTGTATGGTACTAGAACCAAGGCTTAGCATAAGAAACGTGGTTCAACATCTCGAAACTTCGTTTTATGTACCAGAAGACATACTTTAACGTACGAAATTAGGTGTATTCACTTTTTTGAAGGTATTTTTTCACTTTAATTGAAATGGCTCAATGTGCGATCAGGAAAGTACAATTTTGTACACAAATGAAAGAAAATCGAAATTCGGCATCTTCTGCTCACATTTCCATGGGACCCGGAAAAGATTTTGGGACCCGTCAAAAAAAAGTTGGGACCCGAGTGGAACAAAACCCAAAAGTTGGGACCCGGAAAAACTTTTGGGACCCGTAAATAAAAAGATGGGACCCGAGTGGTGCAAACTCAAAAAGATGGGACCCGGAAAAGATTTTGGGACCCGCAAATAAAAAGTTGGGACCGGGAAAAGATTTTGGGACCCGTAGACCGGAATAGTACCGTTTTTTCTGCTCTAAAATGTTGCCCCAAGTTCAAGTGAACCATTTCCGTGAAAATATCGGATATGCCGCCTATGTCCGTGACCTTATTTCAGTCAACATCCGTATAGGGGCTTTTGAACAGGGCATAATATAACTTGACTAAAAGTGATCCAGGTCAGCTGAAAGTTTGAGGGAGGGTCACTTTTGAGACCCTGAACAAAGTTCTATAGATAGATTTCGTTTTAGAAAAAACTAATTTTTTGACTTTTGTACTGATTTTGGATAATTTTGAAAATCAACTAAAAAGTCAAAAAATTAATTTTTTCTAAAACGAAATCTATTCATAGAACTTTGTTCAGGGTCTCAAAAGTGACCCTCCCTCAATTTTTCAGCCCATTTGAAACACTTTGAGCCGACTTATTATGCCCTGTTCAAATGCCCCCATACGGATGTTGACTGAAATAAGATCACGGACGGAGGCGGCATACCCGATATTTTTACGGAAATGGTTCAATTGAACTTGGGACAACATTTTGGAACAGAAAGAAGGATAGCTCCAGTTGACCCAAAAAAAGTTTTAAAAATTGCCACCTGAACCTCCAACAGTCGGCACCGCAAAAAATTTTTGTGGAAATTTTTTTTTGAAAAATAAAATTTGGGTCGTGTTTCTAGGTCCCTCAGGTGTCCTCAAAAAAATTTTTGGGTCAATCGGATGACTTTGAGTACAGTTATTAATCGAAACACAAAGGTACCCTCACTTATGCTCGCTACTGTATTTTCGGTTTCATCAAGTTTTGAAAACAGCGAACATTGTGAACTCTATGATATTTAACTAAGGAATTTCAAACAAGAAAAAAAGAAGTGTATGGTGGACAGGCAATGGTTTGCATAGGATTTGGAAGTCACGTATAACAGTAAGAACGCCTCCACAAATGATTGCGACATTGGTGATGGAACGATTTGTCGGAAGATAAGGAAACTCTGAAAAAGTAACAAAATCAACCAAACTGTGTCAGATGTGAACAGAAATATCGCGCAGAAACAAAAGACTCAAATGCTTACGTGTATGTTTCTGTTTCTTCACATTCTTTTACCACTTCCAAGTGATGAATGATTTGGGAAGCCATTCAAGAAATCATATCATTGATTGAATGAGCTGCTCAAACTTATCATATCTATGAAACAGTCTCAGATTGTTACCATAAATAGCGAGTTTTTGAGACATAGGATGATCAGTGAGAAATCAGAAGAACACATGTCAATGTGAACCTTCCGAAACAAGGAAAAAGTTTTAAAGATGGAACCGTCGGAAATCGTCAATATTGACCAGATTTGTACAGGATCTTTATAGCACTCCTCCTCTGAAAAAAATTATTCTTGAAAAAGATAAGACGTATAAGTAAAACAGTAGAATCGTCTTGAAACGTTTAAGGATTCCGGTCGGTTATCCACAAAGCTCTGTGCGATCGAATTTTCAAATGTTCCTTGCTTCAACGACCCCATTTCAAAGAGAAAGAATATTGTGCAATGTTACTCTGACCAATCTGACTAACGTTGGAAATCTTCAACCATGACCAGATTTGTGCATGATCTATCCTTTAATTTCAAAATACCAGGTGATATAATTGATGAAGTTATTCGTGAAATAGCTAAGACGGTTATACAGTAAAATTAGTCCTAAAACATAGTTTTTAAACTGTTGACAAGGGTTCTAAAACTGAATAAATGCTTCTAACAAGTTCAGAACTAATACTCAGCGGAAACTAATTTGAATTCATTGAGCTTACTGTTTCCTTTCCAAAATTATACTTCCGGTCAAAAACTATCAATAATAGAAAAAGGTATGGCTTTATTCGACTCTAACTCCCTTTCAGCTGTTACAGTACCATCCTTTTTATAGCCACTTGGTTACAATGAACCGCAATTTTTCCAATCGATCGTTATTCTTATTAATGGGCCTCTATGCTCTCATCAGGCCGGTGAAGTCGAATAAAGCCGGAGTTTCATTAGATCGACGTCAAAGTCTAGCATCATTGAAGTCAAGTTGCAAAACAGATGCAATTGATCAATAGTCACCATTCATAATCCAATCTAATGGTTTATATCGGGGAAATGGAATTGACCGAGATTCGTAACAACAAATATGTAGTTCTAAAAGTTTAGTGTTTTGTTTACTTCAAGAAACTGAAAGTTCTTAGTTCGCCCGTTTGATAGGTTTTCTTTTACTTCAATTCCTTATTCCTAATGAATGCAGTAATGCTTTCTAGAAAAGTTCGAAGATTAAGAAAAAGTAATCAGAGTCAAAACGGAAAACTCGAAAAAATGAATTTTGAAGTTGAGTCCGGGAAATTGTAATAACTGAAATAATCTAGCAAGTTTCAGGACTGTAGTTATCACAACACTAAATGAAAAACTGTAGACTATTTTGTTGAGTTCAAACGATGCATGCTGAAAAACCAAAGTCGGCACCAGACATGAGCGGAACTCCGTCTTCCGTCTTCCGGGCTTTTTTCTCTTACGTCTTCCGGATTTTTCAAGTTTGTTCCGCCTTCCGTCTTCCGAGTTTTCAAAAACTGTTCCGACTTCCGTCTGCCGTCTTTTGGATTCAAAATTTTTTCTTCCGCTCATTTCTGGTCGGCACACGATACAATAAGCAAATTATCCACATTAATATAATAACGGTTTTATCAACTTTTCGAAACCTGGATAATTTCTAATGCTTCGATTACTTTACTCCACGTCAAGGCTGTCAAATATTGGCGGCCAGCCGCGGCCGGTTGACTAAAACAGGTTCGGATACAGCTGCGACATAATTTTCATCATTAAAAACGGGACAGAAGTTAATTTCGGTATGAATTTGGAAGATTTACCAAAACTTTTCATCAAAACTTGAATGTTTCCCAGAAGCCGCCGGCCGGCCGGTCGTGAGTAATTTTATTTTTCAAAAAGCCGGTACCCACTGTCACTGAAAATGCAGTAAATTCGCGACTAGAAATGGAATTTCTGAAACAGCAAGATTTTTAGCGCTCAAATAGAAATTGTGTGAATAAGTGAAAAATGGCAGTCGAGAAACCATCGGACAGGCTCCGGTTCTAATAGGAAGACCCAAGTCAATGGAAGTAATACCGTCAAGAGTTTTTCAGTTTGCAATATTTCAACAGAGTATAAACAATTAGAAATATGTTGGTTGAATTCCGACGGTTTATGCTGAAAATTCAATGGGGTCGGCACACTATAGAATAAGCAAATTATTCATATAAAAAAAACGGTGTCATCAACTTTTTGAAATCGCGAAAATTATGAACGCTTCGGTTAGTTTATTCTTTGTTAATCCTTAACGAATTAGTATTCTCTATTATAAGAGCCGACTTTTATTAAACGTGTTCCTCTTATAATCTTGCAGACTTTCCTCAGTTAATGGAGAGCTGAATTAAACATTGTGAAAAAGAAAGTAATAAATTCTCGAATAGAAAATAGAAACATGGAATTTCGGAAACAGCCAGATTTTCAGCGCTCAAATCGAAATTGTGTGAAGGCTTCGGTTCTCATAAACGGTCAATTCGATAGAAAGAAGAGCTGTTCTGTTCATAATGTTTCGACAGAGTATTAACAATTGGAGATGTGCAGCTCAAATTTACCTTACTTGAGAAACAGGCGAGTTAAAGACGCAGATAAAAAATCTTCTTTGGATCCTTTCGCCTCCGACAATCTCTAACTTTATACGAGTTAAGAGAGTTTATACGAGATAGGAAAATGAGCGGACCAGGTGAAAACTGCTCAAGGATATCACAGCTTTGAAACTTTCGGTTCTCATTGCATTATATCAGTGGTGCAACCTTCTTTGAACCCGCTATTACGATACCAAAATCAGTCGGGGGTTGATAAATACTCTGCTATGGCCACTTTTTTCCCGGTGGAAGTTTCACAACTTATATGCATGAAACCAAGCATAACCCTGGGTCTACAGAAAAAAAAATGCAGGTTGAAATGTCTAAAATAATGAATTTTTGCTTGAAATAATGAACAGACCACTCATTCAGTCTTAAGCTAGGTTCTTGCAACTGTGCTTTCCCAAATTGCAATTATTTTTTGTAAAGGGATATCTTTTTCAGACCTATTGGTTAAATGTGAATACAGTTTCATTTAATGGAAATTTGAAGCAAAAAACTGCCATTTGTTAATCAATCTATACATTAGTTTTTATATACTCTTTAGAAAATTGCAGTATGAAAACATACACAATAGTCTCGTACAATATTTTTCTGTATGATACGGTGAATATGAATCAGAAAAATATTCTGGCAAACATCCAATTCTAAATTTTGAAAAAAAAAGAGTTATTCCTATCTTTTCTTTTCAATCTTAATGTAACATCGAATCGGTTAATCTCTGATCATAAGATCTGCGGTATTCTGTTTTTATTTTTGTCCACTATTTTTAAACTTTCAACTAATGCATATCATTTTATTCATTTCATATCTGTAATCCGGGATTTCCATCTGGTTAAATTTTTGTTCATATTGATAGTTTGTCAGCATTGGTATGGGAATTTCAACTCAGATTTTATGTTTTTCTTGGAACGGAATATTCATAAAATACATTATTTTTAGAAAATTGGGAGCTGGAAGTGTTTTTACGTTTACTTTTGATTCCCGAACCATTTTCAGATAGTACCTGCTCAAAAACACTTGAAATCCACTGTTTCATTTAACTCACTAAAGATGTGTAAAATTCAAAAAAATTGATTTTGTTCCTTGACCGTGATTTTTAAGAAAAATAAAACCAATTTTTGCAAGCTTTATTCTTATCACAGAGACCAGTGGAAAAAAAACGTAAGGTGGGCAAATGCCCGCCTAAAAAGTTTCAAAACGCGTATTTCTATAAAAAAAAATACAGAATTAGGTATTAACTTTGCAATTGTAAACGCCTACGGAACTACGTTACAGTTTCAATCCATTTAAACCATGAAATGAAAACTGTCATTTTTTATTGGGAAGTGTACATATGAGAATTGCAGATATTTTACTGATTTTCCATATTTAAAAATAAGAATGGTTTTTAAAGTTTATTGCCAAATAAGATGAGCGTCTGGGGATAGATCCGAAATTTTGATAGACTCAATTGTTTGAATTTATCATATCTACGGAACATTTGCACATTTTTAGCGAAAAAAGTGAAAATTCGAAACATGACATGACCAGTAATTGTTTGCGATGACAAAGATAAACCGTATCGGTAAAACAGTCCAAAAAATAATTTTAAAGAAATTTTTTTTGTTATCCATACGGGTATTGCGTGATCTTTTTTTTTAATTGTTTCGTGTTTTATCATTTCCATTTGAACTATTTGTTTTACTTTTGCAATAATGGACTTCCTGTTTTTTCAATCAACAATTCTTGTTTCGCAGTGATCATTTCGGCTGCCGTATTGCAGAAGTGTAATTTTGAGGTCAACTTTGTGGTTGGACACAATTAGTTGGGATGCAAATAACTATCTGGTATCTTCCACATCTAATATAGAGCAGCCAAGAAAGAATTCTGAAATAGGATAAGTGCTTCAAACAGGGTAAGAATGATACTCTGCAAACCTAACTTTGAAGCCATTAATATTAATAATTCCATTCCAAAATGCTATCTCTGGTGAAAAATTTCAATAATCGGACGCGTGTTGGCCATGTTTAGGCAAGGACCCAAAGCGATTGGAAAGTTATTGGTTTCAATGGGATTTGCAAAGGTTATGGAAACTATGACACTAAACTTTCTCCAGAAAAAGTTCACTGTTAGGTACTTTTGATTATTTTTTGCTAGTGGAACACTCACTTACAACGAGGGAATTTGTGGTTTATGTTGTGGTCACTGGTGATTCAAAGAACGGAGCTATGAATTGCTACAAAAAATCTGTAAAGTTTTCGCATTCCATCTAAATTTCAGTTTCTAATTTATGATATTCGAGAAACTGAATTTCTCTGACAATCGTCAACTGACATGAATGTGTTTCACTTTGAAGTTGAGTTTGTAGATCACTGGAAATACCTTCCATAGTTCCCATCTGACTAAACGGTGAATATGAATCGGAATATATTTCCAGTCAGCTTCCGACTTTAATGAAAAGTTGAAGCAGACAATTTCTTTTTTGTCCCATCTTATTTTAACATCTTATGGTTCCGCTTTGTTTTTAAAACATGCATAAATTAACTTATTTTTGTTTTTCATTGTTACAGTTTCAATTAATTCATATCATATCGTTCAATCTGGAACTTCCTGCATTGTCAAACGATGACTGAGTCGTCAAATTATTGCATTAGAGCGAAGTTTTTTTTTCATTAGGACCGAAATCAATTAGTCTCGAAAAAGTAAAGTACAACAGCGTCTGAAAGATTGCCGAACAGTTCCCGGTTATAACTGTTATGAAACTTATGAAACTGAAAGTTGAACCTCTGGGCTTTTTGTTTCCTCGGTTCACTGTTAAACTAGAATCACTAGAATAGAGAAACCTAAAAGTGCTTAAATAATGAACTTTGTTTTTTTCCCGAAATTTTTATGCTTAAGCTGTTCACCTAGGTTAGTGTAGCAATACAGTATCGCCGGAAAGAAAATTTCAACCATACGATCGAAAAATTACTTGACCATTCTTGATAATGATTTTCATGGAATTTATGAAACTCAAATGAATACTAGGTTAGGTTCCTTTTCTTTCGAACTAGTTGTTGGTCCGGCATTATTGTAGAAAGCTGTTTTTACATATATGAATACCATGAAACAGGAAATAATGTTTCAAGTTCTCGAAATTAGATCGCTGTAGGAAGAACACTTATTCTGAACGTTCCAAAAAGACAATGCGGAGTAAATAAAAAAAAAACGACAACTGTGATATTTTGAATTAACTTTTTCTAGACCGCTCAACGGACTGAATTAGGAGGGAAGAATTGAGGTTATGAAAACTCTGTCACAGAGAAAAAAAATCGATAAAATTGAAAAAAAAACAACAGAATAATGTAGGACCACTGTACCCAGATTACTGAAAACTATTTTGAGGGTGCCGAGAGCATGATAAAAACGTAATGACATTGAGTTAATCACCAAAGTGAATTCAGTTCAATATTTGAAAATTTATTTAGTTTTTGACACAGAAAACATTGAGTTTACGTTCAAGAGCCTGACTTTTTGAAAAAAAACTTCATGGCCCTTTTTCTATATTGATCTTTCATTATTGCTAATTCAAATGAAAATAGAAGGCAAAATTATTCATGGAACAGATTCAATAAGAGTCATTACCACAAACTTTTTAATATGTATACAACCAACGACAAAGTAAAAAACTAAAGCTTGCTATAGAATCAGAGAAACGTGAAAAAAAATTTGTGCAATTTCTGACGGTAATGATAGATGTTGTGATGAAGGTTCCAATCTGGAAAAACTGAAACTGCAGAATGTTTCCATAACGATTTCTAGTGTTAACTGGTTCTTTAGAGTACATTAGACTGTATTATCAGTTATATTTCCAATTAATTATCTGAAAAATAGGCAGGGCTTTATCTTGAATGTCTGAAACTGGAGTTTCTATTTGACCATAGAACTTGTTTGAATGACAGCAGCTTTTCATACTAAACTCTCCAACTTTGCAATGTTCAGATAATTACCATTGTCAAAAATTTGAAAATAGGCTGATGCATGACGTGTAAACATTTTACTTGTTGCCAAATGAATATTCAAAGAATGTTGGAATTGTTAAAATTTTCGAAAATAAACTATTTTTCGTTTGAATCAATATGTGTCTCTGTATTTTTGAAACTGTGCATTGGAATTGATTATTTCTGTTTGCTTGTTCTCCATTTTTAAACCATATCACTGTTTCTTATAAATGCCAAATTCCCATAATTGATGTTTTTTCTAGTGTTGCGTCCAAACCCAATACTTTAAACAAAACAATTTTCCGTGACAAATAAACAGAAAATATTTCTGTTCAGATGCAAAACTAATCAAATTAATGCGTTTTGCCTATCTCAAGTTACTATTCTGAAACCGCTTTTTGAAAACAATAACTGTTTTGAATATTTTCAATTTTTGTGATTTTGATTCTTTCTGCTGGAATTGACTCAATCACAATTTCATTTGATGGATATGCTGAGTATGAATCTCTTTTAAAATAAGTGATTTTTGTTAAAACCAAGATGATCAAGGTTAATTAGACACAGTGAAATTAAGTTTCAGTTTGAACCTTCTTATTATTGAGGTGAGCAGTAAATAATGAATAAATTTGCTCTGTTTGAAACTGAAATTTTGAAAACGTTTCCTAGTAGAGTTTTCAAAATTAGAACGACTCTACTAAAACAAATAGTGAGAGCCTCCATGAAATCTTCTAGCAAAGCCCAGAGCGAAAAAAAGTCCTCCAGCTTTGTTCCATTTTGCGGTTTCACAGTATTTTCAAACTTGCTCCCTATACGACGAAAATGATGAGTATTCGGTACGTGTAACTATAGCAATGACAAGAATATTGTGGAAAAGTTGAGGGCAGAATTATAATTGGAGTAGTTCTTTTCTTTTCAATCAAACTATGTAACTGAATCAGTAAGATCTTCCAAAAACCACGGAGAATTAAAACGAAACAAAGGAATTGATTGTTCTCGATGAACAAAAAAATCAATGTTCCACTTTCAGGATTTTCACCCTTTTGCGGCAATCGTTTCACTTCATTACTTTTCCTCGTAGTTTCAGTTGCCTCTCTGATAGCGTGTCGAAATAAATATTGTTCCAACAAGTTTCCAATGAGAAGTTCTAAAAAAGTCAATACTTTTGAAGTTTTCACTTTGATATTCTCCCGCAAGTAGACAAACCCCGATTTTCAGCAAAATGATGTTTATATTGTAACTGAAAAAGTTTGAGTGCGTCTCATAACGAAAACTAGACAAAACGGTTTTCTATTGAAAAAAAAAGCTGTTTCATTATTATATTTTTATTTAATTCAAACTCGCCTCAGTGATGATTCCTTAGAACAAGTTGAAACGCATGTTCTTCCATAAAAGGTTTATTGTTAAAAACTACATTTTGTTTCACTATCTTAACCCATGTTTTAATTTCCCGTTCTTTTCAGCCGTCATTTCTTCTTTCAAACACTTTGCCTGCTTGTCTTCGTTTATTTGTCAATAAACCAAAGAATTGGTATTATCAACGCATTTTCGTTCAATCATCTACACAATTCTTCTCATCGTCTGAACTAATTGAGAATACAGAAAGCAATTTTTTAAAACAGAAATCACTTTATTCATCATTGTCTTGTTGGCGTTTTTTTAAAGCATGTAGTGGCGATTTCAGTTCAATTTAAGGGCCCTGATAAGAAAACAGAAACATATTTATCCTTTGCTCATCAATGATCAGTTTATCCATGAACAGTTGCCAATGAAGATTTTAATGGATCTCATGAAACTGAAACAAGTAGTTTCTTTTTCAGCCTTTTAAGGTTTTTAGTAAGACTATTAAAAAATTCTGGAAACAGAAAAAAAGTGGATACTGAAGGAATACAGTGTTGTTGAAATTAAAATCAAAATCACCGTATCTGCGCAATCATTCGACAGCTTCTGATGAGGATTTTAATGAAATTCATGAAACTGGAATGAGCGCAGGTTTTTTTTGTTTCCTCGTAAGAATAGCTTTACCGCGGAATTACCGTGTAATACATGACAGAGCCATTGACGAAACCTCACCAAAGCTATTTTTTAGAATTATGAGTTTCATGAAACAGAAAAAGTGTTTTAGATTACTTGAATCAGGCCGGACCGATGCAGGAAAAGCACTAATTATCGATTGTTATTGGCTAATTAACAAAGAAATCACGTAAAAAATTTTATGGGGATAAAGTAACAAAAAAACAATTACTGCGATATTTCGAACATTCTCAACCGACGAATTGATCTATTTAGGTAAGGAACTCAAGATATGGAAGCTCTGTATCAGAAAATGAAAAAAATCACTGGAATCAAGAATTCCGGTCATTTCCAAGATACCGCAGAAAGAGGCATTGTTTAAAAACCAGTGATTCAGCTCAAATCCACAGGTCCAATGAGGAAATCAAAGCAAAATATAGAAAGATTACTGTCACTGGAGCTCCACACTTCTAGAAATAATATGCCTACAGAGAGCCACACGCGCAATAATGAATTGGCATTCTTTTCGTGAGCAAAATGAATTTAGTCAAATATTTGGGAATTTGGGTCTCGCCACGCACAGTTGGGTCTCGCCACGAATTCGTTGTTGACACAGAAAGTGTTGATTTCAGGTTCAAGAGCCTAACTTTTTAGTTATTGTGAGACTGTGGCTCTGTTCCTATAATTATCTTTTTATTATTGACAATTTAAACAGGTTATAAGAGAAAAAATATGAACAGGAATAATGAGAATCATCGCTACGAAACAACAGACTTCCAAACATCGATAAAATTTAAAACAAAAGTTTGCTATAGAATCAGAGAAACGGGAGAAAATGTGTAAAATTTCTGAGAGTAACGATAGATCTAACTTTTCTTCAATTTACAGTGTTCAGGAACTCTTTCAGTGTCAGAATTCTAGACAGATAGGAAGATACCAGATGGAAACCCGCGACCTAGTCGCGGTTGTCTGCTGCTTTCGTTCATTCCGAAGAAGTTTTCGAAATTTCGGGTTACTGTAACTACCGTGATCATACAATAATCCGGACCTGGTTTCGATGGTGTGCAAAGTGGGTTCCATGCAAGCGTCCACTAAAAAGTAGAGCCATTCAGTTCAGCCTGAACAGGGTTTTGAAAACTTGGGTTACTGTAGCTACATTACCTCTACAGTAATCCGAGCTTTGAAATTTCTGGAGATGAAGCGCTCATGGACTTATGGTCACATGCCAAGTATGGTACAGATCGGTTTGAGGACAAAGGAGTTATTTAGAGAAAAGCGCGGGACGACAGACAGAAATCTCTCTTACTAGGGAATGGTCAAAATGGGGTGTGGGATTTCGTCACAAAAAGTATATCAGCCGAAAGTACACCTTTAGAATAGCTGAGATCAGTTTTTGTTAGCTGCCGAAGACCTCTCTAAATCGAGATATTTCGATCTGGAATTTCAGTATTTTTCCAGTTGATTTACCACTGTTTCACACAGTTTCTCGTTACCGCGACTATCTGAACACTCACTCTCATGTGGCCTCCCTCGAACACAGTTCAAAATTGTGGTTCGACGGCCGAGTGGTTAGCGAACTGGGTAGTGGTGCGGAGGCTATCTGGTTCGACCCCCAGTAATTTTAAATTTTTTTGGTTTTCCTGAAAAAGGCCTCAAAATGAGTTTTGGTAACAAAAACGTAGTTTTTCCATCTTTATTTGACTCCAGGAATAACCTGGAAACTTTTTAGAAATTTTTATTTTTTCGAGAAATCTCAACTTTTTCTTGATGGGAACCCATCATATTTTTTTCATGAAAATGTTTTCTCCGAAAAAGTGCCAAAAACAATTGGATATGATTGGTTTTTATGTTACTTATTGAACATCCAATTTTGAAGAATCTTACAACTCTTATTTCGGACGAATAGTCGTTTGAAAACAGGAAGTACAGTAATTCAAACATGGTTTTTGTGAGAAAAGGCGTCGTTTGAACAGATATGACGCTTCCATAAGGCAACTGCATACGAATAACATCATAACCGATCATATCCAACTGTTTTCGGCACTTTTTCGAAGAAAAAATTTTCTTGAAAAAATATCATGGGTTCCCATCAAGAAAAAGTTGAGATTTCTCGAAAAAATAAAAATTTCTAAAAAGTTTCTAGGTTATTCCTGGAGTCAAATAAAGATGGAAAAACTACTTTTTTGTTGCCAAAACTCATTTTGAGGCCTTTTTCAGAAAAACCAAAAAAATTTAAAATTACTGGGGGTCGAACCAGATAGCCTCCGCACAACCACCCAGTTCGTTAACCACTCGGCCGCCGAACCACATTTTTGAACTGTGTTCGAGGGAGGTGACAACAGAGCGAGTGTCCAGATTGTCGCGGTAACGAGAGACTGTGTGTTATAGTGATAAATCAACTGGAAAAATACTGAAATTTCAGATCGAAATATCTCGATTTGGGGAGGTCTTCGGCAGCTAACAAAAACTGATCTCAGCTATTCTAAAAGTGTACTTTCGGCTGATATACTTTTTGTGACGAAATCCCACACCCCATTTTGACCATTCCCTAGTTAGTATAGAGAAGAGATATCGCGGCGTAATGGTGAAGGTTTTTTTCTCTGAAAAACTGGGCAAAATTCACTCAAAGACTACAAGTTATCAAAAAATGAGTGGAGTCTAATCTCGAGAATCTGAAACAATTTCAATTCGAAAATTTGTTTCTAAACTTCAACTGCCGATCGAACAAGTTGCAGTCTAACTTCAAATACTCATTGAAGTGAAAACCTAAAAATATTTGAAAATGAATTGCAGCTTGTAAAACAGAAATTTGGATGCAACTTGTACAAGTAATACTCTTGAAACTGGATTTTCATTCAAAATAGACGACTCTCCAGGTGTTTCTATAGCTTTATTACAAAATTTGCGCATTGATTATCTTAATTTCATGGTTCTCCGAATTCATATATCTAAAATGTATGTATCTTTGACTATCACCGTTTCTAATCATCGATAAGTGATTAAGCTGGCACTATAGGTACTATGATAAAAGTAATGATTACAAAGATAAAGAAGGCGAAACTCCCAAAGAACAGAAAATTATACGAGGCAGTTTGATAACTGATAAGCCATTGTGAACCCGTAATAAAAGTCCAACTCTCAAAATGCCCCCTCTACAATATTTTGTAGGTTGAAAGAGAGAAAGAAAAGCGATATTGAGAGAATGAACTTGTTGCGTTTTAATAGAAATAAAAACTCATTGAAACAGTGGCAAAAATATCATAAGATACTAGCTCCACAAGTTTTCCGAAAACGGAAGATGCGCATTCAAACCTATAACTGTTTGAAAAAATCTTCAAAAAAGTTTGAGAAATCAAGAGAAAACTTTCAAATGTATTTATCCCTTCTCTGTAACCGATTTTTAGACAATCTCGGGTGTTGCTGTTAACTCCTGGGCGAGACTTGAGCGATTTTGCATGGGGTCTTGTCAGATGCCGCTCAAAATCCGCTCAAAAGTTGTCCAACCATCGCCGGGTAGTCATTTTTGTAAAGACAAAAGTGGTCATAGTTCGCTTGCCGACAATTGTTTACTTCTGCTCAAAAGACGCCAAAGATTCGCTCTAAAGCAGCAAGAGCCCTATTTTCGCTCAAAAGTTGGCAGCAACACCCGATATATTACCGACATTAATTTATTTAAAAAGCTGCGCTTTTCAATGTTTCTGGTCTATCTGCGATGTTCGAATTGACCCAATCACAGTTTCATTCGAAGGATATCTTGACTATGAAACTTATGCCTCATTAAGAGGGCTTGCAATAATCATTCTAAATTGTTTTTTTTGGGCGTGTTATTCTCTGCTCGAGTCGAAAAAATTCATTATCAACAGCTTGTTTGAAATTAACTTCCGTGGAACTTTGTGGAACTATTCCGCTGTAATTTTTTTCATGAATTTTGAGAAATAAGCTTTCTAGATTTTGTTAATCGAATTGATGATTTTTGCGAAACTGAAAGTTCCCGGCAGTTGATATTTCCTCGGAAAATTCTTAGTTCCACTTTAAATCATTTTTTTTTACTTGAATATAAAGCCATCTTCATTGCAACTCCCAACTGATTGATACAGTGAATACGAAACTGGATTTGTTCTTTTTGTTTTGGATTTGATTGAAATGAAACCCAATGAAATGCAAAAATCAAATGGAAACCGAATCTAGAGGACCGTGTTCTCTGTCTTATCGCTACCATGAAACATAATTTTTTGTTTTCAAATTTCAGTTTGAGGAACAAAAGTTAATTAAACTTGATCTTTTTAAAGGATATGATAGCAATGAAACTGAATTTTGTTATCACATTGCAAGACAATATGGAAAACATCTCGAATCAAATTAATTTTTTTTTCTCATAAAATCCAGAAAACGAAACGTGTTTTTTCGTTTTCTCACTGGGATCTGATGAAGCAGAACCCTTTTTTGTTTTCAAATAAAAACATGCTGTTCATTTTTTTTTCAATTTTCTTGGTCACCTAATTGAAGTCAAAACTTTCCTTTTTCAATGCTACCTCATGACTACGAGATCGGACTGTTCTACGTTAGTATTCTTCTCTGAAAGTCGACTACAGTTATAAATTGAACCCCTTCTATGAAGAAAATTTATTAAATCTACAAAGTTTGTAGCTTTCTGAAGACAACTTTCCGAAACTGAAAAACTTGAGAAAAACGTCTGGTAGTGTTATTCTGGTCTGCAAATGACGAGACAAAAGGATAATAACATCGTTGCAGTTTCATGTTATCATAAAGTTGAAGCAGGAAACTTTTGTTGATTACAAACCGAATGCTTATCGAAAATTGTATGCCCAAAATATTTAAAACCTCTTTTTTGAATACGAAAACAAAAAAGCCCGAAACTCAAAATATTTCAATGAACTTAACATTTTGATTGATCGCTGGTGATCACACATAATCAGTATTGAATATCCAAACTATAGTTGAAAATTTCAGAACGTTTGAAACCGTCATTTTTAAACAACTTTTGGGCAAAAATGCTTTAAAAGTTTGAAGATTTTCCAAAAACTGTGATTCACATCTTACGGAGCCAGTCCTTGCAATCTACTATGTCGGTATATCTCCTCTCATCAGGAAACTGAAGTAGGACGCGGAGAGCCACTATTCAGTTTTCTCAATGCGGTCTTTTTGAAACAATTAGAAACAGTAACTCTCTGGACGCTTTTTTTCTAAATAAGTCTATCGATCCAGAAGATGTCAAAATTGAATACTTGCTTTTTCTGGAAAAAACGGTTCAAACTTTTTTCTGTCACAGTTTCGAATTGACCTTTATATAGCAGAATATTTCTTGAGTTGCAGTTTGGTTTGATTTTAAATGTGTACGAAAAATCCCGTTTCGATCTGTTAACATATTCCGATCGGTCTTGTATTGCCAATAAATTGTGTTAGCCATTGATTTATTTATCTTTAACTATTCTGTTGACCAGATTTGCTGCTAACACCTTTTGGAAAAGCTCAAAACGGTTTTTAGTACGTAGTTTTTTTTCTTTCAAAACCCAATCTTGCAAGAAAATCAATAATTTTATTTAATGGAAGTCACCACAAAATTATTGCAATTTTTTTTATCAAACTGTCTTCGCTATCTACTGAGTTGAAGCAGGGTAAAACCATTCGCATCGACGACATCCGGCTTGAATTCTTATGAAAAGGCTTCCATTTTGTCCCGATCAATTTGTTGACTTTGTCATCAAAGCTCGACATACTCTGATTATCGATAATGTCCACATAAAGGTATCCAATTCACATCTCCGACTTTGTCTTTTTATCTTGTTCCAGTGCTGCCTCGACTCCCTCGCTTCTGTGGCATTATTCGCGAGAGTGTTACACTGCCCGGCTCCATCTGGAGTTGTAACCAAATGAGCACACTGATTGTATCTGGAGCACTTCGAATCGAAGAATAAGTTCCTATTTTTGTGGAGAGGAATGCGCTGATGGATCCCTGATTTCCGCGGCCACATTGAAGAAAGTGGTTTCGATTCGTTGGAGAATGTAAGGCTGTTTGCCAGTGAGTTCCGAAAATTTGATACGTCCTCCAAACAGAATGGTTGCTGTCTCCGGAAACGGTGAACCTTTCCAGCCGAGGTTTTCAAAGAAGTTGGCAAGACGAACCTGAAAATAAGACTTTTTTTGGTGTCAGCTATTATTTTCTGTAATCAAAAGTGGCATGTGTCTTTAGTAACATGATTACGGTAGCTCAAAAATAATTTAGACCAACTATCCCGTAGCAAAATGTTTTTGAGAACGTACGTTTATTAACAGATGCCTTTATCATTTTTATACTTTTATTTCTAGAATTATTTTCTCAGAAACGGTCAAAATCTTACCGGTGGCTCCGAGATATCCAAAAAGATTCAGCTTTTTCATGCTGCTCAACACCTTCGGAGAGAATCCTCGTATATTTTCATATTAGACATGAACAGGTCTTCCAAGTTGACGAGGGTTCCAAGCTTCATTAAGTCTTCAACATCACTCCCGCTCACACCCAAAAACTTTAAAAGCCTCGAACTGAAGAATTGGATTAAAGATGTCTGTATGGATGAAGCCGTTGGATGAGAGATTCGAGGGGAATCTCTCCAAAATCTGAAGTTCGTAGTTGACTTGATGAACATGAAAAAATGATATGCTTCGATGAAATCGATTTTGAGAAATTGTTTTTTAATCGTTTTCAATAGAAATTTCGCAAAAAAATGACGATATACCAAGGAAATCTAAATGTTTCTAAAGCTCACCTTTTTGCTCTTTCAATTTTAACAGAAGCTCATCAAAATAGCAAATATTCGAAAAAATCAGAAAAGAGTCCGACACAAGAGGACTCCAAAAAGACAAGAATGAATGAATTGGTCGATCGTTCTCCCCATTATGCATTTGTTTATTCTCTACTTCTCTGCGTCTGTGCTATTTCTTTTTTTTAATGGCTGCTTCACTGATTTTATCTCGGTAATAGATCGCTCTCTCTTTTATCTTCTGATGAAAAATTTGCATTTTTTTGCGTAGATTTCGCAAGAATGGTCTTTCAGTATGTGAATCAGACATGAGCGGAATTCCGTCTTCCGAGTTTTCAAAAACTGTTCCGACTTCCGTCTTCCGTCTTCCGGATTCAAAATTTTCTCTTCAGCTCATGTCTGATGTGAACTTTTATGAACACAACGATATGCTTTCTGGAGTTGATGTTTGATATACATATTTCTTTATGTTACATGAAACTTTAATAACAGATCTGATGCATGAGAAAACAATAATTCCTCGGTTTTTGAAATAAACCTTCTAATATTTTTTGATTGATTTTTTCACATTTTGTGGGGTTCACATTTTGTGGAGTTCACATTTTGTGGAGTTCACATTTTGGGTGGTTCACATTTCGTGGGGTTCACATTTTGGGTGGTCCACATTTTGGGTGGTTCACATTTTGTGGGGTTCACATTTTGTGGGGTTCATATTTTGGGTGGTTCACATTTTGTGGGGTTCACATTTTGGGTGGTTCACATTTTGTGGGGTTCACATTTTGAGGGGTTCACATTTTGTGGGGTTCACATTTTGTGAGGTTCACATTTTGGGTGGTTCACATTTTGTGGGGTTCACATTTTGGGTGGTTCACATTTTGTGGGGTTCACATTTTGTGGGGTTCATATTTTGGGTGGTTCACATTTTGTGGGGTTCACATTTTGGGTGGTTCACATTTTGTGGGGTTCACATTTTGAGGGGTTCACATTTTGTGGGGTTCACATTTTGTGGGGTTCACATTTTGGGTGGTTCACATTTTGTGGGGTTCACATTTTGGGTGGTTCACATTTTGTGGGGTTCACATTTTGTGGGGTTCACATTTTGTGGGGTTCACATTTTGGGTGGTTCACATTTTGTGGGGTTCACATTTTGTGGGGTTCATATTTTGTGGGGTTCACATTTTGTGGGGTTCACATTTTGTGGGGTTCACATTTTGGGTGGTTCACATTTTGTGGGGTTCACATTTTGGGTGGTTCACATTTTGTGGGGTTCACATTTTGGGTGGTTCACATTTTGTGGGGTTCACATTTTGTGGGGTTCACATTTTGTGGGGTTCACATTTTGTGTGGGTTCACATTTTGGGTGGTTCACATTTTGTGGGGTTCACATTTTGTTTTTCCGGAAAAGATTCTTCTTTCTTATTTTTACTTCAGAACCTTTCATTTTTTTTTATCTGGTTTTTTTTTCTGATTTTGTAGAAATTGTAAAAGGTTTTAGTGGCAACTGTTCGGTATCATTACGGTCACATGGAAGCAGAGAAGAATCACTGTTTTTAAATATCAAGGATGATATGATCACCTTGAAACTGAGGATGAATTTTCAGATGTTTGCCTGTTTCAAGCTTACAAAATATCAACGAACTATTTCTTCGTCAATATTCATGGTTTCACCAGTTATGTAGGTTTTAAAGTACAGTTTTGGAAATATTGCCATTAGCCTCTCAAATTTGACCTTATCGGGGTGTGCCGAATCAGAACTGCTCCTAAATAGAACTAATATTTCACGTGAAGTAGCTCTAATAAGGGACAGTTCTGGAACGGCATACCCTCGAACCTATCAGTGAGAAAAAAAGTAACTGGAGAAATCTCGAACTGATGGCAACATGGCAGCCTGAATGAGAACGTGATTGGAAAAGAAGGTACCTATCAGCTACGGTCAGGTATAAAATTATTATTATCATGAAACAAAATATTTCTAATAGCAATCTGCTTTCAAAAAAGATATTGCAAATATTTTCACAGAAATTGTTAAGGGTCATTGTGGAAATTTTATATAGGGCCTTATGACAGATTTTCGAAATCGGAAAAAATATGCATATGAAAATTTGCTGTCACAAATTTTTGTTTTCAGAAAAGAGTGATTCAAGAAATACTGTTTTCTCGGGTATATAAGTCATTCAGTTTTTTGAAATTGTTATTATTCCCAAATTTTTAATATTTCTGTTGAAGAAAACGATAAAATTATCACAGGTGCTCTTCTAGAAGAGAAGCACCGACTCCAAACTGTGTATTTCATATAAAAATTACAATGTGGAATTATTCTGAAAAAAAAACGACTTGTAATTGAGAGGCGAATGAATTCGAAGCTGTTCAAGCTGTATGAGACGGCTACCGGATCAAAATTTCACAATAAACGGACGATTCTGTTCATAGTTATGAGCTTTGCAGACGTAAAAAAGATGGATTCTACTGAATGGAGGCCAATAGTTTTTGTTGAAATCTGCTTCCTGAATCTGTAAGAGTAAATTTTAGATTCAGTTCGAACACTTTTTTCATTATTTTGACGTGCCATACTAAAATTCCTAACGTGAAAATTCCCATTTTCTGGCTGATATTTTAATTTTCAGAATTCTGTTTCACGAATTGCTAAACATTGGCTTGAGATTTTACTACAGATGATGCTCCTGATCTGGTCAACGTTTTCAAACATCTCAATAATAATTTAATATTCACAGTCCAATGATAGTCCAATGATAATTGGAAGAAGACAGTGCGAACCCGTAGTTTTTAAAACCTTTTTTGTTTTTAGAATTTTTATGTTCGGAGCCAGGATTATGATAAGTTTGAGCATTATTCATATCCTATCGACCACGTGTAACAGATTCAGATCAAATACTGTTTTTTGATTCTAATATAGGATCTTATCAAAAATCCAAACGTGTTGATGATGCTATATTTAGGACTAACTCAATTCGCGTTTTGTAAAATTATTCAAGTAAAAACTATTTCAGGTGGTCTTCACATTTGTTTTGCTCACAGGGAGTCCGATGGTTTCATTCAAGTACCCATTCCTGTGATTCCAAATGACATCGATTTATTTGTGTCTTATAATCATGAAAACTTTTCTTACATCAAAATTGAAAAGAATGGAAAACAGTGAAAAAATACAGAAAACCCGGTTAGATATTACACTTTTAATTCAATTTAATTTTTGATTTAATTTTAATTTTCAGAACTCTGTTTTACGACATTTTGAACATTGGCTTCAGATTTTACTGCAGATGATGCTGGTCAACGTTTTCAAACTTCTCAATAATAATTTTATTTTCACAGTAATTTTCAAGTCATCCGAAAATGGAGGAAAACAGTGCGAAGTCGAAATTTTTGGCGTTTGAAAGTTTTTTTTTTCTGTTGAGATTCTAGAACTTTCATTTTCGGAGCAAGGATTATAATAAGTTTGTTCATTATTCATGTCCTATTGACCACGAGTAATAGATTCAGAGCAAATACTGTTTTTCGTTTTCAATATACAGGATCCCATCAAAATTCAAGCAATGATGACGATGCAAAGTTCGCCTCTTAATCAATTTGCGTTTTGTAAAACTATTCGAGTCAAAAAAACGATTATTTGAATCCTCTACAGAGTAAATTCCACAGCAAATCTCCCCTAAGTGTTAGAATCGAAATTGAATTGAAATTAAATTGAAACTGCTGTTTAAATGGCGTCTACCCAAACCGAAGGATATAAATCCTCTACAGAGTAAATTCCACAGCAAATCTCCCCTAAGTGTTAGAATCGAAATTAAATGGAAATTAAATGGAAACTGCTGTTTAAATGGCGTCTACCCAAACCGAAGGATATAAATCAGTAGTAACACTTAGGGGAGATTTGCTGTGGAATTTACTCTGTAGAGGATTTATATCCTTCGGTTTGGGTAGACGCCATTTAAACAGCAGTTTCCATTTAATTTCAATTTAATTTTCATTTAATTTCGATTCTAACACTTAGGGGAGATTTGCTGTGGAATTTACTCTGTAGAGGATTTATATCCTTCGGTTTGGGTAGACGCCATTTAAACAGCAGTTTCCATTTAATTTCAATTTAATTTTCATTTAATTTCGATTCTAACACTTAGGGGAGATTTGCTGTGGAATTTACTCTGTAGAGGATTTAAGTAGTAAGGATAGGGGAATTATCCCCGAAGGATTTTTACCCCGAGTGGGCGAAGCCAAAAAAAAACTGAGGCGGAGCAAAAAACTACTGTCATCAATCAAATATAATGAACCTTTAATCTCAAAACACTATTGATTACTGTAATTAATTACCATTTTTCCGTTTTTTTTATTAAAAGGAAAAAAACTTAAAAATAAGCATTTATTTTGAATAAATAATCACATTATTACAGGATACTTGTGAAAAAATTAAATCATTATTAAACATTAAAATTTATGAAAAAACCTTTGGAAAAGGGGATGCGCAAAATTTTGCTTAGAGAGACGCAGAGAAAATAAAAACGAAAAACCCACCCCATTGAAAAGGGGGGCCCAGTGTTCCGCGAAAATTTCGAAAAGGGGGTTCAGAGAAATCCTAAAGAGAGACTAGACGAAAAAGGGATAAATGAAAATGGGGGAACGACCCAAGAAACTGAATGCGGGAAAATTTCTGGGCTTATTGCTAAAAAAAAAAGAAATATTATATCAAATTTACAACTTTAGTTTGGCAAAACTCTTCTTCTTCTTCTTTGCTTCTGGTTCCCCTTCAGTAACAGGTCCTGCTTCCATCTTTCTCTTTCCAAAGTTATAAATGTCGAAATTGAAAAATTTGTTGGTCAATGCAGACTTTTGTGCCGAAAATCTAGAGAGTCCTTATTGAATAGAGATTTAGACAAACATAGATTCAAAATGAAAAGAGACTCGGATGGTTAGAGAAATTTCAAAAAAAATTTCTCTAACCATCTAAATCTCTTTTAACACAAACAAGAGAATTAGAGATATAAATACATCTCATTAATTAAAAACAAAATGTGTCAAAATAATCACATAGTTCTTCCATTTCAGCAAGAAAGCCATCCTCCTCTTCTAGAGTTTCGTTCCTGAAATTTAAAAATAAAAGTTCATTTATAAAAAAAAACAAAAAAAACCCACATTGGTAAAACTGCAGTATACAATTCAGACACTGGATAAAACTTTCCATTGTCCGCTTGCACAATAAATTGATCGTTGGAAATTGTAAAACCCCAAACATGTTGATAACATTGAATAAACGTTCCATGACTGTCACACTTCACTTCAGATGGTCTAATTGACAAAACTTGAACATTTGTCAACACACGAGAACCTCTACTATGAAGCACAACTTTATTTTCAGGCAACTCATCAAAAAAGCGCTGCGACTCTGATGCATCAAGAGGAATAGCATTTGGTGGAGCAACACGTCGATATTCAAAATCCATCAAAAGTCGTGCAGCCTTCAACCACAAATCCCAGTCTACAGCCTCTCCAACATGCTCTGGACAAATACGAAACAAATGACCGAGACGTGCAATCTTTTCAGCATTGACCAGCCGGAGCTCTGCTCCGACGACCATCTTCAACGTTGAAAAAAAGTAAAAATGAATAAAATTTTTCAAAATGGGCATACGAGAAATAGTGAGAGAGTCCAGACAAGTTAGATTACTTTTTTAAAATGTAGTACAACAATTGTGGTTCCCCAATGGAAATCAATTGGCTCAGCAAATTCACTGAGCAACTGGATTTTGATGCTGTCGATACTTGAATTCATAATCGGGTAATATCGTGGATGAGTAATTGTATGACGAATCATATCACCAAATTCACCACTACATGGAATGATTGACAAGAGAGGAGCCAGCTCGTTTCCAATACCCGAGTCGAACCCTTACTCTCCGTTACCCGTAACAACCATGATAGGCCAGTGAACTACCATCTAGTTGAAAGGGCTTTTCGGATAGAGTCAGTCGAAACTGACAGTAAACTGCTTTATTTAGAATTAACAAACAATGACCGAAAACGTTTGTTCTGTTCGAATAATTGCACCCCGCCTTACGTTGGGGTTTAGTTGCATGTATTAACTCCAGTATTTACGCAGTTACCATATGAGGAAATTCCGAATAAGGTGATATCTGCTCTAATGAGCCGTACGCAATTTCATTAATGAATCAAAGCATGCATGGCTTAATCTTTTACTTGAGCATATCGCACTGATAGAATCAATCAGGTATTACGCAGACATAGATGGGCCCGGGCGAGCATCCAATGTTGACATAAGTAGGATCCAAACAGATTTTTTTTATCCGCAGGAGGGGTAAACAAAAAACTCGATCAAAGGATAGTCTCAACAGATCGCAGTATAAAAAGACTGCTCTACTGAATACAACACCCTGACCAAGAGACCAAGTCGTATGCAAGTGATTTAGCGCCCCGACATTGAACCAGAGTGATCTGGCGTTGGCAAGCATCGCAGAGTTCACTACGACGCCAAGGCCACACATAGGGCATAAGCTCTCGTGTTGCTACGAGATAGAGATGCCTCCCGACACCGGGGAGCAAGAAATGATCGCCTTGACAAGGCGAGATTCTAACTTAGAGGCGTTCAGTTATAATCTCTCAAATGGTAGCTTCAGACCATTGATCTGTCGATCAAGTCTATAAACCAAATGTTTGAACCCGCTGTTCCTCTCGTACTAAGCAGTATTACTTTTGCAATAACAAGTCAACAGTAGGGTAAAACTAACCTGTCTTACGACGGTCTAAATCCAGCTCACGTTCCCTATTACTGGGTGAACAATCCAACGCTTGGCGAATTCTGCTTCGCAATGATAGGTAGAGCCGACATCGAAGGATCAAAAAGCAACGTCTCTTGGCTGCCACAAGCCAGTCATCTCTGTGGTAACTTTTCTGACACCTCTTACATAAAACAATCAGGATTAAAAGAATTGATAGGCCACGCTTTCGCGGTCTGTACTCGTACTGAAAGTCAAGATCAAGCAAGCTTTCGCCCTTTTGCTCTACGAGCGGTTTCCGTCCTCTCTGAGCTCGCCTTAGGACACCTACGTTACGATTTGACGACATACACTACCCCAGCAAATAGTGTACAACGCACACACAGCAAGCAAGACTAACCGCCTCGCAACGACAGCGACTCTCCTCACATACTATACTCTCCCCATGCCGCGAGTGGTTCATATAAACGACAGGCCTCCCCACCACTTGGGTTTCCCCTCCGCTGCACGCCTGCCTTGTACCCAGCCCTCCCCTTGTGTTTCCCCTCCGCTGCACGCCTGCCTTGTACCCAGCCCTCCCCTTGTGTTTCCCCTCCGCTGCACGCCTGCCTTGTACCCAGCCCTCCCTTGTGTTTCCCCTCCGCTGCACGCCTGCCTCTTACCCATCACACCCCTAGCGTTGCACGCCTGCCTCGTACCCATTGCACGCCTGCCTCGTACCCATCTCACCCCTAGCGTTTCCCCTCCGCGCGAACTGGACGCCTGTCTCGCCTGCCTCGTCAAAAATTGAACCGACAAAAATTTGGGAAATGACAAAAAATTGGGAACCGACAAAAAATTGGAACCTGACAAAAATTGGGACCAAAAAATTGGGAACCGACAAAAAATTGGGACCTGACAGAAAATTGGGACCTGACGAAAAATTGGGAACTGACAAAAAATTGGGAACCGACAAAAAATTGGGACCTGACAAAAAATTGGGACCTGACTAAAAATCGGGACGTGACAAAAAATTGGGACCTGACGAAAAATTTGGACCTGACAAAAAATGGGGACCTGACGAAAAATCGGGAACCGACAAAAAATTGGGACCTGACAAAAAATTGGGAACCGACAAAAAATTGGGACCTGACAAAAAATTGGGAAATGACAAAAAATTGGGAACCGACAAAAAATTGGAACCTGACAAAAATTGGGACCAAAAAATTGGGAACCGACAAAAAATTGGGACCTGACAGAAAATTGGGACCTGACGAAAAATTGGGAACTGACAAAAAATTGGGAACCGACAAAAAATTGGGACCTGACAAAAAATTGGGAACCGACAGAAAATTGGGAACCGACAAAAAATTGGGACCTGACAAAAAATTGGCAACCGACAAAAAATTGGGACCTGACGAAAAATTGGGACCTGACAAAAAATTGGGACCTGACAAAAAATTGGGAACCGACAAAAAATTGGGAACTGACAAAAAATTGGGACCTGACAAAAAATTGGGAACCGACAAAAAATTGGGGACTGACAAAAAATTGGGACCTGACAAAAAATTTGGAACCGACATAAAATTGGAACCTGACAAAAATTGGGACCAAAAAATTGGGAACCGACAAAAAATTGGGACCTGACAGAAAATTGGGACCTGACGAAAAATTGGGAACTGACAAAAAATTGGGAACCGACAAAAAATTGGGACCTGACAAAAAATTGGGAACCGACAAAAAATTGGGGACTGACAAAAAATTGGGAACCGACAAAAAATTGGGACCTGACAAAAAATTGGGAACCGACAGAAAATTGGGAACCGACAAAAAATTGGGACCTGACAAAAAATTGGCAACCGACAAAAAATTGGGACCTGACGAAAAATTGGGACCTGACAAAAAATTGGGACCTGACAAAAAATTGGGAACCGACAAAAAATTGGGAACTGACAAAAAATTGGGACCTGACAAAAAATTGGGAACCGACAAAAAATTGGGGACTGACAAAAAATTGGGACCTGACAAAAAATTTGGAACCGACATAAAATTGGAACCTGACAAA
Organism: Caenorhabditis doughertyi; assembly: GCA_963572265.1. Lineage (NCBI taxonomy): Eukaryota > Metazoa > Nematoda > Chromadorea > Rhabditida > Rhabditidae > Caenorhabditis > Caenorhabditis doughertyi. Next base: position 23,096,025 of record OY751556.1, on the reverse strand, counting down.
AATTGGGACCAAAAAATTGGGAACCGACAAAAAATTGGGACCTGACAGAAAATTGGGACCTGACGAAAAATTGGGAACTGACAAAAAATTGGGAACCGACAAAAAATTGGGACCTGACAAAAAATTGGGAACCGACAAAAAATTGGGGACTGACAAAAAATTGGGACCTGACAAAAAATTGGGAACCGACAAAAAATTGGGAACCAACAAAAAATTGGGACGTGACAAAAAATTGGGAACTGACGAAAAATTGGGGACTGACAAAAAATTGGGAACCAACAAAAAATTGGGACGTGACAAAAAATTGGGACCTGACAAAAAATTGGGACCTGACAAAAAATGGGGACCTGATGAAAAATCGGGAACCGACAAAAAATTGGGAACTGACAAAAAATTGGGACCTGACAAAAAATTGGGAACCGACAAAAAATTGGGACCTGACAAAAAATTGGGACCTGAAAAAAAATTGGGACCTGACAAAAAATTGGGACCTAACAAAAAAATGGGAACTGACAAAAAATTGGGAACCGACAAAAAATTGGGGACTGACAAAAAATTGGGACCTGACAAAAAATTTGGAACCGACATAAAATTGGAACCTGACAAAAATTGGGACCAAAAAATTGGGAACCGACAAAAAATTGGGACCTGACAGAAAATTGGGACCTGACGAAAAATTGGGAACTGACAAAAAATAGGGAACCGACAAAAAATTGGGACCTGACAAAAAATTGGGAACCGACAAGAAATTGGGGACTGACAAAAAATTGGGAACCAACAAAAAATTGGGACGTGACAAAAAATTGGGACCTGACAAAAAATTGGGACCTGACAAAAATGGGGACCTGATGAAAAATCGGGAACCGACAAAAAATTGGGAACTGACAAAAAATTGGGACCTGACAAAAAATTGGGAACCGACAAAAAATTGGGACCTGACAAAAAATTGGGACCTGAAAAAAAATTGGGACCTGACAAAAAATTGGGACCTAACAAAAAAATGGGAACTGAAGAAAAATTGGGAACCGACAAAAAATTGGGGACTGACAAAAAATTGGGACCTGACAAAAAATTGGGACCTGACAAAAAATTGGGACCTGACAAAAAATTGGGACCTAACAAAAAAATGGGAACTGAAGAAAAATTGGGAACCGACAAAAAATTGGGAACTGACAAAAAATTGGGACCTGACAAAAAGTTGGGACCTGGCAAAAAACTGGGACCTGACAAAAAATTGGGAACTGACAAAAAATTGGGAACTGACAAAAAATTGGGACCTGACAAAAAATTGGGAACCGACAAAAAATTGGGGACTGACAAAAAATTGGGACCTGACAAAAAATTTGGAACCGACATAAAATTGGAACCTGACAAAAATTGGGACCAAAAAATTGGGAACCGACAAAAAATTGGGACCTGACAGAAAATTGGGACCTGACGAAAAATTGGGAACTGACAAAAAATTGGGAACCGACAAAAAATTGGGGACTGACAAAAAATTGGACCCTGACAAAAAATTGGGAACCGACAAAAAATTGGGAACCAACAAAAAATTGGGACGTGACAAAAAATTGGGAACTGACAAAAAATTGGGGACTGACAAAAAATTGGGACCTGACAAAAAATGGGGACCTGACAAAAATTGGGAACCGACAAAAAATTGGGACCTGACAAAAAATAGGGAACCGACAAAAAATTGGGACCTGACAAAAAATTGGGACCTGACAAAAAATTGGGAACTGACAAAAAATTGGGGACTGACAAAAAACTCGCCCTCTCGCGCTCTCGCACTCTCGCGCCCTCGCGCGCCCTCGCGCGCCCGCGCGCGCCCGCGCGCACGCGCGCACGCGCGGCTATATATATTAATATTAATATTAATATTAATATTAATATTAATATTAATGTTAATATTAATATTAATATTAATATTTATATTTATATTTATATTTATATTTATATTTATATTTATATTTATATTTATATTTATATTTATATTTATATTTATAGTTATATTTATATTTATATTTATATTTATATTTATATTAATATTAATATTAATATTAATATTAATATTAATATTAATATTAATGTTAATATTAATATTAATATTAATATTTATATTTATATTTATATTTATATTTATATTTATATTTATATTTATATTTATATTTATATTTATATTTATATTTATATTTCTATTTATATTTATATTCATATTTATATTTATATTTCTATTTATATTAATATTAATATTAATATTAATGTTAATATTAATATTAAAATTAATATTAATATTTATATTTATATTTATATTTATATTTATATTTATATTTATATTTATATTTATATTTATATTTATATTTATATTTATATTTATATTAATATTAATATTAATATTAATATTAATATTAATATTAATATAAATATAAATATTCATATTAATATTCATATTAATATTAATATTAATATTAATATTAATATTAATATTAATATTAATATTAATATTACTATTAATATTAATATTAATATATATAGCCGCGCGTGCGCGCGAGGGCGCGAGGGCGCGCGAGGGCGCGAGGGCGCGCGAGGGCGCGAGGGCGCGAGGGCGCTAGAGGGCGGGGGCGCGAGAGTGCGAGAGCGCGAGAGGGCGAGTTTTTTGTCAGTCCCCAATTTTTTGTCAGTTCCCAATTTTTTGTCAGGTCCCAATTTTTTGTCAGGTCCCAATTTTTTGTCGGTTCCCTATTTTTTGTCAGGTCCCAATTTTTTGTCGGTTTCCAATTTTTTGTCAGGTCCCCATTTTTTGTCAGGTCCCAATTTTTTGTCAGTCCCCAATTTTTCGTCAGTTCCCAATTTTTTGTCACGTCCCAATTTTTTGTCGGTTCCCAATTTTTTGTCAGTTCCCAATTTTTTGTCAGTCCCCAATTTTGCGTCAGTTCCCAATTTTTTGTCACGTCCCAATTTTTTGTCGGTTCCCAATTTTTTGTCAGGTCCCAATTTTTTGTCAGTCCCCAATTTTTCGTCAGTTCCCAATTTTTTGTCACGTCCCAATTTTTTGTTGGTTCCCAATTTTTTGTCGGTTCCCAATTTTTTGTCAGGTCCCAATTTTTTGTCAGTCCCCAATTTTTTGTCGGTTCCCAATTTTTTGTCAGGTCCCAATTTTTTGTCGGTTCCCAATTTTTTGTCAGTTCCCAATTTTTCGTCAGGTCCCAATTTTCTGTCAGGTCCCAATTTTTTGTCGGTTCCCAATTTTTTGGTCCCAATTTTTGTCAGGTTCCAATTTTATGTCGGTTCCAAATTTTTTGTCAGGTCCCAATTTTTTGTCAGTCCCCAATTTTTTGTCGGTTCCAATTTTTCGTCAGGTCCCAATTTTTTGTCAGTTCCCAATTTTTTGTCGGTTCCCAATTTTTTGTCAGGTCCCAATTTTTTGTCAGGTCCCAATTTTTTGTCAGGTCCCAATTTTTTGTCGGTTCCCAATTTTTTGTCAGGTCCCAATTTTTTGTCGGTTCCCGATTTTTCGTCAGGTCCCCATTTTTTGTCAGGTCCAAATTTTTCGTCAGGTCCCAATTTTTTGTCACGTCCCAATTTTTTGTTGGTTCCCAATTTTTTTTCGGTTCCCAATTTTTAGTCAGGTCCCAATTTTTTGTCAGGTCCCAATTTTTTGTCAGGTCCCAATTTTTTGTCAGGTCCCAATTTTTTGTCGGTTCCCAATTTTTTGTCAGTTCCCAATTTTTCGTCAGGTCCCAATTTTCTGTCAGGTCCCAATTTTTTGTCGGTTCCCAATTTTTTGGTCCCAATTTTTGTCAGGTTCCAATTTTTTGTCGGTTCCCAATTTTTTGTCATTTCTCAATTTTTTGTCAGGTCCCAATTTTTTGTCGGTTCCCAATTTTTTGTCAGGTCCCAATTTTTTGTCGGTTCCCGATTTTTCGTCAGGTCCCCATTTTTTGTCAGGTCCAAATTTTTCGTCAGGTCCCAATTTTTTGTCACGTCCCAATTTTTTGTTGGTTCCCAATTTTTTGTCGGTTCCCAATTTTTAGTCAGGTCCCAATTTTTTGTCAGGTCCCAATTTTTTGTCGGTTCCCAATTTTTTGTCAGTTCCCAATTTTTTGTCAGTTCCCAATTTTTCGTCAGGTCCCAATTTTCTGTCAGGTCCCAATTTTTTGTCGGTTCCCAATTTTTTGTCGGTTCCCAATTTTTTGGTCCCAATTTTTGTCAGGTTCCAATTTTTTGTCGGTTCCCAATTTTTTGTCATTTCCCAAAATTTTGTCGGTTCAATTTTTGACGAGGCAGGCGAGACAGGCGTCCAGTTCGCGCGGAGGGGAAACGCTAGGGGTGAGATGGGTACGAGGCAGGCGTGCAATGGGTACGAGGCAGGCGTGCAACGCTAGGGGTGTGATGGGTAAGAGGCAGGCGTGCAGCGGAGGGGAAACACAAGGGGAGGGCTGGGTACAAGGCAGGCGTGCAGCGGAGGGGAAACCCAAGTGGTGGGGAGGCCTGTCGTTTATATGAACCACTCGCGGCATGGGGAGAGTATAGTATGTGAGGAGAGTCGCTGTCGTTGCGAGGCGGTTAGTCTTGCTTGCTGTGTGTGCGTTGTACACTATTTGCTGGGGTAGTGTATGTCGTCAAATCGTAACGTAGGTGTCCTAAGGCGAGCTCAGAGAGGACGGAAACCGCTCGTAGAGCAAAAGGGCGAAAGCTTGCTTGATCTTGACTTTCAGTACGAGTACAGACCGCGAAAGCGTGGCCTATCAATTCTTTTAATCCTGATTGTTTTATGTAAGAGGTGTCAGAAAAGTTACCACAGAGATGACTGGCTTGTGGCAGCCAAGAGACGTTGCTTTTTGATCCTTCGATGTCGGCTCTACCTATCATTGCGAAGCAGAATTCGCCAAGCGTTGGATTGTTCACCCAGTAATAGGGAACGTGAGCTGGATTTAGACCGTCGTAAGACAGGTTAGTTTTACCCTACTGTTGACTTGTTATTGCAAAAGTAATACTGCTTAGTACGAGAGGAACAGCGGGTTCAAACATTTGGTTTATAGACTTGATCGACAGATCAATGGTCTGAAGCTACCATTTGAGAGATTATAACTGAACGCCTCTAAGTTAGAATCTCGCCTTGTCAAGGCGATCATTTCTTGCTCCCCGGTGTCGGGAGGCATCTCTATCTCGTAGCAACACGAGAGCTTATGCCCTATGTGTGGCCTTGGCGTCGTAGTGAACTCTGCGATGCTTGCCAACGCCAGATCACTCTGGTTCAATGTCGGGGCGCTAAATCACTTGCATACGACTTGGTCTCTTGGTCAGGGTGTTGTATTCAGTAGAGCAGTCTTTTTATACTGCGATCTGTTGAGACTATCCTTTGATCGAGTTTTTTGTTTACCCCTCCTGCGGATAAAAAAAATCTGTTTGGATCCTACTTATGTCAACATTGGATGCTCGCCCGGGCCCATCTATGTCTGCGTAATACCTGATTGATTCTATCAGTGCGATATGCTCAAGTAAAAGATTAAGCCATGCATGCTTTGATTCATTAATGAAATTGCGTACGGCTCATTAGAGCAGATATCACCTTATTCGGAATTTCCTCATATGGTAACTGCGTAAATACTGGAGTTAATACATGCAACTAAACCCCAACGTAAGGCGGGGTGCAATTATTCGAACAGAACAAACGTTTTCGGTCATTGTTTGTTAATTCTAAATAAAGCAGTTTACTGTCAGTTTCGACTGACTCTATCCGAAAAGCCCTTTCAACTAGATGGTAGTTCACTGGCCTATCATGGTTGTTACGGGTAACGGAGAGTAAGGGTTCGACTCGGGTATTGGAAACGAGCTGGCTCCTCTCTTGTCAATCATTCCATGTAGTGGTGAATTTGGTGATATGATTCGTCATACAATTACTCATCCACGATATTACCCGATTATGAATTCAAGTATCGACAGCATCAAAATCCAGTTGCTCAGTGAATTTGCTGAGCCAATTGATTTCCATTGGGGAACCACAATTGTTGTACTACATTTTAAAAAAGTAATCTAACTTGTCTGGACTCTCTCACTATTTCTCGTATGCCCATTTTGAAAAATTTTATTCATTTTTACTTTTTTTCAACGTTGAAGATGGTCGTCGGAGCAGAGCTCCGGCTGGTCAATGCTGAAAAGATTGCACGTCTCGGTCATTTGTTTCGTATTTGTCCAGAGCATGTTGGAGAGGCTGTAGACTGGGATTTGTGGTTGAAGGCTGCACGACTTTTGATGGATTTTGAATATCGACGTGTTGCTCCACCAAATGCTATTCCTCTTGATGCATCAGAGTCGCAGCGCTTTTTTGATGAGTTGCCTGAAAATAAAGTTGTGCTTCATAGTAGAGGTTCTCGTGTGTTGACAAATGTTCAAGTTTTGTCAATTAGACCATCTGAAGTGAAGTGTGACAGTCATGGAACGTTTATTCAATGTTATCAACATGTTTGGGGTTTTACAATTTCCAACGATCAATTTATTGTGCAAGCGGACAATGGAAAGTTTTATCCAGTGTCTGAATTGTATACTGCAGTTTTACCAATGTGGGTTTTTTTTGTTTTTTTTTATAAATGAACTTTTATTTTTAAATTTCAGGAACGAAACTCTAGAAGAGGAGGATGGCTTTCTTGCTGAAATGGAAGAACTATGTGATTATTTTGACACATTTTGTTTTTAATTAATGAGATGTATTTATATCTCTAATTCTCTTGTTTGTGTTAAAAGAGATTTAGATGGTTAGAGAAATTTTTTTTGAAATTTCTCTAACCATCCGAGTCTCTTTTCATTTTGAATCTATGTTTGTCTAAATCTCTATTCAATAAGGACTCTCTAGATTTTCGGCACAAAAGTCTGCATTGACCAACAAGTTTTTCAATTTCGACATTTATAACTTTGGAAAGAGAAAGATGGAAGCAGGACCTGTTACTGAAGGGGAACCAGAAGCAAAGAAGAAGAAGAAGAGTTTTGCCAAACTAAAGTTGTAAATTTGATATAATATTTCTTTTTTTTTTAGCAATAAGCCCAGAAATTTTCCCGCATTCAGTTTCTTGGGTCGTTCCCCCATTTTCATTTATCCCTTTTTCGTCTAGTCTCTCTTTAGGATTTCTCTGAACCCCCTTTTCGAAATTTTCGCGGAACACTGGGCCCCCCTTTTCAATGGGGTGGGTTTTTCGTTTTTATTTTCTCTGCGTCTCTCTAAGCAAAATTTTGCGCATCCCCTTTTCCAAAGGTTTTTTCATAAATTTTAATGTTTAATAATGATTTAATTTTTTCACAAGTATCCTGTAATAATGTAATTATTTATTCAAAATAAATGCTTATTTTTAAGTTTTTTTCCTTTTAATAAAAAAAACGGAAAAATGGTAATTAATTACAGTAATCAATAGTGTTTTGAGATTAAAGGTTCATTATATTTGATTGATGACAGTAGTTTTTTGCTCCGCCTCAGTTTTTTTTTGGCTTCGCCCACTCGGGGTAAAAATCCTTCGGGGATAATTCCCCTATCCTTACTACTTAACTGGCTTTCTGCGAGAAAGCGGAGCAGGCCTTCACAATCGTTGGCACAATCTTTTCAAGTTGGTTTTTTTTTGGCCATTGTTCTATTTTATAACTACCCTGGGTACCCTAAGTACATTACATATAATATGGATAGGCTCCGCCCCTTTCCTACTGTAGCTCATATATCCTGGATCAAAAAATGAAAATTTTTGCCGAAAGAGATAATGACTCAAACTCAACGGGGATCAATTTTCGGTACATTTTTGAACATTTTTTAGTAAAAGAAAAAAATTCTAAATCCTCATCTTCATAGGAAAAAAGTTAATTTTTTGTCAATAGTGCCGATTTTCAAAGTTTGAACTCGTATCCTGAAAAATTTTTGCACTAACCCCAGGCTATCGATTCCAATTTTTTATAGCCCTACTATATGGTGTTTGGTCTTTAGGTCGATTCAGCGCAATGTTTGAGATACGTTCCTCGAAAATCCACGTATACCTATACATGGTTTAAAAAGTGAAGGTCAGAAAATTTGATGATACTGTTTTTGAGAGTTGTACAACTCATAATCTATACTTTACCAACATTTGAGCTCATCACAATATCTAATTTCATTGTTATGAACAGTTCTGTGGAGTATGTTTAGTTAACCTACTTGATAAATTAAAAGCGCTGCCTGTCCGAAAATCGAAGAAAGATGAAGCTGAAATTTTGTGTGGCGTTCTATCAAACTGGGTACTACACTGAAACAAAAACTCAGAAAATTTGGTGACTTCGAAATTTTTGACCATGTATAGGAATACGTGAAAATGAGGGTCATTAAGAGTTAGTGTGAGGTCGCCCAGGACTTTTCATCGGAATGGCTCAAAGACCACGGATTTTGAACAAGATGTTTTCACAGTAAAACAACATGGGTCAACGGTTTATAATTATAAATAAAAAACTTTGGATTCAGTGGAAAAATTTTTGGAAAAAACTCTCCAAAGTTGACTAGTAGATTAACTGAACATACTCCACAGAATTGTTTCCAACGATGAAATTAGATATTGTGATGAGCTCAAATGTTGGTAAAGTATAGATTATGAGTTGTACAACTCTCAAAAACAGTATTATCAAATTTTCTGACCTTCACTTTTTAAACCATGTATAGGTTATACGTGGATTTTCGAGGAACGTATCTCAAACATTGCGCTGAATCGACCTAAAGACCACGGATATGGGAAGAGATATTTTTAGGGTAAAACACCATATAGTAGGGCTATAAAAAATTGGAATCGATAGCCTGGGGTTAGTGCAAAAATTTTTCAGGATACGAGTTCAAACTTTGAAAATCGGCACTATTGACAAAAAATTAACTTTTTTCCTATGAAGATGAGGATTTAGAATTTTTTTCTTTTACTAAAAAATGTTCAAAAATGTACCGAAAATTGATCCCCGTTGAGTTTGAGTCATTATCTCTTTCGGCAAAAATTTTCATTTTTTGATCCAGGATATATGAGCTACAGTAGGAAAGGGGCGGAGCCTATCCATATTATATGTAATGTACTTAGGGTACCCAGGGTAGTTATAAAATAGAACAATGGCCAAAAAAAAACCAACTTGAAAAGATTGTGCCAACGGATGCTCGTGTTTTTCGCAGAACGTCAGTTAAATCCTCTACAGAGTAAATTCCACAGCAAATCTCCCCTAAATGTTAGAATCGAAATTAAATGGAAATTGAATTGAGATTAAATGGAAACTGCTGTTTAAATGGCGTCTACCCAAACCGAAGGATATAAATCCTCTACAGAGTAAATTCCACAGCAAATCTCCCCTAAGTGTCAGAATCGAAATTAATTGAAATTTAAATGGAAACTGCTGTTTAAATGGCGTCTACCCAAACCGAAGGATATAAATCCTCTACAGAGTAAATTCCACAGCAAATCTCCCCTAATTGTTAGAATCGAAATTGAATGGAAATTGAATGGAAACTGCTGTTTAAATGGCGTCTACCCAAACCGAAGGATATAAATCCTCTACAGAGTAAATTCCACAGCAAATCTCCCCTAAGTGTCAGAATCGAAATTAATTGGAATGTAAATGGAAACTGCTGTTTAAATGGCGTCTACCCAAACCGAAGGATATAAATCAGAGTTGCACGGAATTCCGACTTCCGACTTCCGACTTCCGACTTCCGGGGTTTTTTCACTTCCGTCTTCCGACTTCCGACTTCCGTCTAAGAAAAGTCACTTCCGACTTCCGACTTCCGACTTCCGTTTTGGGACCAAGTTTTAGACGGAAGTCGGAATTTCTGGAATAGAAATTTTTTTCGGAATTTGACGTAAATTCAAAAAAAAATTAAGCTTAGAAACACGTGAAAAGTATGTATTACTATCGAAAATTCGAAAATTTCTCCAATTTTCGACAATTTTGTGAGATTTTCCACCTCCCAATTCCTACTTCCCACTTCCGACTTCCGACTTCCGCCGTTTTTTTCACTTCCGGCTTCCGACTTCCGACTTCCGTCTAGAAAATTTAATTCCGACTTCCGACTTCCGACTTCCGTCTAAGAAATTTTCACTTCCGTGCAACTCTGATATAAATCCTCTACAGAGTAAATTCCACAGCAAATCTCCTCTAAGTGTTAGAATCGAAATTAAATGGAAATTAAATGGAATTTAAATGGAAACTGCTGTTTAAATGGCGTCTACCCAAACCGAAGGATATAAATCCTCTACAGAGTAAATTCCACAGCAAATCTCCCCTAAGTGTTAGAATCGAAATTGAATTGAAATTAAATGGAAACTGCTGTTTAAATGGCGTCTACCCAAACCGAAGGATATAAATCCTCTACAGAGTAAATTCCACAGCAAATCTCCCCTAAGTGTTAGAATCGAAATTGAATGGAAATTGAATGGAAACTGCTGTTTAAATGGCGTCTACCCAAACCGAAGGATATAAATCCTCTACAGAGTAAATTCCACAGCAAATCTCCCCTAAGTGTTAGAATCGAAATTGAATGGAAATTGAATGGAAACTGCTGTTTAAATGGCGTCTACCCAAACCGAAGGATATAAATCCTCTACAGAATAAATTCCACAGCAAATCTCCCCTAAGTGTTAGAATCGAAAATAAATTGAAATTAAATGGAAACTGCTGTTTAAATGGCGTCTACCCAAACCGAAGGATATAAATCCTCTACAGAGTAAATTCCACAGCAAATCTCCCCTAAGTGTTAGAATCGAAATTGAATGGAAATTGAATGGAAACTGCTGTTTAAATGGCGTCTACCCAAACCGAAGGATATAAATCCTCTACAGAGTAAATTCCACAGCAAATCTCCCCTAAGTGTTAGAATCGAAATTGAATGGAAATTAAATGGAAACTGCTGTTTAAATGGCGTCTACCCAAACCGAAGGATATAAATCCTCTACAGAGTAAATTCCACAGCAAATCTCCCCTAAGTGTTAGAATCGAAATTGAATTGAAATTAAATGGAAACTGCTGTTTAAATGGCGTCTACCCAAACCGAAGGATATAAATCCTCTACAGAGTAAATTCCACAGCAAATCTCCCCTAAGTGTTAGAATCGAAATTGAATGGAAATTGAATGGAAACTGCTGTTTAAATGGCGTCTACCCAAACCGAAGGATATAAATCCTCTACAGAGTAAATTCCACAGCAAATCTCCTCTTAAGTGTTAGAATCGAAATTAAATGGAAATTAAATGGAATTTAAATGGAAACTGCTGTTTAAATGGCGTCTACCCAAACCGAAGGATATAAATCCTCTACAGAGTAAATTCCACAGCAAATCTCCCCTAAGTGTTAGAATCGAAATTGAATTGAAATTAAATGGAAACTGCTGTTTAAATGGCGTCTACCCAAACCGAAGGATATAAATCCTCTACAGAGTAAATTCCACAGCAAATCTCCCCTAAGTGTTAGAATCGAAATTGAATGGAAATTGAATGGAAACTGCTGTTTAAATGGCGTCTACCCAAACCGAAGGATATAAATCCTCTACAGAGTAAATTCCACAGCAAATCTCCTCTTAAGTGTTAGAATCGAAATTAAATGGAAATTAAATGGAATTTAAATGGAAACTGCTGTTTAAATGGCGTCTACCCAAACCGAAGGATATAAATCCTCTACAGAGTAAATTCCACAGCAAATCTCCCCTAAGTGTCAGAATCGAAATTAATTGGAATGTAAATGGAAACTGCTGTTTAAATGGCGTCTACCCAAACCGAAGGATATAAATCCTCTACAGAGTAAATTCCACAGCAAATCTCCTCTTAAGTGTTAGAATCGAAATTAAATGGAAATTAAATTGAAATTAAATGGAAACTGCTGTTTAAATGGCGTCTACCCAAACCGAAGGATATAAATCCTCTACAGAGTAAATTCCACAGCAAATCTCCTCTTAAGTGTTAGAATCGAAATTAAATGGAAATTAAATTGAAATTAAATGGAAACTGCTGTTTAAATGGCGTCTACCCAAACCGAAGGATATAAATCCTCTACAGAGTAAATTCCACAGCAAATCTCCTCTTAAGTGTTAGAATCGAAATTAAATGGAAATTAAATTGAAATTAAATGGAAACTGCTGTTTAAATGGCGTCTACCCAAACCGAAGGATATAAATCCTCTACAGAGTAAATTCCACAGCAAATCTCCTCTTAAGTGTTAGAATCGAAATTAAATGGAAATTAAATTGAAATTAAATGGAAACTGCTGTTTAAATGGCGTCTACCCAAACCGAAGGATATAAATCCTCTACAGAGTAAATTCCACAGCAAATCTCCTCTTAAGTGTTAGAATCGAAATTAAATGGAAATTAAATTGAAATTAAATGGAAACTGCTGTTTAAATGGCGTCTACCCAAACCGAAGGATATAAATCCTCTACAGAGTAAATTCCACAGCAAATCTCCTCTTAAGTGTTAGAATCGAAATTAAATGGAAATTAAATTGAAATTAAATGGAAACTGCTGTTTAAATGGCGTCTACCCAAACCGAAGGATATAAATCCTCTACAGAGTAAATTCCACAGCAAATCTCCTCTTAAGTGTTAGAATCGAAATTAAATGGAAATTAAATTGAAATTAAATGGAAACTGCTGTTTAAATGGCGTCTACCCAAACCGAAGGATATAAATCCTCTACAGAGTAAATTCCACAGCAAATCTCCTCTTAAGTGTTAGAATCGAAATTAAATGGAAATTAAATTGAAATTAAATGGAAACTGCTGTTTAAATGGCGTCTACCCAAACCGAAGGATATAAATCCTCTACAGAGTAAATTCCACAGCAAATCTCCTCTTAAGTGTTAGAATCGAAATTAAATGGAAATTAAATTGAAATTAAATGGAAACTGCTGTTTAAATGGCGTCTACCCAAACCGAAGGATATAAATCCTCTACAGAGTAAATTCCACAGCAAATCTCCTCTTAAGTGTTAGAATCGAAATTAAATGGAAATTAAATTGAAATTAAATGGAAACTGCTGTTTAAATGGCGTCTACCCAAACCGAAGGATATAAATCCTCTACAGAGTAAATTCCACAGCAAATCTCCTCTTAAGTGTTAGAATCGAAATTAAATGGAAATTAAATTGAAATTAAATGGAAACTGCTGTTTAAATGGCGTCTACCCAAACCGAAGGATATAAATCCTCTACAGAGTAAATTCCACAGCAAATCTCCTCTTAAGTGTTAGAATCGAAATTAAATGGAAATTAAATTGAAATTAAATGGAAACTGCTGTTTAAATGGCGTCTACCCAAACCGAAGGATATAAATCCTCTACAGAGTAAATTCCACAGCAAATCTCCTCTTAAGTGTTAGAATCGAAATTAAATGGAAATTAAATTGAAATTAAATGGAAACTGCTGTTTAAATGGCGTCTACCGAAACCGAAGGATATAAATCCTCTACAGAGTAAATTCCACAGCAAATCTCCTCTTAAGTGTTAGAATCGAAATTAAATGGAAATTAAATTGAAATTAAATGGAAACTGCTGTTTAAATGGCGTCTACCCAAACCGAAGGATATAAATCCTCTACAGAGTAAATTCCACAGCAAATCTCCTCTAAGTGTTAGAATCGAAATTAAATGGAAATTAAATGGAATTTAAATGGAAACTGCTGTTTAAATGGCGTCTACCGAAACCGAAGGATATAAATCCTCTACAGAGTAAATTCCACAGCAAATCTCCTCTTAAGTGTTAGAATCGAAATTAAATGGAAATTAAATTGAAATTAAATGGAAACTGCTGTTTAAATGGCGTCTACCCAAACCGAAGGATATAAATCCTCTACAGAGTAAATTCCACAGCAAATCTCCCCTAAGTGTTAGAATCGAAATTAAATGGAAATTAAATGGAATTTAAATGGAAACTGCTGTTTAAATGGCGTCTACCCAAACCGAAGGATATGAATCCTCTACAGAGTAAATTCCACAGCAAATCTCCTCTTAAGTGTTAGAATCGAAATTAAATGGAAATTAAATGGAATTTAAATGGAAACTGCTGTTTAAATGGCGTCTACCCAAACCGAAGGATATGAATCCTCTACAGAGTAAATTCCACAGCAAATCTCCCCTAAGTGTTAGAATCGAAATTAAATGGAATTTAAATGGAAACTGCTGTTTAAATGGCGTCTACCCAAACCGAAGGATATGAATCCTCTACAGAGTAAATTCCACAGCAAATCTCCCCTAAGTGTTAGAATTGAAATTAAATGGAATTTAAATGGAAACTGCTGTTTATATGGCGTCTACCCAAACCGAAGGATATGAATCCTCTACAGAGTAAATTCCACAGCAAATCTCCCCTAAGTGTTAGAATCGAAATTGAATGGAAATTGAATGGAAACTGCTGTTTAAATGGCGTCTACCCAAACCGAAGGACATAAATCCTCTACAGAGTAAATTCCACAGCAAATCTCCTCTTAAGTGTTAGAATCGAAATTAAATGGAAATTAAATGGAATTTAAATGGAAACTGCTGTTTAAATGGCGTCTACCCAAACCGAAGGATATGAATCCTCTACAGAGTAAATTCCACAGCAAATCTCCCCTAAGTGTTAGAATCGAAATTAAATGGAATTTAAATGGAAACTGCTGTTTAAATGGCGTCTACCCAAACCGAAGGATATGAATCCTCTACAGAGTAAATTCCACAGCAAATCTCCCCTAAGTGTTAGAATTGAAATTAAATGGAATTTAAATGGAAACTGCTGTTTATATGGCGTCTACCCAAACCGAAGGATATGAATCCTCTACAGAGTAAATTCCACAGCAAATCTCCCCTAAGTGTTAGAATCGAAATTAATATGAAATTGATTGGAAAATAAATGGAAACTGCTGTTTAAACGGCGTCTACCCAAACCGAAGGATATGAATCCTCTACAGAGTAAATTCCACAGCAAATCTCCCCTAAGTGTTAGAATCGAAAATAACAGGAATTTAAATGGAAACTGCTGTTTAAATGGCGTCTACCCAAACCGAAGGATATGAATCCTCTACAGAGTAAATTCCACAGCAAATCTCCCCTAAGTGTTAGAATCGAAATTAAATGGAAAATAAATGGAAACTGCTGTTTAAATGGCGTCTACCCAAACCGAAGGATATGAATCCTCTACAGAGTAAATTCCACAGCAAATCTCCCCTAAGTGTTAGAATTGAAATTAAATGGAATTTAAATGGAAACTGCTGTTTAAACGGCGTCTACCCAAACCGAAGGATATGAATCCTCTACAGAGTAAATTCTACAGCAAATCTCCCCTAAGTGTTAGAATCGAAAATAACAGGAATTTAAATGGAAACTGCTGTTTAAATGGCGTCTACCCAAACCGAAGGATATGAATCCTCTACAGAGTAAATTCCACAGCAAATCTCCCCTAAGTGTTAGAATCGAAATTAATTGGAATGTAAATGGAAACTGATGTTTAAATGGCGTCTACCCAAACCGAAGGATATAAATCCTCTACAGAGTAAATTCCACAGCAAATCTCCTCTAAGTGTTAGAATCGAAATTAAATGGAAATTAAATGGAATTTAAATGGAAACTGCTGTTTAAATGGCGTCTACCCAAACCGAAGGATATAAATCCTCTACAGAGTAAATTCCACAGCAAATCTCCTCTTAAGTGTTAGAATCGAAATTAAATGGAAATTAAATTGAAATTAAATGGAAACTGCTGTTTAAATGGCGTCTACCCAAACCGAAGGATATAAATCCTCTACAGAGTAAATTCCACAGCAAATCTCCTCTTAAGTGTTAGAATCGAAATTAAATGGAAATTAAATGGAATTTAAATGGAAACTGCTGTTTAAATGGCGTCTACCCAAACCGAAGGATATAAATCCTCTACAGAGTAAATTCCACAGCAAATCTCCTCTTAAGTGTTAGAATCGAAATTAAATGGAAATTAAATGGAATTTAAATGGAAACTGCTGTTTAAATGGCGTCTACCCAAACCGAAGGATATAAATCCTCTACAGAGTAAATTCCACAGCAAATCTCCTCTTAAGTGTTAGAATCGAAATTAAATGGAAATTAAATGGAATTTAAATGGAAACTGCTGTTTAAATGGCGTCTACCCAAACCGAAGGATATAAATCCTCTACAGAGTAAATTCCACAGCAAATCTCCCCTAAGTGTTAGAATCGAAATTAATCGAAATTAATTGGAATTAAATGGAAACTGCTGTTTAAATGGCGTCTACCCAAACCGAAGGATATAAATCCTCTACAGAGTAAATTCCACAGCAAATCTCCTCTTAAGTGTTAGAATCGAAATTAAATGGAAATTAAATTGAAATTAAATGGAAACTGCTGTTTAAATGGCGTCTACCCAAACCGAAGGATATAAATCCTCTACAGAGTAAATTCCACAGCAAATCTCCTCTTAAGTGTTAGAATCGAAATTAAATGGAAATTAAATGGAATTTAAATGGAAACTGCTGTTTAAATGGCGTCTACCCAAACCGAAGGATATAAATCCTCTACAGAGTAAATTCCACAGCAAATCTCCCCTAAGTGTTAGAATCGAAATTAATCGAAATTAATTGGAATTAAATGGAAACTGCTGTTTAAATGGCGTCTACCCAAACCGAAGGATATAAATCCTCTACAGAGTAAATTCCACAGCAAATCTCCTCTTAAGTGTTAGAATCGAAATTAAATGGAAATTAATTGGAATTAAATGGAAACTGCTGTTTAAATGGCGTCTACCCAAACCGAAGGATATAAATCCTCTACAGAGTAAATTCCACAGCAAATCTCCTCTTAAGTGTTAGAATCGAAATTAAATGGAAATTAAATGGAATTTAAATGGAAACTGCTGTTTAAATGGCGTCTACCCAAACCGAAGGATATAAATCCTCTACAGAGTAAATTCCACAGCAAATCTCCTCTTAAGTGTTAGAATCGAAATTAAATGGAAATTAATTGGAATGTAAATGGAAACTGATGTTTAAATGGCGTCTACCCAAACCGAAGGATATAAATCCTCTACAGAGTAAATTCCACAGCAAATCTCCTCTAAGTGTTAGAATCGAAATTAAATGGAAATTAAATGGAATTTAAATGGAAACTGCTGTTTAAATGGCGTCTACCCAAACCGAAGGATATAAATCCTCTACAGAGTAAATTCCACAGCAAATCTCCTCTTAAGTGTTAGAATCGAAATTAAATGGAAATTAAATTGAAATTAAATGGAAACTGCTGTTTAAATGGCGTCTACCCAAACCGAAGGATATAAATCCTCTACAGAGTAAATTCCACAGCAAATCTCCTCTTAAGTGTTAGAATCGAAATTAAATGGAAATTAAATGGAATTTAAATGGAAACTGCTGTTTAAATGGCGTCTACCCAAACCGAAGGATATAAATCCTCTACAGAGTAAATTCCACAGCAAATCTCCTCTTAAGTGTTAGAATCGAAATTAAATGGAAATTAAATTGAAATTAAATGGAAACTGCTGTTTAAATGGCGTCTACCCAAACCGAAGGATATAAATCCTCTACAGAGTAAATTCCACAGCAAATCTCCTCTTAAGTGTTAGAATCGAAATTAAATGGAAATTAAATGGAATTTAAATGGAAACTGCTGTTTAAATGGCGTCTACCCAAACCGAAGGATATAAATCCTCTACAGAGTAAATTCCACAGCAAATCTCCTCTTAAGTGTTAGAATCGAAATTAAATGGAAATTAAATGGAATTTAAATGGAAACTGCTGTTTAAATGGCGTCTACCCAAACCGAAGGATATAAATCCTCTACAGAGTAAATTCCACAGCAAATCTCCCCTAAGTGTTAGAATCGAAATTAATCGAAATTAATTGGAATTAAATGGAAACTGCTGTTTAAATGGCGTCTACCCAAACCGAAGGATATAAATCCTCTACAGAGTAAATTCCACAGCAAATCTCCTCTTAAGTGTTAGAATCGAAATTAAATGGAAATTAATTGGAATTAAATGGAAACTGCTGTTTAAATGGCGTCTACCCAAACCGAAGGATATAAATCCTCTACAGAGTAAATTCCACAGCAAATCTCCTCTTAAGTGTTAGAATCGAAATTAAATGGAAATTAAATGGAATTTAAATGGAAACTGCTGTTTAAATGGCGTCTACCCAAACCGAAGGATATAAATCCTCTACAGAGTAAATTCCACAGCAAATCTCCTCTTAAGTGTTAGAATCGAAATTAAATGGAAATTAAATGGAATTTAAATGGAAACTGCTGTTTAAATGGCGTCTACCCAAACCGAAGGATATAAATCCTCTACAGAGTAAATTCCACAGCAAATCTCCTCTTAAGTGTTAGAATCGAAATTAAATGGAAATTAAATGGAATTTAAATGGAAACTGCTGTTTAAATGGCGTCTACCCAAACCGAAGGATATAAATCCTCTACAGAGTAAATTCCACAGCAAATCTCCTCTTAAGTGTTAGAATCGAAATTAAATGGAAATTAAATGGAATTTAAATGGAAACTGCTGTTTAAATGGCGTCTACCCAAACCGAAGGATATAAATCCTCTACAGAGTAAATTCCACAGCAAATCTCCTCTTAAGTGTTAGAATCGAAATTAATCGAAATTAATTGGAATTAAATGGAAACTGCTGTTTAAATGGCGTCTACCCAAACCGAAGGATATAAATCCTCTACAGAGTAAATTCCACAGCAAATCTCCTCTTAAGTGTTAGAATCGAAATTAAATGGAAATTGAATGGAATTTAAATGGAAACTGCTGTTTAAATGGCGTCTACCCAAACCGAAGGATATAAATCCTCTACAGAGTAAATTCCACAGCAAATCTCCTCTTAAGTGTTAGAATCGAAATTAAATGGAAATTAAATGGAATTTAAATGGAAACTGCTGTTTAAATGGCGTCTACCCAAACCGAAGGATATAAATCCTCTACAGAGTAAATTCCACAGCAAATCTCCTCTTAAGTGTTAGAATCGAAATTAATCGAAATTAATTGGAATTAAATGGAAACTGCTGTTTAAATGGCGTCTACCCAAACCGAAGGATATAAATCCTCTACAGAGTAAATTCCACAGCAAATCTCCTCTTAAGTGTTAGAATCGAAATTAAATGGAAATTAAATGGAATTTAAATGGAAACTGCTGTTTAAATGGCGTCTACCCAAACCGAAGGATATAAATCCTCTACAGAGTAAATTCCACAGCAAATCTCCTCTTAAGTGTTAGAATCGAAATTAATCGAAATTAATTGGAATTAAATGGAAACTGCTGTTTAAATGGCGTCTACCCAAACCGAAGGATATAAATCCTCTACAGAGTAAATTCCACAGCAAATCTCCTCTTAAGTGTTAGAATCGAAATTAAATGGAAATTAAATGGAATTTAAATGGAAACTGCTGTTTAAATGGCGTCTACCCAAACCGAAGGATATAAATCCTCTACAGAGTAAATTCCACAGCAAATCTCCTCTTAAGTGTTAGAATCGAAATTAAATGGAAATTGAATGGAATTTAAATGGAAACTGCTGTTTAAATGGCGTCTACCCAAACCGAAGGATATAAATCCTCTACAGAGTAAATTCCACAGCAAATCTCCTCTTAAGTGTTAGAATCGAAATTAAATGGAAATTAAATGGAATTTAAATGGAAACTGCTGTTTAAATGGCGTCTACCCAAACCGAAGGATATAAATCCTCTACAGAGTAAATTCCACAGCAAATCTCCCCTAAGTGTTAGAATCGAAATTAATCGAAATTAATTGGAATTAAATGGAAACTGCTGTTTAAATGGCGTCTACCCAAACCGAAGGATATAAATCCTCTACAGAGTAAATTCCACAGCAAATCTCCTCTTAAGTGTTAGAATCGAAATTAAATGGAAATTAATTGGAATTAAATGGAAACTGCTGTTTAAATGGCGTCTACCCAAACCGAAGGATATAAATCCTCTACAGAGTAAATTCCACAGCAAATCTCCTCTTAAGTGTTAGAATCGAAATTAATCGAAATTAATTGGAATTAAATGGAAACTGCTGTTTAAATGGCGTCTACCCAAACCGAAGGATATAAATCCTCTACAGAGTAAATTCCACAGCAAATCTCCTCTTAAGTGTTAGAATCGAAATTAAATGGAAATTAAATTGAAATTAAATGGAAACTGCTGTTTAAATGGCGTCTACCGAAACCGAAGGATATAAATCCTCTACAGAGTAAGTTCCACAGCAAATCTCCTCTTAAGTGTTAGAATCGAAATTAAATGGAAATTGAATGGAAACTGCTGTTTAAATGGCGTCTACCCAAACCGAAGGACATAAATCCTCTACAGAGTAAATTCCACAGCAAATCTCCTCTTAAGTGTTAGAATCGAAATTAAATGGAAATTAAATGGAATTTAAATGGAAACTGCTGTTTAAATGGCGTCTACCCAAACCGAAGGATATAAATCCTCTACAGAGTAAATTCCACAGCAAATCTCCCCTAAGTGTTAGAATCGAAATTAAATGGAATTTAAATGGAAACTGCTGTTTAAATGGCGTCTACCCAAACCGAAGGATATGAATCCTCTACAGAGTAAATTCCACAGCAAATCTCCCCTAAGTGTTAGATTCGAAATTAAATGGGATTTAAATGGAAACTGCTGTTTGAATGGCGTCTACCCAAACCGAAGGATATGAATCCTCTACAGAGTAAATTCCACAGCAAATCTCTCCTAAGTGTTAGAATTGAAATTAAATGGAATTTAAATGGAAACTGCTGTTTAAATGGCGTCTACCCAAACCGAAGGATATGAATCCTCTACAGAGTGAATTCCACAGCAAATCTCCCCTAAGTGTTAGAATCGAAATTAATATGAAATTGATTGGAAAATAAATGGAAACTGCTGTTTAAACGGCGTCTACCCAAACCGAAGGATATGAATCCTCTACAGAGTAAATTCCACAGCAAATCTCCCCTAAGTGTTAGAATCGAAATTAAATGGAATATAAATGGAAACTGCTGTTTAAATGGCGTCTACCCAAACCGAAGGATATGAATCCTCTACAGAGTAAATTCCACAGCAAATCTCCCCTAAGTGTTAGAATTGAAATTAAATGGAATTTAAATGGAAACTGCTGTTTAAATGGCGTCTACCCAAACCGAAGGATATGAATCCTCTACAGAGTAAATTCTACAGCAAATCTCCCCTAAGTGTTAGAATCGAAAATAACAGGAATTTAAATGGAAACTGCTGTTTGAATGGCGTCTACCCAAACCGAAGGATATAAATCCTCTACAGAGTAAATTCCACAGCAAATCTCCCCTAAGTGTTAGAATCGAAAATAACAGGAATTTAAATGGAAACTGCTGTTTAAATGGCGTCTACCCAAACCGAAGGATATGAATCCTCTACAGAGTAAATTCCACAGCAAATCTCCCCTAAGTGTTAGAATCGAAATTAAATGGAATTTAAATGGAAACTGCTGTTTAAATGGCGTCTACCCAAACCGAAGGATATGAATCCTCTACAGAGTAAATTCCACAGCAAATCTCCCCTAAGTGTTAGAATCGAAAATAACAGGAATTTAAATGGAAACTGCTGTTTAAATGGCGTCTACCCAAACCGAAGGATATAAATCCTCTACAGAGTAAATTCCACAGCAAATCTCCCCTAAGTGTTAGAATCGAAATTAAATGGAATTTAAATGGAAACTGCTGTTTAAATGGCGTCTACCCAAACCGAAGGATATGAATCCTCTACAGAGTAAATTCTACAGCAAATCTCCCCTAAGTGTTAGAATCGAAAATAACAGGAATTTAAATGGAAACTGCTGTTTAAATGGCGTCTACCCAAACCGAAGGATATAAATCCTCTACAGAGTAAATTCCACAGCAAATCTCCCCTAAGTGTTAGAATCGAAATTAAATGGAATTTAAATGGAAACTGCTGTTTAAATGGCGTCTACCCAAACCGAAGGATATGAATCCTCTACAGAGTAAATTCCACAGCAAATCTCCCCTAAGTGTTAGAATCGAAATTAAATTGAAATTAAATGGAAAATAAATGGAAACTGCTGTTTAAACGGCGTCTACCCAAACCGAAGGATGTGAATCCTCTACAGAGTAAATTCCACAGCAAATCTCCCCTAAGTGTTAGAATCGAAATTAATATGAAATTAATTGGAAACTGCTGTTTAAATGGCGTCTACCCAAACCGAAGGATATGAATCCTCTACAGAGTAAATTCCACAGCAAATCTCCCCTAAGTGTTAGAATCGAAATTAAATGGAATTTAAATGGAAACTGCTGTTTAAATGGCGTCTACCCAAACCGAAGGATATGAATCCTCTACAGAGTAAATTCCACAGCAAATCTCCCCTAAGTGTTAGAATCGAAATTAAATGGAATTTAAATGGAAACTGCTGTTTAAATGGCGTCTACCCAAACCGAAGGATATGAATCCTCTACAGAGTAAATTCCACAGCAAATCTCCCCTAAGTGTTAGAATCGAAAATAACAGGAATTTAAATGGAAACTGCTGTTTAAATGGCGTCTACCCAAACCGAAGGATATGAATCCTCTACAGAGTAAATTCCACAGCAAATCTCCCCTAAGTGTTAGAATCGAAATTAAATGGAATTTAAATGGAAACTGCTGTTTAAATGGCGTCTACTTAAACCGAAGGATATGAATCCTCTACAGAGTAAATTCCACAGCAAATCTCCCCTAAGTGTTAGAATCGAAATTAAATTGAAATTAAATGGAAAATAAATGGAAACTGCTGTTTAAACGGCGTCTACCCAAACCGAAGGATATGAATCCTCTACAGAGTAAATTCCACAGCAAATCTCCCCTAAGTGTTAGAATCGAAAATAACAGGAATTTAAATGGAAACTGCTGTTTAAATGGCGTCTACCCAAACCGAAGGATATGAATCCTCTACAGAGTAAATTCCACAGCAAATCTCCCCTAAGTGTTAGAATCGAAATTAAATGGAAAATAAATGGAAACTGCTGTTTAAACGGCGTCTACCCAAACCGAAGGATATGAATCCTCTACAGAGTAAATTCCACAGCAAATCTCCCCTAAGTGTTAGAATCGAAATTAAATGGAATATAAATGGAAACTGCTGTTTAAATGGCGTCTACCCAAACCGAAGGATATGAATCCTCTACAGAGTAAATTCCACAGCAAATCTCCCCTAAGTGTTAGAATCGAAAATAACAGGAATTTAAATGGAAACTGCTGTTTAAATGGCGTCTACCCAAACCGAAGGATATGAATCCTCTACAGAGTAAATTCCACAGCAAATCTCCCCTAAGTGTTAGAATCGAAATTAAATGGAATTTAAATGGAAACTGCTGTTTAAATGGCGTCTACTTAAACCGAAGGATATGAATCCTCTACAGAGTAAATTCCACAGCAAATCTCCCCTAAGTGTTAGAATCGAAATTAAATGGAATTTAAATGGAAACTGCTGTTTAAATGGCGTCTACTTAAACCGAAGGATATAAATCCTCTACAGAGTAAATTCCACAGCAAATCTCCCCTAAGTGTTAGAATCGAAATTAAATGGAATTTAAATGGAAACTGCTGTTTAAATGGCGTCTACTTAAACCGAAGGATATGAATCCTCTACAGAGTAAATTCCACAGCAAATCTCTCCTAAGTGTTAGAATCGAAATTAAATGGAATATAAATGGAAACTGCTGTTTAAATGGCGTCTACCCAAACCGAAGGATATGAATCCTCTACAGAGTAAATTCCACAGCAAATCTCCCCTAAGTGTTAGAATCGAAATTAAATGGAATATAAATGGAAACTGCTGTTTAAACGGCGTCTACCCAAACCGAAGGATATGAATCCTCTACAGAGTAAATTCCACAGCAAATCTCCCCTAAGTGTTAGAATCGAAAATAACAGGAATTTAAATGGAAACTGCTGTTTAAATGGCGTCTACCCAAACCGAAGGATATGAATCCTCTACAGAGTAAATTCCACAGCAAATCTCTCCTAAGTGTTAGAATCGAAATTAAATTGAAATTAAATGGAAAATAAATGGAAACTGCTGTTTAAACGGCGTCTACCCAAACCGAAGGATATGAATCCTCTACAGAGTAAATTCCACAGCAAATCTCCCCTAAGTGTTAGAATCGAAATTAAATGGAAATTGTTTTTATTTACGTCTACCCAAAGTGCCAGATCAAAGAAGAGCTAAATGAAAAGTGTCAGAATGTCAGAATTCTTTTAAACCATACAAAAAATCCCGCGTTACCTCATGTCATCCAGTGTTGACCCAACCAGTCCAAAAAATAGTAAACAAAATATACTAAACATACCTTTTCCATCACTCGATCTTCCGTCCAGTTCGCATCGATGCTTCCGTCCGTTCCTGAATCATCGCTCTTGTGTCTCTCCGTTTTTGCAGCTTCCGGTGTCGATTGTGGCTGAAAAAACAAAATGTTTACCCCTCGGTTTCAGTGAGGAAAAGCAAAATGAATCGAGAAGAAAGGAAACATCCGTTGAGAGAGATTCAAAAAAGCAGAATAAAAAATCGATAATGGAAAAGAAAGAGGGTAAGACGGAGCGCGTCGAATACACAGAATGAATGAGGAATGGTCTGGCAGATGGCTACAAAAGGGGCGGAGTCTGGAGGTGAAGATAAATTGGTAGTACACTGCGTACACTCCCTGCGCGGCATTCTTTTGAAGGGCAGTCTCGAAGAAAACACAGATCCTTTATACAAAGAGGGAGTGCACAAATTGTCTCCTGGGAAAAACGATATCTTGTATAGTTCATACGTCATACTGGTCTCATTAAATCGATATATCTCAACTATCATGAACGTTATCAAAAAGTCATCAACTGATAAAATGCGCGTGATTGATTGGTTTCTCCCATCAAGTTCTATCAGTATGTGATGGTAATTCAGAAGCAGTTATAGTTTTCGCGTTATTGATTTATTACGAGAGTGATGTATGCTCTAACTTGTGAAAATAATAGAATGTTAGAAACAGAAAAATACGTACTTCCGATTTTTCGAAAGAAAAAATTTCCTGCGTTAGGGTGACAAAACTCGTTTTGCTATAATATTTTCTTAAAGACTAACTGTTGGCGGAATTATTACACATACAGTAGCGAGCATAAGTAAGTGTACCTTTAGTTTTCAGTTAATAACCATATTCAAAGGTATCCGATTGGTCTTAAAAAATTTTTGTGGATACCTGAGATAACTAGGAACACAAGCCGAACTTTTTTTTCGAAAAAAAAATTTTCATAAAAATTTTTTGCGGTGACGAGTGCCGGAGCTTGAGGTGACCATTTTTGAAACTTTTTTTGGGTCAACTGGAGGTATCGATTTTTTTGTTCCAAAATGTTGCTCCAAGTCCACGTGGACCATTTCCGTTAGAATATCGGGTATGCCGCCTCCGTCCGTGACCTTATTTCAGTCAACATCCGAACAGGGGCTTTGGGATTGGGCACAATATCTCGGCTGAAAGTGTTTCAAATGTTCTAAAAATCTGAGGAAGGGTCACAATTAAGGTCCTGAATAAAATTCTATAGATAGACTTGTGTTTAGAGAAAAATCATTTTTCGACATTTCAGTTGATTTTCACCATCATCCAAAATCAGTACAGAAGTTAAAAAATTAATTTTTCCGAAAACTAAATCTATCCATAGAATTTTGTTCAAGACCTCAAAAGTGACCCTCTCTCAAATTGTTAGCCCATTTGAAACACTTTCAGCCAAGATATTCTGCCCGGTCCAAAAGCCCTTGTTCGGATGTTGACTGAAATGAGGTCACGGACGGAGGCGGCATATCCGATATTTTTACGGAAATGGTTCACTTGGACTCGGGGCAACATTTTACAACAGAAAAAACAATATCTCCAGTTGACCCAAAAAAAGTTTCAAAAATGGTCACCTGAACCTCCGGCACTCGCCACCGCAATAAATTTTTATGAAAATTTTTTTTTCGAAAAAAAAATCGGCTTGTGTTCCTAGGTCCCTCAGGTATCCACAAAAATTTTTTTAGACCAATCGGATACCTTTGAATATGGTTATTAACTGAAAACTAAAGGTACACTTACTTATGCTCGCTACTGTAGCTAAAAATTTGACAGAGAGATTTCTGTTTTACCGTAATTGTAAAAAAGTATTGATAAAATTGAGGATAGTAAGATCCATTGTGAAAAATAGCTATCAAAAATGGAAACGAAGGAGCAGTGAAAACCAATTAGATTTTCCTGGTAAGTCAAACACTTGAAACTGATAAAATTTACAAAGAACTTTGGATTCCAAGTTTTTGATCGGTTCATCAAACATTCAAACAATGGTTACTGACCTAGTTTATCATACTTGTGAAACGAATAAAACTGGAAACGACAAATCGAAATTCACATTTTTCGCGATATCTTTGATACTGTTACAGCTTCATTCCAAATTAGAAAATATTTCAACAAAATAGTGAATAGGCCGATTTAGGGACAATATTTTCAACTTGATTGGCAACACACGATCAGGAGAAACGACTGTAGATTGTTCATAAATTGAAACTCTCTTTTAATAATTACTATCAGATTTTCATATTTGATTTATTGTTATTTGTTATTGATTGTTATTTGAATCAGTGAAGTTTTTTCACAGATTTGTAGAAACCGGAAATTTATTCCATTTCGAGTTACTCCAGTGGCTTCTGTTTGATCACTTGAATTTTTGAAAGCATTGCTATACTCTGAATTCCAAATGTCACTATTTCAGATTCTTGATGTAACAATAAGACATTATATGAAGATATTATCAAAATAACAGATAAAGAGTCTAACTATTTACCAATTGAAGGAAGGTAACAAAAAAACAATGCTCATTCAAGTAACAGATAAGAACAAAACACTGTAGTTAAATCTGCTTTCTTTCTGAAATTATTTTTACTTTTGTAAAAAAAAAGGAAATTATCACTATTTTGCCAGCTGCTCATAACTGTTTTAGTTTTTCTTTCGACTAGTATTTATCCACGTTGTCTAGTAAAAAATTATCTGCTTCACCCAAGTTTCAATGCAAGTTCATTCTTGAATTCATGTTGTATAGCCAATCGATGAGTTTGTACATGTTCTGTTTCTGAATGCTCACAAATGCGTCACAACAACTGTTTTTTGCTGTTTTATTGACCTTCTCCTATATTTCGGCAAATATGATCATGTTTTACCATCACAAGAATTTTTTTGTTTTATCTTGATCACTAGGGGAAACGGAGATTGTTTGGTCCGTTTAGCCTACAATCAACTTACTTTACTCTAGAAAAACCCGTTTCCGCATGTTGAAAAATTCGTTTTAAAAAAGCATTTTTTACTGCCGCAAGTGTTGCTTTTAATCGGTTCCTTGATGGATAATTAGAAAAAGTTTTTTGAAGCTGACCGATCTAACCTTGTAATTCAAAAGTCTTTCAAACCGAATCGATAGCTGATACTAAACGCTTTGATAAGAGGATTTATCAACGTTTGCAAAAAATTATGTATTTTCAACCATTTCATAATGTTTATGAATTCACAGATTTGAAAGTCCATTAGTCGAGTTCTGCCAACTTTAGATGGTTTTTGCCACCAGAATATTACGGCGTAAGCCTTACATTATATGTGGACCATCTGAAAATGTAATGCCAGTTTCCAATTGGTCGTACACACGATGAATAAAAACGCTGAACTAATCAAATGAATTTCTCACAAGTTCATAAAAACTGTGAAACAGTAGTCAAATAAAATACTGTTTCGGTTCCTGCACTTCTGGATCCTTCTTTCGAATTTTTCACTAAACGCTCTTTTCTCAACGTTTTATCTATTTTAACGCATCTGTCTAGACGTCCAAAGTTTTCATTCACCCATGCACACCGTTGTAAACAACTTTATTTCGTAAGAATCTTCCGAATTCATCGTTTTGCCTTGTCCCTGGTCTCATGTGGTTTCTCACAATTACAAACCGTAATAGTTTGAAGTTCTCATGAACAAGTTTTGTGAAACAAAATCTTCTGCTTCATCAAGGTTTTAACCAAAAATTAGATTTACCTCCATGCTGCATAGACACTTTTATGGGCTGCCTGTAAATATTCTGTTAATTAGCATTCACAAAAACTTCACCGCGCTGCTTTTCTTCCAGCTCTCGAACGGCAAATTTTTCATTAAACCAACAAACAGAAAATCCGTTTCATAATCACAACGCAGTCTGCATTTTTTTTCCACATCACTAGTTTAACAATTGAATAGATTTTTTGTTTGAATCGCTCACCGTCTTCAACTATAAAAAACGGTTTCTATATATTGAAAAAGGAGCTTACTTTGAGAACTTTTCACTACCAAGATCGGCTCCACAAAGATTAATATTAACTTTTACGATGATATCCGGTTTCTTGCAAATCAAAAATTTCCCCGAACCAAATCGATCAAGCGCCTTGAAAAAAGTGTTCATCGAAATTTGTTCATTAAACAAGGTCTCTCTGTATTTCCTCCGCTCATATATATTCGACAATTTGCCATCTCACTTTTTTCATTAATTTTTAGAACTGAAAGTACTTCAGTGGGGTTCCACCAACATTGGAATAATACAGCGCAAGTCTTACATTATATGTTGCCTATCTGAAGATGTAATTTCTTTCACAATTTCTTTCACAGTTTCACGAGGACTGAGAAACAGTAGTTAAGGAAGTTACTGTTTTGATTCCTGCCCTTGTGGATCGTTCTTTCTTATTTTTCACTTTATGACCTTTTATTGTATTCACTCGTGCAAAAAGTCTTATCATGAGAACCGTGTCAATCTACCTTTCCGGCTCTTTATTCTATCTCAAGTTCAATAATGAATTAATTGGAAATCAAACTCTGTCCCAAATGGACAAGCAGGGAATGACCAAGCCTCAAACATGGGTAATGAAACCATTTATTGAATGTAAAAAATGTATAAGAGATGAGCAAAAAAGTTACAATTGAATGATAGCATAAAAACGTTCGGTGAAGTGACAAAAGATACGAAGGAAGGTAGAGCGGTCGAGGGGTACAAAGGTGCGGCGACTGTTAGGGAGTGTCGGCTAAAGGAAGGGGAAGGTTCTAGAGCGCATGCCTTAGTTGACGGTCGGAGAGATGGACTGTCTAGAGGAAAGGGCACATGAAAAGATAGGGCATGGGAAACAATGAAGAGTATCGAATGTTCTGAAAGGAAGAAAAGTTCCGGCACTCCCGGGGGTAGTAGAGAAAAGATAAAGGGAGAGAGGGTTAATATTACGGGGTTCGTACATTGGATCGGGTTTTTCTACAACCATTTTTGCAAACTTCGCCAGCAGGGCATGCGACTCGGCACATCATTTGGTTAGCCCGTCTCGGCTCTCCGAAGAAGGATTGAACGCAATTCGAGTGCATTGAAGAAGACAAGTACTGAGGATGTCCTTGACTTGATAATCTTTTATCAAACTTGATGAATCTAAAACAAACGAATGATTCGAAAAATTTGGCTTTGAAAAAAATTCACCGTTTTACTTAGTGGTTAAATTTGTGGAAACTTTGAAAATAATGATATACAAATATTATTTGTCGAGTAATAATAACATATAAACAAAAAAAATGATGCATTGATCTAGCTCACCTTCGCATGTTCCTTTGAATTCAACAGAAATCCAAATCATAACAAATATTCGAAAAAATCCGGAGAGTCCGACCAAAAGGACTCAAAAAAGACAAGAATGAATGGTTTGGCCGGTCCATCGTTCTCATCATTCCGTTTTTGTTTACTCTCTACTTCTCTGCGTCTGTGCTATTTCTCTCATTTTGATCGTTTAGCTTCACAGGCAAGCTCATGGGAAGAAATTGCATCTAGGGTGCTTCCCATCACTTTTTCTGATAATAAATTTGCATGGTTTTCCATAGGTTTAACAAGACTGGACGTATTTTAATTCATTTCGTTCGTCTTTGCACCAAGAGCCTTTCAGGAATGCTACTTGGAAAAGATTTTCTTGAAAAGTTGGCTGAAATTTTTTTTACAGACACCAATTTTTTTTGAGAGCAAAAAAACTTCACTATTTCATAACTTTCAAAAAAAAAAGATGTATTGGGCAATTTCATGATTCTTCACCATCATAATTGTGAACCCCTCGAACCTCATAATTCATTCAGTTAGGCTTTTTTTGCAGGAATTCTCGCGCCGTGGTACACGATAAACTCTGATAATAAGCCATAAGTTCTTTAGAAGTTTTTATGATACACGCAATTTTTATTGCAAATGTCTTGCATGGAAGAACAATCAGTGATTTCTCCGAAATTTCTGCAATTTATTAGAAGACAGTGGAATAGATTTTTTTTTTGCAGTTTCAACCGCTCACTTTCATTCTAGCACCAGTTCTATAGCCAGTGTGATTATAAGTCGTCCACTTCTTTTCCAATTTTATCACAAAAACTATTGTTTTGTACTTTTTTGAAGTTATCCTGTTGTTTTCTTCTAAACACTGTTTCATTAATTTTGTTCTTAGCCGGAGATTTGTAATGAATGATGAAGATCCACCAAGTGCAAGAATTACTACCATGAGATTATGAACGCTTTGCAATCTCTCCAATAGGATTCCATCGAAACATTGTCCACAGTCTGGGTGTCTCTGATAGTCACAAGGAAAAATTCGTAGAAAATAACTTTCTTGGTCTAAATTCGAATAACTCTGTTTTCATCACTTTTATTATATTTATGTCGCGGCAATAGAATAACAGCCTGACCATTAAGAATAATTTCCGTTTTCAGGAAGACTCCAAACTTAGAAGTTCTATCGGACTTTTACTTCACCTTTCTCCGATGAAATTAAATTTTTCAAAAACAAACTTGCATTTGACAACAGAAAATAGTTGTTCACCATTAACTGGAAACTCTAGAATGATCTATATTGAAATTAAAAACACAGTAAAAACACTTGCTTCAACCCATTTTTGACGGATTTGATCACGCAGGTCGGACTAGAATTCGTTCAAAACTCGCGAGTATCAAGAATCATTGAAACATGTACCTGAAGTTTGAAAGCTCATGATAATGACAGCTCAATACCAAAGAACACATTTGGAGGTTTCTAGATCTTGTTTTAAGAACAGCTTAGCATAGAGAAAGTTTCTTCCCTTCGGTGCTGTTTTTTGCTGTTTCGAGAGAGTTTTATCTCAAATCATGTTCAGTGAACGATAATATTGGAATTCGATGGTTTTCATTTATATAAAACGTTTATTGGGGCCTCTGATTTTCTCATTTTTCTCTCCCCCTTTTTCGAATCGTTGCAACAGAAACGTATGAAGTAAGCCCGCAGGCATGAAAAAACTTTTTCAGCGTTTCAGGAAAGTTTCAAATACGACAAACATTTTGCGTTGGAAGGTGAAAAGGCTGCGCTGTATTGAGCTTTTTACCAGCTGGAACTATTGATAGAGATGCTCCACCCGTTGTGTGACTAATTGGGACTAAAAGTTTCGGTTCTATGGTATTCATGAAACAGTAACAAAGAAATTGTTGAAGTTTATCTTATTGTCGTTCGAAAATTAGAATCGAGAGATTAGTTGAAAAGGTTTCAAAGCTTGAAATTCAGGTTTTTCAGGTAATAACGATTGACTCCTGATGCTATCTTTTTTTCGGCGTTTTTGAAAAAGTGATAATTAGACTATGGAGTAGTCAGTGGTTGTGGTTTTTGTTTCCATTTCCATCCACCAATATGTATAAAAATACGACCACAGCTTTATCAGAGATCTGTATTTACAAACTGTTGTCAATTTTTTTAAAAATACCACAAGACACTTTTTCACCGAGGTTTTATTACAAGTTTATACCAAAATCTATAGTCTTTCTTGAAGTTTTTACTGGACATAACCCAATTATTTTATTTATCGGCTTCTTGTCCACATCAAACTTTGTTGCCAAATAAAGAGTAGTTTCTTCCTTGGGACCGATTACAATCAACTCTTTTATGGTACGGTGAGAACTTTTTTAAAGAGATCTTCAAGATAATAAACAACTCGGATTTTCACTTTTTCATCTTATTTCTTGAGGGAAGCTAGTCCGGAAACTGAAACAAAAAAAGAAAAAAACAACGTTTCTGTTTTTGAGTATAAAAAATATACTGTCAACTGGTTCGAAACTGATCGATCCATCACATGATACAAAATTTCCAAACCATATCGATCCATGATACCAAACACCTCGATAAGAAAATCTATGGAAACTGAGATAGTAGGCAATGAATCTATATTTCGTTTATGCATTTCATTTTTCGCCATTTCACACTGATAATATGTTCGCACTGTGTCACTCACTGTGCTCATAGGTATTTTTGACGGCATTCTTTTTATATGTTTCGTATTCTTTATACATAAGTTGGGAAGCGAACAAAGTTAGTTTTCAACCTTTTGAACCTTTTTGACTTATCGTACAATGTTTGCAAGTTTTGAATTTGCTTATTTTGTTGCAATATTCCGTATCTGAAAGTCCTTCTGTCACGTTTAGAAATTTATCACAGTAGTACAAAACGAGTTTCAAATCTCGATCATCTGAAAATGTGATACCAATTTTAGGTTAGCTGTTTGTTTCAACGGAATTGGACAAACACCGAATCGACCAGATGAATTTTACACACATTTATAAACACTGAGAAACAGTTGTCAAAAAAAAAAGAACCGTTTCGATTGTAGCATCCCTGGTAGCATCTTCGCACTTTACTTTCTCCTCTTCTATTTGTCCTTATTTTTATTTATGTATATAAAACTTTTTCTGCGATGAAACACTGATTCTCTCAACATTGTTTCCATCTTTCTCAAATGGTCGAAACATTAAACACTGAATTGAACCTACTGGCACAAATAAAATTTGTCAGCGTTTCAGGGAAGTTCCATCCCAAATAATGTTAATCGGTACATAATAATGAGCATCTAACCGCTCCCTCCGATTAATTTTCTATTCACATTTGCAAAAATGGGAGAAATAGAGTGATGAAACTTAACAAAAAAGAGATTGCATTTGCAAAGTTAGGAACATTTTGTGAGAAAAGCTAAAAAAAACTTCGATATATTCAATGTGAGCTTTTTCTAAGTGAGCTGTTAGCACAGACGCTACATTTCCTACTTTTTTTGCTTTTTTTTAGGTTGACTGACGCTACATTTTTTTCAGGCACGACATCTCCTGATCCACTAACCGGGACTGGGCGTTTCTGGTGTATAATTTTTCTGAAAAAGTGATAATGAAATTTTTGAAATGTGAAAATCTTTGAAAAATAAAATCGAGAGATTAGTTGATAAGGTTGTGAAATTGGAAATTGAAGTTAATTTCGAGAGGGTAACTATTAGTTAGTGATTTTATACCTCCCTCTCTTCTGGAACCTATGAATCTGTAAAAAAACAGATTGGAGCTCTCAGTGCTTGTGTTAATTGATACGATAAAAAAAATATGTAGAAAAATACGGTTCCAGCTTTATCATAAATCTTCTATAATGAGGTAGTGTCGATGTTTTCCATAACATCGACTTTTCTCGCTAAAAGTTCATTCCAAACTCCTTGATGTAAGATGAGGAATTTTCAAAAATAAATCGTAAGTGCTTTGGGAATCCATGTAAGTTTCAAAGTCATCTTCTGAACATGATCAGAAAACCTGTTTCATAATCACATCAAATTTTGTTTTCAAATGAATAGTTGGTCCCGTACTTCCATAACAATCAAATCTCCGATGGTAAAAATAGAATTGCTGTGGAAATCAGAAAAATGATGGAAAAATTCGTTTCTGTTTCTTGGGCATCAAAAATAAGTTATCAATTTGTTCAAAACTAATCGATTCATGGTTAGTTGTGGTTTATTTATTTAAACCACAACTAACGTACAGTGAAATAACAAATAAGGCTAATCCCTAATATTGATAGCGTCTACAGGTTTATCGAAACTGGGAGGCAAAGCAATAAAATAGGAAAAATCTTTATATTTCCTGTTCGTCATTCGCATTTTTTGCCGTTTCACCCTGTTTATAAGTGCTCAGATCTGAAAGTCCGTTAGTATAGTGTAACAACTGATCAAAGTAGTGAGACGCGAGTTTCATATGCGGACCATCCGAAAACGTGATGACTCCTGGATTAATGCGATTTTTAACAGATTCGGACATGATTCGCGCACTATTCAAATGAAGTTCTTAAAGATTTCTGAACACTGGGAAACGGTAGTAAAGAAAAAAACACAGTTTCGACTTTTTCACTTCTAAACCGTTTACTCTTACTTTTTACTTTGTACAGTCCTTTCACTTCATCTTTTCATTGTCTTCAAGCAATTCACTATCAATTCTTTATTTTGTAATAATGCGAAAGTTTTACTCGAAGAATAATTCCGAAAAATGCAATATTGATAAAAGATTTTCGGTTATGAAAATGGAAGACTAATTATCAGAAAAATATAACACAAACTTCATTTGATTACCATCTGAAAATGTAAGGAAATTGTCAAATTTACCGTAGTTGTTTGCAAAATGAGCAACCGATCCAATAACAAAATTCATTTCTTTCAGATTCAAAAATACTGGGAAACAGTAATCAAACAAATTACCGTTTTGGTTGTTGCACTTCTAGAACCTTTTTTCTTTTTTTCACTCTGCGAGCCAAAAATTTAACACAGCTGCCTTTTCTTTCAATTCCTTATTACTCACTAATAAAAAAAGATTTTCAAATAGATTTTTTTCTATTAATTAAATGAGGTTTCAATATATTTTTATTTGAGTCCAGAAATGGAATTCGATTGATATAGCGGTGCTATCAGCATATTCACATCTGAAAAGTACATCTGAAAAGTTTGAAACAGAAACATATGTGAATGAGAACTGATAAATTTGGTACCACCACCTGTGAAACGTGCTGTTTGGATTAAACAAACATTCGTATGGAAAAAGATCAAATTCCCACTAGTTTTGGAACTAAAAATCAATCAATTGCGAATTGAAACAATAAACTTTTTCAAGAAAATTTCATAAGCTTCCGAAACTGGTAATACTCACTGAAGTCAATACGGGAATGTCTTGTTGCTAAAAGACTTCAACTATCAAATTGGTATCAGTTTTGGTTTACCTACATCAGTCATAAACCCATCACATGGTGGCATTTGTTAGGAATTTCAATGAAATATAGAGCTGCTGGCTTACTGAATTATCAGAACCGGAAAAGGAAGTCAGAAGCGCGTTATATTAGCTCAATAAAACATGAGCCATCTGAAGCTCTTTGTTAACAATCTGCAACAGAGAAAAGTTGTTATAATCGCATTGAAATTGAATGCTTCTCAACTATGAGCTAAAGTTTCAATTTTCCAACTTGCAATAATTGTGGGCTCAAAAATTTTCACTTCTTTCAACAATTTCATCAGCTATACACATATGCTATACACACCACTTACATTTATTTTCGTTTACTCACGAAGGAAATAATTACATCATTGATTACTTCCAAATTTATCAATTCTGAGAAGCAGTAATCAAACTTTGAACACTGCTGTAAGCCGAAAAATTTAGAATAATTACTATTTCAACTGGTGATTTTGCGAGGCGTACACTATATTTTTTTAATCACTTCTTCCTTCACGATTCTGGAATCTAACATAATGAAAAGTGGCGAACAGGAAAAAGTACTGCTTTCAAAGTCTAAAAATGGAAATCGAGAAAAGATAGGAGTCTGTGATCAAGTGGTATTGGCTATGAGTTCAACTTGATCGTTCTTGAAACCGTTGTGAAACTGGAATCAGATAATTTTCAGTTATTTTTCACATCCATGGAGTATTTTGGACTTTTTGGTAACGAAAGAAATTACAGAGCCAATCAGTTACAAATTCCGTTACAAATCAAAAATTGTTCAGTGAAACGGAATATTTGTTCTAATTGTAAGTTTTTTCTGTAAAACCTTTCTAATTCATCTTCATGTTTATTGAAAGTTCCGTGCGAAAATTATAGAAAACAACAGATACTCGCAAAAAAGGGAGCGAGTGTCCAAAGGTCCAGGGAGCCAAAAAATCAAGAATCAATGATAGCGGCTTATGTTTCTACATTTCTGTGTATGTGGTGTTTCTGTTAACGTGCTCGTTGCATGGTAGAGGAATTGAGCTTCCGGAAATACCCTCCTGAGAAATCGTCGACCACTATTATGGGTTTTCAGTGTTTATCAAATGTAGGACCTGAAGCAGAAATCTTTCAAAATGTAAACCAACGCGACACTCATAAAATTTGACTTCTGTTTCGCGGTATCGTTCAATTATCAAGAATGTTGACTGATTAATAATGATAAAGCAGGGTGATGAAAAATATTTATCTATTTATTTAAATGTGGGCTGAACACTGGTAATGTAAAAATTTTGGAATTAACCAGCTATTGCGCAGTGAATATGAATAGAGCGTTTGAAACAAATTGAAAATATTCTTTTGTACTTTTTTCAGCTCTGCTCGCAAATTTAGCACTTATTCGGAAGAATCAATAAGCTCTCCAGTGCTGGAATTCGTGATAAATTGACGGTTTTAGAAAACTAGGAAATTCTGAGTTTTTTCATGCAATATTTTTCGGTTTTAGCAGTGTGGCGAAAACTCTGATCTAGTTTTGATTCCGTTTGGTAATTGTTTACTTCCTTTTTTTAAAGATTAAAACGACCCAAATGATTTGTCATTCGTCTTCTGTTTCTTGTTTTGATGAATCAGGAGACACCAAACCTGATTTCAATTCGAAAACGACTTCCGGTAAAGCAGATATCACATTTTCAGATGATCATGATAAAAGTTTGCTTTATACACTATTCCGATAACGAAAGATTTCTCTAGCGTGAATGTCAACAACTTATTGAACCTTCCCCACGAATTCCATAACAATGTGAAAAAGCAAAATCAAAAAAAATTAAATCGGAAAAACAGAAATAAAAACTTCCCAATTTGCGGTATATTGTTTTTTGGCAGTTGTTCGTTTTTTTTTTGTTAATTTGTTGAATTTCAGTTCTTTCCAACTTGTTCCATTTGTCTTTCCAACGAGAATTGTTCCGCAAAATTTCCAACCAATTCAATAGTTCTATAAAGTTAGGAACAGCAAAAACCCGAAGGAAACTTTTACTGCTTCCAAAAGTGCTGAAGTTTTTGTCTTTTCAATTCTGATTTAATGATTTGAATTTCAAAGCTGTTATCGAAATCTGCTTTTACAGACAGATGAAAATTTGACAATATACTGTTTCCAATTGGGCATAAGACTAATCGGACAATTTTTTAATTTGCTTCTCACGTGTTCCCTACAGCGTCTTATTATTTTTTTTTGAAATTCTTACGAATGACACTGAAAGCTATTACCTGCTATGTACGTCCGGAAATGATTTGCCCTTGGAGAACAATTGTGCGAAAATTTCCGAAAAGTTTGATAGTTCTATGAAACTGGGGAAAAATATATTACCGTATGCTGGTCTACTGAAGTTCTTGTCTTCTCAGAGCTAATTCATTGCCTTATTATTATTGTTTGAACAAATAAAATAAATTTTAAAAAAGCTGATGGATGACTTAAAGGAGGACTGAACTCAGGGTTTTTATTTCAAGTTCTGATGTAGTTTTTTATTCTGATCATTTTCTTTCACTACGAATACACTCAAAAACCACTCTAAACGGTAGAAAAGGGAGTTTGAAGGCATGGCCGCGTACAGGTTGATGGCCTAGCAATTTGAAAATAGCGCGCGCAAGGCGCACACTTGTCGGATGCTAGGCCATCACTCTGTATTGCGTGCTTCTTTCAAACGCCTTTTTCACCCGTTTAGAGTGATTTTTGAGTGTAGTCGTAGTGAAAGAAAATAATCAGAATAAAAAACTGCATCAGAATCATTCTTATATATAAAAAGCCAGAGGCGTTTGTCTGTTCCTCTGTCCGGATGTGCGCACTTTTTGGGTAAGAAGAAAGAAAGGGGGTTTGCCCCAAAAGGGTTTGAACCCGACCCCATGCGAACGACAGCCGCGCGCTCATCCACTGCACCACCGGACCACGAAAACGGGGGGGCCTGTTTGCCTAGAGGTGTCGACGGGTTTCAGCTTTATGGAGCGGCGTAGCCGCGACCAGTGAAAAAAGTGTTGGAGCGCCGGAGGCGCGAAAAGCAGGCTGGTTTGAAATAAAAAACCCGAGTTCAGTCCTCCTTTAAAATTTGTTGATTTGCACTACCGGAAAAAGAAATTCTATCAGTAATGCCCTGTTTCTAGATGAGCATAATATCACACAATCAGTTTTTTGCGCCAGTTTATTTTGTCTAATATGACGTCTTGCTTGAACCAAATTACCATCTGTTCATACAGGCAGAATTTGATAATAGAATATTGATATCAAATCCTGAAAAAACGATACACGTGGTTAGTCTTGAAAATAGAAACGCTTATTTTTTTAAACTTCAACGGTTTTTTATTTGAATTTTCAGTTTCATCAATGCAATATGGTTACCGGTAAGAAAGTGTAAATAATGTGTAATTTTCGATTCCATTTTTCGGTTCTCGTGATATTGAAAACTGATGCATTACCTTCTGAAAACGTTCGAAAATCAAAAATAATCATTGCATCTGTGCTCCCGATTATGAACTCGCGATACAGCAGAGAAACATTCTACAAAATAATTGTTTCATTATTAACAACAAATTGAAACAGTTTTTTTTACTGTTTCAGACAGTTTTGAGTTTTTTTAGCAATTATTAGGGGCACTTGGTTGATTGTAAAAAGTTCATAAATGTATGACTGCAATCTTTTGATGCAATAACGATACTGTAGTTTTTCAAAGCAATTACGGTTTGAGATTTGCTTTCAGGTTCCAACTTCAGAGGATTCCTATAGGATGAACTTTTTGAAAATGTCATCAATTCTCAAAAAAAGTTTCCGTTTCCAGAAAATCTTTACACTTCGAAAGATTGCTGAATTCCCGTTACCTAACTTTGTGGTCAGTTTATTGAACATTGAAACTCGGAATGTTAGTTGAGCAAACACTCGCATCTATGAAACATTTGCATGCATCGAGTTGCAAATTAGGGGCAAGCATGAAACACGTTTATATGATAAAACATAGTAAAAGGAAAATGGGATTCTGAAGTTTGGAAAGTTAAAGAATTTTCCGAATGATAAATGGTATAGAACCTGACAGAATAAAATATTGAAAAAAGTGAAAAATGTATTCAAAAAGTATTTCAAACTTCCATTCACGGAAGAACGTGACTACAAATGTACCGTTAACCGACAAATTAAACCACTTCATTCGTATTATCTCTTACCGCTTGTATAAAACAGAAAGTGTCTAAAAATTAATACGCATTTGAGAGAAACGGAAATGCGTGTTTTCAGCTCAAAATTCATCCTATTTGTGATGCTAGTGAGTAGAAATTTTTTAACATTTCCAAAAAGATACCCTGATTGATATTATCACGTAGTTGTGAAACATTACGAAAATACACTCATAATAAATTTACATTTCAACAGTTCCACAAATCTGGATCATTTTTCACACTAGGCAACTTTATCGAAATTGCGGATTTGAAAACACAAATCAAATGTGAATTGAGCAAATGCTAGTCGTTAATGAGACTAGATGGAGCAACGAAAATTTTCCGACAGAGAAAACCATATTGAAAAAACATTTTTAAAAAGCCTTTTCAAAAAAAATTTGAACCCCACAAAATGTGAACCCCACAAAATGTGACCCACCCAAAATGTGAACCCCACAAAATGTGAACCCCACAAAATGTGAACCCCACAAAATGTGAACCCCACAAAATGTGACCCACCCAAAATATGAACCCCACAAAATGTGAACCCCACAAAATGTGAACCCCACAAAATGTGAACCCCACAAAATGTGAACCCCACAAAATGTGAACCCCACAAAATGTGAACCACCCAAAATGTGAACCCCACAAAATGTGAATCAACCAAAATGTGAACCCCACAAAATGTGAACCCGACAAAATGTGAACCCGACAAAATGTGACCCACCCAAAATGTGAACCCCACAAAATGTGAACCCCACAAAATGTGAACCCCACAAAATGTGAACCCCACAAAATGTGAAACCCACAAAATGTGAACCAACCAAAATGTGAACCCCACAAAATGTGAACCACCCAAAATGTGAACCACCCAAAATGTGAACCTCACAAAATGTGAACCCCACGAAATGTGAACCACACAAAATGTGAACCCCACAAAATGTGAACCAACCAAAATGTGAACCCCACAAAATGTGAACCCCACAAAATGTGAACCCCACAAAATGTGAACCACCCAAAATGTGAACCCCACAAAATGTGAACCACCCAAAATGTGAACCCCACAAAATGTGAACCAACCAAAATGTGAACCCCACAAAATGTGAACCCCACAAAATGTGAACCAACCAAAATGTGAACCCCACAAAATGTGAACCCCACAAAATGTGAACCCCACAAAATGTGAACCACCCAAAATGTGAACCCCACAAAATGTGAACCACCCAAAATGTGAACCCCACAAAATGTGAACCAACCAAAATGTGAACCCCACAAAATGTGAACCCCACATAATGTGAATCCCACAAAATGTGAACCAACCAAAATGTGAACTCCACAAAATGTGAACCACCCAAAATGTGAACCCCACAAAATATGAACCAACCAAAATGTGAACCCCACAAAATGTGAACCACCCAAAATGTGAACCCCACAAAATGTGAACCACCCAAAATGTGAACCCCACAAAATGTGAATCAACCAAAATGTGAATCAACCAAAATGTGAACCCCACAAAATGTGAACCACCCAAAATGTGAACCCCACAAAATGTGAACCACCCAAAATGTGAACCACCCAAAATGTGAACCCCTCAATTTGTGAACCCCACAAAATGTGAACCCCACAAAATGTGAACCACCCAAAATGTGAACCCCACAAAATGTGAACTCCACAAAATGTGAACCACCCAAAATGTGAACCCCACAAAATGTGAACCAACCAAAATGTGAACCCCTCAAAATGTGAACCCCTCAATTTGTGAACCCCACAAAATGTGAACCCCACAAAATGTGAACCACCCAAAATGTGAACCCCACAAAATGTGAACCACCCAAAATGTGAACCCCACAAAATGTGAACCACCCAAAATGTGAACCCCACAAAATGTGAATCAACCAAAATGTGAACCCCACAAAATGTGAACCAACCAAAATGTGAACCACCCAAAATGTGAACCTCACAAAATGTGAACCCCACAAAATGTGAACGCCACAAAATGTGAACCCCACAAAATGTGAACCCCACAAAATGTGAACTCCACAAAATGTGAACCACCCAAAGTGTGAACCCCACAAAATGTGAACCACCCAAAATGTGAACCCCACAAAATGTGAACCCCACAAAATGTGAACCCCACAAAATGTGAACCCCACAAAATGTGAACCACCCAAAATGTGAACCCCTCAAAATGTGAACCCCACAAAATGTGAACCCCACAAAATGTGAACCCGACAAAATGTGACCCACCCAAAATGTGAACCCCACAAAATGTGAACCCCACAAAATGTGAACCCCACAAAATGTGAACCCCACAAAATGTGACCCACCCAAAATGTGAACCCCACAAAATGTGAACCCCACAAAATGTGAACCCCACAAAATGTGAACCCCACAAAATGTGAACCCCACAAAATGTGAACCCCACGAAATGTGAACCCCACAAAATGTGAACCCCACAAAATGTGAACCAACCAAAATGTGAACCCCACAAAATGTGAACCCCACAAAATGTGACCCACCCAAAATGTGAACCCCACAAAATGTGAACCCCACAAAATGTGAACCACCCAAAATGTGAACCCCACAAAATGTGAACCACCCAAAATGTGAACCCCACAAAATGTGAACCACCCAAAATGAGAACCCCACAAAATGTGAACCACCCAAAATGTGAACCCCACAAAATATGAACCAACCAAAATGTGAACCCCTCAAAATGTGAACCCCTCAATTTGTGAACCCCACAAAATGTGAACCCCACAAAATGTGAACCACCCAAAATGTGAACCCCACAAAATGTGAACCACCCAAAATGTGAACCCCACAAAATGTGAACCACCCAAAATGTGAACCCCACAAAATGTGAATCAACCAAAATGTGAATCAACCAAAATGTGAACCCCACAAAATGTGAACCACCCAAAATGTGAACCACCCAAAATGTGAACCTCACAAAATGTGAACCCCACAAAATGTGAACCCCACAAAATGTGAACCCCACAAAATGTGAACCACCCAAAATGTGAACCCCACAAAATGTGAATCAACCAAAATGTGAACCCCACAAAATGTGAACTCCACAAAATGTGAATCAACCAAAATGTGAACCCCACAAAACATTTTGGTTGGTTCACATTTTGTGGGGTTCACATTTTGGGTGGTTCACATTTTGTGGGGTTCACATTTTGGTTGATTCACATTTTGTGGGGTTCACATTTTGTGAATCAACCAAAATGTGAACCCCACAAAATGTGAACTCCACAAAATGTGAATCAACCAAAATGTGAACCCCACAAAACATTTTGGTTGGTTCACATTTTGTGGGGTTCACATTTTGGGTGGTTCACATTTTGTGGGGTTCACATTTTGTGGGGTTCACATTTTGGGTGGGTCACATTTTGTGGGGTTCACATTTTGTGGGGTTCACATTTTGGTTGGTTCACATTTTGTGGGGTTCACATTTTGTGGGGTTCACATTTTGGTTGGTTCACATTTTGTGGGGTTCACATTTTGTGGGGTTCACATTTCGTGGGGTTCACATTTTGTGGGGTTCACATTTTGTGGGGTTCACATTTTGTGGGGTTCACATTTTGTGGGGTTCACATTTTGTGGGGTTCACATTTTGGGTGGGTCACATTTTGTGGGGTTCACATTTTGGGTGGTTCACATTTTGTGGGGTTCACATTTTGGGTGGTTCACATTTTGTGGGGTTCACATTTTGTGGGGTTCACATTTTGTGGGGTTCACATTTTGTGGGGTTCACATTTTGTGGGGTTCACATTTTGGGTGGGTCACATTTTCCACGTGGACAAGAGCATTTTTTTCGAGATCGTTTTTTTATGGGTTTTTCTTGAATTTTTCGGTCAGAAACTGTTTTGAATAACACAAAAGTCAGTTTCTGATCGAAAAATTCAAGAAAAACCCATAAAAAAACGATCTCGAAAAAAATGCTCTTGTCCACGTGGAGTACAAAAAACGTTTTATTTTATTT
Source organism: Caenorhabditis doughertyi (assembly GCA_963572265.1). Taxonomy (NCBI): domain Eukaryota; kingdom Metazoa; phylum Nematoda; class Chromadorea; order Rhabditida; family Rhabditidae; genus Caenorhabditis; species Caenorhabditis doughertyi. The sequence goes on along the minus strand of OY751556.1, from coordinate 23,052,818 downwards.
TCGAACGACTATAAAAATTTTTTTTTTCGTTTTGAGCTTATATATTTTAGGGGTGTGTTTTCCCACCTCTAAAGAGCATTTTAAGCAAAAGTTGACTTTAGCTTGGACCCCCCCTTTAATAATGTCAAACCACCTGTGAAGAAATGTGAAAACTTTCAGCCATTACTAGAATTTTGAATGTGGATTATTTTCTGATGATGTGAAAACGTTTGACTTTAACCCAATACGTGTCGCGGTGGATTTGAATAGAGAAATCGAAACAGATTTTTTGTACTTTTTTCAGCTCTGCTCGCAAATTTAGCACTTATTCGGAAGAATCAATAAGCTCTCCAGTGCTGGAATTCGTGATAATTTGACGGTTTTAGAAAACTAGGAAATTCTGAGTTTTTTCATGCAATATATTCTATTTAGGCAGTGTGTTGAAAACTCTGATCTAGTTTTGATTCCGTTTGGTAATTGTTTACTTCCTGTTTTTTTTTTAGATGAAAACGACCCAAATGATTTGTCATTCGTCTTCTGTTTCTTGTTTTGATGAATCAGGAGACACCATGTGGAGAAGGTGGGGTTGGATAGATGGTCGGACATCTCCCTTAGCCCTCTCCTGAATCCATCATTCCTACTCCTGAAAGGGGGGCCACCTTAGGCCGTCTCTGTAAGCGGGTACGCACGAGCAACAACGAGAACACACGCAAATATGCAATATCCATTTATTCACCTCACAAGCTGGATAGTACACTATCCAGTACGAGTGCTAATACAGCGGGTACAATAAATAGACTGCCAGGACTGACTGCTCTAGCGGAGATAAGGCCGGTGACAAAGTGGCTAACGACGCTAGAGGGAAAGTCCTGACGGAAAGCATAAAGCTGCCAAGGCGAAGGCCGAGGACAGATCAAAAGGGTGAACGATATCCGAAGGGAAAACTATAACAATGTTACCGCACCATTTAATAGGCCTAAGCCTATAATGTGTAGCGGATCAAGCAAGTAAATAAGCAACAATAAAATATAGCAATCACCTGCTGACTATATTAGCAGAGCTAACTGACAAGCGGGTGATCAAGACGGACGCATGAGAGCGACTGAATGCGCGACTGAATGAGCAGTGCGTCAGCGCACTCGCTGGTGACCTGCGTAGGCGCCCAAAAGGGGGCACTACGCAGGCGGCAACTCAAACGAGTGCGGTAGAGCGCGCTTGCTATAAATCAGCGTAAATGGCTTATAAACCGGTAGAAGAGATAGCAGCGAGGAATGTAAGAGCATAGGAGGCTGTAAGGGCTCTAGGTTGGTGGGCCAACCCCATGAAGAGACCTTACATGTCCTTCCGATCGGCAGGGTAACCCCAAAGAGGGAGAACTCTGTCGACACACCAAACCTGATTTCAATTCGAATACGACTTCCGGTAAAGCAGAGATCACATTTTCAGGTGATCATGATAAAAGTTTGCTTTGTGTACTATGTATTCCGATAAACGAGCATTTTTAGCGTAAATATCAAAAACATATTGAACTTTCCTCTACGAAATCCATAACAATGTGAAAATACAAAAATAAATTAAATAGGAAAAACAGAAATAAAAACTTCCCAATTTGCGTTATATTTTTTTTTTGGCAATTGTTCGTTTTTTTTGTTAATTTGTTGAATTTCAGTTCTTTCCAACTTGTTTCATTTGTCTTTCCAACGAGAATTGTCCCGCAAAATTTCCGACCAATTCAATACATATTTCTATGAAACTGGGAACAACAGAAACCCGAAGGAAAGTTTTACTGCTTCCAAAAGTGCTGAAGTTTTTGTCTTTTCAATTCTGATTTAATGATTTGTATTTCAAAGCTGTAATCGAAATCTGCTTTTACAGACAGCTGAAAATTTGGCAGTATCGTACTGTTTCCAATTGGGCGTAAGACTAATCGAACAATTCTTTCAATTTGCTTCTCGCGTGTTCACTACAGCGTTTTATTTTTTTTTAGAAAATTTTGTGAATGAAGACACTGGAACCTGCTATAATTGTTCGGAGAACATTTTCTTTTATAGAACAATTGTGCGAAATTTTCTGCTAAACTTGATAGTTCTATGAAACTGAGAAAAAAAAATGAACTTCCGATCAAAATAAAAAATATTACCGTACCCTGGTCTAATGAAATCCTAGTCTTCTCACATCTGACTCATTGATGCTTTTTCAGTTGTTAGAACAGATAAAATGAATAAGAAAAATCAGAGTTGATGAATTACTTTCAAGGTTTTTTTTTGGACTACGGGAAAAAGAAATTCTAACCGTATAAAATTGTTTCTGGTTGAGCATAATAAAAATCAAACAGTTTTTTGCGTCAGTTTATTTTGTCGGCAATTCTCACTGAAATCGAACAGGAATCTCTTCAAAAAGATAATTAATTATGACTTATCTGAATATCTTTGTTAACAGTCTGCAACAGAGAAAAGTTGGTATAATCGCATTGGAATTGAATGATTCTCAACAATGAGCTAAAGTTTCAGTTTTCCAGTTTGCAAATATTGTAGGCTCAAAAATTTTCACTTCTTTCAAGAATTTCATCAGCTATACACACATGGACCACTTACATTTATTTTCGTTTACTCACGAAGGGAATAATTACATCATTGATTACTTCCAAATTTATTAATTCTGAGAAGCAGTAATCAAACATTTATTAAAAATGTAAGCCGAAAAAATTTCGAAAAATTACTATTTCAACTGGTGATTTTCAGAGGCGTATAATATAATTTTTCAATGAAACCATCTTTCGGAACTTTCTGGAATCTTAATAGGGAAAGTTGGCATGAAATGAAAAAAAAAAACTACTGCTTTCAAAGTCTAAAAATGGAAATCGAGAAAAAGTTCGGAGTCTGTGATCAAGTCATATTAGCTGGGGGTAAAAATCAATCGTTCTTGAATCTGTTGTGAAACTGGAATCAGATAATTTTCACAGTTATTTGTCACATCCATGGAGTATTTTGGTGACGAAAAACAAAAACAGAGCCAATCAGTTACAACTTCTGTTACAAAGCAAAAATTGTTCAGTGAAACGGAATATTTGTTCTAATTGTAAGTTTTTTCTGTAAAACTTTTCTAATTCATCTTCATGTTTATTCAAAGTTCCGTCCGAAATTCAAAGAAAAAACAGATTCTCGAGAAAAAGGAAGCGAGTGTCCAAAGGTCCAGGGAGCCAAAAAGACAAGAATGAATGATAGCGGCTTATGTTTCCACATTTCTGTGTATGTGGTGTTTCTGTGAACGTGCTCGTTACATGGTAGAGGAATTGAGCTTCCGGAAATACCCTTCTGAGAAACCGTAGTCAGACAGCTATTATTGATTTTCAGTGTTTATCAAATATAGGACCTGAAGCAGAAATCTTTCAAAATGTAAACCAACGCGACACTCATAAAATTTGACTTCTGTTTCGCGGTATCGTTCAATTATCAAGAATGTTGACTGATTAATAATGATAAAGCAGGGTGATGAAAAATATTTATCTATTTATTTAAATGTGGGCTGAACACTGGTAATGTAAAAATTTTGGAATTAACCAGCTATTGCGCAGTGAATATGAATAGAGCGATTGAAACAAATTGAAAATATTCTTTTGTACTTTTTTCAGCTCTGCTCGCAAATTTAGCACTTATTCGTCAGAATCAATAAGTTCTCCAGTGATGGAATTCGTGATAAATTGACGGTTTTAGAAAACTAGGAAACTCTGAATTTTTCTTGCAACATATTCGGTTTCAGCAGTGTGGTGAAAATTCTGTGAAAATGCGAAAAATAAATAAAATAGGGAAAACAGAAACAAAATCTTCCCAATTTGCGGTGTATTGTTTTTTGGCAGTTGTTCGTTTTTTTTTTGTTAATTTGTTGAATTTCAGTTCTTTCCAACTTGTTCCATTTGTCTTTCCAACGAGAATTGTTCCGCAAAATTTCCGACCAATTCAATATTTCTATGAAACTGGGAACAACAGAAACCCGAAGGAAAGTTTTACTGCTTTCAAAAGTGCTGAAGTTTTTGTCTTTTCAATTCTCATTTATTGACTCGAATTTCAAAGCTGTAATCGAAATCTGCTTTTATAGACAGATGAAAATTTGGCAATATCGTACTGTTTCCAATTGGGCGTAAGACTAATTGAACAATTTTTTAATTTGCTTCTCGCATGTTCCCTACAGCGTTTTATTTTTCTTTAGAAAATCTAGTGAATGAAGATACTGGAAGCTTATTACCTGCTATAAACGTCCGGAAAAAAAATTGCCGATGGAGAACAATCGTGCGAAAATTTCCGAAAAATTTGATAGTTCTATGAAACTGAGAAGAAAAAAATATGAAAAAATATTACCGTATGCTGGTCTACTGAAGTTCTTGTCTTCTCAGAGCTAATTCATTGCCTTATTATTATTGTTTGAACAAATAAAATAAATTTTAAAAACGCTGATGGATGACTTGAATTTGTTGATCTGCACTACGGGAAGAAGAAATTCTATCAGTAATGCCCTGTTTCTAGATGAGCATAATATCACACAATGAGTTTTTTGCGTCAGTTTCCATATTTTGTCTAATGTGACGTTATGTTTCAACCAAATCACCCTCTGTTCATACCGACAGTTATAAAACCCTGTAAAAACGATACATGTTGTTTGTCTTGAAAATAAAAACAAAACTTTTTTTTCAACTTCCACGATTTTTTATTTTAATTTTCAACTTCCTCAATGCAATATGGCTACCGGTTAGAAATTGTAAACAATGTGTATTTTTCGCTTTTAATTTTTCGGTTCTTGTGATATTAAAAACTGGTGCGTTATCTTCTAAAAACGTTCGAAAATCAACAATAATCATCTTTGCCACCGACTCGCGGTACAGCTGATAAAAGTCTACAACATTATTATTTCTACACCAACAAATATGTATAAAAGTTTACTGATTCAGAAATTTCTTGACTCTTCAAGTTTTTCTTACCAATCATAATTGGGCATGAGGTCGATTGTAAAAAACTTTAAAATTGCCAATTAACGTAAGCAAAAGTGAAAATGACTGCAAGCTTTTGAAAAAATAATGAAACTGTTGGTATTCAAAAAACTTACGAATTGGATGTGCTATCAGGTTCCAATTTCAGAGAATTTCGGTGCGACTATTAGAAAACCTTTCTAAAAATGCCACCAGTTTTCAAAAAAAGTTTCCGTTTCCAGAAAATCTTTACACTTCGAAATATTGCTGAATTCCCGTTACCATGTCGTCTGACTTTAATTCCCATTTCTTTTGAAGATTGTGGTCAGTTTATTGAACTTGGAATACTTCATTCAAACTCGGAATATCAGTTGTATTAACAATCGCATTAATAAAACATTTGCATCTCTCGAGTTGAAAATTTAGAGCAAGTATGAAACACGTTTATAAGATGAAGCCTAGCAAAGGGGGAATGGCATTTTGAAGTTTAACACTGCCTCTCTGTTATTACTGAAAAACAAAATTCACCGGCGCCCAAATGTTTTCCGATTTGGCTAGTTTTGCTTCAGCATGTCACTTAGGATCCATATAGTCAGAAAACTTTAGTTTTGAGTCCATCTCTGTCTTGCTCCAGGAGCTGGAGGACCAAAAAGGACCAAAAAAAAACGTTGTCCAATCGTTCTGAAAAATGTTTTCTAGACGTATTTCAACACGCTGAACACAAATTTCACAATGAAAAAACTTGAAACCAATTTTAAAGAGTACCTGTAGTGCTAAATTTTCGATTTTTGACAATTTTTGGACGTTTTTTTTCGTTCCTGAAAAATTTATTATGGGACGTGACTGAACGGACTCCAGATTCGGATTCAGCACCCAAAAATACGTCGATTTCCTTTAAAAAATCAAAAATCGAGATATACACCTTTTGAGATAAATCCACTTGTATGCATTTTCAGAACCTACCCCCCTCCATGGTGAAAAAAGTCATGGACTCAGATCGGGACAAAAAGTTTGTAGGATGTTCCCCTATCCAAATGTGACTTGGTCACCAATTTACAGCTTCTGGAAATTCGATTTGTAGTCGTGGCACCACTTCAAAAAAATCTATCTCCTGATCCTGGATCGAAAAAACCAAAAATTTTAAAATCAGTTATTTTCGAGCGGAATTTGTTGGAAAGTGTTAAGTTAGTTCTGAATAGTCGTTTCAGACAAAATCTTTCTCGCGAAATCACGTTTCCTTCGCTAAAACATCAATTTTTCAGAAGTTTCTGAAAATATTTGCTTTAGCATCAAAATATGACTGAAACGTCAGATTTCCCACCGGTTTTTTGTTTAAAACGACTGTTCAGGACAAACTTAACACTTTCCAACAAATTCCGTTCGAAAATAACTGATTTTAAAATTTTTGGTTTTTTCGATCCAGGATCAGGAGATAGATTTTTTTGAAGTGGTGCCACGACTACAAATCGAATTTCCAGAAGCTGTAAATTGGTGACCAAGTCACATTTGGATAGGGGAACATCCTACAAACTTTTTGTCCCGATCTGAGTCCATGACTTTTTTCACCATGGAGGGGGGTAGGTTCTGAAAATGCATACAAGTGGATTTATCTCAAAAGGTGTATATCTCGATTTTTGATTTTTTAAAGGAAATCGACGTATTTTTGGGTGCTGAATCCGAATCTGGAGTCCGTTCAGTCACGTCCCATAATAAATTTTTCAGGAACGAAAAAAAACGTCCAAAAATTGTCAAAAATCGAAAATTTAGCACTACAGGTACTCTTTAAAATTGGTTTCAAGTTTTTTCATTGTGAAATTTGTGTTCAGCGTGTTGAAATACGTCTAGAAAACATTTTTCAGAACGATTGGACAACGTTTTTTTTTTGTCCTTTTTGGTCCTCCAGCTCCTGGAGCAAGACAGAGATGGACTCAAAACTACAGTTTTCTGTCTATATGGGTCCTAAGCAACATGCTGAAGCAAAACTAGCCAAATCGGAAAACATTTGGGCGCCGGTGAATTAGTACTTCAGAGATTGTTGAGTAATTACAGAGAGGCAATGTTAAAAAGTTCAAGATATTTCCGATCGTATTGATTGTATAGATCATCGTACAGAATCAGGCAGAATAAAAATTGAGATACACCATAGTATTGAAACTGTTCAAAAAAGTGGAAAACGTATTCAAAAAGTGTTTCAAACTTTTTTTTGTTCGCGGATGAATGTGACTACAAAAGTTCTTCAAACATCAACTTGAAAAACTTCAAGGGTATTATTTCTTTATCAATTGTTTGAAAAAATGTGTTTGAAAATGAAAACGCATTCGAGAAAAAGGAAATGCGTGTTTTTTTAGCTCAAAATTCATTCTGTTTGTGATACTAGTGAGTAGAAATTTTTTAACATTGCCAAAAAAATACCCTGATTGATATTGTCACGTAGTTGTGAAAACATTACGAAAACACAATAATAATAAATTTACATTTCAACAGTTCCAGAAATCTAGATCAGTTTTTAAGCTAGGCTTTTTTTATCGAAATCGCGGATTTGGAGAATATAATAAAATGTGAATTGTGTAGTTGCAATTTGTTAAAAAGACGCAAAGTTGGAGAATCGAAAATTAGCGAAGACAGGAAAGACCTATTGCAAAAAAGTTTAAAAAAGACAATTCAAAAATTGATGAAATGTTAAATATGTTTGATGTGAGTGAAGGCATAAAGACACGCTCATGTTATTTTTTTTTGTTTCAGATGCTTCCAAAGTGAAAGGAAGGTTCCATTATCAAATTGTTTTCATTTTCCCCAAGAAATGCAGCGACAATAGTACCAGAAGAGAAGTATTTATCTGAAAACAATAGCATGGGAAAAAATGTTCTTGCCGCATTCCTACATGTTTCAAATATTTCATATATTCAGAGAATTTTAAAAAATTTTAGTCATACTTTGGTGAAAAATCCTTTTAAAAAACTATTCCATATCTCCCGATCATCATTTGATTCATTTAGTTCAAAATTCAAACATTGATGTGGATATTCTCAAAATGCCCGTTTCAAAACTATCACAGGGACCTGCAGTTTATTGATTCAACGTTCCTTGTTTCGCTTCCCATTAATCCGATTTCCAAAAAAAAGTGCAATTTTTAAAGAAAAATTGGTTTGAAGAAGCTCACTATGGTAATTTAGGAATTCCTCGGGTTGAGCTTTTATCATTACTGCTTCTCGATTCTAGTTATTTCAAAGCAATATCGAAGCAGTGTTCTTTTCAAAATTCCACTCTTCGATAACACTTGATTTGAAGAAAACAAGTTCCGTGAAAAAAACAAGTTCTGTGAGAAGTGCGCAGAGAAATTCACGATCAATTTTCAGAAAGGTGAGACAAATCCTCTTGCAACAACAAGAGTCTAAAGAGTATGTTCGATTTCAAGATATCGTTAACACAGTAATATTTTTTGATATCGTAGATTTGTGACAATATGGTCTATTTCGATTCCGAAAACTTTCCCTTTATCGTTGTGGTAATGCTGCTCTCTTTTTGAGATCAAAATTTATTGGAATGAGAAGAACACAGATTGTAAAATGCAACAAATTTCTGAAAAAATTAAATATTTCCACCAGGATTCACGAAAAAATTGTTTCAAAACAAAAAGTCTGGCCGTTTCACAATTTTTTTTCAACGCAAATGAACCACACTAACCGATAGTAAGATTATTTTCGAAAAAAATTTCTGCCATTGCGAACTTCTTTGGGAGAAAGTAGAAGGGATTAATTTCGAGTCATACAGCTTTTATAGTGAGTCAACTGAGCCTAGTCACATTGAATCGTCAATATTGAAATAGCAACAAATTTATAGACAATCGAAATAGTCAAATGGCCAAATTAATGTTTTTAAATTTTTCATTCACAGAAAATCCACAGTGATCACAATTCAGTATATGGAAGCTGCGGCCTGAAAGCTGTATTAGTAACAACAGTTCATGACAGCTCAAAAAAATGATTTGATAATACCAGCTAGGAAAAAATTATTGATGGCTAAAATTAATGACTGAAACCGTTTCTTCAATTTTCTGTTTCCAACTGGTGACTTTTGAATATAACTTTCAGCATTTTTCAGTTCTCAGTACACGAGTACCTCTCTTGTTATATGTTCTGAGCCTTGACAAAAATCGAACTGTTCAGTGATACAGCAGTTTCCAGTTCTAGTAATTTCTTAAACCTGCTGAAACTTTTGTGAACTATTAGAAGATTCGTTTCATTTTTAAAACGGTTTTTGCCCGCCAATTTTGCTGACTATTTTCATTAACAGTTTTGTAAAATCGATCACTAACTGTTTCACCGAGAAGCTTTCTTTTAGAATTAAATACTGTTATCATTTCTGGAAATAACACCAACTAATTAGTAAGCATGCCTAATTTCTGTATATTCGAAAACAGTGTTGTCACAAAAACAGTGAATAATGCAATTTTTCTGTTTTTTTATCTGCGGTTTCATAAAGTTTTAATGCTTGTTTCTCATCCGCTCCTTTTGGTTCGGCTAGTGACTAAGTTGATGAATGCTGTAAATAAAACCACTTTTAATTCTCACATTCTGTAATTGGGCATGAAAAAAAGAACAAATATACAACGATGAGAAGAAACTGAAAAAAAACTTGAACATTTTTTGTAGATCTCAACATTTCGTAAATTGGTGGCTCTGATAATTAGTTATAGATGGTTTCCAATATCCTGATGACTGTTTCGCAACATAAATGAAAATGATGCTTGAAATAAAAATTCCGATCCGTGATTCTTAATCTTTCGAGAGGATACTTATCAATGATTCTAAAGAGTGTCCTTATCACATGCGGATTTCAAAGTTCAGTTTAGAGAACATTTTCAGGAATGGTGAACTACGCAGTTTTTCTCATCTCGCCTTTGTCTTCTATACGTTTTTCTGGAAGTTACAGTTATCAGAACATTTATCCAGTAAAAAAAATTTCTGTTTAACATTTTGCTTTTTTTTCTCTCGCGTTTTATTGCTTGCAATAGTATTTTTTAAATATCCTCATTTTGAAATAAAGCTACGTGAAGTTTTCGGACTTTGTGCATTTAATGTCCAACCGAGTTTATTTCCGAATTTCAACAGTTTCGGGAAACTGAAAACTGGAATACTAGCATAGTTCTGTTCGGTAACAAAATCGCAAGCCCATTGAAAGCAAATTCTTATTAGAGTTTCATAAAACACATAAAACAGTGAATCTTGTTTTCATAAAGTTTAAAAAGCTGTAATCAACAACTCCGATTAGTGTGGTTGTTTGAAACTTTTTATGATGCAAGAAGTAGTGCGGACTTGTTTTGATTTGACACAATTCATGCCCTAGAGGAACTATGCAATTGAATGCCTACAGTATAACGATGATTTTTGAATTAGCATGTTTTCCCAACTTTTTGTGTTTCGATAAGTTTATGAATCTGTCCATTGTTTATAATTTGGCTCAAGAACAAAATTTGGTTAAACTGTTCAATAATTAAAATAATAAGCTTTCAAATTAATTTTTTCCAGTGGATTTGTATTTGAGGAAAAACGGTCCAGCTTGCAGTCTATTCAAAATCATATTATATTTCTCAAGCTGTGTTCCTAAAGGTAAGTAAATGAAACAGAAATTTATTAACTCTGTTCGGATGATGAAAAGTTGACCGTTTAAAAAATCAGCGTTATGTAATGCAAAAAATTGTATGACAAAATACAAATCTTTGTTGGTCATTTTTTGTTATGAGATTTTAGATTTGCGGCTTTTCGAAAATGATATTTTTTTAAAATAGAGAAAGATCAAAGTCCAGAAGGAATATAACGGATAGAAATTATTTTTGTCTCGTGATTCTTTCAAACACCAGAAAATTGCGTCGCCTCCGGCGACTCCATTTTCTGTGGAGCTTGGGTTGGTGTGTCTCCTGGTTTTTTGATAAAGCACAGCGTGGTAAAAAACAGTCAATTTATGTGTCAGGTTTTCTATATTTTATGGTATTAGTCGGCATGCTGATGCTTGGGATCAAAGCCACTTTACTTTTTGTACTCTACTGTTTAGAACATCTTTCTATTCGCTGCGATAGCTTCGGTGAGGAATTCTATCAGGATCAAACTCCTTTCTGTTAAAAACCGCCCTGTTCTGTAACTATTTTTGGCTCAAATCAAGTTTACTTCACCGCTACGTTACATCATAATCAGGTTTGCTCGAGCAAAAACTTTTGGGAAAATTCGGAAAATCGAGAAAATTCCCTAAAAACGTTAGTTCTATTGAAATTTTGGTTAAAAAGTTATCAAGCTGATAACGTTCTACAGTTCATTCGGGTGCCGCTCCATATGCGCTCTACTGCACTCAGTACTTCAAGATTTTCCACTTTCATCGCCTAATTGCATTTTTCAAAATAGTCAAAATGATGTTTTTCGAAGTGATAAGCATTGTTATGACATTTTCGGCAAAAATTGAAAAAAAAAATTTGGTGAAATCAGAATTTCAGAGAGTCATTTTTCAACTGAGTGCAGTAGAGCGGTGAACAATATGATTTTCGCAAATTTTGGTCTTGAAAAGTGATGAAACTTCTGATAATTCGTTCAATTTGAACACGACTTCATTCAAAAGTCGGAAAAATCGGAACATCGAATCATCCGTTTCCCGTTTTTTAGCAAGCGGGACCATATTAGCACATGAACAGTATGCCCGCCCTTTTGAAGTGGACTAATTCAAAACTGACGTCAAAAATGTCATAGCATTCCAAAACTGCTCCTAGGGAGTGACTGATACAAAAAATCTCGATTTCGAGATGTTACCCATCAATCGTAACATAAAAAATGAAAAATCGCACGAAGTTATGAACGTTTTTGTCATGGCATGAACTTATTGTTTTACACTGAAAGCTAAAAAGGTTTTGCCATATAAATGGAGTTCCATGAAAGTTATTGAAAAACCTAAGCAGGTTCCATTCTCTCCAGTTTTTTCATGACTGGGAAAATAAGTAAAAAAGATGTGGCACATCTTGGAATTGAACTTTGGACTTGAATTTACCGGTCAATCGTTTCTACCACTACACCACGCTGCTTCAATAGTCAAATTTCAAATGCATTCTTCTCAAAAACTGTAAGACCGATTTTCATTCTGAAAAGCTTTTTCGTCTCGCGAAGGCAAGACGAACATTTTGAACTATCAAACTCAAAAAGTGTTTGGGTCAGTTGAAACCTTTACCTCAAACTATGGGTAATTGAACCGGGCAGCGGGCGACGCGCGGCAATGTGACCAATGCGCGCAGCCGACACCAATCCAGGCTCGCGATGACCGCTATCCTTGTGTGCAGGTGGGCGGGGCTTAGGCTTTGTGCATAGAGGGCACAGAGCTTCACAGTGCTCCAATCAAAACAGAAATTAGACGGGCATCATCGCGGTAAAATTCTGTATTGATCTGTCTTTGTCTCATGAAAATTGGTTCAGTGAGAAGGGCTGGAGGATCGGCGCTAGACAAACAGACGGACAGAATTTGGTGATTGTTAATAGTAAAGATTGCTCTTGAAACTGCATTACATTATGATCTGCTTTATAGGTGGGAACTTTTTTCTTTGAACTTCAGAAAAAAAAACTGTTGAAAATCAGATATCGACGAACGGTGAGAAATTGCAATGCTGATTAAAAACGATACAGAATTTTTATTGCTCTTGTGGAACAGCGGGTGAATCAAACGTTGAAAAAAGAAGCTCTAAACTTGAAGACACTGATCATCCTGGTTGGATAAAATACGATACTTCAAAAAAAGCAAAGAAAACTGAGTTAAAATTGCAAACCAATTATTGTTTTTCACAGTTTTTTTTAAATGAAAAGTAGAGAATGAAACTGGAAAAGTTCATGATAAACCATCCGACAATGTAAACCTGTTAGTTTCCACATACTTGTTCCATTGAACTTGAATTTGAAAGAAAGCTGTTTTCCTTGCAGTTCAAAACACAGAATGATTTTCTCAGGCTGTGTTTCAAAAAGTTAGTAAATGGAACAGAAATTTATGAGTTTAGTTCGTTTATCTTATTTTTTGTTATGCCTTTGAATGACGTTTTTTGAATGGAAATTGGGAAACAGAGACATGAAAACAACATTAAAATAACTTTTTTTGAGACAAATTTTTACTTGTCTTGTGAAACAGCGGTTGAATTAACTTACAGAAGAATGAAATCCTAAGTTCGAAAACAGTGGCCGTCCTGATTAGATGAAAAAGATGTTTCGGAAACAAAAAGAGAAATGACAACTGGATTGAGAAAGCCAACAAGTTAACAATTGATTTTTTCACAGTTTTTTATAAACAAAAATAGAGAATAAAACTGGGAAAATTTGAGATAACCAATCCGACAATCTAAATCTCATTGTTAATGAAAACAGGCGGAATTATGATTGGAGGAGAATTCGTGGCATCAATTCATCAAAATCTAAAAATATGCTAGCGGAATTTCCAGTCATTGAAACATTTGAAGATGTTGATGAGAAAAGCAAAACCATCTGGCAAATATTGGAATAAAAACAATTCGAAACTGTATTTTTGTACTCTCTCCCAAGACAATGGTAAAACCGGTTATTCGAAAACTCCTCCACAAATATTTCTTGATTGAAACTGAAAAAATTTAAAATTCCGAAAACTGATGAGCATTCTATTATTGATTATAATTCTTTGATTATAATTCTTTTCACCTGATTGCGAGACATAGCGTGACTCGAAATTTCGGATCAATTTTCACAGTTCCATGAAACTGAAATGATGTTTTGAACTAAACTTTAGTTAATCTTGTCCCCAAACCCATACATATAAACGGAAAAAAATTAAATCGAGAGTATTCGCATTGCTGAAGTTCAATTCTTCAAGTGTAACGATTGTTTTGAATCACATAATCATGATCACAATGAGAAAAATATATTAAAAACTGATGGATCGGTTCTTTTTTTTTGAATTGTATGTAACAGGAAAAAAATTTCTGTTAAAAAAGTTGTGAAAAAATGTTCATTAACAAATATACTTCGAAATGATAGTTTGTCGATATTGCGTACACATTTTTTCTTGCCAATTTCAAAGATTTCGGTAACACAATAATAATTATTTTCGGAAAAATCTTTCAGCCAAATAAACTCAATAAAACTGTTTTATTTTGCACGTTAGCATCCTTTGTTATTACCGCTTCGCGAGTGCCCGGCATCTATATTGGAAGCGAAACATCGAAATTCCAGTTCACTGTGGTCTCAAACTTTTCACATTCTTCAAGAATTCGAAACTCTATCAAATTGGGGCTAACATCTCGTCTGGAAAATTCATCTGACGGGAGTTATTTCAGAAATAAGAGCAATTCGGTAGGTTACAGTAAAAACCTGCAAATCACATTGATTCTGGTAACATAAAAAAAGTATAAGTCGTCTGAAAATAACAGATTCCTAAAGCCATTCTGCTTTTTTCAGATAGAGTTGAAAGTGAAAGAGAAAGGTACAAATATCATAGAGAAAGGTACAAATATCAAAGTTCTAAACATTGCCAAAATTTTATTAACTTGGTGAAACACAAAAAAATTTCCAATCAGTTTCATGCTTTTGATAGTTCGAATCTATTCGAAAAAAATTGCAACACATTCTGTACGAGAAACGAAACTTTTGCCGTTCCCGATGAAATTAGTTTGCTCAGGGTTTTAGAATTTATTGTTAGTGTTTTTGCTTTCTACTTTTTAAGAAACATTCGGCGATGTATTACATTCTCTATATTTCACTGACGTAATTCACGGAGTTGTGAAACGGAACTCTGAAGTATCCCTTTCGACTTTTGTTATACAAGTTCAAAATTCTGTTTCTTGTAATCCATCTCCAGACGCGACCACAACAAAAATGATCATTTTCTAAAATTACATTGTAACTCGCGCCACTGATAAACTGGCGCGCTGACATGTAAATCGACAAAGCGAATGGTCTGCTCTTATAATAGAAGTTTTACGAAGTTTGATCAATACTAATACTAGAGAACCCTTAAGACCAGTCAGCTGAAAAAAGCCCAGTTTCACATTTTTGAAATGTTGTGTATCCAACAACCTTTGCAGAACTTTCTTACGTTTCAAAAGATGAATATTTTATTCGACCAGAAAAACGTGAAAGTTCTCAAAGCAGTAAGCCTTCCATGGAGGCGAGGGTGAATAAATGCCCCCAATTTCGCCTCACGCCTCGAACGCCTCACGTTCGCCTCTTCGGCTCTTAATTTTAACGTGATTTTTTTCTGTTGGTTTTTTTTCTATTGTTTATTTGAAAGTGATAGTTTTTCAATAATTAAAATGAAATCCGTCAAAAAAATTTTTACGCAAATTTAAAGAGGCGAAATTGAGGGCGAGGCGTGAGACGGGCGAGGCGTAGGACGAGGCGAGGCGGCCCTTTCCTCGCCTCCATGGAAGGCTCATCAAAGCAGTTTTCAACTGATTTTTGTACAAATTGGTATTGAGGATTTTCACGTTTTTCTGGACGAATAAAATATTCATCTTTTGAAACGTAAGAAAGATCTGCAAAGTTTTTTGGATACACAATGTCACAAGTCACTCAAAAAAGGTAGTAATCGTCAAACCTCCGATTTATCTGTATAAGATTTTGAATGTACAACATAAAGAAACGATTAATTTGCCGAGCAGAAGAGTGAATTTTATGAATATTAGGAAAGTAGGAAATAGTTGTCTGAACTAGAGCTATCAGTTTTCGAGTTCACTCGCATTTGTATACCTTGATTCAGAAACCGCGAAAACAAATACATAGGTTTGAATATGTTTTGAATATCAGTTGAAACAAAAATATGAGCTGAACTCGTTACAAGACACGTTTTCCGGACTTGTATAAAGAAATTTTTAATCTCAAAGGATCATCAATATTTCTCCGTTTAAAAATCAATGAACACTCTATGAAACTTACTTGAATCTTCTTCTTTTCTGTTTGCGGTTAGAATAATTCGAATGGATATGTATTTTTTGAGACTTTCGGCTAAAACTCAATCCAAATGAAAAAAAAAACGATTCCCTGAAATTTATGGTCATTCGCCCTGTTTTAGAAAATACTACCGCAAAACTGTTGAAGAAATCCTGAAATTGTAATGCAGAAGGAGAATTGATGTTTTCTCTACCCATCAAGTTTCAAGAGATAAATGAAACAGTGTGACATTCATTGGAAGATATTTGCAACTTCGAGTTTTATACATCAATTTCATGTCATGTTTGAAAATTTTCAACAATCATTTTGTTTTTGGAATACGAATCGAAATGTTTCAGTTGACAATCTTTGACTAAAAAACAACTGATTTATGAAGCATTGATTAGTAAGCTAAACAGTCGATTTGTGCACCAAGGAACTCATCTGTTGCATGAAACTGAAAAAATGTTCGGAATTTTTTTTTATTTCATTACATTAATCGGTAGTGTTGGACTTGAATACATCAATTTCACAGGAGGTTGGTCTCTTCAAAGAAGAAAATTCTAGACGAATAAGCATAATTTCTGATCAGAAAGCTGTTACTTTTGAGATCAACACGAGCTTATGAAGTATTCGAACCTGGACCCAACTGTTTGTTTTCAGCTCAGTTTTAGCTTGAAACGTCCGGAATAAATCTTTAGAAGATTTCTGGTTAGAACAGTTAAGGAAAAGTGCAAATTATCAAGAAGAAGCAGATTGAAACTAGGATAAGCTGATTTAGAAATTGGAAAATTTTGAATAAACTAGGGGTCTGTTTCTGTACCAGAAACCCACTTATGAAATACTTTTAAGCTTATTCGAATGTTCGGAAAGTCATTTCCCCATTTGTTTCGATTGATAATCTCACAAGCTGAACGATTATTTGAGAATCAAAACCATAACTTCTTCATGGAATCATCAATTATTGAGAAGTTTGAATCTCATGTTACACCCTTTCGTTTTAAAAAATTAAGAGAAATAACGTCTCCTTATAGTGATAATAACGGAAATTCTTTTACTATTTTTTCATACAGAGGAGACCATAACATGGAAGAGAATCCGAATGAAGCATAAAGTTTTTTTTTTCGAGTTTCACTGTTCCAGATCAAAAAGATAAATAGTTCTGATTGAAAGTAAAGTTGGAGATGGAATGTTGTTTGTGTATTCATTTCATTAGATTTCCCCCTTTCAAGCTCAAGTTTTTAAAGTTTAACGCATTCACAAATAAATACAGTAGCGAGCAAAACTGAGGGTCCCTTCCGTATTTTGCTAATAACTGGGTCAAAAATAGTCTGATTGGTCTGAAAATTTAACTGGGGACTCCTGAGATATCTAGGAACACGATCCTATTTTTATTCCCGAAAAAAGTTTTTCTGACCTGAAAAGTTTTTGTGATGACTGCTGAAATTTCAGGTGACAATTTTGAAACTTTTTTTTGGTCAACGGAGGTATTCTTTTTTCTGTCTTAAAATGTTGTCCCAAGTCTAAGTAAACCATTTCTGTAAAAATATCGGGTATGCCGTCTCCATCCGTGACCTTATTTCAGTCAACATCCATACGAGGGCATATGAACAGAGCACAATAACTCGGCTGAAAGTGCTCCAAATGAGCTGAAAAATTGAGGAAAGGTCACTTTTGAGATCCTGTATAAAGTTCTATGGATAGATTCAGTTTTCGGAGAAATTCATTTTTCGACTTTTTAGTTGATTTTCAAAATCACCCAAAATCAGTACAGAAGTCAAGAAATGAATTTTTCTGAAAACAAAATCTATCCATAGAACTTTGTTCAAAATCTCAAAAGTGACCTTTTTTCAATTTTTCAGCTCATTTGGAGCACTTTCAGTCGAGATATTCTGCTTAGTCCAAAAGCCCCTATTCGGATGTTGACTGAAATGAGGTCACGGACAGAGGCGGCATACCCGATATTTTTATGGAAATGGTTCACTTAGAGTTGGGGCAACATTCTGAGAGAGAAAAAAGAATACCTCCAGTTCACCAAAAAAAAGTTTCAAAATTGTCACCTGAAATTTTAGCAGTCATCACAAAAACTTTTCAGGTCAAAAAAACTTTTTTCGGAAAAAAAAATTAGGATCGTGTTCCTAGTTATCTCAAAAGTCCACAGAAAAATTTTCATACCAATCAGACTATTTTTGACCTAGTTATTAGCAAAATACGAAAGGGACCCTCAGTTTTGCTCGCTACTGTATTGTTTTCTCTTTTATACTATTCTTGAAAGTATTCTGCTACAGTGAAGTTTGAAAAGCATTTCCTACTTTTTATGCCTATTATGGTCTTTCAAAACCAACAAATTGAGTGTTGCTTAGTTTTTATGAAAAGCTATCGGTATTTATCATTTTTAATACTTTGTTCATTATAGTGACTATCCGTTTTGTGAATGTCTTTTTTAACTTGAAGTTTTTGATGTATTGATTGATAGAAAGGGGAATACTCCGCAACTGGTTGAAATCAGAGTGAACGCCAATGAACAGTGAGGCCAAACTACAATGAAACAATCTATTAACGCTCAGGAATTATCAGTGTGGTGTTTTGCCATTATCCAAGAACTGTTAGGATTCGAATTTAACGGATCAACCATTCATGATGGAAAGCGTCTAATGTATTCTGACCATTATGTGACAGTAAAATCTTTCCAGGTTTTCATTTGTTTGTTGTGGAGATCCATAAAAAGCAAATATTTTTTGTAAGCAAAACTACTAGGCGACATGGTTAGAATAATCTCCAAAAATACAATGAAGGCAGTTTCAGTTAGGTCATGTAAGTTCAGCAGTTTTTGTACAACAATAAAATTTACATACAAATGAATTTTCTGATGAAATCCACGTTCTTCGTAATTACACTTGAGAACATCAACAAAAAACCATATAAAATCTTCAGTTTTGAACTTTCATTGCTGCATTTGCCAATTTTAATTTTTTTTAAACGACAATGGTAATGGCTGTAGAATTTTTTTTCTTAACCAAAAAATAAAGAGAACTCCGGATTGTCACTATACGGAAAAATTGTTTTTTTCGTCCGATTTTTGATGAAGGGTGAGTTTATAATCAGTTTGCAAATCAACACGAGTCAGAGTGAAATATAAGAAATTTTTCAAGAATTGACTGTTTCCTGAAGCGTTCGAGTGAGAATTGAGTGTAATTCCAGTAATTTTAGAAAGAAATTCCGTATAAAAACGATGAATGAATTCACTTCCGGTGTGCTCTTCAGAAAACATCAATTTGTATTGCTAAAGTTTGAATCTCATTTCATCGTATCACTAAAATACATAACTTATAAAATTTCCCGTTTCATAAAGTGGATATAACAAAAAAGTCAGATTTATCTGTGATCCGGTTGTACTTCGCGTAAATAAATAACTGAATGAATGTTTTTCGGTAAAATAGGAGTAGCATATCATTTCTAGATATGTGGTTTCTGTCAGCAATCGATGAGCGGCTAACAGAACCTTTTTGAAAAAATTGATTTAAATTAGGATTTTCGGGGAACAGAGTATTTTAGTTCCACATTTCGGAAAAAAACGGGAAGTGTACCTCAAAATTTTGTTCCTAGCACATTCGAAGAATTTTTATGAAAAAAAAAAATGTTTCGAATCTGTTTTGTGAACTGAATGGCTCTTGATAAAAAATGATTATCGTGATATGCTCCTTGATATCATTGTTCTCATTCGATCAGTAGGGTGAATTCAAGTTGTATACAAGTTTTACAAATAGTTTTGAACCAGAAAAAATGAGAAATTTGAATACGGATTAATTCAATCTGGATTTATGAGTCAATTCAAAATATTATGGAAACAGGAAAAATTGCAAATAAATTTTCTATTTCACCAATGCGATTTCATCACAAAGAGAATATAAACGTCAATTTTGCAATTGTAGCGGTTGTAGCAGTTTTCGAAATAACCTGAGTTTTCTGAAATTATGGTTCTGTAGAGTGAGTAGCACATTTCCACTATCAACCGAGTTCCAAAAAAAGTCGTACGGCAACATTTTCGGTTTATTGAATTTTGATTCAAACTGAATACTTGTTGAAAAGTGAGTTTAGTATTATTGACACCAGAGTCAGCGTATGATGAAGTAAACAATTGCTTGGCATTTCTATCAGTAATACTAACTTTTTTTGGCTGTTATTTGTTTTTTTTTTCAGTTTCCGGAAACTTGTGAATGATTATATAGTTTCCCTTTTAATTATTATGAACAAAATATCTAAACAGAGCAAAATTAAGCTGAAAATAGTCCGATGGGGGCAGGTCCCGATAGTTAATGAGTTAGTATTGCTTTCGAAAAGCATAGTTGTTCGACGAAAAATTATAATAATTTTTGGTAAAATGTCAAACCGTCAAATTTATTTAACCAAGGTCACGCTTACACACCAGACAGCGGAAGAGAAAATTTTGAATGCGGAAGACGGAAGACGGAAGTCGGAACAGTTTTTGAAAACTCGGAACACGGAAGACGGAAGGCGGAAGAAATTTCAAAATCTCGGAAGACGGAATCCCGCTTACAAGGGAGGTGTTTTTAGAAAGGTCTTGGGAATTGGCTGAAAATTTTTTTTTTCGAATTCGTAATTGGTCCTCAAATCGAGTTGGAAGGACCCTCAAATAGTGTCTCGACCCATTCTGAGCCAAATTCCAGTCATCTTGACCGGTTTCAACTTTGTTTTCCAGAAATTTCGGATGTATGAAAAAATTGAGTTTTTCGAAAAATAGCTATATTTCCGTTATCTATAGCTATTTTCTGTTGCTCCATAAGTCTGTTGCTCCATATTATAACTATATGGGGTGCCCTGATTCCAAAAAACTACTTTTGGTTAGGCTCCGCCCCTTTCTTCTGGAGAAAAATCGAGAAGACTTCAAAATCTTAAAATTTTTCCTGAATGAGATAGGGTCAAAATCTCAACGTAGATACTTACTGGTACATATTGAAGGTTTTTAATAGAAAATACAAAACTCTACGGCTACGTCTTCATAGTACAAATGTCAAATTTCTCCAAAAAAAACAAAAAATGATGTAAACAATTGCTTGGCATTCCTATCAGTAATTTCAACTATTATGATCAAAAATTCTGCAAACCAAAAGTGGATTGACAATAGTCATAAGGGGACAGGTCTTCATAGAAGTTAGTATTGCTTTCAAAAAGCATAGTTGTTCGACGGAAAATAATAATGACTTTTTATAAATTGCTTGTTTTGACCCAGCCAATAGCCCGACAAATATATTTATCCAAGGCCACGCTTACACATTAATGAATGAAATATAAGATTTTTCGCAAGTTTTTTCAGGTTCATGAAACAGATGAACTTTTTGATACACAAGTCAAATGTTATCAAGTCGATAAAACGATGTACACCATTGAAAAATTAGATATCCAATATATTTCTTCCAATTTCGTGGAACAATTAAGCTATGTCGTACCTATGGCGAATAATGTGATAACGGTTCCTATTGGATCACATAAAATTAGTTAGTTAATTCTACGATAATTTCATCACTTATTATGTTATATGAGAACACAGAAATAAGGGAAGATATCATCATTTGATAGTTGCTTTAAAAAACCAGTGATCCCAGCTTGATCCTTTTTTCTACTTTTGTCTCACACGTAAAAATTCAGACTACAGTTGCAAACAAATGTGAAAATAGTCCCCACTTTTTCATAAGTGATGGATGGAACGTGGTAATGCTAACAAAGTTAAGCAAAGAGCATTTTAAAAACAAACACGGGAAGAGTTTTTGCTCTGATTTTTTTATGTGTTTGTATAGAATCTTTGAACTCTCAGATTGGTTCAGAAAGAAGGCAATTATCGAAAAAGTGAATTATAAATTCAGAAAATAGTGGTTAAGCGAAATTCAAAGACAGTCAATAGAATATCAGAAATGTTCGAATACGCGCCATTAATTTTCTTTTTTGTGATCTCCAGTCAAAGTAGACAGAATTGAAAAATAAACATAATTTTAGAACTTTTCCTTTCGCAATAAAATGAAAAACAACAACAGATTTGTAGTGGATACATTTATGTCTAAAACCAGAAATGAAAAATTTTGCATAAATTTTTCGAGTTGTTTTTCTTCAAATGTTCCACATTTCATTTTGTTTCTTGTTTTTGAACTGAATTGGTTTTTATAGGAATACTGATTCATGTATAAAACCGTTAGAAAACAAAAAAGGATATGAAAGTTAAAAAAAAAACTAGGGAAACGGGAACCTGCACCAAGGAACGAAAAAAAAACAGAAAAAAAACAGCGACCGAAACCGAAAACGAAAAAACCGGGCAAATGGAAGGGGCATCAACGGGAAGATACAAAGGAAAAAAAGCTGGACGTCATCTGAAACTAAGTTACTTTCAAAACTGGAAAAGAGTGTTTTAAGTTTATAGTTGTCTGATCAGAATTTCTCAAGGAGTTTGACCGTGAAGGTCTTTCCTCATGAAGCATACTCCTTGAGCTTCAGAATCTGGGTTTTAAAGTGATTTTCTACAAATAGATGCAGAAGGCTCCATCGCCCTTCTTTTCTCCCATGGCATATTTTTGTTTCCCATCCATCATCACACTAACCTGCTCTCTGTCAGAAGCCATAAAAACCTCAAAAAGATAATTCTTTTGCACACTCATAAATTTATGTCAGAACAATAGGGTCATTAGTATTTTGTTAGCACCAATGAAGTGCATTCGAGTGCACTATGGGAAACATGACAGGTGGTGGGAAAGAGTCTGTCCAAGGGGAAGCCCCGCCCACATGTGAAGGAAAAAAAGATATAAAAGGGGGAAAGGATAGAATCATTCGTTTGTTTTCCAGGCACCCATTGGCGGGTTCGCCGTGTTTTATTTTTTTCCGAATTTTCTTTAATTGCAATTTGATATCAGTGTTTCTGATATCATTGAAATGATTTGCCGATAGTTTCCAACTAAATGACATTCTGGGTAAGACGCGAGCAACCGTTGGCACAGTATTTTCAAGTTGGTTTTTTTAAGTACTGTTGGTGTACGATGACACCCTTGAGACTTCTGAGCACCATACATGTTATATTATTAGGCTCCGCCCCCTTCTTACTGTAGAGGAGGAGCGATAATGTTGAAAACCATTTTTTTTGCCCGAAGTGATAATGACCCAAACTTGACGGGAATCGATTTTTGGTACCATTTTGAGCATTTTTTGTATTCTGGAGAAAATTCTAACTCCACGTCTTCATCGTGAAAAAATCGATTTTTTGTCAAAAATATCAACTTTCAAAGTTAGAACTTGCGTCCTGGAAAATTTTTTCATTACGTACATTCTAATTATTTTAAATTTGGATACCCTTACTATACGTGGTCATACCCTGAAAAAATCTCCCTAGGTTTCGCGGTGACTTAATGCCGAAATTCAGGAAAGTTTGTGCTCAGCACCTCGAATTTCCACGTATCCCTATACATGAAAAAAATGGTCATAGTCACCGATTTTTTAAAAATTTCTGTCACATGTTGCCCTACTTATACGTGATACATTCACGAATTTCCAGCTCATCTGAATCACTTCTGTAGACGTGGTACAACTTCTAAAAATCCGCGTCCCGAAAAAAACAAAATTTTCAAAACTCGTTTTCTTCGAGCGGAATTTGTTGGATTAATGCTGCAAAAGTTCTAAATAGTCGTTTTAGACAAAAATCTGATCTGAATTATCTCTTTTTTCTCGTTAAAGCATGAAATTTTCAGAAATTTCTTCAGAAAGTTGCTATGGTCCTAATATTTGACTGGAAAGAGATAATTCAGATCAGATTTTTGTCTAAAACGACTATTTAGAACTTTTGCAGCATTAATCCAACAAATTCCGCTCGAAGAAAACGAGTTTTGAAAATTTTGTTTTTTTCGGGACGCGGATTTTTAGAAGTTGTACCACGTCTACAGAAGTGATTCAGATGAGCTGGAAATTCGTGAATGTATCACGTATAAGTAGGGCAACATGTGACAGAAATTTTTAAAAAATCGGTGACTATGACCATTTTTTTCATGTATAGGGATACGTGGAAATTCGAGGTGCTGAGCACAAACTTTCCTGAATTTCGGCATTAAGTCACCGCGAAACCTGGGGAGATTTTTTCAGGGTATGACCACGTATAGTAAGGGTATCCAAATTTAAAATAATTAGAATGTACGTAATGAAAAAATTTTCCAGGACGCAAGTTCTAACTTTGAAAGTTGATATTTTTGACAAAAATCGATTTTTTCACGATGAAGACGTGGAGTTAGAATTTTCTCCAGAATACAAAAAATGCTCAAAATGGTACCAAAAATCGATTCCCGTTAAGTTTGGGTCATTATCACTTCGGGCAAAAAAAATGGTTTTCAACATTATCGCTCCTCCTCTACAGTAAGAAGGGGGCGGAGCCTAATAATATAACATGTATGGTGCTCAGAAGTCTCAAGGGTGTCATCGTACACCAACAGTACTCAAAAAAACCAACTTGAAAATACTGTGCCAACTGCCAGTTGGCCTTGCTCAATTTTTACAAAGAATCTCATCTAAAAGGTATGTTGTTTTCATAGTTTTTTTCCCAGAAATACATACATATTTCTTGTTTCGTCGAGAACGAATTTCTCAATGTCAAATAATCATGATTTCAGATTCTCAATCAATTGTACAAAATGACCGATAATCATTTTTGGAAACTTGCTGACATGTATTGCTTCCAAAGTGACCCCCGGGGATTCAGTCGGTATTATGACGATAAGCTAAGTGATCAGCTGAAGGAGGATACCTACAAAAACATCCTTATGGCAAGGAATGAATTGGTTCAATCTTCATGGATAACGACCGATGCCATGGAAGATTTGAACGTTGTTTTACAAGAAAATTCTGAAACAGTCTACGAATTTGTCTTGCGCTGCAAGGATTTGGCTGGAATTGCCTACCCCGGTGAGAAGTCCCAGCGGGATAGAATGCTCAAAGAGCATTTTATCAATGGACTTAAACCCCAATTGCAAGAACCCTCATTCGAACCAAGATTTGTTAATGTGGCTTCTTGCCAGGAAGTCTTGTCGGAGGCAAAAACACGAGAAAGAAGATACATTGTTCAGATGAGGGCCGAAGCCGAAGAAGCCAGAAAACAAAACATGAGGAATGTGTACCCAAATAATTGGAGCCAAATTAATCATAGGTACGACCCGACTGCTCCACCCAACACTTACTCATCCGTCCACGCTGTTCAACGGGAAGAGGAGGAGCAGCCTATTATCTGATGATTATGATTTGGATTCCCGTCGGTAAATTATTTTAATTATTTGATGTTAAATTTTTTGGATTAATCTCGTTTGTTCATTTGTTTATTTTTCTTTTGTTTAATCGCTATTTTGTTTAATCACAATAATCATCATTTTTAATGTTATCAACTGAGTTTTCTCTATACTTCAATAAAATTTTTATCTTCAAATGATATTCTATGTGAAAAAACGTTTTTGGTTTAAAACTATCGAAATACCTACTCTCTCTTCTTTTTCTCAGATTCTCACTTTTCCTTCTTCACAACATTAACTAATCCTTTTTTCAGAAACCCGCTATGACAAGCTTCGCGTTGTTGTACTTTCCAATTTTCTTTGTCATTTTTGATGGACCAGAGCAATGGCACGAGATACCACCTCAGACAATGTATGATCAACGATTTATCACCGTTCAATTTAATCCTTTTTCGACAAAATAGCTCGCCGAAAAAACTTTAGGCCACACAAACCAGAGGTTAGCGGCAGAATATCGTCATTTTTTCGTCTAAATCGAGTTTCAACTCGAAATTCAGTCCAGAAACCTATCTTCAAAATTTGGGGTTCTGCCTCATTTTTAACGTAAATTTCAATGAAAAAATAAAAAAACCGTTTTGCGGCAGTTTATTTTTTGGTCTTCACTTTGGAGCATTTTTTCGGCATGATGCTCCAAACAAAATTTTTTTGAAATTGTATTCAAAAGTTGTATCAGGTTTAGATCTACATTTTTGTTTCTTAAACTTTTTCAAAATCTTTAAAACTAACCGAGTTATAGCTCAAAAACCGTCAAAAATCAGAAAAACATGAATCGATCAATAAATCGATAAATACTGAATTTTGCACAAAAATAATTTGTGGGTAAATTACGCTTTGAGGGGCCTAAATGTTGGTCATAATACCGACTGAATCCCCGGGGGTCACTTTGGAAGCAATACATGTGAGTTTGACACCTTTCAGTTATTTCCCAGCACCCTGATCAGCCAACGGACTTCTCAAAATGTTTCATTTGCTCCCAGAAAAATGGTCCGGGAAAAGAACAGTTCAATACCGCCATGGGGACATTTGACCTGAGGGATCGGTTAACGAGTTGTGCTCAATGGATGTCCCCACAAGTTTCACTTTTCCTGCATGAGCGTGAGTCCAACATCATTCATTGCATCTCTTAAACTTTCCTTTTTCAGACGTACAGAGGAACGGCAAGATTTCTCACTCACTACCTTGCCTTGGAGTGCAACTATGGAGCAATTTTGTGTCCGGATCACTATTGTGAAACATGCCATGCAGACTTTTTCCAGCTGAGTGCAGCAAGAGGAGAAGATTTCGTTTGTGCTGTCAGCCACCATCTGTGTCGAGTGAAATTAATCCGGTGACCAACAAGAGGGAAATCGTTCTGCAGAAAAGATATCGCTACAAAAGGAAAAAGAGGACCAGTTTGTGCTCATTGCGGCGCAACTGATACCATTTCGAGTGTGAAAAAATCAAGCCGACTGGTCAGTATGAATTTCGTGAAGACTGCGCATTCGATGTTCAAATCGGCAAAACTGATAATGTTTTGTTCGAGAAGAGAGGATTTTTTGTTGCGGTTCATATAGACAAAGATGGATTCCGTACAATAACCGATGGCGGAAAAAAGATTATTAAAGTGAAAATCAAATATGCCAATACTTTTCTTTCTGAAAAGGAGCAGACCTTGATTACTGCTGTAAACGGGAAAAAATTTGAAATAAAGAACTTTCTTTTCAACTAATAATTTTTGATGGCATATCGTACAAATTTTTCAATCACAACCTCAATCAGACTTTTCTGGTATCTGAATAATGAAATCTGGCAAAAATGGAAAAAAATACTGCTTTCAAATTCTAAAAATGGAAATGGTGTGCTTTGTTTTTTTTAGATTCTTAGCTTCTGAAGCTTCAGATGGCGTAACGTCATCTGAAATTCAGTGATTTTCAAAACTTCATCGTATTGTTGTAATTTTATGACTATCTGGTCAGAGTTTCGCATAGAGCTCAAAAACTATGAGAGTTAAAAATTCTAATCTGAAGTTCCAGAAGACGTCACGTCGTCTGAAACTGAATGATTTTAAAAACTGGAATGAAGTTTTGTAAGTTTATAGTTGTCTGATCAGAATTTCTCAAGGAGTGTGACGGTACAGATGTTTCCTGATAAAATATTTTTTTGGAGCTTCAAAAGACGTCCCGAGATCTGGATTTTAAAGTGATTTCCTACAACTAGATTCAGCAGAAGGGTCCACTGCAATTCTTTTCTTCCATGACATTTTTTTCCATCCATCATCACCCTAACCTACTCTCTGTCAGAACGAATGAGTCATAAAAACCTCAAAAGTCTAATTTTTCTGCATTCACACATTCCATCACCCGTCACTTTATGTCAGATAGGGTCATTAATATTTTATTAGCACCAATAAAATGCGTTTGAGTACACTATGGTAAATATGACAGGTGGTGGGAAAGAGGTATGTTCGAAGGACGCAGAAGGGGAAGTCCCGCCCAACTGTGAAGAAAAAAAAACATATAAAAGGGGGAAAGGTTGGTTAGAATCATTCATTCGTTTTTCAGGTACCCATTGATGGGTTTGCCGTGTTTTATTTTTTTGGAATATTTTTTAACTGTGATTTGATATCAGTGATTCTGATATTATCAAAATGATTTGCTGACTATGGATGTCCAACTAAAAGGTATGTTTTTGATCAGGACCCATGTAAATTTTAAGGACCCATGTATTTTTCAGGGACAGTGGAAACTCTCGAAACCAACATGTCCAGAAGGAGAAGAAAAAAACGATCTCGCCAAAGAGATCAAAAGTATTGAATATAAGTTGGAGAGCATGCCCCAATATCGACGATACTTCATCCTTTCAATGAAGGACGTCTTCACCAATGTTCACGTCGACATGGCGGGTACACCTGTACACTACCATGTAAAAAAGTAAGTTTGGTTTTTCTACAAAATTTAGGAAAGTATTTTCGAAATAAGAACAAAGATGATTGTTGCGAAAAAAAAACAATGTTTTATAATAATTAATTTTTAGGGAAAGAAAGTGTTTTTTGTGGCCCGGTATTCTGAAGAAAACCTCGAACTTTTCAAAAGGTTTGAGATGAAACAGGAAACTAGATGGACCAATAAAGGAGAGACGGCCATGATTGAATCGGGCTTGCTCCACTTCGTTTACACTCCAGAAGAGTCGAGATTGTTTTTGGAGGGAATTTTCGTTGACAACTGACGACATGGAGACTCATTTCAAGTGAGTGATAGTTCAAATTTACACCATGATACATCAGAATGAAGTAGTCACAATGAATTCGTTTTCAGATTGGCCAAACAAGAAGAGCTCTTGGGACACGGTGTACATCTTAATTCCCGTTTTCCGTTCTGGTAAGTAGTATCTCTGCAGGCTTTGAAAAAAGAGTAATTTCAGGAAGTGAGCCAAAAGAGAAGAAGTGGATCTACCTCAAATAGTATCAGCACCAAAACGGAAAGCCACTTCGAAGCCAAGCAAACCAGTCAAAAATACTGCGAAGCCAAGTGAAGAAAGTGAAGATGATTAGGATAATGAAGCAAATGAAGGGAGCAGTACGATAGGAGCAAATAATCACGGCCCACTGTCTCTTTCTGTCGAAATGTTCCTTCTTTCTAGAACATTCGATACCCTTCTTTCAATCCCATCCCCTTTTCTTTGCTTATGTCGTTGCCCTTCGCTCTCGACCGTCCCCTCCCTCTAAAGACCTTCTAAAGCATGCGCTCTAGAAACTTCGCTTGTTCCCTAGCCGTCGTACTGTCTTAGCTCTCCCTTTTCCTCTTATCTTGAATCATTCTTTTCCGTCGGGACCCCAACTCCGTCGCCCCTCTTTTCAACTCCTCTTGTTCTTTCCCATTCTCTCTCGTCGGCGCACCCTCGTACCAGGCAGTGTCGGGTCCTGGTCACGCCCCTCCATCCTCATTCTTTCTTTTTGTCACCTTCCTGGATGGTCGCAACTTTTTTTCCTTTTTTTTTCTTATAACTTCTTTTTTTGATAAAATATCCGAAATGTTTTCTTATTCCTTTTATTTTTTCTTCTTATTTATTTTCAAATATTTTCTTATCAATTTCTAAATGAATACTCAGACTATTGATAATCATTTTTGACTTTTTTTGAATAAGGTTAATGCACCTTTCATTGTGTATCTTCAATTTTTCAGTTATTTCTTGCTTTATCGAGAAGGAATTTCTCAATTTCAAACACTTGTTTTTCAGGTTTTCAATCAGCTGTAGAAAATGAGCGATGATCAGTTTCGGAAAATCGCTAAACTTGACGTGAAGATTATAAGAGCTGAGATCAACGAAGGACACAAAATCGCAGAGCTTCTCGTAGCTTGCGGAAAAGAACTCGAATTGAACGAAAACTCCAAATTCGCTCTCGAGAAAGTTACTGAGAAATGGAACGATTTCTTGGGAAAAGCCCAGTTTTTGGTCGAGGCGGTTGATGAAAAAGGGTGCAAAGACAAATTGAATCAAGAGATTCTGAAAATGTGCAGGCTGAAAAATGAAGAAGTCAACTATCAACTATTATCGACACTCTTCCAGGAGGAATTTACCCAGGAGATGAGGATTTTGAAGAAACTCGAGGAGAAGCTCCACACTGTTATTGAACTTGTTCAAGAATTCAAAGAGAAAATGGAGAAAAAAACTGGACCAATCACCGTTAAGTGAGTTTAGAACTAAGGCTTCCATCCGGCTGAAACGAAGATATTCGACCGCCAGCCGTCGGCTAGCCGCTTCAGCCGCCTCAGCCGTCTGCATTATTGGCATGAGCGTGATTGCGTACCTCAGGCATTCAAAATGACGAGCAACCCCTTCTTTTTGAAATTATTTTATGCTTTTATCTCTATAAAAGAAAGATAATACAGTAACAATTAATAATTCTCATGTTTATCATTAAAGATCATTAAGATATCATGAATTTTTAAGTTTTTGAGCCGCAATTTGATAGAAAATGTCGCAACTGTCGTAAAGTAGTGGGTCGAGTACGTAATACGCCGACGCTAAGTCACACACAAACAGCTGGCGCGGTCGGCTGAATTTTCGGCCGAAGGGAAGCCTTATTTTGAACAAAGTTGAACAAAAACTCATGATGTTAGAGAAAATTATTTTTGTAAGTTATCACTTTCAGGAAGGGATGGCTTCAAATCAAGCAGACTGCTTCCACATCATCTCCAGAAGGAGCGGAAAACTCCACGAATACAGGTGGCGCATCTTCATCAGAATGAGGGACTATTGGCAATGGTACTGACTAAAATTAATCACGATTTGAATGCTTTTGCAGTATTGACAGTATGAAATGTATAGTATCCATGAATGCCATGTTTCTCGTTATTTTCGAACTTTTAATTTTTTTATTTCATTTTCTCAATAAACTACTTTTGATGTTCACTGCAGTTTATCTAAGATTTGTTTTTTTCCCTTATTCTCCTAACTAATTTTGATCTCACATTACTGTTAAAACCTTTTATACCTCTACCTAGTTCAGCCAATCCCGAAAAGTTCAGCCAATCCCGAAAACATACGAAAAATCTCGGCTTCATCAAGTTCCCGAAAACTTTATCTGAACAAGTGTAAAGCAGTGATTTCATCATAGGTGTACGTGTTGAAAACCGGATTTTTTATCGCAAATTGCTTCAAAAAAAAAACAAAACAATGGCCTAATCTTACAAACTAATCTCACTACAAATAATTTCCATTTTCCAAAATGGAAATTAGTGAGTGGAGAAAAGTGCAAGTAATACCTGAAAACCCTTTATCAACAAGAACTATTATTTTTTGGAAAAAAGTCCAATTATTTCAATGAAAACAGAACAAACATAATTTTTTTTCTCAGTTTCATGAAACTGTCATAGTTTGTCGTATTTGAATTCACTGTTGACAAGGAATTAGAAATTTCTCATTCAAAAAACAACCCGCTTCATACATCTACCTGCCAATTCATAATCACTGCTCTGTGGTCTCCAACTTTTGATAACATCTTACGATTATGTATATGCTCCTCTCAAAGACCTGAATTTTTCTGAAAAAACACCTTCCCTAGGTTTGGGCCAGCCAGTCGCAAAATGAAATGCACTAGTGAAAGGATGGGTGCAGATTTCAATTATTCGTGAAATCATTCTGCATTTGCAAATACCTGGGTACCTTCAGTAAAATTTGTCGGTTTACTTTTTCCGTGAAGTTGAATTAGTGATTTGTAAAAAAGTAGCACTGATAAAAATGGTTGAAAATCCGATTGCAAAATGTTTTCTACTTTGTTGGAAATGTATACTTTTTTAGTTTTTTAAAAATAACCATACAACAAACAAAGGTAATGCTAGGTTTATTTTTCAGTTTCGTGAAACAGGGTTTTGGTGCATGAGTTATTCATGGCAACTGCCAAAAATTATACTATTCCAATTGTAAAGGTTTACCGAGCAGTTTCAAGTCTATCAAAAACATTATTTTCATTTCAAAATCCTTTTGGGAATCATCAATGAGACAAAAAGTGAAACGCATACTACCCGTCATTCGTTTTTCAGATTCATGAAACTGCTAAATTTCATGGCTTACAATTTCACCGCTATACAATGAACAAGCATTTGAAATAAGATTGTTATAAATTTTCAAGTATTGATGAATAACATGGGTTTTGGATCAATCCTGATTTATTCTACTCGTGAAAACGGTGAATTTCTGCCCGTTGCTGGTATTCCCTATTTGAGCTTTCTTCCATTTCGATTTTTTTCTCCTATGACATTTGTGTGTTTTCCATCCATCATCACCCTCACCTAATCTTTGTCAGAATGAATGGCTCATAAAAACCGTCAAAAAGGCTAATTTTCCTGCACTCACACATTCCATCACTCCATCACATTATGTCAGAACAATAGGGTCATTAGTATTTTTTAGCACTGACAAAGTGCATTTGAGTACACCATGGGAAACAGGACAGGTTGTGGGAGAGAGTAGGACGCGGAAGGGGAAGTCCCGCCCACATGTGAAGAAAAAAAAGCATATAAAAGAGGGGAAAGGTTAGAATCATTCATTCGTTTTTTCAGGTACCCATTGATGGGTTTGCCGTGTTTTATTATTTTTTCCGAATATTCTTTAACTGTGGTTTGATATCAGTGATACTGATTATTGAAATGATTTGCTGACGATGATTTGATCAAAGGGTTAGTTTCAAGGTTTAGAATTTTGCCTAAAACTAAAGTCGTTGCAGAGCCGTTTCCGTTCAAGAATTCAGCAACGGGACAGAATTCTTGAACAGTGATCCGAGCAAAAAAAATCACAGGAGTATACCTCATAATATCGAAAGAGGGTCTTGGTATGATAGTTCCAGAGGGACCCACCGTCGAAGATATTGGCAAACAGCTCGGTGAATGAATCAATCACAAGGGAAATCAATAATTGGGTGAATGTTTTTCAGGAATCAAAGACACTTTACTATCGATAGCAAAGCTTTACATATCGAGACTACATTCTTCATTTTTTGGATGTAACATAAACCTCTGGTATTGTCTTGGATATGAGTGATCAGTGAGCTCGACTTGCACTGAGCCCCCTCCAAACTCTCGATATGACAATCTCTTCAAACTAGTTGATGGCCTTGAAAATGCACTCAGTGAAACTTTGTCGATACTGTCGCATGTAACTCCAATCACTGGGAAGACACCAAATGAGCCGAAAACGTCTGGAAGTCAGTCTGAGCCATCTGAGAAAGAATACGAAAGAGAGAGAATGAATGTATGTGTTTGATATAAAGAATAAGAA
This sequence comes from Caenorhabditis doughertyi, assembly GCA_963572265.1. Lineage (NCBI taxonomy): Eukaryota > Metazoa > Nematoda > Chromadorea > Rhabditida > Rhabditidae > Caenorhabditis > Caenorhabditis doughertyi. The sequence continues at coordinate 23,019,888 of OY751556.1, read as the reverse complement.
AAATATAGAAAATTTTCAGTAGAACAAAAGTTGGAACAATCATTAGCTGAAATCGAACTTCATCGCTTTTAGAGATTCGCTCACGAGATTTGAAGTATAACTGATGGCTACATAATTTCAAGAGAAGATTTGGAAGTGAATTTTATATTTTGTTGAATTCTGAATGCTTCTTTTGTTTTTTTCTGTTATTACTCTACTTCTGATAAACTCTTTCCGCTTTAATTTTTTTTTGTTGTTCTAATTGTGAGGAACGCCTGTAAATTTATTTTGAAAACTGATCGAAATCGATTAAATTTTTTGAGTCTAACCTAAAAGTATGAACATTTCCAAGTTAGATTCAAGTGAAAAAAACTTTCTGACGTGTTGAGTGCCTACTATACACTCAGAACGGGTTTGTGGCTACCCAACTCCTCCACACACAAGACCATCTGAACATCGGGAATCGTATTTTAAGTCATAAAATCTTGTAAACAAGAAGAAGTAGTTCGCGATTCGTTTTGATACGTGAAAACTCAAGTTTACATACAGTAGCGAGCATAAGTAAGTGTACCTTTAGTTTTCAGTTAATAACCATATTCAAAGGTATCCGATTGGTCTTAAAAAATTTTTGTGGATACCTGAGATAACTAGGAACACAAGCCGAACTTTTTTTTCGAAAAAAAAATTTTCATAAAAATTTTTTGCGGTGACGAGTGCCGGAGCTTGAGGTGACCATTTTTGAAACTTTTTTTGGGTCAACTGGAGGTATCGATTTTTTTGTTCCAAAATGTTGCTCCAAGTCCACGTGGACCATTTCCGTTAGAATATCGGGTATGCCGCCTCCGTCCGTGACCTTATTTCAGTCAACATCCGAACAGGGGCTTTGGGATTGGGCACAATATCTCGGCTGAAAGTGTTTCAAATGTTCTAAAAATCTGAGGAAGGGTCACAATTAAGGTCCTGAATAAAATTCTATAGATAGACTTGTGTTTAGAGAAAAATCATTTTTCGACATTTCAGTTGATTTTCACCATCATCCAAAATCAGTACAGAAGTTAAAAAATTAATTTTTCCGAAAACTAAATCTATCCATAGAATTTTGTTCAAGACCTCAAAAGTGACCCTCTCTCAAATTGTTAGCCCATTTGAAACACTTTCAGCCAAGATATTCTGCCCGGTCCAAAAGCCCTTGTTCGGATGTTGACTGAAATGAGGTCACGGACGGAGGCGGCATATCCGATATTTTTACGGAAATGGTTCACTTGGACTCGGGGCAACATTTTACAACAGAAAAAACAATATCTCCAGTTGACCCAAAAAAAGTTTCAAAAATGGTCACCTGAACCTCCGGCACTCGCCACCGCAATAAATTTTTATGAAAATTTTTTTTTCGAAAAAAAAATCGGCTTGTGTTCCTAGGTCCCTCAGGTATCCACAAAAATTTTTTTAGACCAATCGGATACCTTTGAATATGGTTATTAACTGAAAACTAAAGGTACACTTACTTATGCTCGCTACTGTATGTTCGAAAATCGCAGTTCAGCAGAATCTAGGCAATTTTTCTAATCGAACATCTCAGAACTAATTGAAAATTTTGAAATTAGAATTGACGTTTCAAATCCTTGATATTATCAGTTCAGTTTATCTTTTTATCAATCACAATTATTTCAAACTGGAAATTTTGCACAAAGTTTTCTAATAAGCTATTATCATCAAATATCTTCCATAGATCTATTCCAGCGATTCCAAAAATTGAAAACTTTAGAATACTAAGATAGACGCTCAGATTATATGAATAATGAAAACCATAATGACCTTACTTTTTCTCAGATTCATAAAAATTGCTAAATTTTGTTTTAAAAAAGTCCACTGCTGTAAGCATCATGGTTTGTTTAGTGCCATTCTGAACCCCGTTGTAAATCATTCAATGAAAAAAGAAAGCAAAATGAGCCAACTTTATAACAAAATCTTACTTTGTGAACTCTTGTTAATAACAAGAGTAGATAAATAAGCCAAAAGCTTCAAAAGTATTTGGAATTTGAAGAATTTTATACTCTCCTCTATTGCTATAAGTATTGTGATTGCTTACTAATCTTTGTGAATAGTTCATGTTTAAACGTCTAAGTGCAATCGGAGTTTCAATTATTACATCCCAACGATCTGAACAAATGGAGTATAACCTTTTTATCTCAATAATTTTATGTCAGCAAACAGTAAGTTAACTTTTTTTTTTGAAGAACCCAGGTATTTGCAAATGCAGGATGATCTTATGAATTATTGAAATCTGCACCCATCTGAGTATTCTGGCGTGCAACTTTTTCCTTGGAAAAACTGAATTAGATCTTTGAAAGATTTTTGATGAGAATAACTTACTGAAGTGCTTTGGGCTAGAGTTATTTTTCAGTCTTTCAAATGTGGGATAAATGTGTAATAAATAACACAGAAACAGCATTGACTATATGAAGACTTTGATACACGATTCTTTTCAAAATTGCGTCAAATGAAAAGTCCAGAAAAATTCAGACATTTTGAAAGAGATTGTAACAAGTCTCCTAGGAGTAACCTCGGTTTCATAAAGTTTATATAATCTTTCAATAAGTGCGAAACGATAGTTGCCTTCTATTTGAGATAGCCAAAATCTATTTTGTTTGATCCTTATTCGATAGGAGAAAAGTGAAAAGCATACTCACCGTCATTCTTTTTTCAGATCTATGAAAATGCTAAATTTTGTAGCTTACAAGCTCACCGCTGGCAAATGAATCCCTTCAGGCAATTGAAATAAGATTGTTACACTCCATCCAGAGTTGATAAATAACCTCGGTTTCATAAAGCTCATGTAAATTTTCAATAAATGCGAAACGATAGTACCTTCCCAGCCCGAGTTGAATCCCGAGATTAAATTTTAGTCGGAAATTGTTCGAAAAGTTTGAAGAAAACTTTACATGGCTTGAAAAATTTTAGGCTTTCCTTTGACGCGCTTTTTTAGAGTTGTGTTTTAAAGTTTTCATATCGCCAGTTTAGTTTTTGTTTAATCAATAGCATCGTTTTAGTTCTAAAGTTATTCTCATCAAAAATCTTCCATAGATCTATTCCAGTCATTCCAAAAAAAAGTTGCACGCCTGAATACTTAGAAGGGTGCACATTTCAATAATTCATAAGAACATTCCCCGTTTGCAAATACCTGAATTCTTTCAGAGAAATGTGTAAGTTTACTGATTCAGTAAAGTAAAACTACTGAATTGAATAAAAACTACATTTTTGTTTCATCTGAAAATTGGAAAACCGATCTGTATCATAATTTCTTTTGCAGTAAAATTACGCGTTTTTTTGGGTTTGAATGTAAAATGTGACAAGCAAAACAAGATTTTGCTTGTTTTTTGCTTGTTTTTTTTTCAGTTTCGTGAAACTGCTAAATTTTGGGGTGCATGAAGTTACTGTTGAGCATTTGGTACGAACTTGATAATTAGTAGTTGAAAAGCTCACAATTGTATCGAAAAACTGTGGAAATATTTCAAAAATATTTTTTCATTTTAAACAACTGCTAGTTTTGTAGAGAGTAAACAGTTATAATGATACAATTTGGAAATAGTTGAGCTCTCAAGCCTTCATGAGATTTTTTAGGGACAAAAATTTTTCATTAATTGCGAAAAAATTTTTCATTAATCCCAAATTCCCAAAATTCCCAAAATTGCAAACTCACAAAAAAAATAATATTTTTTTAGTCACTCTAACTTACGAAAAAGAAAAAGTTCACCGAATAAACACTTTGAAAACAGGAAAATTTTTTGTCCGGTTCCAGCTTGGAGACAATTCGAACTCGATAAATCAGAATACGATCGCGCCAGTATTTAGATTTTCACCAGTTTGAGCTCAAAGCGGATATAGTTTTCGTTCTTCTGATCAGGGTGCCATTCCAGTTATCATCTGATTTCTGACCACACGGAGCCGATTACAAATTCGGGACATTTGAAAAATGAAAAATGAGAAGAACCAAAGATTACTGTTTCATACGACTCATAAAGTTTTTTCGTTGAAACATTGTTTCAATCGATCCTCTGTGCCAAATTCTGCAAGCTGTCTACAAATTCATCATGATTTTGGAGTATTTTCTTCAGTTCCTATTCTATGAAGCATGGGTTGCCATGTTACTGTACCAGGGGTTGCTCGCAATTTCATGAGAAAACCAAAGTTCGAAGGACATATTGTTTATTCGCAAAGGACTGACCCCTCTCTATAAATTCGGTCATCGCTACAGTCAGGGTTCCGCACGGAAGAGACAAAAATCGGCTTGCGTGTAGATTCACGAACCGCGTAATAACAGTATTCCTTAGAGAATCTGAAAATGTCCAGAAAAACTATTGATCATTCTAATTCGGTAAAAAAAACTTTCCGTTCCAATATCTCCATATTCCTCAGTCAGCCTATAATTTTTAGTAATGTGGACAAAACACTACATAAAATTGGATTAAAATATTCCTACTCCTCTTCTGTAATTTGTAGCATGTGCTACAAATTACTTAATGATTTGGAATCTCAGTTTCAGAATGTTCGTATTACATTGAGAATAATTCAGTGCTTCAATTAATTTGTCTTGTTACAATATTTTGATTAGACGGCAATCTAATTCCCAACAAAAAATCCAAAAATACACCCAGAAACAAACTTTGGTTGGAAAAAAGACGTTAGGCTATTTTAATTTTCCCGATCAGTTTCCAGTTTCTGAGTCTTCATATTTTCGTAAAAACTTTCAATTTATGATATATATACAATTGGAAATGATGATTCAAAAACTTTCCATTCTTTTTTCCAAACGATAAAAAGTCTCCCAAGTATCTAATCCTGTGTATTTTTCACCAAGAAATTTCTAAGCTAATGTATTTTTCAGCTTCACGTTCATAGTTCATAATTTCAGAGGTATGAATGGTACATTGATAACAGTTGCATAGCTTGTGCAAGTAAGACGGCAACAATGCATTTAAAGAAAAAGTTAATTTTTACTCAAAAAAAAGTTGTACGGGTTAGAAATGGGCAAAACTTGGCAGCTTGGTTTAATTTTTTACATACTTTGAAAAGAAGTTGTACGAAGCACGATCGGAAATGTGAAAATTTTACTGATAACATGAAGATTTAGGAACAGAAAAGCAGTTTCATAGTTGAGACTTTCAAAACGACAACAACCCTGACAGAAAAAATCATCTCTTCCAATAGAAGTTCTTTTTTATATCCCAATTTCAGAATTTTTCAAAATATCTTGAAATTTGGACTTGTTTATATTTTTCGGCTCACCACTTTCATTTTCCAGTTTCATCATCTTTATGTTAGTTTTTTTTAAAACTATCTACTGATTTTCAATAAAAATATATTTCAATATTTTAATAAAAAATACAAAGTTTTTGAAACATAAAAAACAAACCAGAGTGGGCGATTTTTAGCCGATCAGAAAAATTAAAAAACTTTCAATGCTATTTCTTGTTTATACCAATAGTCATAATTACTCAAACTAACTAAATTCTACACTTTTGCTCCGCTCTTAACATGACATCTTTACAGAACAATCTGTTCGAAAAAAGAATTCAATATTTCAAAAAAAGAGCATCGAAAACTGATCTAGAAAACTTATAGGTCAGAAAAAATAATTCAGAATATTCGAATTACGTAGAAAAAATCCCTGAAAAATATTGATCAAAAAGATATAAGAAAATCATATTTTTAAAAAATAAATATCAGTTTTAAATTTCTCAGATTTCCTGTAAAATACAAATTTTTTTTCGATAGGTTGCACATCGTTTCAAATCGCTTTAAACTAGATAATGCACGATTCTGTCTATTTTTCTGTCCGAAATATTTTTTTTTCCAGTCTCATGAAGTTCAAAACTCGGAACGTATGCTCATTGCAATAATATGATATTTTGATACGGTATAAATATACGAAAAAAAACTTGATTGGAAAATTTTTCGAAATAAATGTTCCGGTCAAGACATATGAGAACCCAGGCAACACGCGCGGGTCCAATCTTTTAAAAACTTTTTTTTGGATTTTCTTAACTTTTCGTTTGCGCAAGAGTTACCAAAACTTCAAGATTTCGTAAACAATACCAAAGTTTTGAAACATGAAAATAACTGGTAAAAGTGACAGTGGCCGATTTTTAGCAGAGCGTCTGTGATAATTAAATTTTCAGATTCATGAAATTCAAAAGTCGAAACGTATGCATATTAATGATAGTTCGGGACGGAATTTTAATTGAATAAATGTTCCGGTCATGCCTGCTCGACGAGTATTGAAAATTCGAGAATCCACAGATGATACTAAAGTTTTGAAACATGAAAATATCTGGGAAAAAAGCAAACGAACGATTTTTAGCAGAAAAAAAAGTTCAAAAAACTTCAATTCCTTATTTATCAATCAGTAATTGTTAGTCAGAGCTTCTTCAAATTTTTTAACTTTATTTGCGTTTTTGACAGTTTCATGATTTTGTTGAATTTTATGACTTTTCTCCGTTCTTAATAAAAATTTCATTAGGAAATTATCTTTTTGCAAAAAAATATATTTTCTAAAAAAAAAAAGATTGCTCCACAAATTTCCAAATGTTTCAAAAAATTCATTTTTTCAGAGTTTTTATTCATTCACTAATAGCTGGAAAATCCATCTTCTTTAATTATTCTCATCAAAAATCTACCCAAAGATCTACTCGAGTCACCTTCCCAATAAAAAAAAGGACGACCACAAAAAATACGCCAGAATACTCAGTCAGGTTTCAATAATTCATCAGATCATCACTCTTCTCAACGTCTTCTGATAACATTCTGATAACATTCTGCTATTGATAACACTGATAAATTTGACTTTTGACCCTATCACCATTTTTTTGCTGATAACAATGTCTTCAACAACTACAATTCCAATGCCAAATCCGGTAAGTCCCTGTCTATCATTTTTCATCAATTAAAACTTGTTCTTCTTTGTGTTTTGTTTATTGTATTCTCCCCTCTTAGTTCCTGGGTCTCTTAATCTATAGAAAAAAGAAAAGGAGGAACTTTTATTTGAAAACGACAGTCTATCACCACTTTTCTATTCCATTTGGTTGTCACCTCTCTCTCTCTTCTTTAGAAACCACGGCTGTCGGCGATGACCGTCAATTACAATCAGGAAGTGTCTTCTGTGAATTCGTTCACTTTTGTCAAGTTGTTGATGACGTGAGTCAAGGGGGGGGGGGGGGGGGAGATTTTGCGGGAACGGAACTGAAAATTCGGGTTTAGAAACTAATTTTGTGGGTTTTCAAAGCAGATGGATTTATGATTGAGCCGTAAAAAGATAGAATGTTATTGCAGTTTTTAGAAACTGAGAAATTTTTTTTTCAACCATCTGAAAACGTGATGACAACTCCTGGATGAATGCGATTTTTGACAGCTTCGGACATCGGTTGTGCACTATTCAAATAAAGTTCTTGAAGGTTTGTGAACACTGGGAAACGGTAGTAAAGCAACAACACAGTTTCGATTTTTGCACTTCTAAACCGTTTTTTCTTACTTTTTACTGGTTCATATATTTTCAGCATATTCTCATCATCAAACAATTTTCTCTCAATTCATTATCGCGGAATAATGCGAGAATTATATTTGAGGGACAACTCTGAAGGAGGTTTAAAGTCGAATAACAAAATAGTACTTTTTACTTTGTACTTTTTACTTTCCGATCTTCTTTTCTTATCATTTTTATTTCTAGAACAGCTGTTCTTTTTCCGATCCCGTGTTGCGGACTATTGAAGTAGGTGATTCCAGTAGCTCATTTTTCAAATTCAAATGAGCTTTAAAATCTGGCTGAGAAACTCCTATCAAACAGATGGAAGTTAGAATGCGGAAGAAAGGTTCAGTCTCAACGCCTAGGAGTATCTTGGAATGTATTCTGAAGACATCTTATTGAAGTTTCCACGTAGATAAAAAGGGCTCAACAACTTCTTGATTTTTGCCCTTCAACTTCAAGGTTTCACTGTTTTCCTGAGAACTGAAAAATTTCGAGGTTTCCGGTATAATTTATTTCCTAGAAAACGAAACTGAATAACTACGAATTGTTTTGTGAAATGTTATTTCAGTGAAACCGATTTTTACTCCTTAGTAGGGTTCATTTTTATTGTGAGAATATTGTTCGGCTTACCTTCAAATCGAGTGAAAATTCCAATAGGAGTTCATGAAGAAGAATACTTGCTCAAAAAAAAAGGCAAAAATTCCGAATACCGGGACCAAAAAAACGGAAAATGAATGATTGGGGGGACGATCTTCTTTTCATTTTTCTCCATATTTCTCGGTACAAATGTTTTAAATGTAGATTAGTCTTCTCAATTTTTAGTTTTGATGCGATTATCGATTTTGCAACACATAGTAACAAATTGGATAAATACGACGGTCTTTTGAAACCGCTAAGGAAAATCTGAAAATAATATTTCTTTCACCATTCATCGATAAACGAATCAATAAAAATAAAAATTTCCTATCTTTACCGGCCACTTGAGCCCACTAGAACACGCTCAGAAACTACCCAAACCATTTTTCTGGAGTTTGTTGCGATTCAAAGCTACAGAAAATATTACAAATAGCTTTATTTGAATTCATGAATGGAATTTGAACGATATAGCGGTGTTATCTACATATTCACACACATCTGGAACGTCTGGGACAGCAAAATATGTAAATGAAACTGATGGTTTTGATACTATAATCTAACGTGCAACCGCTCTTCGGGTTCAACAAACATTCGTATAATAAATATCGAAACTCCACAGTTTAGAACCGGAAAGTGATTATTAATCAGCAGAATCGATCTTCTACGTATTGGAAAATAACTTTTTCAGGACAAATTTCTTAAGCTTCTGAAACTGGTAGTTCTCACTGAAATCAATACAGGAATCTCTTTGTTAGCAAAACCAGAAAACCTGAGCCATAAAATCTTGATAGCTATTTTTTAACAGCACGAAATATACAAGGCACTTCAGGAAGCCTATTAATTGTGACTCATCTGAACCTCTTTATTAACGGTCTGTAACCGGGAATAGGATCATCGCATTGAAATTGAATGCTTCTCAACTATAAGCTAAGGTTTCTGTATTCCAATTTGCAATGATTATGGGCTCAAAAAGTTTCACTTCTTTCAAGATTTTCATCAGCTTCGCACACACGGACGACTTATTCATGTGTTTAAAAATTCACAATTGGAATAATTAACATTAATCAGTGGTTCCATATTTATCAATTCTAAGAAGCAGTAATGAAACCGTGATTACTGCTGTAAGCCGAAACATTTTGAATAATTACTATTTCAACTGGTGATTTTCAGAGGCGTATAGTATAATTTTTCAATGAAACCATCATTCGAAACTTTCTGGAATCTGAATAGGGAAATTTGGCATAAAATGAAAAAAACTATTGCTTTCAAAGTCTAAAAATGGAAATCGAGAAAAAGTTAGGAGTCTGTGATCAAGTCATATTGGCTGGGGGTACAAATCAATCGCTCTTGAATCTGTTGTAAAACAGGAATCAGATAATTTTCACAGTTAATTTTCTCATCAATGCAGCCTTCTTGTTGATTCAGTTCCAGAGGTACGAAGACAACCATTGAGTATTTTGGTGACGAAAAACAAAACCAGACCCAATCAGTTACAAATTCTGTTACAAAGTAAAAATTGTTCAGTGAAACGGAATATTTATTTTAAGTTTTCCCTGTAAATCCTTTCTAATTCTTCAAGTTTATTGAAAGTTCCGTGCGAGAATTATAGAAAACAACAGATACTCGATAAAAAAAGGAGAGGATCTAATGTGCTTGTTACACTTTATTGATGTGCTTCTGGGTGAATTACTTGTTATTACTAATTTTATTCAGTGTTCATCAAATGTAGGACGTGAAACAGAAATTATTCGCAACAATGTACGATTAGGCTTCTGTTTCTCGGTATCATTCAATTTTCAATAAATTCGATTGATTAATAATGACAGAACAATGGTGACGAGAAATGTTTAGCTACATTATTTAAATGTGGGCATGTAAAAATTTTGGGAATAACCCGCTTTTGCGCAGTGGATATGGATAGAGAAATTGAAACAGATTTTTTACTTTTTTTAAGCTCTGCCCGCAATTTTAGCACTCATTTATAAGAATCAATAAGTTATCCATTGATGGAATTTGTGATAAATTGACGGGTTAAAAAAAAACTAGTAAATTCAGAATTTTTCATGCAATATATTCGGTTTCAGCAGTGTGGTAAAAAATCTGATCTAGTTTTGATTCCGTCTTGTAAGTGGTTATATCCTGTTTTTTGTTTGAAGGACAGTAGCCAAAATGATTTGCCATCTGTTTCTTGCTTTGATGAATCGGGAAAAGACAGACCTGATTTCCATTCGAATACGACTTCCGTTAAAGCAGATATCACATTTTCAGATGATCATGATAAAATTGTGCTTTCTGTACTATGTATTCCGATCAACGAGCATTTTCTAACGTGGATGTCAAGAACTTATCGAACGTTCCTCACGTTCTACTAATTCAATTACAATGTGAAAATGCAAAAAAAGTTGAATCGGAAAAACAGTAATAAAAATGGACCTACTTCCCAATTTGCGGTATATCTCTGTATCAGAAACTTCACAATTGTGGTCGATGAGATTTTTGGATGTTTTGTTTGCGAATAACGAAGCTCAAGATGATTAGTTTCCAATACACTGATGGCCGATTATCACACTTCAGAAAAACAACAACTAAATGTAATGCGATTTTTTTCTAAAACTGATGAGTATGCTAATTTCCAAACAGCTAACAGTGTTCTAAACTCAATCGATGGTAAATAATCAGCAAACACGTCATGTTCTCGCACTGTTTTCTTAGCTGTCGGAAACGGTATTTTTATACGATACGACATATAGTTTATTGTAATAAAACTGGAACCGATTCTGATTAGAATCCAGTTCTACAGCGAGTTATATTACAACTCAACATTCAGTTAGAAACGACGAGTCAAATCTGATCATTGAACTTCATGGTTTTTAGGCAGTTGGTAACGAGGATGACTGAAATATTTTCCCCTGGTCTGTGTGATAATGCGTAACTGTATTTGTGTTGTCAGGAAAGTTCGAGAATGTAATGAAAACGAAAAAGATTGCTTAAACTTGTTGAATTTCAGTTCTTTCTAACCTGTCCAATTTGTATATCTTTACTATTAACAATCATCAAAGGGTGTCTGTTTGTCCGTGTGTATTCAATCCTCCAGCCCTTCCTACTGAACCGATTTTCACGAGATAAAGACAGGTCGACGCAGAATTTTTTCGGAATAATGCCCGTCATTTCCGTTTTTGAATTGGAGCTCTGTGAAGCTCTGTGCACTCTAAGCACAAAGCCTAAGCCCCGCCCACACACACGCAAGTACAGTGGCCATCGCGAGCCTGGAGTGGTGTCGGCTGCGCGCATTAGTGAGGTCGCCGCGCGCCGCCTACTGCCCGGTTTAATTACCCCAGTTTGAGGTAAGGGGGTCGATTTCCTCAACCGATTGTCATGTTTGATAGCTCATTTTGTTCGTCTCGCTCACTAGAGACAAAAATGCTTTTCAAAATGAAAATCGGTCCCATAGTTTTTGAGAAAAAATCATTCGAAGTTTGAGTATTGAAACAGTGTGGTGTAGTGGCGGAGACGATTGTCCGGTAAATTCAAGACCAAAGTTCTATTCCAAGATGAGTCAGATCTTTTTTACTTTTTTTCTTAACCTCACGAGACTTGATAAAATGGGGTCCGTGTGGGCATTTCGATGTTTTTCAAATTTCGCAATAGAATTCCTTTGTGAATTTTTTGATGAAGAATACTGTATTTTCTATAAAGTTGTCAGCTTGCAAGCTGTTTTGTGAAACAAAAAACAAAAGTTGAACAGATCTTTAAGGATAAAAATTTGATGACATTTGGGAATCATTTTGTCAAACGTGATGACTTTTCGTTCACATTGCAGGAAACTGAGGCTTTACAAATGTCTAAAACGGGTGCAGAGAGACAGTGTTTTCAAGTTCTCACTTTGAAAGCTTTAGAAAATGGAGGCTTTCTGGAGGAGTTGGTTTTTTCCTCAAACTTATCAGAGACTATGATGCTTCACGTTTTGTCTGGAGTGGGTGTGATAAAATGTTAAAACATTTTTTTTTCTGAAAATTTTTTCTTTCTATAATGTGAACGAAAAGTCTACAAGTTATAAGAAATAAGAGTAATTTTTTCAAGTCTCTAAAAAAACCGAATGAACTAATTTTTTTGGAGAGCTCTAAAGTTTTGAAAAAAAAACTCTTCAAAAAGATGTGTGAATAGTTTTGAAAATAGTGTATGGTTTTAAATCATTTTTAATCTGGGAAAATCAATTTTAGGAAAAATCAGGCATAACTTGAATACTTCAGTGCTTATTTTGACTCATTACAGCGCGGAAATAGGGGGATTTTCAAGCCAGGAATAGTTACAGAACAGGTCGGTTCTTACTCGATGAACTTCCAAAACTTCCGCCCATCTCCCTCACAACCGGCAAAACACCACACTGTCGGCAGTTGTGGGAGACTCTCCCGGAGAGTTACCGAGTTACCAAAAAAGAACGTGAAGTGGGAAAAAAAAAGAAAACAGCTTCTAAAAAACAAAAAACATAAACCTAAGCACCATGCTGCCAGACACCAAGCGAAACAAGTCCTTTGAAACCCGGCAAAGAATCATATTGTTTTCTTCAACTGTGTACTTTTATAAAAATCAGGGAGACACATCAACCCAGACTCCACAGAAAATGGAGTCGCCGGAGGCGACGTAATTTTCTGGTCGATTAATAATTACCCCGTAAAATTTCTGATCAATTCAATAATTCTATGAAACTGGGAACAACAGGAGCCCGGAGAAAAGTTTCACTGCTTCCAAAGTGCTGAATTTTTTGTCTTTTCAATTCTGATTTAATGATTTGAATTTCAAAGCTGTAATCGAAATCTGCTTTTACAGACAGATGAACCTTTTGGCAATATCGTACTGTTTCCAATTGGGCGTAAGACTAATCGGACAATTTTTTAATTTGCTTCTCACGTGCTCCCTACAGCGATTTATTTTTTTCTTAGAAATTCTTGCGAATGAAGACACTGGAAGTTCTTACCTGCTATAAACGTCCGGAAAAAATTTGCCCTTGGAGAACAATTGTGCGAAATTTTCGAAAAAGTTTGATAGTTCTATGAAACAGAAAAAAAAAATGAAAAAATATTACCGTATGCTGGTCTACTGAAGTTCTTGTCTACTCAAAGCTGATTCATTGACTTATTATTATTGTTTGAACTAAAAAAAATGAATGAAAAAGCTGATGGATTGCTTGGAATTTGTTGATCTGCGCTACGGAAAGAAATTTTATCAGTAAAACACTCCATCTGTTCATACCGGCAGTTATAAAATCCTGTAAAAACGATACATGTGGTTTGTCTTAAAAATAAAAACAAAATTTTTTTTTAACTTCCACGATTTTTTATTCGAATTTTCAGTTCCATCAATGCAATATGGATACCGGTTAAAAAGGGTGTGTACTTTTTGAACAATGTGTACTTTTCGCTTCCAATTTTTCGGCTCTTGTGATATTGAAAACTGGCGCATTATCTTCTAAAAACATCAATAATCATCTTTGCCACCGATTATGAACTCACGGTACAGCTGAGAAAAGTCTGCAACATTATTATTTCTACACCAACAAATATGTATAAAAGTTGACTGATTCAGAATGATTCTTAACTTTTCGAGTTTTTCTTATCAATAATAATTGGGCATGAGGTCGATTGTAAAAACTTTAAAATTGCCATTAATTGTAAGCAAAATTGAAAATGACTACAAACTTATGAAAAAATAATGAAACTGTAGGTATTCAAAAAAAATTACGGATTGGATGTGTTATCAGGTTCCAATTTCAGATGATTCCGGATGCAACTATAGGATGAACTTCTTGAAAAGTCACCAATTCTCAAAAAAAGATTCCGTTTTCAGAAAATCTTAAAATTTCGACAAATTGCTGAATTCACGTTACCAACTCGTATGACTTTTCCACCCATTTCTTTTGACTTTTGTGGTCAGTTTATTGAACTTGGAATACTCTATGGAAACTCACATTATTAGTTGAATAAATCATCGCATAAATGAAACATTTTTATATCTCGAGTTGGAAATTAGTATTGAACATGAAACACGTTTACAAGATAAAACATTAAAAGGAAAATGGCATTCTGAAGTTTAAAAAGTTGAAGATATTTCCGATCTTATAGATTGTATAGATCATCGTATAAAACCTGGCAGAATAGAATATTGAGATAAATCATAATACTAAAACTGTTCAAAAAAGTGGAAACGTATTCAAAAAGTATTTCAAACATTTTTGTTCACGGATGAATGTGACTACCGACAAATTAAACCACTTCATTCGTATTATTTCTTACCGCTTGTATGAAACAGAAAGTGTCTGAAAACAATAACGCATTTGAGAACGTGAATGTATGGCTTTTAACTTGAAATTCATTCGGTGTTTAATGCTAGTGAGTAGAAATTTTTTAACATTGCCAAAACGATACCCAGATTGATATTATTACTTTGTTGTAAAAATATTACGAAAACACAACCATAATAAATTTACATTTCAACAGTTTCACAAATCTAGATCAGTTATTAGGCTGGGCTTTCTTGATCGAAATTGCGGATTTGGAAACGAACAACAAATAAGAACTGTGCAGTTGGAAGTCGTTGAAAAGATGCGAAGTTGGAAAATCGAAAACCGGCAGAAACAACGAAGACCTATTGCAAAAAGTTAAAAATAAGACAATTCAAACTTTGATGAAACGTTAGAAATATTTGATGCAAGTCACTGGAAAAAGACACGCTCATTTTATTTTTTCCTGTTTCAGATGCTTCCGACAAAACCGCAATCAATGGAAAAGGTCATTTTCAAATTATATCTCTTACCTAAGAAATGCAGCGACAATAGCATCAGAAGAGAAGGATTTGAAATTAACTGCCTGAAAAAGTTCTTGACGCATTCCTACATGTTTTTAGTTTTTGCTATGTTTGAAAAGTTGTTTCATACATATCTCCCGAACACTATTCGATTCATTCAGTTCGAAATTCAAACATTGATGTGGATTATTAAAATCATGATAAATTAGGAATTCCTCGGTAAAAGCATTACGGTTTCTTGATCCTAGTCAGTTCGAAGCAGTATCGTAACAGGCTTCTTTCCAAAATTCCACTCTCTGATAACTCTTGATTTGAAGAAAACAAGTTCCATGAAAAAAATCATGTTCTGTGAGAAGTGCGCAGAGAAATTCACGATCAATTTTCCGAAAGTAGAGCCAAGTCCTCTTGTAGCAACGAGAGTTTAACGAAAATGTACGATTTCAAGATATCGTTAAAACAGTAGAGTTTTTTGATATCGTAGATGTGTAAAAAAATGGTCGATTTTGAATATTCCGAAAATTTTATCTTTATTGTTGAGATCAAGAGTTTTGAGAGCAAGAATGAGGAGATAACGGATTCTAAAATGCAAAAAATTTCTGTGAAAATGAAATACTTCAACCAGGATACACGACAAACTGTTTCAAAACAAAAAATCTGGCCGTTTCACAAGTTTTGTTTCAACGCAAATAATGAACCACACCAGTCGGTATTTCTTAAATTGTTCGTAAAAATCGTAAGTTCCGATTCCGACCAAGCCTTATCAACTTTGAGTCATTAAGCTCATACAATAATTGACCCAATCCTTTCACATTGACACTGCAACAAACTTATAGACACCTAGGATCATATAAAAATATTCATAATGCCCAATTGATTTTTCTACCTTCTTCCTGCAATAAGAATCAACCATGATAGCAATTTAGTATAAGGAAGCTGCGACCTAAAACCTGTTATGTTAACATCAGTTCTTGTGAGCTGTAATGATTGGTTTGTTTGAACCAGTTATAAAAATTCCATTGGTGTTTTTTACTTAGTGACTGAAACGGTTTCTTCAATTTTCTGTTTCAAACTGGTAAGTTTTGAATATAACTTTCAACATTTCTCAGTTTCCAGTACCCCCTGACTATTTTCGTTAAACGTTTTGCAAAATCGGTCAATAACTATTTCACCGAAAAGCTTTCTTTTAGACTTGAATACTGTTATCAGTTCTGGAAATAACACCAACTAATTAGTAAGCATGCCTAATTTCTGTACATTCGAAAACAGTGTTGTCACAAAAACAGTGAATAATGCAATTTTTCTGTTTTTTTTTAATCTGCGGTTTCATGAAGTTTCAATATTTGTTCATCATCCGCTCCTTGTGCTTCAACTGGTCCATTAGTAGATTTGTGCTGTAAAAAAATCACTTTATATTCTCAAATTCTGTAATCGGGCATGGAACAAGTACGGTTATACAACTATGAAAATAAACTTTTTAAAAAATGTTGAAGTTCAACACATTTTTTTGTAGATTTTGGTTGCTCTAATAATTAATTATCGATGGTTTCCAATATCCTGATGACTGTTTCGCAACATAAATGAAAATGATGCTTGAAATATTAGGTTGTTCGGTTGAAAATGTCGTTTTTTTTCGCTAGTTTTTGGGAGGATATATCTCCGCGGAAACAAAACATTTTTTCACAAACTAAAAACCGATAAAACCGTCATTAACGTGGCTCCAATACCCAATGCAGTCCAAAAACCGAAACTAAAAATCCGAAAGAAAAATTGGCATTAAATAAAAAAAGACGGAACTTTTATTGTTGTGTTTGATGGAGCAGTGCTCTGCGAGAAAGGAGACTAGGCCTTCAGAAATTTCCCAGTAAAGAGTTAACAAAAACCGCATTCTGAAAAAAGCCCGTTGCTGAATTTCCGCAATCAAAATGCGAGCGGTACTCCAAAATCAACGGTAAATTTTTTGTACTGGGAGCCTTTAAATCGTTTTCAGCTCTATCTTTCTCTTTCAAATTGGCTTAAACGCATGGAATAAGTACTCTGAGGGGCCAAATACTGATTTTTGAGCAAATCCTCAGATTCGGTTTCATTTCCGCTCTGCCAGAGGACACTCAACGAAAAAACTTTCGATAAACTTTTTTCATTAGAAAAAGGCTCTAGACAAAAATGAGTTTGTGTATCAATATGTATGACTTTCTGATACTAAACAATCGTAAAAAGACCTAATCTCCGTAGTTGTTTCGCGGAAATATGGCCAGAATAAAAAAGTACCCAAAAACAATGCAACTTCAATTATCAATTAATCTCGAATGAAATGCCTCGGAATTAGTTGAGTTACTGGGATATTTTATGTTGATAGTGGTCTACAAAATGAAAAAAAGTTCTCAAAAATTCGAGCATTTAGAAAAAAGTTATGAATTATTGAAAAAAAACGACATTTTCAACCGAACAACCTAATAAAAATTCCGATCCGTGATTCTTAATCTTTCGAGAGGATACTTATCAATGATTCTAAACATGGTCGTTATCAAATGCGGGTTTCTCAGTTCAGTTAAGTATCAAACAGCTTATTCTTTTGAACTTCAGGAGGACTACCATGAAGCTACTGTTATCAGAACATTTATCCAGTAAAACTATTTCTGTTTAAGGTTTTGCTTTTTTTTCTCTCGCGTTTTATTGCTTGCAATAGTATTTTTTAAATATCCTCATTTTGAAATAAAGCTACGTGAAGTTTTCGGACTTTGTGTATTTAATGTCCAACCGAGTTTATTATCGAATTTCAACAGTTTCGGGAAACTGGAAACCGGAATACTAGCATAGTTCTGTTCGGTAACAAAATCGCGAGCCCATTGAAAGCAAATTCTTATTAGAGTTTCATAAAACACATAAAACAGTGAATTTTGTTTTCAGAAAGTTTAAAGCTGTAATCAACAACTCTGATTAGTGAGGTTGTTTGAAACTTTTTATGATGCAAGAAGTAGTGCGGACTTGTTTTGATTTGACACAATTTATGCCTTACAGAAATTATATGCTTGCAAACAAGTTTTCCACTCTTTTCCGAGTGGATTTAGATTTGAAAAAAAAATGTTTAGCTTGCAGCCTTGTCAAGCTCAGATGATTGTTTTTCAAAGGCTCTGTTCGGACGGTGAAGAGTTTACCGTTTAAAAAATCAGAGTAACGCAAAAAAATTATATGACAAAGTACAAATCTTGTTGGTCATTTTTTGATATGAGATTTTAGATTTACGGCTTTTCGAAGATGATATTTTCTCAAAACAGAAAGGCATCAAAGTCCAGAAAGAATAAAACTGATTGAAATTATTTCTTGTTTCGCGATTCTTTCAAATATATCTATTGAAAATGCATTACGATAATACCAGCTACAGCCGTAAACTTTTTTGAATTTCAGAAAAAGTAATTCATAAACAGAGAACTCATGCATATTGAAAATCAGATATAGCAGCTTGGTGAGAGTTAGCAATGTTGATTAGGGACGATACAGCATTTTTGATGGTTTTGTGAAACAGCGGATAAATCAACTCTTAAAAGGAAAAAAAAACTCGAAATTTGAAAACACTAATCATTCTGATTGGATAAAAAAATGCGTCGGAAAAAGAAAGACAACTGAGTTGGAATTGTTTTTTACCGTTTTTTAAAAGTAAAAGTAGGGAATGAAACTGCAAAACAAAAATCTGTTTCGGAATGTCAATATGAAGAGTTTTGCCAGCTTTTCATAGCGCGGCTTTCCCATTTTTTTCCGCTTTCCCATAGTGGTTTTCTGTACAACAACAAGGGCAATTTCAACAATGATGAATTAACGTCCTCATATTTTTCGATAAACTTCACACCCTTTTGAAACAGAACTCTGAAATGCATTTTTTTATCCACAAAAACTACTGTACTGCCGAAATTCAAATTCTTCCGAAAGCGATTGGGAAGTTACTTTTCAATTGAGATTTTTCAAATGCATAAGCTTCGAACTGCAAAAAAGCTATCATTTAGATTTTTGAAACATATTGTTCATAATATCTTTTTAAAGACTGCTATAATTCACGGACTCGTGAAACGGTACTCTAAAGTATTACTTGCGACATTTGTTATACAGATTTGAAATTTTTGTTCTTGCATTCCATTATTACACGCTGCCATTGCTAGAATCATCTTTTCTTCTAATTGATACACTGATAAACTGGAACACAGACATTCAGCTCAAAAGATATATTGGCATGCCTTTACATCAGATGTTTTACGATATATAATTATAACTAATACCCCTTGAACAGTAAAACCTTATCAACCAACAAAAAAAATATCCAGTTTCGCACTGTAGAAATATCCAAAGTCACCCCAAACTGGTAATAATTGTTGCCCCGCCAATTCGCCTGTATAAGAAATTGGAATGTGCAACATGAAGCAAATATTAAATTGCCGAATAGAAGAGTCTAAAGCTATCAATTTTTGTACACTCTCACATTTTTATACATTGATTCTGAAACCGTGAAAACAAATGTATAAGTTGGAACCTATTTTGAATACCAGTTATAACAAAAATATGTGCTAAAATCGTTACAAGGCACATTTTTTTCCAAACTTGTATATAGAAACGTTTAATCTCAAAGGATCATCAATATTTGTCCGTTGAAAAACCAATGAACACTTTATGAAACGTACATAAATGTATTTTTCGAGACTTTCGGCAATAAATCCAAATGAGAAGAAAAACGATTCCCTGAGAATTATGGTCATTCACCCTGTTCTAGAAAATACTAAGCTGACCGCAAAACTGTAGAAGAAATCCTGAAATTGTAATGCAGCAGGAGAATTGATTTTTTCTCTACCCATCAATTTTCATGAGATAAATGAAACAGTGTGACAGTCATTGGAAGATATTTGCAACTTCGAGTTTTCAATATCGATTTCATGTCATGCCTGAAAATTTTCATCATCTTTTGTTTTTGCAATGCGAATTGAAATGTTTCTGTTGACAATCTTCGACTAAAAAACTACCGATTTATGAAAAATTGATTATAAGATAAAAACCCCTACAGCCATCACCATTGTTGTTCAAAAAACGTTACAATTTGGCGAATGTAGCAAAAAAAGTTCAAAACTGACTGTTTATATGGTTTCTTGAGGATGTTCTCAAGTATACATAGTTACGAAGAACGTGGAATTCATCAGATAATTTACTTGTATGTCGATTGCATTGTTGTACAAAAACTGCTGAACCTACATGACCTAACTGAAGCTGCCTTCATTTTATTTTTGGAGATTATTCTAACCATGTCGCCTAGTAGCTTTGCTTTTTATGGACCCTCACAAGAAACAAATGAAAACCTGGAAAGATTTTACTGTCACATAAAGGTCACAATACATTAGACGCTTTCCATCATGAATTGTTGATTACGAATCCTAGCCTCACTGTTCATTGGCGTTCACTCTGATTTTAACCAGTTGTGGAGTGTTCCCCTTTCTACAAATCAATTCATCAAAAACTTCAAGTTGAAAGAGACATTTACGAAATGGTAAATTATTACAATGAATAAAGCATAAGAAATGATAACTACCGATAGCTTTTCATAAAAGTGAGGCGACACTCAAATTGTTGGTTTTGAAAGCCCATAGGTTTTAGTAATAGGCATATAAAGTGGGAAATGCTTTTGAAACTTCATTGTAACGAAATACTTTCAAGAATAGTATAAAAGAGAAAAAAAGTTTGATTTGTAAAAATGAAATGAATACGCGGACAACAATCCACCACCAACTTCAACCAAAACTGTTTTTCTTTTTAATCGGGAACAGTAAATCTCGAGAAAAACTGTGTGCTTCATTTGTATTCTCCTCATTTTATGATCTTCTCTTTCTGAGAAAATAATGAAAAAATTTCCGTGATTATCACTATAAGGAGACGTTATTTTTCTTAATTTTTTAAAACAAAATAAATGTAATATGAGATTCAAAATTTTCGATAATTCACTATTTCATGAAACAGTTATGGTTTTGAGTGAAAAATCATATTTGAGGATGACCAATTATGCTGTAACTTCAATATACTTCGTGAAAATCGATAAATGAAATTACTTTGATTCTCAGAAAAGTCCGGTTTTTGTCGCATAAGTTTTAATTTTAACTATCTCTATCAATCATTCCTAATTTTTCCGGTTTCATGAAGTTCATGAAACATAAAAGTCAATGGTTGAAGTTGATGCTTTTACTTTCAATAAAACGGACTATAAGTTATTTCAAAGCCATATTTCAGTTTCATAAAAACAAGAATTTCTTCAGTTAATCTCTAATTCTAAAATGAACGTTCAGCTTATGAGATTATCAAACGAAACTAGTGGAAAATGACTTTTTGAAAATTCAAATTAGCTTAAAAGTGTTTCAAAAGTGGCTTGCTTGTACAGAAACAGACCCCTAGGTCAGTCAAAATTTTTCTATTTCTAAATCAGCTTATGGTAGTTTCAATCAGCTTCTTCTTGATAATTTGCACTTTTCCTTAACTGTTCTAACCAGAATTCTTCAGAAGATTTATTCCAGACGTTTTAAGCTAAAAGTGAGCTGAAAAACGGGTGCAGTTTAAAATACTCCATAAGCTCGTGTTGCTCTCAAAAGAAACAGTTTTTTGATCAGAAATTTTTTTGATCAGAAAATTATTTGTCAAGAACTTTCCACTTTGAACAGATAATTCTCCTGTGAAATAAATAAACAGAAGGGCAACTATGTAGTAAATTACAAAAAATTTCGAACATTTTTTCAGTTTCGTGAAACAGATGAATTCCTTGGTACACAAATCAAAAGTTCAGCTTTCAGTATGAAACGAAACTACACTAGCAGAAAGCCAAAATTCATTGATTTCCGATTTGATACTTCGTAAAATAGAGTTCATCAACTTGATTAGTGTTCATCAGCAACGGAGTTATGGTAGATTCTTTATCTTGTTTCTGCAATCGAAAGTTAGAGATTCCAGTTACAGACACATGTAAAACCCATCCTCAGTTTTCCATGATCATTTCTGCCTGTGTGATAATTGTTGGGAAAAATAGGAAATTTTTCCGGGATTACTGTGGCTCTTACAGGAAAAACCAGGAAACCCTCTGATGAAGAAAAATGTATGCAAAAAGTCCCACGAAAATTGAAAATAAACTTTTTTGAGCTTTTTCTTCAGATTCGTAAAACTTTTTTATTCTATTTACGTTATTTATAAACATATTTTATATCGAAAACTATCAAAAAAAGTCTAGAAGAAGAAAAATATTTGAAGCTCTCTCTGTTTCGTTTCGAACGTTTAGGTGAGACAAACCAAGGAATTCCAATTAATAAACGTTTTGGCATAAAACCATTTTTTTTTTGATTCTTGAGAAATAAGACAACATAGAAATGAACAAATGACTCCTTGATTTCAATTTCGTAAAATCAGAGAATCAGAGAAAAAAGACCAATCTCTACTCGATTCCATGGAATGGGAGTCGTAATTTGTTCATTGTTTCGAAAATTAATTGAAGGAAATCAAAATGTATGTTTCTCAGATGTCGTTAAAACCGGAGAGTTTCTCGGGAAGATGGTTGTAATGTTCGTAATACAAAGTAGCTGCTAGTTCAAAAAATGAATTTCCACATATTTTTTTCGCAATAATAAAACCGAAAAATCTCTTTTCTTCTTAATCAGCTTACAATTTCAACATTCGTGACTTCTGAATATTTTGCGAACTGGTTGATCGCCATGTCAATTGATCCATGTTTCAGATATGTAATAAAGGTAAAAAGCTTTGTTTGAAAACGTTACGATTGATCCAAAACCACTTGAAAAACTTGTTTTGTTTACCTTTTGGTCGCTTTGAAAGTTTTTCCTATCAATCCTATCGTCATATCACCAATTCAATTTTACGGTCCAGACGATTTCAACGACTTCGTAAAGCAGTATCATAATTTTTTTCACATCAGCTTACTCTGTATGTCATTGCGTTCCACTAATTCCAGCTTTATCATCCATGAAATCACTATGATGCCTTCAATTAAACACCGCCCTTGATAAGCGGCGACCATATTTCACAGCTGTACCAGTTCGGAGACAATAT
This sequence comes from Caenorhabditis doughertyi, assembly GCA_963572265.1. NCBI lineage: Eukaryota > Metazoa > Nematoda > Chromadorea > Rhabditida > Rhabditidae > Caenorhabditis > Caenorhabditis doughertyi. The sequence goes on along the minus strand of OY751556.1, from coordinate 22,996,880 downwards.
GAAAAACCTAGGTTTCCTCAAGTTTATGATAAATTTCTGAAAGATTGCAAAACAATCGGTTTGAGGGTCATCATTTTAATTACCCCTCAAAAGTTGCCTCAAAATTTCCTAAAAATGATACACACATTTTGAAAACTTTGAAGGGAGTTGAGTTTGGGAATAATTTACTTTTGCAACAAAAAAATCGGCGGATTTACAAATAAAATATCAAGATTCAAAATTTGCATAGTTTTCCTACTGTACCTGACCACATCTTTTTGTCGTTTCCTTTAGTGTATTGATGATGATATTAGCAAAACCTAGCAGTTATTGGCTAATGGCGAAACAACAGACAATTTTTAGTATTAAATTCGTTTGTATTTTGCAACACATTGCTATCAGTTTCATAAACACACTATCACGGTCAGATTCCATACTGAATTGCTTGACAATCAACTCTTTGTCTATCGAACCGCAGCAATTTCAAGTAGATGATGAGATTATTTTATACATTTTGCGAAGAAATTGTGGATATACATACATAGACTGGAGCCTTGAAAAAACTTATTACAAATAAGGGCATTGCATCAAAAGCCTTCACCGAATATTACATTAAGGATTTTCATTAATAATGACTTTTCATAACAGTTAAAAAACATTAGAATTGCTCGTTTAGAAAACACATAATTCTGCAATAATGGCCACCAGTCGGTTCACGCCGCCTACGGCGGCTAAACCTCCTGGCATCACCTTAAATAAGTGAATCCTAATGGAATTTGAATAGTTACAATTCGGCCGAAACTCGTTTTATCATAGAAGTGCAAAAACTAAACATTGTTGTGAAAAGCCCGCCTCAAAAAAGACTAACGAACAAAATCGGGTGTATTTTTGGGAAAAACACGGCTGTAGAGGGAAGATAAAGACAGAATCGAAGAATGGTCTACTTGAATGTTAAGAAGTGGTGGAAGGAAGTTCTAAAGCTCCATGAGCTCCCTAAAATCACATTCAAGTTAAATACCGTAAATCCTGTAATTTAAGTCCACCTGTAATAGAAGCCCACCCTCTAATAGACGCACATCCAACCGTAATCGTTTCTTTTAAAAATCCTTGTTCAAATCATAAATTGAATGAGTGAAACTTTTGAAAATGCAACTTTTATGATTTTCGGAACCACTTTCAACTGTTTTTCACCAACATTTGTGAAAAATTAGTCCAAAATGCCTGGAGGAATTGCTTCAGGAAATATGTAATATCGCAATCACAACTTAAAGAAAGGGGTTGAAAAATAGAAGCCCACTCTGTAATTGAAGCACACCTGTAATACACGCCCACCCTCAGGGGACCTTTGAAAAATAGATGCCCATTACAGGATTTACGGTACTCACATTGCCACTGTCTTTAATCAGAACCGTGTCCCGCATCAGAACAATAATTTCGCGCAAAGTAGTTATTCGGGACAGTTTTGATGAGGAGGCGGGTCTGATTAGAAACACGGTTCTGATACAGCATAACCCCAAAAGCAGTGCCAGACCTTTCCAATAAATTGCAGGATCGTAGCCCAAACTCCTCATAAAATCGAAAAGATCATAGCCTAATTGCCCCAAATGCAGCGAAAAAAATTAGCCCGAACTTTTCATAACCTGGAAAAACCATAGCCCAAATTGTTACGAAAACTGACAAAACTCAAGCCTGAAAGTCTCAGAAACCGATAGAGTCGTAGCCTGAACTCTTCGAAAGCTCAAATCACTCATAAATCTGGTAAAATTAGATCGAAACCTCGGAAAAACCGGTGAAAGTATTGCCGACTTAAACTGAATCTATGCCTCAACTTCCCAAAGTTTGGCAGGATCATAGCCTAAATCCTTTTAAAGGAGGACTGAAGTCAGAAATTTTTTTCATTTTTTCTGAATTATTTTGTGATGCTGAATTCAACTAAACACGTGAAAACTGCCAAAAATCTCTCTAAATGGCACAAAACCGTGTCAAAAAACAATGCGTTTGATTCTGATGGAAGAGTTTTCTTTCCCACTGTGTGTTTTTTGACACGGTTTTGTGCCATTTAGAGAGATTTTTGGCAGTTTTCACGTGTTTAATTGAATTCAGCATCACAAAATAATTCAGAAAAAATGAAAAAAATTTCTGACTTCAGTCCTCCTTTAAAGAACAGAACCCGATTCTCTCGAAATCCATTAAAGACTAAGCCTCGGTAACGTCGTGGCCTGAACTCTTCGAAATATTTGAAAAAGTCGAGGCCCAGTTCATTCAAAATACAGCAGAATAAACCTCCTATAACTTGGCAGAACCGTAGTCCAACTCATCCCTAAACCTAGCGAAATCAAATCCTGAACCTTCAAAAAACCGTTAATAAAAAAGCCTGACATCCTGACGCTGAGCAAATTGTTGGGTGAGAATTTATGCCCCGAAACTTCAGCAAAAAAATCAAAAAATCTTTCCTTCAGTTTCCTATTCTCTTCTCTTCTTCTTTCCCTAAAGTCTAACAGAAACATTGCCTTTAATCTCAAGTATTCAGCGGGATTATTACGCAAGCCAAATGGCAGAAACTGCCTTCTCTTCCTTCATTATCAATCGAAATTCAAACTTCTCTCTCCCTTCTCGCTCTCTAGAAAATCAGAGAACTTTCTAGGGGAAAGCTCTTACTGTGACTGATTCCCGTTTTTTATTTCAACCTCGCCCTTTTATCTTTTATTCGCTTTGTGACGACGGTGACGGTCAGTGGCGGGGGGTCTCTCAATGCAGCAGCCGACATCTGACGGGTTCCGCGCGCCGCTATGCTTTCGATTACGAAGCTCCGCCCACTCCCGTCGCGCAATTTCGCACTACAACTCCAGTAAATTCGCTCCAGAAGGCTTCAAACTTTGAATTTTGACACAAAAAAGATGACGGGCATCATCGCGTTAACTTTCTCTATCGATCAGTCAAAATTTCATAAAAATCGGTTCAGTAGGAGCCTCCCTAGGGCCAGCGCCGGACGGACAAACAGACACACAGATTCTTTGTGGTAATAATAGTAAAGATTAAAAATGGGAAAGTCTTATGAAACTTCACCGTTGCAGAATTTTTTCAATAATATTCTCGACAACACTGACCAATATTTTCTTTACATACGAATGTAATTCAAAAAATCTTAATAAGGAATAAAATGAAGGGTGGAAGCCGAGGCTGCAGTATTAAGAGCATGATTAGTTCATATAATGTCGTTTCAGTTGCTCGAAATCTTCATGGATTATGATTTTAAGGTGTCTATCAGCTGAAATGGAATAAAATAGAGCTTGTATAAATGTATCACCGGTTTACTACGATAGGAATTATTATTCTTTTGGATGAGAAACAGTGAAACTCGGAAAAATTTCATTAGCTTCCTTTTGTTTCTCCTCTTTTTATGACCTTCTTTTTTTGACCAAAAAGTGAAGCAAACTCCGGGTTTATCACAATACGGAGACGTATTTTCTCTTTACTTTTCATCCGATTTTCAATGAAGGGTGAGTTTATAATCAGTTAGCAAATCAACACGGAGTCATAGTGAAAAATACATAATAAATTTTTCAAGAATTGACTGTTTCTTGAAGCAGTTACGAGTTTGAGTGAAAACCCATTTTACTAGTGGACACGGTGTTCTCGTTGGGCAATTCCTGGAAATCTCGTGAAAAACGATGAATGAATTCATTTTGGTGTGGTCTACAGAAAACATCAATTGCCAAAGCTTGAACCTCAAATCATCGTACCGCCAAAATAATCCATAAACTTTCCAGTTTCTTGAAGTGGATGTAACAAAAATGTCAGATTTATCTGTGATCCGGTTGCACTTTGCGTAGATAAATAACTGAATGAATGTTTTTCATTAAAATAGGAGTGGTAGATCATTTCTGAGTCATTTCTGTCAGCAATCGATAAGCGGCTATCAGAATCTTTTCGAAAATATTGATGTAAATGTTGAGTTTTAGGGAACTTAGTTCCACATTTTGAAAAAAAAAAACAGAAAGTCTATTTTAAAATTTTGATTCTAGCACATTCAAAGAATTTTTATGAAAAAAAAATGTTTCGAATCTATTTTGTGAACTGAATGACTTTTGATGAAAATACTCGTTCCGGTTTTTCTTCGGTATTGTTTTCCTCATTTGATCAGCATGGTGATTTCAAGTTGTATGCAAGTTCTACAAAAAGTTTTGTGCCAGAAAAACTGAGAAAATTTTGAATAAGGAAAATATTCAATCAGGATTTATGAGTCAGTTCAAAACATTATAGAAACAGGAAAAATTATGAATAAATTTTCTATTTCATCTATGCGATTTCACCACAGAAAAAATACAAACGACAGTGTTGTAGACGTAACTGTTATGACAATTTTCGAAAAAAGCTGAGTTTTCTGAAATTATGGTTCTGTAGAGTGACTAGCACGTAACACGTTTTCATTATTGACCGAGATTCCAAAGAAGCTGTTATTTGTTATTTTATCTCAGGAAAACTGTGGTTTTTTTTCAGTTTTCGAAATTTGTGTGAGGTTCTGAACAAGTTTTCCTTTCAACTATTCTAGTCAAAAATTTCTAAAAGACATGTTTAAGTCGTTCCAAACCAAAAGTGAGCTGGAAATAGTCAGATGGGTGACAGACCTCCATAGTTCATGAGTTAGTAGTGCTTTCAAAAGGCATAGCTGACGGCATAAAAATTATAATGATTTTCGATATATTGTTCACTTTGAACCAGTCAAAAACCCGTCAATGTATCCAAGGCCATGCTTACACATTATTGAATGAAGTATTGAATTTTCCAAACAATTTTCAGTTTCATGAAACAGATGAATTGTTTGATACACAAGTCAAATGTTATCGAGATGCAAAAGAAACCAAAATTTGATGATTTTCCGTTTGATGCGAAGATCTACTCAATTGCAAAAATTAGTTATCCAATCCTCTCAGTTTTTCTCAGTTTCATTGAACAATTAACTTATGTTGTACCTATGACAAATAATCTGCGATCGATTTTCAGATCACAAAAAAGTTATTTTTAGTTATTTTTAGTTCCATTACTTATTCTGTTTTATGAGAACACAGCAATAAGTGAAAGCATTCTTATTTGATAGTTGCTTTAAAAAACCAGTAAGCCCAGCTTGATCCTTTTTTTCTACTTTTGTCTCACACGTAAAAAATTTAGATTACAGTTGCAAATAAATGTGAAAATAGTTTTCACTTATTTATAAGTGATGTGTAGTGTTTTTGAACTTTTAGATTGGTTTAGAAAGCGGGAAATTGTCGGGTAAGTAAAATTTGTACATGCCTGATTAGAATTTCAAAAGGAATTTGACGGTGAGGTTGTTTCCTGATAAAAGATTCTCCTGGAGCTTCAGAAGACGTCCCGACATCCGGATTTTAAAGTGATTTTCTACAAGTCGATTCAGAAGGGTTCATTGCCATTTTTTTTCTCCCATGGCATATTTTTGTTTCCCATCCATCATCACCCTAACCTGCTCTCTGTCAGAATTAATGAGCCATAAGAACCTCAGAAAGATAATTTTTTTGCACACTCATAAATTTATGTCAGAACAATAGGGTCATTAGTATTTTACTAGTACCAATAAAATGCATTTGAGTGCACTATGGTAAACATGACAGGTGGTGGGAAAGAGTACGTCTATAAGATGCAGAAGGGGAAGCTCCGCCCACATGTGAAGGAAAAAAAGATATAAAATGGGGTAAAGGTGAGAATCATTCATTCGTTTTCCAGGCACCCATTGGTGGGTTCGCCGTGTTTTATTTTTTTCGAATATTTTTCAACTGTTGTTTGATATCAGTGATTATGAAACTGTCAAAATGATTTGCTGACCATGGATTTCTAACTAAAAGGTATGTTGTTTTGATAGTTTTTTCCCCAGAAATACATATTTCTTGTTTCATCGAAAAGGATTTTCTCAATTTCATGTAACCATAATTTTAGATTCTCAATCAATTGTACAAAATGACCGATAATCATTTTTGGAAATTTGCTGACATGTATTGCTTCCAAAGTGACCCCCGGGGATTCAGTCGGTATTATGACGATGAGCTAAGTGATCAGGTGAAGGAGGATACCTACAAAAACATCCTTATGGCATGGAATGAATTGGTTCAATCTTCATGGATAACGACCGATGCCATGGAAGATTTGAAGGTTGTTTTACAAGAAAATTCTGAAACAGTCTACGAATTTGTCTTGCGCTGCAAGGATTTGGCTGGAATTGCCTACCCCGGTGAGAAGTCCCAGCGGGATAGAATGCTCAAAGAGCATTTTATCAATGGACTTAAACCCCAATTGCAAGAACCCTCATTCGAACCAAGATTTGTTAATGTGGCTTCTTGCCAGGAAGTCTTGTCGGAGGCAAAAACACGAGAAAGAAGATACATTGTTCAGATGAGGGCCGAAGCCGAAGAAGCGAGAAAACAAAACATGAGGAATGTGTACCCAAATAATTGGAGCCAAATTAAATAATTGGAGCCAAATTAATCAGGTACGACCCGACTGCTCCACCCAACACTTACTCATCCGTCAACGCTGTTCAACGGGAAGAGGAGGAGCAGCCTATTATCTGATGATTATGATTTGGATTCCCGTCGGTAAATTATTTTAATTATTTGATGTTAAATTTTTTGGATTAATCTCGTTTGTTCATTCGTTTATTTTTCTTTTGTTTAATCGCTATTTTGTTTAATCACAATAATCATTATTTTTAATTTTATCAATTGAGTTTTCTTTATACTTCAATAAAATTTTTATCTTCAAATGATATTCTATGTGAAAAGAACGTTTTTGGTTTAAAACCATCGAAATACCTACTCTCTCTTCTTTTTCTCAGATTCTCACTTTTCCTTCTTCACAACATTAACTAATCCTTTTTCAGAAACCCGCCATGACAAGCTTCGCGTTGTTGTACTTTCCAATTTTCTTTGTCATTTTTGATGGAACAGAGCAATGGCACGAGACACCACCTCAGACAATGTATGATTGCAACGATTTATCACCGTTCAATTTAATCCTTTTTCGACAAAATAGCTCGCCGAAAAAACTTTAGGCCACACAAACCAGAGGTTAGCGGCAGAATATCGTCATTTTTTCGTCTAAATCGAGTTTTAACTCGAAATTCAGTCCAGAAACCTATCTTCAAAATTTGGGGTTTTGCCTCATTTTTAACGTAGATTTCAATGAAAAAATAAGGAAACCGTTTTGCGGCAGTTTATTTTTTGGTCTTCACTTTGGAGCATTTTTTCGGCATGATGCTCCGAACAAAATTTTTTTGAAATTGTATTCAAAAGTTGTATCAGGTTTAGATCTACATTTTTGTTTCTTAAACTTTTTCAAAATCTTGAAAACTAACCGAGTTATAGCTCAAAAACCGTCAAAAATCAGAAAAACATGAATCGATCAATAAATCGATAAATACTGAATTTTGCACAAAAATAATTTGTGGGTAAATTACGCTTTGAGGGGCCTAAATGTTGGTCATAATACCGACTGAATCCCCGGGGGTCACTTTGGAAGCAATACATGTGTGTTTGACACCTTTCAGTTATTTCCCAGCACCCTGATCAGCCAACGGACTTCTCAAAATGTTTCATGTGCTCCCAGAAAAATGGTCCGGGAAAAGAACAGTTCAATACAGCCATGGGGACATTTGACCTGAGGGATCGGTTAACGAGATGTGCTCAATGGATGTCCCCACAAGTTTCACTTTTCCTGCATGAGCGTGAGTTTCAACATCATTCATTGCATCTCTTAAACTTTCCTTTTTCAGACGTACAGAGGAACGGCAAGATTTCTCACTCACTACCTTGCCTTGGAGTGCAACTATGGAGCAATTTTGTGTCCGAATCACTATTGTGAAAAATGCCACGCAGACTTTTTCCAGCTGAGTGCAGCAAGAGGATAAGATTTCGTTTGTGCTGTCAGCCATCATCTGTTTCGAGTGAAATCAATCCGGTGACCAACAAGAGGGAAATCGTTCTGCAGAAAAGATATCGCTACTAAGGAAAAAGAGGACCAGTTTGTGCTCATTGCGGCGCAATTGATACCTCAAAAACTCAGGAATTGCTACACTTGCGTCAACAGATACCATTCCGAGTGTGAAAAAATCAAGCCGACTGGTCAGTATGGATGTTGTGAAGACTGCGCATTCGATGTTCAAATCTGCAAAACTGATAATGTTCTGTTCGAGAAGAGAGGATTTTTTGTTGCGGTTCATATGGACAAAGATGGATTCCGTACAATAACCGATGGCGGAAAGAAGATTATTGAAGTGAACATCAAATTTGTCAATTCTTTTCTTTTTAAAAAGGCAATCATTAGACTTTGATTACTGCTGTGAGCGTGAAAAATTTGAAATAAAGAACTTTCTTTTCAACTTGTAATTTTTGATGGCGTATCGTACAAATTTTTCAATCACAACCTCAATCAGAATTTCCTGGAATCTAAATAGTAAAATCTGGCAAAAGTGGAAAAAAATACTGCTTTCAAAATCTAAAGATGGGAATCAAACAAAAGTTAGTAGTACGTGACAGACCAGACATGAGCGGAAGAGAAAATTTAGAATCCGGAAGACGGAAGACGGAACAGTTTTTGAAAACTCGGAAGACGGAAGACGGAAGGCGGAAAAAAGTCAAAATCCCGGAAGACGGAAGAAGCAAAAACTGTTCTAAACTGCTTCAGATACTAAAAAAAACTTAGTTTCGTGGCATGAAATTGAAATTTTTTGAACCAAAACGCGGTTTCACGATTGACCAAGTTTGTTGAAAATCTCTAAAACCGTGTTGAAAAGTGTTTGAAAATTTTGAAAAATTTCCCCCAAACTTCCGTTTTCTCAAATTTCCTCGCCGTCCGGAAAGACGGAAGACGAAAGCCGGGAGACGGAACATATTTTGAAAATCCGGAAGTCGGAAGACGGAAGTGAAAAAAGCACGGAAGACGGAAGGCGGAAGACGGAAGACGGAATTCCGCTCATGTCTGATTTCAACTCATTCCTTCTTGAGACTGTTGTGAAACTGGAATCAGATAATTTTCACAGTTTGTTTTCCACATCAATGCAGTCTTATATCGATAAGTCCATACGTGCACGAGCACTCAGTTACAAATTTGGTTGTGTAGAAAACCGCCATTTTTCCTAACTTTTTTTTTATTTAATCCCGCTTTTTGTAAGAATGAAAGTTTCCAACCGTTGAAAGTTGATGAAAAGTGTTTTGTATTTTAAACCAGGTCAGAAAACATAATCCCTTTCGAAAAATTACAAAAAACGGTCAATTTTTATTTCTCTTCTGAAAATTTAGTGCATTATCGTGCGCAAAATGGCTTACAGAGCTGTAATTGGTGAAGCTGCTGCTCTGAAACAGCAATATTCGAAAAGAGTACAAAAAAAGGGCAGTCTGTTTTTTGATCATTGCGATTGGTCGCATAACAGCTGAGATAATCGATTTAGAAGGGCTGAAAATTAGGATGAACAAATTTTGTAAAAATTGAATTTCTACCGTAACCTTTGAAATCGTTTCGGGACCATTCAGAAGAAAAATTAAAAAATCCTTAGATTTTTTTAATTTCAAAATTATCAGAAATTATTGAAGGTTTATATTACTATAACTAGAATTTTACGGAGAACACAACGGTCTGCTTCGTTTTCTAGATTCTGAGCTACTGAAGCTCCAGATGGCCTAACGTCATCTGAATTTGATTGATTTTCAAAACTGCAATAAATGGTTGCAATCGTATGTTTGTCGGGTCAGAATTTCGCGTAGAGCTCGAAAATTATTATGAGAATTGAAAAATTCTAATCTGAAGCTCCAGAAGACGTCACGTCGTCTGAAACTTAATGATTTTTAAAACTGGAATGAAGCGTTGTAAGTTTATAGTTGTCTGATCAGAACTTCTCAAAGAGTTTGACGGTAACGGTGTTTTTTTTTGAAAAAAAAAGATTCTCCTGGAGTTTCAGAAGACGTCACGACATCTCGATTTTTAAGAGATTTCCTACAACTAAAATCAGCAGAAGGGTCCACTGCAATTCTTTTCTCCCATGACATTTTTTCCATCCATCATCACCCTAACCTACTCTTTGTCAGAATGAATAAGTCATAAAACCCCTCAAAAATCTAATTTTTCTGCATTCACACATTCCATTACCCATCACTTTATGACAGAACAATAGGGTCATTAAAATTTTATTAGCACCAATAAAATGCATTTGAGTACACTATGGTAAACATGACAGGTGTCGGGGAAGAGTACGTCCATAGGACACAGAGGGAAGCCCCGCCCACATGGGAAGAAAAAAAACATATAAAAAGGGGAAAGGTTAGAATCATTCATTCGTTTTTCAGGCATCCTGTGGTGGGTTTGCCGTGATTTATTATTTTTTCGAATATTATTTAACTGTGATTTGATATCAGTGATTTTGATATTATCAAAATAATTTGGCGACTATGGATGTCCAACTAGAAGGTTTGTTTTTACATAGTTTATTTCCCAGAGAAACATATTTCGGCTCTGTTCCAGTTTAAGGAACCCTGAGATTTTCCTGGGCCCCTGACATGTTTCATGGGTCCCTGAAAGATACGTGGGTCCCTGCTCCACCAAAAAGTTTCTTTTGATGGGGCAGGGACCCATGTAAATTTTAGAGACCCACGTGGGTTTTTAGGAACCCATGTATTTTCCAGGGACCCATAAAAGTTTTCAAGGACCCATTTAATTTTCAGGGACAAACCCTCAAAACCAAGAAGTCCAATTCAGAAGAAGAACAAAAAATCCATCTCGCCGAAGAGACCAGAAGTATTGAATATAAGTTGGAGAGCATGCCACAATATCGTCGATACTTCATCCTTTCGATGAAGGATGTCTTCACCAACTTTCACGTTGACATGGCGGGTACACCTGTATACTACCACATAAAAAAGTAAGTTTGGTTTTTCTACAAAATTTAGAAAAACATTTTTGAGATAAGAACAAAGATGATTGTTGCAAAAAACAATATTTTATAATGATTAATTTTCAGAGAAAGAAAGTGTTTTATGTGGCCCGGTATTCTGAAGAAAACCTCGAATTTTTCGAAAGGTTCGAGATGAAACAGGAAACTGGATGAATCGCCGAACGAATGGCCGAAAAATGGAAAAGAATCGAGATCAATGAAGGAGAGACGGCCATGATTGAATCGGGCTTGCTCCCTCCACTTCGTTTACACTCCAGAAAAGTCGATTGTTTTTGGAGGTAATTTTTTGACCACCGAAGGCCTGGAGACTCATTTCAAGTGAGTGATAGTTTAAAGGAGGACTGAACTCCGGTTTTTTTATTACAATTTCCGATGCAGTTTTTTATTCTGATCATTTTCTTTCACTACGACTATACTCAAAAATCACTCTAAACGGGTGAAAAAGGCGTTTGAAAAAAGCACGCAATACAGGTTGATGGCCTAGGATCCGACAATTGTGCGACTTGCGCACGCTTTTTTTCAAATACCTAGGCCGTGAATATGTACGCGGCCATGCTTTCAAACGCCTTTTTCCCCCGTTTAGAGTGATTTTTGAGTGTAGTCGTAGTGAAAGAAAATCATCAAAATAAAAAACTGCATCAGAATTTGAAATAAAAAAACCCGAGTTTAATCCACCTTTAAATTCACACCGTAATACATCAGAAAGAAATAGTCACAATGAATTAGTTTTTAGATTGGCCAAACAAGAAGAGTATTTAGTGAAAAATTCATTTATTTTCAAATCAACTACGTACGAAGGATTCCGCGACGTGATGTGGCTTTTTGCTGAATACATCTTAATTCCCGTTTTCCGTTCTGGTAAGTAGTATCTCTGCAAGTTTTGAAAAAAGAAGAGTAATTTCAGGAAGCGAACCAACGGCAGAGTAGAAAAAACAAGCTTCAATCCTTGCTCAGACCATGAACGAAGTAGACGGAAGTGAATTCGAAAAGAGAAAAAAAAATTTGGAAAAAGGAAAGCCACTTCGACGGCAAGCAAACCAGCAAAAAAGGCTGCAAAGCCAAGATAAGAAAGATGATTTGGAGAATGAAACAAATGAAGGGAGCAGTACGATGGGAGCGAAAAATCACGAAGAATAAGGCCTAACATTTTTGACTTTTTTCTGCAATATTTTTTTTTAAATTTTCCTTCTAAAGGCGACAGTTTTGTTTTTAACGTGTCCACTGTCTTTTTCTATCGAAACATTCCTTCTTTCTAGAACGTTCGATATCCTTCTTTCATTCCCATCCTTCATTCCCATCTCTTTGCTTATGTCATTGCCCTTTGCTCTCGACCGTCCCCTCTCTAAGGCATGCGCTCTAGAAACTTCGCTTGTTCCCTAGCCGTCGTACTGTCTTAGCTCTCCCTCTTCCTCTTATCTTGAATCATCCTTTTCCGTCAGGACCCCAGCTCCGTCGCCCTCTTCTCAGCTCCTCTTATTCTTCCCCACTCTCTCTCGTCGCCGCGTCCTCGTACCAGGCAGTGTCGGGATGCACCTGGCCACGCCCCCTCCATCCTCATTCTTTTTTTTGTCACCTTCCTGGATGGTCGCCCTCTTGGACTCCATTTTACTGTTTTTCCATCGGATCTTAATTAATTGTTATTACAATTGTTTTACTTTTTTTCTTTTTTCTTATAACTTCTTTTTTTTGATAAAATGTCCGAAATGTATTTTTCTTTTATATCTTTTATCTTAATCATTTTTCGAATTTTTAAGAATAAGGTTAATGCACCTTTCATTGTGTATCTTCAATTTTTCAGATATTTTTTGCTTTATCGAGAAGGAATTGCTCAATATCGAATATCCGTTATTTCAGGTTCTCAATCAACTGTAGAAAATGAGCGATAATCAGTTTTGGAAACATGCTGAACTTGACGCCAAGATTATAAGATCTGAAATCAATGGAGGACACAAAATCGCAGAGCTTCTCGTAGCTTGCGGAAAATCACTCGAATTGAACGAAAACTCCAAATTCGCTCTCGAGCAGGTTACTCAGAAATGGAACGATTTCTTGGGAAATTCCCAGTTTTTTGTCGAGGCGGTTGATGAGAAAGGCTGCAAAGACAAATTGAATCAAGAGATTCTGAAAATGTGCATGATGAAAAATGAAGAAGACAACTATCAACAATTATCGAGACTCTTCCAGGAGGAATTTACCCAGGAGATGTCGATTTTGAAGAAACTCGAGGAGAAGCTCCACACTGTTAATGAACTTGTTCAAGAATTCAAAGAGAAAATGGAAAAACAAACTGGACCAATCACCGTCAAGTGAGTTTTGAACAAAGTTGAACAAAAACTCATGATGATGTTGGAGAACAGAGTTGTACGGAATCCCGGATTCCGTTTTCCGGATTCCGCCAAATGAAATCTCATTCTGTTACAACTCAAAAATTTCAAGTCGAGAAACAGCAGAATTAACAAGAATATTTGAGCGATATTCCGACATTCAATGCTTCTAGCATGAAATGACTTCTAAAATGCACTAAGCCAAACTACTGTTCGAGGTCAATTGTTGTTTTAAGCTTTGAATTTCGCAAAGCCAATCATTCCAAACTCCGAATTCCGTATTCTGGGAAAAAAAGAGTTTTTTCCGAATTCCGGATTGCGGAATCGAGAATATCCATTCCGTACAATTCAGTATTTCAGTATTGATAGCATGACTTATCTTCCTTGTTTTACAGATAATACAGATGGCCCATCTTTATCGAAAAGAAGGACCACTGGCAACGGAACCGACTAGCATGTTGTCTTCTTGAATTAACCAAAATTTAAATGTTTTTGCAGTATGGAATGAATGAAATGTATGATATCCATCAATGCCATGTTTCTCGTTATTTTCAACGTTTTTTTTCATTTTCTCAATAAACCACTTTTGATGTTAACTGCAGTTTATCTAAGATTTGCATTTTTTTTTCTTTTATCAACTAACTTTGATTTCACATTACCGTTGAACTTCTTTTGTATACCTCTACCAACAATACAACCGGACTTCTAATAAGGGGCCATATTTTTTCTTCCAATTCAGCCATTTCCAAAACCGTATGAAAAATTTCTGTTCCATCAAGTTTATGATAGTTTCTTTTGAATAAGTGTAGAGCTGTGACTCTGAAAACCCGAATCGGAAATGGCTTCAAAAGGTTTTTAAAACAAGGGTTTACGATTCACTCTTACTGCAAATAACTTTCATGTTTCAAAATCTACATATTTTGAATAATATTCAAGCACTGGACTCGTAAGCTCATTTCGCCTCTGCAAATGGGTAAAAGAATTTGGCTCTGTTCGGGTATCGGAGGCCGATGGGTGGATTTTGGGTGCGCAAAGAAAATCGGAGGCCGAAGGAAAATCAGAGGCCGAATGGAAATCGGAGGCCGACCGAAAATAAGAGGCCCAAAAAACTAGTTTCCTTGCTGTGTACCTATCAACTAGTTGTTGTAAGAAACTGTAATAGAAAGAGTCTGAATTGTATCCCTAAGTTGATCTCCAGCTAAAACTCTGCCGGAAACATAGTCTGAGTTATTCGCCCTAAAGTGAAACCGAGAGCTTCAAACTGAATTTTCATGAAACCATAACAGTTAGGACTCCTTACTGAGTTGCAGCGGTGCTCCCCGCGAGCCTAAGCCTATATTTTCAGAACTGTGTTAAGAGTAAAAGCAGAATACGCAAAGAGTTATAGACGAAATAAACCCTGACAAGTTTTCCGAAAATCAGATAGCTTCATTTAAAACTCTATTGAATTTTCGGCCTCCGGTTTCCGTTCCTTTCAGATTAGTCTCTTCGGCCTCCGATTTTCTTTTGGACGGTCCAATGTTTTTTTCGGCCTCCGATTTTTTTTCTCGGCCTCCGATTTCCGTTTCGGCCTCCGATACCCGAACAGAGCCAAGAATTTTCTGTTTCCGTAAAGTGAAATTAGTAAATACAATCTGTCAGGACATTGTTGCCGTGTCATCCGGACCTTCTTCTTAGCTTTAGCTGAAATTTAGAAAATCTAAAACATGATGGATAGGAGGAAAACTGAAAAGTATAAAAATCGTCATTATTTTTTCAGGTTCGTTGTTAAAAGTTGTCTCCAAACCATAACTTTGTCAAGCTATTGGCACAATTTGCGCACGACTCTCTCACAACAGCCGGCAATGTGGTTTCTTGCCGGTTGTGAAGGAACTGCTAAATTTTATGGCTTTCAAGTTCACCGCTCACAAATGAATGATTTCAGGAATTTGAAATAAGACTGTTCCAATCCTCCAAGAATTGATGAATAACATCGATTTGATAGTGGACGCTCTATAAATTGATTCAGAAGGGTAGACGGCAAGCTTCTTTGATTCTATTAAAGTGTGCTCTGTTTTTTCCCTTCATTTCAGATTTTTCTCCTCATTTTTGGACAATTTTTAATCTATTCTACCCTCAAAACTTGTGAATTTCTGAACATTGCCATTCTTGTCTCCCATGACATTTCTTCGCTTCCCATCATCACCCACACCTATTCTTTGCCAGAATGAATGACATTGAGTCATAAAACCCCTCAAAAAGCTAATTTTTCTGCACTCACACATTCCATCATCCATCCCATTATGTCAGAATTGAAAGTGTTATTAGTATCCCATTAGCTCCGACAAAGTGCATTTGAGTGCACCATGGGAAACAGGACAGGTGGTGGGAAATAGGTATGTCCATAGGACGAGGAAGGGGAAGTCCCGCCCACACGTGAAGAAAAAAAACATATAAAAGAGGGAAAGGTCGAGAATCACTCATTCGTTTTTCAGGTACCCATTGGTGGGTTTGCCGTGTTTTATTATTTTGCCGAATATTCTTCAACTGTGGTTTGATATCAGTGATTCTGATATTATTGAAACGATTAGCTGACGATAGATTTCCAATTGAAAGGTTAGTTTTAGAGTTAAAAATGGTGCCTCAAACTAAATTTAAAAGCCATTTCAGAACCGTTTCCGTTCAAGAATTCAGCAACGGGACAGAATTCCTGAACAGTGATGCGAGCAAAAAAATCAGAGAAGTATACCTCATAAAATCGAAAGAGGATCTTGGTATGATAGTTCCAGAGGGACCCACCGTCAAAGATATTGGCAAACAGCTCGGTGAGTTAATCAATCACACAGAAAATCAATAAGTGGGTGAATATTTTCCAGGAATCAAAGACACTCTACTATCGATAGCAGAGCTTCACATATCGAGACTACATTCTTCATTTCCTGGATGTAACAAACAGCTCTGGTATTGTCTTGGATATGAGTGATCAATGAGCTCGATCTGCAAAACAAACCAAAATATGAGAATCACCAAAGAATCCGAGAGCGCACTGAACCCCCTCCAAACTCTAGATATGACAATCTCTTCAAACTAGTCGATGGCCTTGAAAATGCACTCAGTGAAACTTTGTCGATACTGTAGCATGTAACTCCAATCACTGGGAAGACACCAAATGAGCCGGAAACGTCTGGAATCGACTGTTGAGAGATTAAAGGAACCGTTCCTGTGAGATTTTATTCTTATGGTGGTCACGAGATTCTAAGTATAACTGATGGATACATAATTTCAAGGGAAGGAGGAAGTGAATTTTATATTTTGTTGAATTCTGAATGCTTCTTTTGTTTTTTTCTGTTATTACTCTACTTCTGATAAACTCTTTCCGCTTTAATTTTTTATGTTGTTCTAATTGTGAGGACCGCCTGTGAATTTATTTTGAAAACTGATCGAAATCGATTAAATTTTTTGAGTCTAACCTAAAAGTATGAACATTTCCAAGTTAGATTCAAGTGAAACCAATTTTCTGACGTGGTGAGTGCCTACTATACACTCAGAACGGGTTTGTGGCTACCCAACTCCTCCACACACAAGACCATCTGAATTTAATTCACATCGGAACTCGTATTTTAATGATTTTTTTGATAGAACTTGATAAAAAACCTCGGTTTCCACAAAGTCATAAAATCTTTTGAATAAACAAGAAGTAATTCACGATTCGTTTTGATATGTATGTGAAAACTCAAGTCTATGTTCGAAAATCGCAGTCCAGCAGAATCTAGGCAATTTTTATAATCGAACATCTCAGAACTAATTGAAAATTTTTAAATTAGAATTGATGTTTCAAATCCTTGATATTATCAGTTCAGTTTATCTTTTTATCAATCACAATTATTTCAAACTGGAAATTTTGCACAAAGTTTTCTAATAAACTATTTTCATCAAATATCTTCCATAGTTCTATTCCAGCCATTCGAAAAATTGAAAACGCAAGAATACTAAGATAGACGTTCAGATTCTATGAATAATGAA
The DNA here is from genome assembly GCA_963572265.1 of Caenorhabditis doughertyi. Taxonomy (NCBI): domain Eukaryota; kingdom Metazoa; phylum Nematoda; class Chromadorea; order Rhabditida; family Rhabditidae; genus Caenorhabditis; species Caenorhabditis doughertyi. The sequence continues at coordinate 22,979,624 of OY751556.1, read as the reverse complement.
AATCATAATAACCCCATTTTTTTCAGATTCATAAAATTGCTAAATTCTGTGGTTAAAAAAAGTCCACTGCTGTACGCACCATTGTCTATTTAGTGCCATTCTTTCAAAAATATGTGGACCCCGTTGTAAGTTGAGTTTCCATAAATCAATAAATGAAAAGAGAAAGCAAAGTGGGCCAAATTTATACTAAAACCTTACATTGGGAACTCTTCCTAAGGATTAGAATACATACATATATGATCCAAAAGCTCAAAGATATTTTTTAGAAGTTTGAGTATTTTTTATTTTTCTTCAATGGTATACATTAGTAAAGTGTTTGCCCACCAATCTTTGTGAATAGTTTATTGGAATACTTAGACGTAGAACTCTGGGTGTGATTTGATTTTGAATTATTCTATCCCAACAAGACGAATTAAACGAGCATAATTGTTTTCTTCATCTCAGTAATTTTAGGTCATCAAAACAGTAATTTAACAAAATTTTCAAAAAGTATTTTTCTGATAGAATGGCACTAAATAAGCAACGATGCTTACAGCAGTAGACTTTTTAAACACAAATTTTAGCAGTTTCATGAATCTGGAAAAAACTTTATCAAGTTTTATCAATAATTTTGTTTCATGTGTAATTTTACTTCACTGACAGCTTTTACAAAAAGAACACAGGTCTTTGCAAATGCGGAATAATCTTAAGAATTATTGAAATCCCTTCTGAGTATTCTGGTGTATTACTTTTTTGGAATGACTGAGCTAGATCTTTGAAAGGTTTTTGATGATAATGACTTTTAGACAGAATTTTTCTTGATCCGTGTCATGCGAGAAGAACCATAAAACAGAAACTGCATCGACTATATGAAAACATTGAAACACGATTCTAAGAAAGTCCGTCAAAGGAAAAGCCAAAAGAATTTCAGGCATTTTAAATAAGACCGTTACAAACCTTCAAGAATCGTTGAATGACATCGGTTTCATAAAGTTTATATAAACTTTCAACAAATGCGAGCCGATAGTTCCAACTTTGTCCTAGTAGAATCCCAAGAATCCTCGCGGAAGTCTAAACTTTTTTTTTTGTAGAAAATTGCTTAGAAACATAAAAACCAAACTCTACATGACTTGATAAGTTCTAGGCTTTTCCGGTACTATTCCGGTTTACGGGTCCCATAAAAAAATCCGGGTCCCAACTTTTTGGATTTGCACCACTCGGGTCCCATCTTTTTATTTACGGGTCCCGAAAAAACTTCCGGGTCCCAAAATTTCCGACTAGCACCACTCGGGTCCCAACTTTCGATATACGGGTCCCATAAAAACTTCCGGGTCCCAACTTTTTCAATTTGTATCACTCGGGTCCCATCTTTTTATTTACGGGTCCCAAAAAATCTTCCGGGTCCCATAAAAATCAGAATCGATTCGACTATTTTTGAGTCCAAATAATGCTAAAACAATAACTTATGGCAAAGGTTTCTACTTGTAGATGAATTTTGGGAACTTTGGAGGGTGTAACGTTTCCAATTTTTATCAACCAAAATAGCCACTATCAGTCTATAACCCCGTGTTTCAATGGTTCAATGCCAGCTCCAATACTATACTTGACATTTAATCCAATATCAATCACTATTCTTGAACTTGTGAGCCAAATTTACTATCACATTTGTCATAAAGTTCAAAAATATCAACATTCTCTCTGTTTGAGCAAGTTCCGAAAATACTTCAAATGTTATAAGCTAGTCAGAAGACGATCAAAGATCGAGAAAAAAATGAAAAAAAATTTCTTTTTTATGGGACCCGAGTGGTGCATTCCTGAAATTTTGGGACCCGGAAGATTTTTTGGGACCCGTTAATAAAAAGATGGGACCCGAGTGATACAAATCGAAAAATTTGGGACCCGGAAGTTTTTATGGGACCCGTTATTCGAAAGTTGGGACCCGAGTGGTGCAAGTCAGAAATTTTGGGACCCGGAAGTTTTTTTGGGACCCGTAAGTCGAAAGTTGGGACCCGGATTTTTTTATGGGACCCGTAAACCGGAATAGTACCGCTTTTCCTTCAGCGCGCTTTTTTAGAATATTGTTCACAAGTCTTTGTATAGTCAATGCAACTTCTGTTTTATCAGTAACATATTAATCCCATCTGATGAAAATTTTAGTTATTTAGTAAATAATTCTCACCAAACATCTTCCATAGATCTAGTCCACTCATTCCAAAAAAAAGTTGCACGCCAGAATACTCAGATGGGTACAGATATCATTAATTCATAAGATCATTCCGCATTTTCGAATTCCTGGGTTCTTTCAGCAGGAGCAGTTAATTCACTGTTTTAAAGAATTAAAATTACTGAGTTGAATGAAAACTACATTATTTTCATAGGCATAAGATAATTGGAAATCCGATTTCAGCCATAACTTCATTTTTTCCGAAAACTTGCATTTTTTGGGATTAAGTGTCAGCAGTGTGGAGCAATACAAGATAATATTAGATTCATTTTTTCAGCTTCGTGAAACTGCTAACTTTTATGGTGCATGAGGTTACTGTTTAGTTTCTGACACATATCTGATAGTTGGTGAATGAGAAACTCACTCTTGTAGACATGCTCGAAATACTGTTGACATATTAAAAAAAAAGATTTTTTCTGTGTCAAACAGCTGCTAATTTTGTAAAGAGTAAACAATTGTAATGTTGTCAGCCAAAATGAATGAAACTCAAAAAACCCCTTTTAGCTCTTTTAGGAACAAAATCGTGGAACTTTTCATCACTTGCATACTACATAAAGTTCAATATAACACATTTGGAAAGTTCGGAAAGTTTGAATGAACATACAATATGAAATTTTCTCTTCGCTAAGACTTATGAGAAAAAAAGAGTTCAGTTAATAAACTTGTTGAAAACAGGGAAATTTTTTTTACCGGTTTCAGCTTGAAGACAATTCGGACTCCATAAATCAGAAAACGATCATGCGTCAGGATTTAGATTTTCACCAGTTTGAGCTCAACGCTGATGTAGTTTTCGTTCATCTGATCAGGGTGCCATTCCAGATATCATCTGATTTACGGCCGCACGGAGTCGATTAAAAACTCGGAACAGCTGAAAAAAAAATGGAGAATCAGAAGAACCAAAGATTACTGTTTCATACGACTCGTAAAGTTTTTTCGTTGAGACATTGTTTCAGTCCATCTTCTGTGTCTGGTACATTTCAAGTGTGGCAAGCTGTCTACAAATTCATCAGGATTTCGGACCATTTTCTTCAGTTTCTATTCTATGAAGCCTAGACTGTGATGTTACTGTTCCAGGGCAAGGCTGTCAAATATTGGCGGCCAGCCGCGGCCGGCCGGCCGCGGCCGGCCGTGAAAAGCCGCGGCTTTCCCACGGCTTTTTCACGGCTTTTCGCGGCTTTTTCCGGCTTTTTCCGGCTTTTCACGGCTTTTCCGGCTTTTCACGGCTTTTTCGGCTTCTCATAAAATTTGATAGCAAACTGTAACTTTTTGTTTTAATTATCAATGATTTGTTCTCGTCAGCAGAATGGCACTTCTCCCTTCGCATCTGACCTCGATTGAGCCAAAATGCGTAATGTTTCTTTAAACCGATGTTCACAAAACTGCTCAAAACAATCGGAATCGCCTAAAAACTTGAGTTGGAACCAATTTCGAAGCCCCCAGCAATAATCTAATGACTGAACTTGATTTTTCGAAAAAAAATTTTTCGAGTTATCAGTTGATTTTTCAAAATTTTCAAAAAAATTTTTTTTCTCCAAACTCAAATTCACTCATCAGGTCTTGTTGGTGGCTCTAAAATTGACCTTTTCCCAATTTTTGGGCTCATTTGGATCACTATTAGCAGAGCTATAAATCTCGGTTTTCAGCAAAGTCAATAAATCGGGGTCAGTGACCGATACAGCATAATCTATACCATAAAAAATAAGTCAAAAACTAATTTCGGTATGATTTTGAAAGATAAATCGAAAACTTTTCATCAAAACATGAATGTTTCCCAAAAGCCGGCGGCCGGCCGAAAGCCGGCCGGCCGCGGCCGGCCGTGAGGAATTTTATTTTTCAAAAAGCCGGCCGGCCGCGGCTTTTCGGCGGCCGGCCACGGCCAGCCGCGGCCGGCCGTTTGACAGCCTTGTTCCAGGGGATGCTCACAATAACCAGTCCTGAAAAGACCAAATTTTGAAGGACAAACCAACCAGTGTCCTTCGGAAAATTCGGCATGTTCAGAAACTATAGGTCATTCTAATTCGTTCCAAAAAACTTTTCAGTTCCAATATCTCCATATTCCCCGGTAAGCCTATAATTTTTCAATATGTCAATAATATCCACATAAAGTGAACGCGAACATCTGCATATGCGCTCCAATCCCATCTCTAAAAATACCGTGCAAAAAGAAAAGAAACTTTTTCTTTGCGCCTCTTCATTTTGTTCGCTAGTTTTGGACAGGATTGGAGCGCATATGGAGAGGTTTGCGTTCACTATATCAAACATTAAAAAACTACATAAAATTGGATCAAAGTACCGTGAATCCTGTAATTGAAGCCCATGGGCGTCTATTTTTCAAAGGTCTTCTGAGGGTGGGCTTGTATTACAGGTGTGCTTCAATTACAGGGTGGGCTTCTATTTCTCAACCCTATTTTCGGAGTCGCTCTTTGAAGTGTTTCCTTCAAACATTTTAGAGTAATTTTTCTAATTTTCAATATAAACAGTTGAATTTTGTTCTAGAAAAATCTAAACTCCGTGTTTCGAGTGTTTCGCTATTTGACTTTCGATTTCGAACAATTTTTTGTTGAATTTTAAGCGATTCTTGGATAAAAATTATTTATGAATGAGCTTTTATTAGAGGGTGGGCGTCTAAAACAAGGTGGGCTTCTATTTTTGAAAAGGCTCTGAGAGTGGACTTCTATCACAGGATTTACGGTATACTTATTCCCAACCTGTAATTTGTAACATGTTCTACAAATTACATACATTTTTTCGGCTCTATATGGCTTTCCTGGTCCCAAGGCCAAAAAGACTGGTCCCGAAAAATAAGACTGGTCCCAAAAAAGTGAGAAGACGGGTCCCAAGAAAAGACTGGTCCCAGAAAATTAAGACTGGTCCCATGAGACTGGTCCCATGGACGAAGACTGGTCCCAAAAGAAGAGTGGTCCCAAAGGAGACAGGTCCCATCGGAGGAGACTGGTCCTAAGAAAAGACTGGTCCCAAGAGACTGGTCCCAATGGCTCTAGAAAAGACTGGTCCCAAGATTTATGGATCCAGACCATAATCAGTAATGTATTAATTTGAAGGCTTAGGGTCTTCCAAAGTATTTTCGTGACCTATAAAAACTTGCTAACATCTTGAATAATACGCTTTGTGAGGGTGCCTAAGCCTTTAAATGAATGAGTTTCTGGTACTGAGTGTTTTATTACTCGCCCATTCTTTTTTCAGCTCAAATTAATTTTATTTGGTTAGAGCAGAAGCCTCGATAGATCAAGAGTTATACGAAAAATTTAGCAAAAAAAGTAGATCCTGAACTTATTTTCTTCCAATAAGTTCTTTTTTCAAATGTATATTTCTGAAGAAACATTTGTTATAGTTTTATTGTTGGGACCAGTCTTATCTCTCTTTTTGGGACCAGTCTCTTTTTCCAGGGACCTGTCTTTTCTTGGGACCAGTCTTCCCTCTACCGTTGGGACCAGTCACTTCTTGGGACCAGTCTCCTTCGATGGGACCAGTGTCCGTTGGGACCAGTCTTATTTTTGTGGGACCAGTCTTTTCTTGGGACCAGTCTTCTCACTTTTTTGGGACCAGTCTTATTTTTCTGGGACCAGTCTTTTTTTTTGGGACCAGTCTTATTTTTGGGACCAGTTAAGCCGTAGAGAGCCATTTTTTCTTGTTCGAAGTGTACCCGCTGTAGAATTCCGACTGATTTTCCTCAGTTTCAAAATGTTCGTATTACATTGAAATTAATTTCTCGCACTAGTCCTTCTATTTTGTTCGTCTCTTACAATATTTCGATTAGACGGCAATCTAATTCCCAACAAAAAATATAAAAAACCAGCCTGCTTTGCGCGCCTCCGGCGCTTCAACAGGCTGGTCTTTACTGTTCGTCGCTGCGCTCCTCACTTTTTTTTACTGGTCGCGGCTACGCCGCTCCATAGTACTGAAACCCGTCGACACCTGTAGTCAAACAGGCCCCCAAGATTTCGTGGTCCGGTGGCACAGTGGGTGAGCGCGCGGCTGTCGTTCGCAAGGGGTGAAGTTTAAACACCTTTTGGGGCCAAGTCTTTCTTTCTCCTTGCCCAAAAAGTGCGAACATTGGGACAGACATACCCCTCTGGCTTTTTATATATAAGGATGATACACCCAGAAAACAAACTTTGGTTGGAAAAAAACGTTAGGCTATTTTAATTTTTCCGAACAATTTCCATTTTCAGATTCATCATATTTTTGTAGAAATTTCCAATTTACAATTTCAAATGGCAATATGGTTTAACGTAAGACTCTAAAACTTTCCATTCTTTTCTCAAACGTTAAAAATCTCTCAAGTCGTTCATCGATTTTTCTGATTCAGTCTAATTTTCACTGAATATTTTCTGAACTAATGTATTTTTCAGCTTCACGTAGTTCATAATTACATAGGTATGAATGATAAAATATTAACAATTGCGTAAGTTCTTTAATTAATACAGCAATAATACCTTTGATGTTCATAATTACTCGAAAAAGTTGGAGGGTTAGAAATGGACAAACCTTGGCAACTTTGCTCAATTTTTCATATTTTTTAAAAATCTTTTTCAAATTTAATTCTTGAATTGTGCAAGATCGGAATTGTGCAAATTTTATTCACTAAATAAAGATTTTGAAACAGAAAAGCAGTGTCATTATGGTCGCGACTTCCAAAACGACATCAACCCCGACGGAAAAAACCATCTTTCTAAATAAAACTTCTTTTTTATATTGAACAATCGTGATGTTTCATAACATCCTGAAACTTTGACTGGATCTTATGTTTTGGCTGAACACCTATGCATTTCACAGTTTCGTCATTTTTATATTAATTTTCATAAACTATTTTAGTTTATTATGATAAGGATACCACCATTTTTATATATGAAACGTTAGTGGGGCTTGTCTGTCCGTTTGTCAGGATGTTCGCATATTCAAATACCTGTGAACTTCCCCTTTGACTCTGGGGAACAAATTACTTCCCGAACAAATTATCATTTATAGACCTCGCGTTTTCAAAAAAAAGTATTGAAAAAGTGAGGAGTGCAGTGACGAACAGTGTTTATTGTGCGCCGCAGGCGCGACAATTGAGCTGGTGGAAATATGAAAACTGTAATTTTTTTATTTTGTACGTGAGGTTTTCAATTTTTTCTTAAATTTCTGTCACTTCACGTTATTTTTGATTTTTGACAAAGTTGTGCTGCGGCACCAATCTGCCAAAAAAACTTTTCAAGGAAGAATTTTCCAGAAAAAGGAAAGCCTCACGTACAAAATATTCATAACAACTCCTCGAAAATCAAAAATTGATTTTTTTTATCGATTTTTCCTAAGGAAAAGAGCACCAGATTGCTCCTGAAACAATCTGTTCGCTAAGGAATGACGATGTTTTTCATTATTATTTTTAGTTCACTTCTGGATTACTTTTAACGATAGGACAGTTAAAAATTAGAAAATTTTGCTTAAATTAAAAAGATTTTGAAATATAAAAATAATTTCAAAAAGCAGAATGACCATTTTTAATTTATGGTGGACCAGAAAGATTTTGAAAAATTACAAAGCAGTTTCTTATTTATTAAACAAAAGTTAATACTAGTCACAATTTCTTCAAATTTTTTATCTCATCTCCGTTTCGTCATCACGATTTAATCAAATTTCAAATTTTTTTATTTTTTTCTACGTTTCTGCCCCAAAAATTTTATTTTCATGCCACAAAATAGTTTTTTTTAAATTTTTTTTTTGAGCTGGAGCAGTTTGAGAATGTTTTGTCCCTTCGGTTCCCTTCCTTCCGTCTTTCGGGAGTTTGAGATTTATTCCGCCAAACTGACTACAATTTTTTTTTCCTTTCAATAATTTCATGTCATTAAAACAGTAAGTTAAAAACCTTTTTCTTTCAAAGAACCCAGGTATTTGCAAATGTAGAATGATCTTATGAATTATCTTTACTATTATTACCACACAAATTCCGTGTGTGTGTTTGTTCGTCCGTCGGATGCCATAGCGAGGTTCTCAGAGAACCGATTTTCATGAACTTTGTACTGATAGATAGAGCGCGGCGACGTGATGATGCCCGTTATCTTTTTTTTCTCAAAGTTTGATTCAAAGTTTGAAGCCATCTGGAGCGAATATTCTGAATTTCCAGTGGAAAACAGCGTGAGGCAGTGGGCGGAGCCTAATCACACACAAACTACGGCGTGGTGCGGAACCCGGCAGATGTCGGCTGCTGCGTTAAAAGACCCCCGCGGTCGCAGGCCAACAACTGACAACGAACGAAAGGAACGGAGACAGAGTGGAGGGAAAAGAGAGAAGGGTAATACAGAGTTTTGGTTTTGGTTTCGCTTTTTTGCGTGTTTTTTCAAGTAGGAAAATTGTTCTCACCTGGAGAAGAATTCCACGTGATCAGAAGGAAAAATGAGAAAAGCTAAGCTGTCTAGCAGAGTTGTACGGAATGGATATTCTCGGTTCCGGAATCCGGAATCCGGAATGATCTTCGAAACTACGGAATCCGGAATCCGGAATTCGGAATAATCTCTTTTTTTCCCGGAATACGGAATTTGGAATTCGGAATGATTGGCTCTGCGAACTTCAAAGCTTAAAACAGCAATTTAGCTGGAAAAGTAGTTTGGCTCGGTTTTTCAGTGCATTTTAGGAGCCTTTTCATGCTAGGAGCATTGAATATCGGAATATCGCTCAAATAATCTCCATAATTTTGCTATTTTTCTTGACTTGAAAATTTTTAGTTGTAACGGAACGAAATTTCATTTCGCGGAATCCGGAAAACGGAATCTGGAATCAAATCCAGGTTTTCGGAATCCGGAATTCGGAATTCGGAATGAAAAAACCCCGGAATTAGGAATTCGGAATCCGGAATCCGGAATTCCGTACAACTCTGCTGTCTAGACGCCTAGATTACCAAATGTCAAGCCATGGGAAAATTCGGTCGTGATTTTGTCAAACTGTGCTGAAGTTAGGCCATGATTATGTCAAGCTATGGGGAAGTTAGGCCATGATTTCGTCAAGCTTTGAGAGATTTAAGCCATGATTATGTCAAACTTTGAAGAAAGTAAGGCTTTTTTCGTCAAACTTAGGAGAAATTAGGCCATTGTTTCGTTAAGCAATGGGGAAGTTAGGCCATGATTATGTCAAGCTATGGGGAAGTTAGGACATGATTTCGTTAAACTTCAGGGTAGTTAGTCCATGATTATGCCAACCTATGGGAAAGTTAGGCCATGGTTTTGTCAATCTATGAGGAAGTTAGGCTTTGTTTTTGTTAAGTTTCGGGGAAGCTAGGCCATGGTATTGTCAAACTGTGCTGAAGTTAGGCCATGATTATGTCAACCTATGGGAAAGCTGAGCTTTGTATTGTTGAATTTTCGGAAAACTAGGCCATGCCTTTGTCAGCCTATGGGGAAGTTAGGCCATGATTTCATCAAACCGTGTTTTGTAAAACGTGCTTCGGAAATGCCAAAACTTTTTTGAGTTTCGGAAACCGTGCTACGGAAAAGAAAAAACCGCGAAAAACGTGTTTCATGTTTCGTGTTCCGGAATAAAAAGATCTCATATATCAATGGTGTTTAGCTGAAAACGGTTTTTTTCGATTTTTGAACCGAAACGTTTAATTTTTATAGATTCAGTCAGTATTACCTGCATCTGATGCTAGGGTTAAACGATAAGCAATCGTTTACGAATTCAAAGTTCTTCGAGGAATACTGATATTCCAACACTCTCCTGAGTTTGTCAACTCAGACTATTCATGTTCGTTTGCTTCTCATCAAGTTGTGAATTTTACTTTTTTTAAAGACTGATATCGTTCAAGTGTTGCCAGGAGGTTTAGCCGCCGTAGGCGGCGTGAACCGACTGGTTAACACTAACCCTTTGGAATCGCTCAAAGTACTACACTGCGTTCAATATCTTTAGGACCCCCCTCAATTTTGGGTGTCCAGAAAAAGTGAGAAGAGATATGAAAAATCTGCAAGTGCCATTCGATTTAGAATGTAAAATAACCCCCAGACACAATTCTTCATGATCCTACCATTTTCCGTACTCCCACAGCACAAAAATGTCACTTTTTCGACCGTTCAATATCTTTAGGACCCCCCGAAAAATGGTGTGGGTTGAGGTAGTTTTCAAAGTTTCAATACTCTAAATTGGTTTGTTTTGACTTTTTTGGACATTTCTTGAAGTTTCTGAACATTTTCGATCATTTCTGGCAAATATCTCAACTTCTCAAAATTTGATATTTTAACCAAATTACTCAAAAATTGAATAAAGTGGATAGAACTGAAGATTAGTTCATTTTCTAGGGTCGATACGACTCAAATCATCTGAATATTGATGTAACATTCGCTTTTTATTATATCTAATCATTTATACCATATAGCTAACAAGATAAATTATCTTAGAACAAGATACATAGGCTGTGTTCAATTTTTGAGTAATTTGGTTAAAATATCAAATTTTGAGAAGTTGAGATATTAACCAGAAATGATCGAAAATGTTCAGAAACTTCAAAAAATGTCCAAAAAAGTCCTAAAGATATTGAGAGTGGTTCCTAAAGATATTGAACGGTCGAAAAAGTGACATTTTTGTGCTGTGGGAGTACGGAAAATGGTAGGATCATGAAGAATTGTGTCCGGGGGTTATTTTACATTCTAAATCGAATGGCACTTGCAGATTTTTCATATCTCTTCTCACTTTTTCTGGACACCCAAAATTGAGGGGGGTCCTAAAGATATTGAACGCAGTGTAGTTCACCGGCGCCGAAATGTTTTTTGATTTGGCTTAAATTTTGCTCAATGGTAACCTAAGGCTGATATAGTCCAAAAATGGTAAAATCGAGTTCATATCATTCCTGCTCCGGGAGCTGGAGCACGAAAAGAGCCAAAAAACAAAGTTGTTGGATTGACTTGAAAAATGATTTCCCGACGTTTTTTGGGTCGTAGATTACGAATTTTAGTATATAAACTTCTGAAAACAATTTTTAAGAGTACCTGTAGTGCTAATTTTTCGATTTTGGACCATTTTTGGACGTTTTTTTTTGCTCCTGAAAAATTTAACGTTTGACTTGCAAAAACGGACGACGGAATCGAATTCTCCACCCAAAAAAACGTCTATTTCCTTCAAGAAATCAAAAATCGGAGGGTACACCTTTTGAGATAAATCCACTTTTATGCATTTTCAGAACCTACCCCCCTCCATTCCAGGATTTCTTTGAAGTGGTGCCACGACTACAAATCGAATTTCCAGAAGCTAAAAATTGGTGACCGAGTCACATTTGGATAGGGGAACCTGGATCAAAAAAATCAAAATTTTTAAAATCGGTTTTTTCTGAGCAGAAAGTGTTGGAAAGTGTTCAAGATGTCCTAAACAGTCGTTTCAGACAAATATCCGGTCAGAAATATGACGTTCCAGTCATGTTTTGGTGTTAAGGAAACTTTTTGAAGAAATTTCTGAAAAATTGATGCTTTAACGAAGGAAACGTCATATTTCTGACCGGATATTCGTCTGAATCGACTGTTTAAGGATTTCTTAAGGATTTTTAGGATTTTTTTTAAAGGTGGTGGGACATGAAAAAGTTTAAATCGTAGTGATCTCTCTTTTATAAAGAAAAGACCATTGTAAACCCATATTTGAACTCCAGAACATGAAAAATAGTAAAAAAAGCAAAACTATCACGCTACCTAGTTTATGGACGCGAGAGGCAATTTCATAGGGGCCAATTGAGGGCGCCCGCGTTTTGGCCCCTGTGGCTCAGCCGGTTACGCGGCAGACCACCAATCGGTACGGTAGCTTAGTTCGACCCCTCCGATAGTAATGGTTTTTGTTTTTCTTGAAAATAATCAAAATTGAAAAATTAGTGTATACACCACATCTTACGACAAAATGCATACTCAGTCCCCAAACTCAGTCCCCACAACTTTCCTGTCCCCCCACCTTTAAAGGATTTTTTTAAAGGATTTCTTTGAAGTGGTGCCACGACTACAAATCAAATTTCCAGAAGCTAAAAATTGGTGACCGAGTCACATTTCGATAGGGGAACATGCCACAAAATTTTTGTACGGATCTGAGACTATGACTTTTTTCACCATGGAGGGGGGTAGGTTCTGAAAATGCATAAAAGCCGATTTATCTCGATGAATGTATATCTCGATTTTTGGTATCTAAAAGGAAGTCGACGTATTTTTAGGCGTAGAATCCGATTCTGGCGTTTGTTTTTGCACCTCAAACGTTAAATTTTTCAGGAACAAAAAAAAAACGTCCAAAAATGACAAAAAATTGAAAATTTAGTACTACAGGTACCTTTCAAAATTGATATCGAGTAATATAAATGTGAAATTCGTAATCTCCATATCAAAAAACGTCGAAAATACGTTTTTGAAGTCAATCCGACAATTTTCATTTTTGGCTCTTTATTGTGCTCCAGCTCCTGGAGCAAAAATGATACAGACTCGAATTTGGTATTTTTTGACTATTTGGGCCCCAGATGGATGTCTGTGAAAAATTGAGCCCAATCGGAGAACATTTCGGCTCCGGTGAATTGGCTATTCGAGTGGTTAGAAATAGTCAGTGTTAAAATCTGCCCTCATCTGAGTATTCCGGTGTATTACTTTTTCTGGAGTGACCGAACTAGATCTTTGAAAAATTTTTGATGACAGTAAATTACTAAAAAACTTTGAGCTAGAATTTTCTTTGAGTCTTTCACATGTGAGACGAACCATAAAAAAGAAACAGCATTGACTATATGAAGACTTCGAAACACAACTCTAAGAAACTGCGTTCAAGAAAATGCATGGAAAAATTTTCAAATGATATTGTTAAAAACCTTCAAGAATTGATCCTCGGTTTCATGAAGTTTTATAAACTTTTGATAGATGCAAAGTGATAATGTCGTTTAAGCCCTAACTGGTAAGTGAATCAAAAGAGCCTCAAATTTTCACTCGAAAATTGCTTAGAAGCATATGTACCTATAAAAAAACTTCACATGGCTTTCAAAATTTTTGATCTTTCCTTTGACGCAATTTCTTAGAACCATGCTTCAAAGTCTTCGTATTAACAGTTCAGTTTCTCTTTTCATCAATGGAGTTTGCACCAAAACTTCACTTTTTCAGTAAGTTATTCTCACCAAACACCTTTCATAGATCTATTCCACTCATTCCAAAAAAAAAAAGTTGCACGACAGAATACTCAGATGGGTGCAGATTTCAATAATTCATAAGATCATTCCGCATTGGCCAATACCGGGATTCTTTCAAGAGGAGCTGTTATTTTACTGTTTTTAGGAAGTAAAATTACTGAGTTGAGAAAAACTACATTGATAGATACTGTGTGAATACACATCAGGCAAAGATCGCCCCAATGCAAATAGTCTATAAAAGAGTGAAGGTGGCCGAGCATTCTCAAAAAGAGCGCTCTCGACAACATATGCATTGTGGCGTGGCGAGCTTGGTCTGGTTTTTATTTTCCTAATATTATATATGGCAATCCGGTTTCAACCACATACTCATTTTTCAGTAAACTTTTTTTGGGTCAAAATGTATTAGGCGTGGAGCAAAACAATATAAGTATTGATTCCTTTCTCAGTTTTGTGAAACTGCTAACATTTATGGTGTCTAAAGTTACCGTTTAGAATTTTACACAAACATGAAAATTAGTGAACGAAAAACTCACTATTGAATTTTATAAATGAAAAGGTGATACGTACATAATTGATTGTGGTTTGAGCAAATTTCAGAGATTTTTCGTTTCATCGGAAGTTTTATAGCTTCAACTGATCAAGCTGCCATTCCGAGTGTTATCTGATTCTTGAGACTTTGCACGGAGGGAGCCAATTGCAAACTATTAGAAGATTTAGTACCCAGAAAAATAATGATTACTTTTTCATCATACTGATTAGAATGACTGGTTGAAACAATGTTTTAGTCGATGTTTGGAGTCTGAACGAAGTATGTCTTTCAAGTATTCTAAGCTGTCGACAGATCCCAACTTGTTCTAAGCAGACTTGTCCAAACGCGGGCCGGCCCGGGTTTGAAAATTTTGAATTTTTGAGCACGTTTTTCCCTATTTTTAGCTCAATTTCAGAACTTCTTTCTGTGTTTTTTTCTCGAAAAGTTGTCAAAATTTTCTTCTAAAAGCATACACCAAAAAAATGGATCAAAAAACGAAAAAATTATTTTTGGGATGTGAAAATTATTTTGGTCCTCCCCAACCCGGGCCGAGCGGGCCGGGCCGGTAGAAATTCCTCCACCGGCCCGGCCCGGCCCGGCCCGCGACAAGTATGGTTCTAAGGAATTTCCTCTCCGCATTTTGGTTGCAAAAACCAATGGTATGTAGTTCCGCAAGGAGCCTAGTAAATCATTGAAATATTTTTTTTATAAACCTATTCTAGTTAATCTCAAATATTTCCAGTTTTCAAATCTCCACATTTTCCGGTTGGCCTATAATTCTCACTTCGCATTTCTCGACCTATTGAACCTCCCTGTTTCAGATTGCTCTCATTATATTGAGAATATTTTCTGCGTCAGTTTACCGATCCTACGATGATATTATTGATTAGAAAGTAATCAAATTTCCAAAAGCAAACCAAATGACTCCCACAAAACAAATTTTGGTTGAAAAAAAAAACATTCGACCCATCTAAATTTTCTGAACAGTTTCCAGTATCAGAAAAACATTTTCATTTTATCAGAACTCACAGAACTTCCGTTCTACTGACCAGGCTGTCATTCCAAGTGTTATCCGATTTTCGATATTTTGTGCGGAGAGCCAATTGCAAACTCGGAATAATTGGAAGAATTCGTACACAGATAAATGTTTCATTATACTAATAAAGTATGTCGATTGAAAATCTAGTTAGTCTGTTGATGCAAGCGGTTGTTAGGGATTATGTAGTTTTATACTGTTGCAATATGTCTACAGACCCGCCTAATTTCGAGAAATTTCTTCTCCGCGTCTTTTGCAAAAACCAATGAAATATAGTTTGAAAAAGCTTTATTAATACCGCTAAGAAACCGTTGTTTTTGTTTGAAAAACCTTTATGTTCTGCGAAAAACGAAAGCCACAGATTTCTCTCCAGAGAGTAAAATTCATAAACCTATTCTAGCAAAGCTCAAATATTTTCAGTTTCAAAACCTTTATATTTTTCAGGTCGGCCTGTAATTCTTCAATGCTAAAAACCAATTATTAACATTTTAGGTTCAATCTGTAATTTAATTTTACCTTGTGCAGAATAAACTCATCTCGCATTTCTCGGCTTATCGAATTTATCCGTTTCAGAATGTTCGTTTTACATTCAAATTTTCTTGCAATCAGTTTTATTTCAAAAATATCCAGATGACCCACGAAAAAAAATTGTGGTTTAGGAAAACTCTGGGCCGCCATTATTATTTCAAACAGTTTTCAGTTTCGAAATTTTGAGATTTGCTGTGAAAAATGCAATTTTACAATACCAAACTGAAACTAATTAGCTTCATAAATTCATCATTGAAGATTCTAAAACCTTTTATTTCTATTCCAAACTGCTTTAAAATGGGCTATGGAATTTTCTTATTCAGTGAATTTCTCATTAGAAATTTTCCGTTTCCAGTTTATAATTTCTGAGCTTCGCATACTGAAGTAGTGATAAAGTGAATGCAAAGGATCACACAAACACTACAACAAAAACCATGAGGGAAATGCTTGAAAAAAGTGAATGGATGAGAAATAGACAAACCCAAGCAACGCTCATTTATTCAAATTTCAATTCGTTTTACTTTTTATTTAAAGCTATTGAGAAAACGATTGAAAATGCGAAAATTTTACAGGTATAAGAAGACTTTGGAACGGAAAAAATAGTGTAACTATGGTCGAGACTTCCAGAACGACACCAACCTTGATGCAAAAAAATTATCTTTTCAAATTAAACTTTATTTTCAATTTTTATTTTCAGTACATATGTTTCAAGATATGTTTTAAAATGTACTTGTTCATAAATTTCCAACTTACACTTTTTTTAAATTTTCAGTTTCTTCATGTTTATATTAGTTTTCATAAACTATATTTGTCTACTGGGTTAGAAACACGTACAAAACTGCTCCTCGAAAAACAAAAACGATTGAACTTTCCGGGAAAAAGAGCACTGGACTGCTCCAAAAACAATTTGTTTGGTAAATTTTTGAAATTTTATTTTTTTAGTTTAGAAAAACAGAAATTTCGAAATTCACAGTAGCGAGTAGTGTATTTTGTTTCCAAAAAATACAAGATTAAAAAAAATAGAATTGTCCAGAATATACCAGAGTGGGCGCCTTTTAGCCGTGAAGAATAATTTCAAAAAAGTCATGATCACTCAGAATGTCTTCAAAAGTTTTTATTTTATTTCCTTTCCATTATCAAAATTTGACTATGTTCTACACTTTTTCTTCGTTGTCAAGTGGATTATTTTTTCAAAACATTCTCTCCGAAAAATTATGAAACTTTAGCAGAAAAAAAGCATCATAAAATGGTTTAAAACACTCATAAGTCACTAGAATCAGAAAAAAAACATTCAGAAAATTTCAACTACTCAAGTTAAACTCCTTAAAAATACTAAAACATTCAAAGACCTTTCTACCTGTTTCAAATAACTCGCAGTTTCAAATTCCTCAGATTTCCTGTAAAACACGCAAGTTTTTAATAACAACTCGAATTAAATTGCATTGCAAAATTCATTACCTTTTTTTCTCGAAAGATTGCCCATTGCTTCATAACTAGCGTTAGAAGTTGCACGATTTTGTCTATTTTTTTCATTTGTGATAATTAAATTTTTTCAGTTTCATGAAATTCACAATTCGAAACATATGCACATTGCAATAATATGTATGATTGGGACGGAATTGGTCGAAAAAAAAGGTCCAGTCAAGGCATATGTGAACCCAGGCAACATTCGTGGGTCCAATTTTTTCACATCTTTTATAGTAATTTGTTCGGCTTTTCTCAACTGTTGTAGTAGCGTGTGCCCGAGAATAATCAAAATTTCTAAAATTCACCGATGATACAAAAGTTTTGAAGCATAAAATGACTGGAGAAAAGATACCGGTTTTTAGCAGATGCCTGGTCAACAAATATTGAATTTTCGTGTATCCACAGATGATACCAATGTTTTGAAACATAAAAATATCTGGGAAAAAAAAAGATAAGAAACGATTTTTAGCAGAACAAAAAAATTCAAAAAACTTCAATTAGAATTTCTTCAAATTTTTTATTTCATCTCCGTTTCGTAATCACCATTTAATTGAATTTCATAGTTTCGATCCGCTGATGTTGAAAATTGAAAAAAATTGAATTTTCTCGATAAAAATGGTCCAGTTCCATTCAGAAAACTCAATTCTCAAAAAACTATAAACAATCAAATTTTTTTATGTTTCAAAATCTTCATTTTATTCAGAATTTTTTAAAAATTGGTTTTGCCAAATATAAAAAAAAATACAATTATTCTCATCAAAAATCTACCCACAGATCTAACATTTTCAGCACCAAAAAAGTTTTTTTATCTGACAAAAAATGGGCAGCTGGTATACTGATTCAACTCAATTTCTAGGAAACTAATAATAAATGAAAACTTCCGCAATAACCAACAGCAATATTTCGTGGAGTTCTCGCCTGCTTCATTAGCGTTGTGAAACTGTAGCGCTAAAATAAGATAAATTGAAAAAAGTTTCAATATAAATGCAGTTTCTTAAGTTTTTTTTCACTGATAGAAGGATCTTACAGATAAATGGCTCAGTTTTCTGCAAAGACTATTTTTCGAGTTTCAAAAATAAATCATTAAAATTCAAATTTTCTCCAAATGTTTCAAAAACTTTTTTTATTCAGAATTGTTTTCTTTTACTAATCTCAGGAAAATCCATCTCCATAAATTATTCTCATCAGAAATCTACCCAAAGATCTACTCGAGTCACCTTCCAAAAAAAAAGCGACGACCACAAAAAATACGCCAGAATACTCAGTCAGGTTTCAATAATTCATCAGATCATATCACTCTTCTCAACGTCTTCTGATAACATTCTGATAACATTCTGCTACTTCTGATAAGACTGATAAATTTGACTTTTGACCCTATCACTTATTTTTTTGCTGATAACAATGTCTTCAACCACTACAATTCCAATGCCAAATCCGGTAAGTCCCTGTCTATCATTTCTATCAATTAAAACTTGTTCTTCTTTGTGTTTTGTTTATTGTATTCTCCTCTCTTAGTTCCTGGGTCTCTTAATCTATAGAAAAAAGAAAAAAGGAGGAACTTTTATTTGAAAACGACAGTCTATCACTTTTCTATTCCATTTGGTTGTCACCTCTCTCTTCTTTAGAAACCACGACTGTCGGCGATGACCGTCAATTACAATCAGGAAGTGTCTTCTGTGAATTCGTTCACTTTTGTCAAGTTGTTGATGACGTGAGTAATGGGGGAGAATCTTTTACGGGAGAGGAACTAGAATTTTTGGGTTTGGAAGGGAGTTTTGAGGGTTTCTAAAGCTTTTGGAATTGTGATTGAACCGTAAAAAGGTAGAATATTATTGCAGTTTTTAGAAACTGAGAAATTTTTTTTTTCCACATTGAAGAGCTTATTGTCAGAAGACGTGTTTTTTACGGTTTTGGCAAATTTTTGCAAGTTTTTTAGGCCGTAAAATGGAATAATAATATTACAGTTTTTGGAAACCGAGAAAATTTTGAGTCAGATTTGAAAATTCGGTAAAAACAGAACTTAGTCCTATGAAATTTTAATGATGTGAATATGGAGGGAAATCTTTTGCGGGAATGGAGATGAAAAGGTTTGGTCTAAAATGAAAATTTGAGAGTTTTGTAAAATTGTTTTTGTGTAATTAGGCAGTTCAAAAAGTCACCATTTTTTGCGGTTCTTAGTAACTGAAAATTTTTTGTTTGGAAATTTTAGTAATCTTGCGCTACCTAAGAAGTGTTAATGACGAGAGTATAGGGGGAAATCTTGCTCTGATGGGATTGGGTTTGGAAGGGAATTTTAAGGATTTGCTGAAGCTAAGTTAGTGAGAAATAGAAAAAAAAAGATTTTATTGCAGTTTCCAGAAACTGAGAAAATTTTGTGTCGGATTTAAAAAATCATTAAAGATTAACTTAGGAATTGTTTAAAATAACCAGAGAATGCCAAGGAAACTTGCTGGAATGGGATTCAAATTTTATTCGGACTGATTGAGCCATGAAAAGAAGAATATTATTGCAGTTTCTAGAAACTGAGAATATTTTTTTATCGAAAAACTCAGTATTAAGCGACGAGTGTGAGTATGAAAATTCTGCAGAATTTCACAATTTGGAAGGGTTTTTGAGGCTGATAAAGTTATTCTTAAGTGTGTGAAACAAAAAGTGTTAGGAGAATTCATAGATTATATTTTTCTGTTTTCTGAAGTAGATAAATTTTTTTTTCGAATCGAATATTTTAGTAGGTGTCCTGCGCTATTTAGGATGTGTTGATGAAATTTGATTAAGATTATGGGACCAGAAATAGAGACAAGTAATGTTTTAAGATTTTGAAGAATTTTTTTGCAGTTTTTAAAAACCGAAAATTTTATTGTGAATGGGTCTAAAATTTTGAATTTGCAAGGGTGTTTCAGGAGTTTTCGGGAATTCAGGTGTTATTATTGAGCCGTTAAATGGAATAATATTATCACAGTTTCTAGAAACTTAGAAAACCTTTTAATCCAAAAATTCAGTATTCAACGGATGAGTAAGGAAGTTCTGATTTTAAAATTTGGAGAGGGTTTTTTGAGCTGTAAAAGTTTTTATCGAGTTCGTAGACAGATCAAATTAGGAGATTTCGAAGATGATATTTTTCTGTTCTTAGAAACTGAAAAATGTCTTTTTGGATTGAAAAGTTTAGTAGTAGAGCTGTGTTGTTTTAGAAATGTTCATGACCCTTGTAAAGAAACTAAAGTTCTTGAAATTGAAGGATCTTTCGAGAAGTTTTTGCAGCTGAAAATAATGTTGGTAAACCATGGAACGGTGCAACAATGTTTTGCATTTTTGGAATTTTTTTTGCGGCTTCTTGAAACTGAGAAAGTTTTTCTTAACTTCTGAATTCGATTGACTCTGTTGGGTATCCAAAGTTTTCAGAAAAACATTTAGCAACGGTGTTTGGGTGTCAAAACTGATATGAGTTTGTTTAGAATCAAAAAATTCTGTAATTGTATGCTAGTGAGAGAGAAGTAGAAAAAAAAATAATATTGCGATTTCTAGGAACTGAGAAAGTTTTTTTCAAAGAACTTAAAAGTGATTTATTGTTGTCGTTCGGGACAGAAAATTGTGCTAGGGAATGAATTCGAAAAGTTTTTGGAAGATGAACATGTTATTTCTAGGGATTGCATCAAAAAAAAGTGAAACGATATGAGTTTTTTTTTCGAATTTCCTAGCAAGTAAAATGATATGAGATTTTTACGGCTTTCATAACCGAGAATTTTTCCTCCTGGTTTGAAAAATTTAGCACATTCGCTTTACTTAGGGAATGTCGATGACGTGAGTAAACTTATAGGACCGAAACTTTTGGTTTGGAAGAAAATTTTTGAGATTTTTGAAGCTGAAAATACTGTTTCTGGACAATGGAAGTGGAATGTTCTGAGAGTTTGGAGTAGAATTTTTCTGTTCATTGAAATTGAGAAAGTTTTCCGTAATCATTTTAATCTGCTAATGCCTCTGGTTTTTTTCATCGAAGTTTGAGTTTGAAAGGAGATTTCTAGGGGTTTTGGAGCTTAAAATATTTTTGATGAATCGAGAGATGGTGGAATGTTTTGCATTTTTGAAAATCATTTTTTTCAGTTTGTAGAAACTGGGATATTTTTCTCACTCGTAGATCAAATAATGACAATTCAAATTTGATTAGAGCTTCCAAAAAGTTCCAATTTGTCCGATGAGCCAAAACGAAAAAGACAACTAAGACACTACGACCATTTGATTCAGCTTTTTGAATTGTTTTTTCCAGCTGCTCGAAACCGAGAAAGTTATGCCTAATTTCTGATCACTATTATTCCGAAAAATGTTCTAATTTCAAAAATTTTGTGAAAAAACATATAAAGGTGGGATTTAGGTGTCAAAATTGATATGATTTTGTTTCAACAATATGCTGGCTTGAGTAAGTTAATGATGTGAGTAAAGAGGTTTCTTGTGAGAAAAGTAGTGGAAATTTTGAAATTGGATGGGTTTTTCAGGGGTTACCGAAAATTTCAATTGTAAGTGATAGGTAAACGGAGAAAATATTATTGCGGTTTCTTGAAACCGAGAAGTTTTTTTCTCGAATCGAAAATTCAGTACCAATATGAATTTCGGATAAAATATAAAGTATGAGAAAAAAAATTTCGTTGGTCTAAAAAAAATTGAAATTCGAGTTAAGGAAATTGAAAAAGGGGATTCTGAAGCTGAAATTGTTGTCTTCAGGGACTGCATAGAAAATATTCTGAGATTTAGAGAAACAAACTTGCGGTTTTGACAAAGTTTCTTTTTCGGATAATAAACTTCAGTGTCACTACGTGAAGTGTGGAAGATTTCTTGATTTTCAGAAGCTGAAAAACATTGTTTTGTTTTAAAGCAGTGAAATGGTAGAATGCATACTTGTAATTTTCCGGGCCGGACCGGTAGAAATTCCTCAGTCGGCCCGGCCCGGCCCGGTCCATCACAAGTATGGTAGAATGTTTTGAGAAATGGAAAACGATCTTTGTGGTAAAGCCAAGAAATTTTCTTGAATTTAAGAGACTAGTGCATACTTTTTGTTAATAGAAGCCCTCAAAAAGTTCCAGTTGGTTCTAGAAACCAATGGCTTGTGATCAGAATGGAAATGGATCTAATTGAAAAAATTAAGTTTGGTACTCTGAAGTAGTTTTTTTGCAGTTTCTTGAAATTGAAAAAGTTTTTTCTTATTTCAAATTTTATTAATTCGCATCAAATGTCAAAATGATCATAAGTTTGTTAGAGGTTTTCAAAATTATGATTGATAGAATTGAACAGTAGAATCTCAGCAAGTTTTTGCAGTTCTTTTTGCAGGGTAGGAAAATCCACTAGTCAAGCTCTATTTTTTGATGAAGTGAGTCGATAGTGCACTGAAATTTTGAGCTTTGGAGGCGGTCGTGAAGTTTTTTGGAAACTGAAAGTGCTTATTTTTTGTGGGTAGTGTGGAGGAATATTCTGTGTTTTTGAATCGGAATTTCAATGTTTCTAGAAACTGAGGAATGAATTTTACAAATCGAAGAGTTCAGCGTCTATCAGTCGTCTGTTGTAGGTTGTTGAAAAAACAAAAACTTTCAGTTTCGATGAAAATTTTTAGGATTTTTCGAAAGTATTGAATTTCACATTAAAATAACATTTTGAAAGATATTTTTGCGGTTTTAAGAAACTGAGAAGTTTTTCTCCGGCTTGAAGCATCTAGTGGTTTCACTTTATCTTAATGCTCTCACAAAAGTTCCAATCGGCATAATAAGCCAATTGGCAATAAGCAAAATGAGAACAGATCTGCCACAATGCCTTAAGCGACGATCTATGCAAACGCGCTAAATTGACACGCGCATTTTCGAAGTCCTCAATTAATTATTGTCGGTGGAGAAGATGAATATTCCTGGGTTTCAGTGCTTTGTTTGAAAGAAAAAGCTAAAATTTCTCAGAACTTTCGCCAATAATCGGGAATTTTCAGCAACTTCTTCCCGAAATATTTAGTTTAGGATTGAAAAGCCGCTTGTTTGTCAATGAAGCGCGTTTGCATAGGTCGTCGTTTGAGGCCTTGTGATCTACGGAACATAAAACAAATATTATTGTTTCGTCATTTAGAGTGGACTTCGCAGTTTCTTGAAATTGAAAAAAAAATTTCTGTTCCGTATTGCCTGCTCGAGGAAGTTGATGATATAAATAATAGCGTTTTTCAATGCTTTGAAGCTTAGAACAAAAATTTGAAAGCTCTTTAATGCTGGAAATATGTCTGGGACTGGTTAAACATCTTGCGTATTTGAAAAAGATTTTAGCGGTTTTCAGAAGTGGAGAAACTTTTTAATGGACTACGAAAACCAGTTGTAATTTGAACTGGAGACGCCATTCAAGATATGTTGGAAAACTCGGTGTGTGGGTTTTTATGAAAGGAAAAAGCGAAAACGGTCAATTTAGAAAGAAAAAAGGGATTTTTTACTATTATATTCAAGTCGACTAATCTACAGAATGTACAGAATGAACATATTAAATTTTTGCAGTTTCTAGAAACTGTGAAAATTTTTCAATCAAAGAGCCTCTGTTTAATTCATAGAAAAACACTAACTAAAAGTTTCAGGCTTATGAGTAAGGTTTGTGCACGTACACATAAAAAAACGGTATTCGGGCATTTTTTCACAGTTTTGCGGAACCAAGAAAATAGTTACTTCACTTCTAATCCTAATAACTAAAAGAATATTGAACTGAATTTAGAATAGAAAGAAAACAGAAAAAACGGGATCCACTGAAAATCTTTGATTTGAACATAATTTTACTGTTTTCAGAACCCGAGAAAGTTTATTAAAATGAAGAAAAATACGGTAGTGTTTAAAAAAAACTTAAAATTCAATGAAAATGAGTTCTAAAAATGTTATTTTGAGCTGACAATAGCTGGATTTTTTAGAAAGGTAGTTTCTTTTCTACACATCTGTTAATTTTTGTTCTAAATCATTAAGACTGTAACGAAAATTAAGTTGAAGTGAAATCAGAGCAATTTTCATCAGTCCAAACGTGAAATTAGAATCGGGTATAAAACCTAATGTTTCAAAGAACTGAGATAAATTTTGAATAAGATTGGAACCTTTACATATTGTGTATCAATTCCATGGACGTTCATGTTTATCTAATAGTCAATTTTTCGTATAATACAGTTTCCAAAAATGCATAAACTGAGAAAAATTGTATTTAGTTACTTGGCATCATTTTATGGAAACTTCAATTATCTTTTAAAATCGCAATTTTGTTCCAGATGGCGTGGTTCCATTTGGAAATCCGTGAGATGGGAACTAACAATGTGGTGTCTTGCTTTCGCAGTGGTTCAGTGCTTTTACAGATATCTGATGACAGAAGATCAGCAAAGGTAAGATTATTTTGAAAACTGTTCCAATTTTAAGTCTTGATTTCAGATTTTTCGAATATGCCGCTATCCATTTGAATGTGAGATTAATTCATATTCCATTGACATTCATGCTCGGATTCTTTGTGACAATTGTTGTGGATAGATGGAGATCTGTTTTCACTAATATTGGATTTATTGAAAAGTAGGTTACCTCTAATATAAGGGCGCCATGCCAGGCTTCGTTATGGGTGAATGGCATTGTTTTCTGAATTTTGAAAAAGATATTTCTGAAAATCTTGAAACCTTAAATTTTCCAGTGTTGCCCTCTCTGTTGGAACCCTTGTCGCAGGAACCGATCATGCTGCAAAGGTGCTCCGCCGCACTATAATCCGTTATTTGGTCCTTTCTCAAGTCCTGGTCCTTCGAGACATTTCTATGAGAGTTCGAAGAAGATTCCCTACTATGGAATCCTTGGTTACGGGGGGATTTTTGTATAGAGATGAACTGGAAAAAATGTACAAATGTGAGACAATGTATAATAAATACTGGCTTCCAACTCATTGGGCAAATCAATTGGTTCATAAAGCAATGTTTGAGACGAAGAATGTGGATTCTGTGCAGAGTATGAATTCGGTTTTAATGGTAAGATATGTAGGGGAGCTGATAAGAGGTTAGGTCACAACCGTACATTGAAATGAGAATATGGCATATGGTTCTCTAAAGTTTTGGCTCGTATGACATGTAATGCTTCCATACTTCGCCCCTCCGATTTCAGATGTTTCATAAGCAAAAGTTAGGTCCCGAGGTGGGTAAAATAACCCGCCAGTCAAAAATTTGCCAAGTTGATTTTTTATCGATTTATTGATTGTTTTCACTTTTACTAGTTTTTTGACCGTATCTCGCTCAATTTTAAAGATTTTTCAGAAGTTAAAAAACAAAATTGTAGAACAAAATGTGATACAACTTTTTGGTCTCTGCTCCAAAAAATTTGGAGCCCACTGAAGAGCCGAAAGTGTGCTCCAAAGTGAAGTCGAAAAATTCAAAAACGTTTAATTTCTTTGAAATTCTGGAATTAAGTTTGACATTGAAAGTGATGCATATTACCAAATTTTTTAGAAAATCGTTCGCTAATTTTTCGAGAAAATTTAGTTCAAAGTTTAATTTTGTACTTTTCGGGTTTTCAAACTCAAAATTTCAAAAAAATGGTGTTAGTAAACCTTATAGCCCGTAAAAAGACGCATCTTTTCGTTTTTTAACCATCCCAAAATATTGAGTTTGAACCGAGTTAAGTATGGTTGAAATATTGTCAATCATAGCAATTGCTATCCGATCACGTAGGGGTCAAGGGTTTCAACCATACTTAACTCGGTTCAAACTCAATATTTTGGGATGGTTAAAAAACGAAAAGATGCGTCTTTTTACGGGCTATAAGGTTTACTAACACCATTTTTTTGAAATTTTGAGTTTGAAAACCCGAAAAGTACAAAATTAAACTTTGAACTAAATTTTCTCGAAAAATTAGCGAACGATTTTCTAAAAAATTTGGTAATATGCATCACTTTCAATGTCAAACTTAATTCCAGAATTTCAAAGAAATTAACAGCGTTTCCATGAGGTGATCGAGCATACGTCGGCACAGTATTTTCAAACTCTTTATTTCTCGCTGATTTGTCATATGGGCATAGTTTTAGGTCATCTGTGAACAGAAATACAGTTTTTGATTCACTCCGCCCACTTCTGAATCCAGGGTATTCAAAAAAAATTCAGAAGACGTGAGATTTCTAGAATTTTTCCTATAAGAGATAATTTTGAAATCTCTTTTGGAATGAATACTAGACCATATTTAGAGACTTTTTTGTGTTATTCACTAAATTCCAGCACAACGTCTTCAGCGTGAAATTCATCGTTGAAGTGCAGAGTGGTACCATCAGGGTGGAAAATGACCGTTCCCCAAAATTTTTTCCACTACTTCCGATGAGATTCCTTCAGCATTCGATACCCCTACGGTATAGCTTTCAAACAAAAAAAAGTTTGGTCCGATAAACTAGGACCTTTTTGGAGTTTATATGAGAAAAAATCAATAAATTCAACGTACCCCCCCTCCATGGTGAAAATGGTCATAGTCACTGATTCAAAAAATATTTTTACCACGTAATGTCCTACCCATACCTGATACCCCCACAAAATTTTAGCTCATCTGAATCACTTCTGGAGGCGTGGCACCACTTCAAAACGCCTTTCACAGAATCAACGACGTCAGAATTCTGAATATGTGAATTTTCAATATTTCTGCTGGAAACTGTTTTAGAAGGTATTACAACATTATACGCAGTCATTTTGTGCAAAAACAACACTCCTGACTTGTCTGAATAGGCAGAATGGCATCCGTATGGTAACCGATGACCAGGCGGGATGACGTTCGTAGTCAAAACCGCGTTAGAATACTGTCAGAAGGTTCTATTTTTGCACAAAATGACTGCTTATAATGTTGTAATAACTTCTGAAACAGTTTCCAGCAGAAATATTGAAAATCCACATATTCAGAATTCTGACGTCGTTGATTCTGTGAAAGGCGTTTTGAAGTGGTGCCACGCCTCCAGAAGTGATTCAGATGATCTGAGATTTTGTGGAGATATTAGGTATGGGTAGGACATTACGTGGTAAAAATATTTTTGAAATCGGTGACTATGACCATTTTCACCATGGAGGGGGGTACGTTGAATTTAGTGATTTTTTCTCATATATTCGACTGAAACTCCAAAAAGGTCCTAGTTTATCGGACCAAACTTTTTTTTGTTTGAAAGCCATACCGTAGGGGTATCGAATGCTGAAGGAATCTCATCGGAAGTAGTGGAAAAAATTTTGGGGAACGGTCATTTTCCACCCTGATGGTACCACTCTGCACTTCAACGATGAATTTCACGCTGAAGACGTTGTGCTGGAATTTAGTGAATAACACAAAAAAGTCTCTAAATATGGTCTAGTATTCATTCCAGAAGAGATTTCAAAATTATCTCTTATAGGAAAAATTCTAGAAATCTCACGTCTTCTGAATTTTTTTTGAATACCCTGGATTCAGAAATGGGCGGAGTGAATCAAAAACTGTATTTCTGTTCACAGATGACCTAAAACTATGCCCATATGACAAATCAACGAGAAATAAAGAGTTGGAAAATACTGTGCCGACCCCAAGAGGCCCTTGCTCGATTATCTCATGGAAACGCTGTTAAGTAACGGAAACTAAAACTCAGTAATCTCTCAGAATTTTCATATTTCAGAACATCAAAGAATTCCGTCAATCAATGGAAATGCTCACGAAATATGATTGGGTTCCAATTCCAATTGCTTATCCACAGGTAATCACTGTCAATTTCTGCTTTCTGACAAATTTGATAAAAAAGATTAGGCTTCATTCTTACTGTTTCTAAAGGCCTATAAGTTGGGTTTGATTCTGGGCGTGTACTTCAAAACGAGCCTCCATTTTTGCCCTATTTTCTTTATTCAGCTTGTTTGAGAGAATAATTCGAGTTTTCAAAAAAATTGGAGCTCACTTTCCAATTTCAGTCTTTCGAACTTTTCTGTTTTTCAACGCACATAACCAAGAAATTTAAGAGACAGGGTTCAATCCTTCATTTGTGCTACGAACAAAAGTATCTATTTTTGGGAGCCGCAGAGAAGCTTATTCGTGCTCCACCGGCTCGGATGAGCCTTAAAGTAACGGTTTTATTAGAATGATTGGAAGCGCAGCAGAATGAAACTATCATGTTTCGAAAGTAATATAACTCTTGTCCTAGAGCAGGCTGGGGTGCTATCATACACAAATTTTTTTCATTTGCCCTGATACATCCTTCTGAAATTATCTCAAGGAAGTTTTTTTGAACAATATTAACGACCAATTAGTTCTCCGTTTCATGATTTCCTCATAAAGTCTCTTGAAATTTTCAATCGATCTGACGCGCTAATTCAGTCTTTGAATAATTGGTTTGTTTCAAATCTGATGAATTCCAAAACTTCCCCGTTATAAAATGTACAGAAAGCAATGATTAATCGAATTGGTCATTGAGCATAAAGAAAGACAGTTTTTTGATAAAGTTCACGAAACAATAAGTTTGTTGGACTTTTCCGGAGTTTTCGGTTTCATTTCTCCCGAATCAGAGGTTGTCGTTATTTTCCAATTGATTCGTAGTACTCTTAGTTGCTGGAAAAAATTATTGACGACTTTTTTGGTGTTACCAAAGCTAAAGATGAAACCAAAATGCATTAAGCGAAAACTGAGATATGAAAACTTTGAAACTCCATATTTTCCTCCTGAATCTCTAATATTTTCTAATTTTCCATTATTCCAGGTCGTTTTTCTTGCTGTCCGTGTCTACTTCATAATCTGCCTTATCTCTCGTCAATATCTCTTATCAGCTCCACCCACAGAAGCCCAATCAATTGTTCCAATTATGACAATTCTTCAATTTATTTTCTTTGTCGGATGGATGAAAGTGAGTCTGCGTCTCTTGATAGCACACACTCTCTCCCATCTGTTTCAGGTGGCCGAAGCTCTTCTGAACCCTCTTGGAGAGGACGATGATGATTTTGAATGTAATTGGCTTATCGATAGAAATATGTCCACAGGAATCGAAATTGTGGACACTTGTCATGATTCTTGTCCACCATTAAAACTACAGGAACCGGAAGATGAAAAAGGGACAATGTATTGGTGCCAGTGAGTTTTTTTCTGTAAAAATGAAAAAAGGTTCTTGACTACTGGAATTTCAAAAATTCTCTCAAAATTTAAAAATATTTTAAAACCGAATAATCATTCCAGCCCGGCTAAAAACTCTCAAACTCCTCCAACTGCTGTTGCCATCTCCCAACACAAGAATCCATTTTCAAAAGTATTGAATTTGGTTCATCCATCAACGCCGTCTTCTGAATCTTCCTCTCCCCCTACTTATCGTCTTGAAGTTCCAAAATGAATAAAATATTACTTTCCGGGTTTTGAGATTGGTACAAGAAAATGCAGGTGAAACTAAAAGAAAAATAATAGAAAAATATTTATCGGTTCTACGAAACTGGAATAAATGAGTTGAAGTTTTCAGTTCATTGACAGATTTCTTGGCTTTGCTAATTGCTTCGGGGAGTTCGAAAATTTATTCGAAATCATAGAAAAAGTTTGAGAGCTGATTGTTGTCTGTTCGGAATGAATCTACTTTAATATGGAAAAATTTTCAACGTTTCTCTAAATCTGAAAAGAATTTTAGAAGAGTTTTTTTAGAAGAGGAAAACTCTTTTGAATCGAATGACTTATTTTTTAAATGATATTAAAAATATGGGACGACATTTTTGCTTGAAAATGTATTTGTGAAGTTTTTGGAAGATGCATATGTTGTTTTTAGAGATTGTATCAAACAATAATTTGAGTTTAAAAATAATTTTACGGTTTTGACAAGATTTTTTTATGAGCTGAGAATACTGTTGTTCGACAAAAGAAAGGATAAATGTTATAAGGTTTTTTTAGAAATTGAGAATTTTTTCTCCTGGTTTGAAAAGTTCAGTAAAAATGATTAGTAGGGAAATTTTGATGACGTGAGTAAAGACATAGGGCTGAAACTTTGGGTTTGAAAGAGAATTCTAGAGGTTTTCGGAGGTGAAAATACTGTTTTTGGAAAAATATGTGATGGGGAAATGCTCTGAGAGTTTGGAGATGACTTTTGCTGTTTTTTGAAATTGGGAAAGTTTTCCGTTATCATTTTAATCTGCTAATGCCTCTGGTTATTTTCATCGAAGTTTGAGTTTGAAAGGAGATTTCTAGGGGTTTTTGAAGCTGAAATTATTGTTGATGAACCATGAAACGGTTGAATATTTTGCATTTTCGAAAAACATTTTTGCAGTTTTTAGAAACTGAGAAAGTTTTATCACTCACAGGCAGTGTGTGCAGACGAGAATTTTTTCTCGAGAATTGATGTTTTTCTCGAGAATAAATTCTCGAGATTTTCTCGAAAATGATCGAGAATTTTTCGAGAATTTCTCGAGAATTTATTCTCGAAAAAAAATCCGAGAATTTTATTACCTTTCGTGATAAGGTTTGTTCTGAATTCGCCATTTCTGTCGGAATACGCTCAAGGGCTCACTATTAGCAATAATTTGAACTTTTTCGCCTGTTTTACGGTAGTTTGAAAAATAAAATTTCAAAAAAAATTCTCAAAAAATTCTCGAGAATTTCTCGAGAAAAATTTCTCGTCTAAACTCACTGCTCACAGGGCAGATAATGTGACTTTCATGTTTCAAAAAGAGCTTCCAAAAAGTTCCAATTGGTCCGATAAGCAGAAGAGAAAAAGAAAACTAAATCTTTTTTTAACTTCTCGAGGTATTTCTTGCAGTTTCTCGAAACCGACAAAGTTTATCGTAATTTGGGATCACTACTGTTTCGAAAAATGTTCTTATTTAAAAAATTTTGTAAAAAAATATAAATGTGCCCCCCCCCCCCCCTCGGATCAAGAAAGCCAGTGTCAATATACGACTAGCTTTTTGGTCCGTAAGGATGTGGTTTTTTTCCAATCGATTCGTAGTATCCTCAACTGCCGAAAAATTTTGATTTTGTTTAAAGTTGTTGGTATCCAGATTTTCTCTGTAACAAAAGGTGGAGTTCTCTTAATTTAAATTAATCGTTCCTTGCACTATTATGGTTGCTCCAATTTGAGCTCAAACTTGAAATGAAACGTAAGAAAATTTGAAAATCCTCTTTTTGTCGACTTTTTTTTCGGTAAAACCAAAAGAAAAGATGAGATCAAACACTATTGAGCAGAAACTAAAATACATATGAAAACTCTGAAACTCCATATTTTCCTTCTGAATCTCTAATTTTTTCTCATTCTCATCTTTCCAGGTCGTGTTTCTCGCTGTCCGTGTCTACTTCATAATCTGCCTTATCTCTCGTCAATATCTCTTATCAGCTCCACCCACAGAAGCCCAATCAATTGTTCCAATTATGACAATTTTTCAATTTATTTTCTTTGTCGGATGGATGAAAGTGAGTCTGCGTCTCTCGATTGCACACACTCTCTCATCTGTTTCAGGTCGCCGAAGCTCTTCTGAATCCTCTTGGAGAAGACGATGATGATTTTGAATGTAATTGGCTTATCGATAGAAATATGTCCACTGGAATTGAAATTGTGGACACTTGTCATGATTCTTGTCCACCATTGAAGCTACAGGAACCGGAAGATGAAAAAGGGACTATGTATTGGTGCCAGTGAGTTTTTTTTCCGGGTTGTTGAAATTTCAGCCAACTGAAAAACAAAAATTCTCTCAAAATTTGAAAATAATTCGGAACCGAAAAATAATTCCAGCCCGGCTAAAAACTCTCAAACTCCTCCAACTGCTGTTGCCATCTCCCAACACAAGAATCCATTTTCAAAAGTATTGAATTTGGTTCATCCATCAACACCATCTTCTGAATCTTCATCTCCACCTACTTATCGTCTTGAAGTTCCAAAATGAATAAAGCATTGCTTTTTTCTAGAGTTGAGAATCGTTACTGCAGCGAACAGACGCATTCTAAAAGTTCAGCGGTTTGAGCAAAAGTAGGACCAAATTTATCAGTTTCACGAAACTGGTATACATAATTGAGTTGAAGTTCCTTCATTAATAATAAAGTTTTTTTCAAACTTTATCGTTTATTATTGATTTCAAACGATCTGACACCTCATCACTCCCATGGGGACCCAAGTTGGAAAACTTTCATGGTAATTTTATTTCAATTTTTTTCAGGCAGGTTCCGCACGCAAAAATTATTTTTTTCTGCTCAAAAATTTTGTTTTGGGTAGAAGAATTTAACGTGCGGGCGAAAACTACCTGAAAAAATCCCGAAAAAAAAATAAATAGCTATCATGAAAGTTTTCCAACTTGGGTCCCCATGAGAGTGACGTCACGAGGTGTCAGTTCATTTGAAACCAATTATACCATCAGTCTATTGTTGATAATTACAGCAGTTTTTCTCCAGTCGGAAAAAAATTTTCAAAACTGAGAATACTTACCTGATATGGTAAAAAGCCAGTTAATATAATTTTTTTAATTCTATGTCATTTCAATTTTACTTCATCACCAAACATAAAAACGGGTCAATGATCTCGAACCGATTCTATCGGAACAATGAACTTTTCGATGAAAAAAACTTGGGAATAACTGAAACTTTAAAATCGAAAAATGTTTTTGTAATTTTGAGAAACTGAGATGTCTTTGTAGGAAACTGGGCAAATTCGTTCAGTGATTTTCTAATTTTACGAAGAAAATAAGTGAGATTATCAGAATTATTTTGCGGTATTCAGTAGCTGAAATTTTTATTGGAAATTTAAAAAATCGTGCGCTTTCGAGGACATTTTGATGACGAGAGTATAGGGGGAAATCTTGCAGTAATGGGATTGGGTTTGGAAAGGAATTTTGAGGGTTTTCGGAAGTTTCGACAACTCTAGTGAAAAATAGAAAAGTAATAATATTATTACGGTTTTTGGAAACCGAGAAAATTTTGTGTCGGATTTAAAAATAGTGGAATAATGGGAAGGAAAACTTTGGTTTGGAAGATAAATTTTAGAGTTTTTTTAAAAGACGGAGTTAACCTTGTATTGAGCAGTGAAATGATAAGAATTATTTTGCGGTATTCAGAAACTGGTAAAGTTTTTTTTTTGTAATTGAATCATTTAGTTGTCCTCCGCACACTAGGAAATGCCAATGACGAGAGTAAAGGGTAATTCGCGGATGGAACTAAAATTTTCAGATTTGGAAGAGAGCCTTAGGAGTTTTCAAACATTTTCTTTGTTGCGATTGAGCCATAATATGGAAGAATATCATTGCAGTTTCTAGAAACTGAGAAAATGCAATAATCAAAAACTCAGTAGTCCGTTGATAAGAGTAACGAAATTCTGCAGAATTTTAGAATTTGGAAGGATTTCGAGACGGTTTTTTTTGAGCTGAAAAAGTAGTATTAGAGTTCCTAGAAACAAAAGTATGAGGAGAATTCAAATACGTTTTCTGTTTTTAGAAACTGAGAAATTTCTTTTCGGACCGAAGATTTTAGTAGGACTCCTGCGCTAATTAGAATGTGTTGATGAAATTTGGGTAAATAAGATTATGGGACTAGTTCGGAAAGAAATAAAGCCGAGGAATGTTTTGAGATTTAGGAGAAGTTTTTTGCAGTTTTCAAGAACCGAAAATTTTGTTTTGAATGGGTCTAAAATTTTGAGTTTGGAAGGGTATTTTAGGAGTTTTTTTTGGACATTTTGGAAATACTATTGAGCCCTAAAATGGAAAAGGGGTATGGTCTTTCAGGGCTGGGGCTGAAATTTTGAGTTTGGTAGAGATAGAGAGTTTTCATGGTTTTTCTCATTTATCTGTATAATTGAGCCGTAAACTGAAAGAATATTATTGCAATTTTAGGAAACTGTGAAAATTTTAATTGAAAAGTTCAGAATTCAGTAGCGGATGTGAGTAAGTGAATTCTGCAGAATTTAAACATTCGGAGAGGATTTTGAGACGTTTTTGAAGCTGAAAAAGTTATTCTTCAGTTTGTGAAACAAACATCATTAGGAGAATTAATACATAGATAATATTTTCCTGTTTTTAGAAACTGAGAAATTTCTTTTTGACTTAAGAACTCTAGTAGTAGTGCTGCGCTATATCAGAAATGTTCATGACGTAAGTTAGACCCTAGAATTTTTAAGTTTGAGAAGAGATTTCTAGGGATTTTTCAAGCTGAAACAATTTTTACAGTTGAAAATTTTTTTTTGGGTTGAAGAATTCAGTGTGAACAGTGTTTCTATTTTCAGCTAATTGCATACATAAGTAGTAAAACTAAACATGTTTATTTTATTGAGATTTGAGATTGAATGCGAGTATTAAGAAGTTTTATAAGCTAAGGATATTGTTGTTCGACAAAAAAAATGGATGAATGTTATGAGATTTTGTTAGAGATTTTTACGACTTTTAGAAACGGAATAATATTTCTTCTGGTTTGAAAAATTTAGCAGCAGTGCTCTACTTAGGAAATGTTGATGAAGTGAGTGAGAGCATAGGACTGAAACTTTTTGGTTTGGAAGAAAATTTTAGAGATTTTTGAAGCTAAAAATACTGTTTCTGGACAATGGAAGTGGAATGTTTTGAGAGTTTGAAGCAGACTTTTGCTGTTCATTGAAATTGAGAAAGTTTTCCGTGATTATTGACTTCTAATGTATCTAGAAAATTTCACTGAGACTTGTTTGAAAAGAGATTTCTTTGAAAAGAGATTTCTAGGGGTTTTGGAGCTAAAAATATTTTTGATGAATCGAGAGATGGTGGAATGTTTTGAATTTTGGAAATACATTTTTGCAGTTTTTAGAAACTGAGAAAGTTTTCTCATTCGTAGATCAAATAATGACAATTCAAATTTGATAAGGGCTTCCAAAAAGTTCCATTTGGTCGAATAAGCCAAAAATAAAATGAAAGCTTCTCAGAGTGTTTTTTGCAGTTTCTTAAAACCGAGAAAGTTATGCCTAATTTTTGATCTCTATTGTCATTATTATAACTTCGAAAATTTTGTGAAAAATATATATTGTGGGCTTTAGGTGCCAAAATTGATATGAGCTTGTTTTGAAAATATGCTGACCTGAGTAAGTTAATGATGTGAGTAACGGTGATTTTTGTAAGAATAGTACTAATATTTTGAGTTTGGAACGGACTTTTTTGTCAGTGAGAGATAAACGGGAAGAATATTATTGCGGTTTTTTGTAACATAAAAGTTCATTTTCGGATCATAAAATTCAGTGTCACTTAGTGATATGTGAAGAGTTTTGAGATGTTCAAAAGCTGGAAGCAATGTTTTTGTGCAGTGAGAGGCGCAATGTTTTGAGACATGAAAAAAATTTTTGGGGTTATTAGAAGCTGGGAAAGTTTTCTCGAATCTAAGAGTCTAGTGCAAATTATTTGTTTAAGGAAGCATTCGAAAAGTTCCAGTTGGTTTGAAAAACCAATAGGCTGTGCGTTATCTATGTGGTGCTTATGGATAACTCGATAATGGCCCTAAAGCTTTGAGATTCGGATAGATAATTCGAGTGGTTTTAGATACTGGAAATATTTTTTTGAACATGTAATTTTATAAGTTATGACTAGCTTTTTGGTCCTACCGGACACTGTACTAATTAGGAGCTCGATTATGAACTTTTTGAATAATAAAACTTTCTCATTGTTTCAAAACTGTATGATAACTCTCGGAAAAGCTTTGGACTTGATTCAGACCACGCTAGTTGTTGAAACGAAACATAAATTTTTATTCTTATCTATTAATCAGTTTTTCCAATATCCTGAACACAGTTTCGTAAAAAACAGAAGTTTTGGTGAAATAGTTCGCTTAATTAATAAATACAATCAAAAAATTCACAATTTTGTTCCAGATGGCGCGGTTCCATTTGGAAATCTGTGAGATGGGAACTGACAATGTGGTGTCTGGCCTTTGCAGTGGTTCAATGCTTCTACAGATATCTGATGACAGAAGACCAACAAAGGTAATTTTTTCTTCAAATTTTCCAATTTTTAAGCCTTGATTTTAGATTTTTCGAGTACGCTGCTATTCATTTGAACGTCAGATTAATTCATATTCCATTGACTTTTATGCTTGGATTCTTTGTGACAATTGTTGTGGATAGATGGAGATCTGTTTTCACAAATATTGGATTTATTGAAAAGTAGGTTACCTGTATTAAAAGAGCTTCGGCGAAAGTTTTTTTTTAAAACAAAACTTTGATGGGGAAAAGTTCCACGTTTCCGGATCAGCTTTCAATTTTTGGAAATCATATTTCTAAAAATCTTGAAATCCTAAATTTTCAGTGTTGCCCTATCCGTTGGTACCCTTGTCGCAGGAACCGACCACGCAGCAAAAGTGCTCCGCCGCACAATTATCCGTTATCTGGTCCTTTCTCAAGTTCTGGTCCTTCGAGACATTTCTATGAGAGTCCGAAGAAGATTCCCAACTATGGAATCCCTGGTTACTGGAGGATTTTTGTATAGAGATGAATTGGAGAAAATGTACAAATGTGAGACAATGTATAATAAATACTGGCTTCCAACTCATTGGGCAAATCAGCTGGTTCATAAAGCAATGTTTGAAACAAAGAATGTGGATTCCGTGCAGAGTATGAACTCGGTTTTAATGGTGAGAAAGTGGGGGAATGAAATTATCAATGGTTAGGCAATCATGAATCAGAGTTCTCAAGTTTTTGTCTCTTATGTGGTACAGTAATCTACAGAATTCTACCGTAATTGAAAAACTTGAAATTAAGATAAGAATTGGTACAATCATTTTTCATTAGCATTCATTGTTAGCAAAATTTAACATTTTGATTCACCCTTTGATGAATCCCTGATACAGTTATCCACATTTTCTGACCAAATATGAATACAGTAACCTCCAACACCTACCGTATTCCAGAACATCAAAGAATTCCGACAATCAATGGAAATGCTCACGAAATACGATTGGGTTCCAATTCCAATTGCATATCCGCAGGTAAAAACATTTGAATTCTGCTTTCTGGCAACTTTGATGAAAAATGAGGGTTGATTCTTACTGTTTCTAGGGGTCTATAAGTTGAGTTTGATTCTGGGGGTGTACTTCAAACCGAGCCTCCATTTTTGCACTATTTCCTTTATGCAGCTTGCTTGAGCGATTAATTCAAGTTTTCGAAAGAATTGGAGCTCAATTTTCAATTTCAGTCTTTCGAACTTTTCTGTTTCCAAACGCACATAAGCTAGAAATTTATGAGATGGCAGGGTTCAATCCTCGTCATGTTCTACGAACAAAAGTATCTTGTTTTCGTAGCGGCAAAGAAGCTACTGCTTGTTTAACCTCGCATAAGATGTTAGCGCAGTAGAATAAAGTTCTCATGTTTCAAGGGTACTGTATTCCTTTTAGTTGCACAGACAAAGATAATAATGTGAACGAATATGCCAAATATCTGCCTAGCTAATTGTATATCCTTCTATAGTTAACTGAAAGGTGTTAGATCGAACAATATTAAAGGCCAAGTAGTTCTCTGTTTCATTATAATCACATGAGGTCTTCAGAGTTTTCCGTTTGATTCATACATCCAGCATTTCAAATTCTTGAACATTCAACATTCCGATTTATAAATTTTCGGATTCTTCGGTAAAAAATGGCACATAAAATAAGTTTCAACCGATTGCACGCTTTCATGAGCTACAGAAACTAATACGAACAAGCTCTAACTTCATCTGGCAAATAGACCCAACAGTTTTTCGATAAATTCCTAGGAAAAAGAAGTTGGTTAAACTTATCCGGAATTTTCCGGTTTCATTTCACCCATATCGTTATTTTGTCGTTATTCGGGGATGTCGTTATTTTCCAATCAATAGTTGCTGAAAAAGTTGCTGGAAAATATGAAAATTTGATTTTGTTCAAAGTTGTTGAATTCCAAAGTTTTTCTGTAATAAAAGGTAATACAGTTCTCATAATTTGAATTAATCATTCCTTGCACTGTTATCCCCCTAGTCTGAGCCCTAACTTGAAATGAAGCATAAGAAAATGCTTCATTTCAAATTTGAAACTCAAATGTTTTCTTTTTAATCCTAGTTTTTCCTCACTTCAATGATTCCAGGTGGTGTTTCTCGCTGTCCGTGTCTACTTCATCATTTGCCTTATATCTCGTCAATATCTATTATCAGCTCCACCGACAGAAGCCCAATCAATTGTCCCAATTATGACAATTCTTCAATTTATTTTCTTTGTCGGATGGATGAAAGTAAGTCTGCGTCTCTCGACCGCACACACTCTCTCATCTGTTTCAGGTCGCCGAAGCTCTTCTGAATCCCCTTGGAGAAGACGATGATGATTTTGAATGTAATTGGCTTATCGATAGAAATATGTCCACTGGAATTGAAATTGTGGACACTTGTCATGATTCTTGTCCTCCACTGAAATTACAGGAACCAGAGGATGAAAAAGGGACAATGTATTGGTGCCAGTGAGTGTTTTTTTCCGAATCGTAGCATTCTATGTTTACTGAAAAGCGAGAATTCCCTGAAAATTTAAAAATAATTTGAAACCGGATAATAATTCCAGCCCGGCCAAAAACTCCCAAACTCCTCCAACTGCTGTTGCCATCTCTCAACACAAGAATCCATTTTCAAAAGTATTGAATTTGGTTCATCCATCAACACCATCTTCTGAATCTTCATCTCCACCTACTTATCGTCTTGAAGTTCCAAAATGAATAAAGGATTACTTATTTGTTTTTGAAATTGGTACATGGAAGAAAAAGAGAGCAATTTTGAAAATAAAAAAACAGTAACAAAATTGTGAGTTTCACGAAACTGGATTAGTTGAGTTGAAGTTTTTTCTATTGTATTCATCGCTTTTTCAGTTTTTGAAATGGAATAGAGAGAATCAGAAGTTAAATCGAGATCATACAAAGAATTTTAGAGCCGTTCGTTGTTATTCAGAAGTTGAATTTATTGGTATACATATGTAGATGATTTTTCAGCATTTTTGAAAACTGTAACATTTTCGAAACTGAGAGCGTTTATTGTCAATATCCATTTAGGTTGAAAACGCTGAAAAATGCTGAAAAGGCAGATACATACGATTCAATTTTAAACGGTTAAAGAGAGCTCTCTGTGAGGATAAGTAAAGTTTACTGAATTTTTTTTTTCGCTCAAAGACATTTCCTAATAGTTTGCAGAAACTGCAAAAATTCTTTCCCGGTTTTCTGTATCAAGTAAGACGTTTGGGAAAAATGTATAAAAAAATTTCACTATCATTGAAACAACGTGATTTTTTGAAACCTTCAAAAGAATCGGAAACGGAGATGTTTCTGTTCAAAATTGTTCACTTTTTTTGGTTGTTGGAAGCTGAGAAATTTTGTTGTACATGAGAAAGTCGTTTCTGGAAAACGTCTGGTCAGATTTATTCAAACATGAAACGTTCTACACTGTTTTTTTAAATTCCCAGATTTTCTATTGAAAGTAGGACATATGACCAGCTCACGGTAATATTTTGCAGCAAAGTGCATCAAAATCGTTTGAGCAGTAATTTGAAAGTTCAAGATTAAAATAAAATTTTAACGTCCGCTTGGTACTATTCCGGTTTACGGGTCCCATAAAAAAATCCGGGTCCCAACTTTTTGTGTTTGCACCACTCGGGTCCCATCTTTTTATTTACGGGTCCCAAAAAAACTTCCGGGTCCCAAAATTTCGGACTTGCACCACTCGGGTCCCAACTTTCGATTGACGGGTCCCAAAAAAACTTCCGGGTCCCAAATTTATAGGAATGCATCACTCGGGTCCCATAAAAAATTTGGAAAAATTCGAAATTTTTTTCGATTTTCGAACGTCTTCTGATTAGCTTAAAACATTTGAAGCCTATTCGGAACTAGCTGAAACAGTGAAGATGTTGAGTTTTTTGAACTTTTTGATGAATTTTATAGTATATTTGACTCAAAAGTCCAAGAAAAGTGATTGATATTAGATTAAATGTCAAATATAGTACGGGAGATATCATTAGGCCATTAAAAACCGGTGTTACAGACTGATAATGAACATTTTGGTTGATAAAACGTGGAAACGTTACACCCTTCAAAGATCCCAGGATCCATCTAAAAGTATAAACCTTTGCCATAAATACTAGTTTTAGCATTATGTGGGCTCAAAAATAGTCGAATCGATTCTGATATTCATGGGACCCGGAAGATTTTTTGGGACCCGTAAATAAAAAGATGGGACCCGACTGATACAAATCAAAAAAGTTGGGACCCGGAAGTTTTTATGGGACCCGTTATTCGAAAGTTGGGACCCGAGTGGTGCAAGTCGGAAATTTTGGGACCCGGAAGTTTTTTTGGGACCCGTAAATCGAAAGTTGGGACCCGGATTTTTTTATGGGACCCGTAAACCGGAATAGTACCGTCCGCTTAAATAATTAAAATGGATATGAATGAAAATGAAACTAGTATAATTGAAACGTGATTTTGATAAAATCTTTGAAAGTACGGGGAACAGAAAAATTTCAATAAATTTTCTTTCTTTATAAACTTTCACTGTTTTTCAAAACTAGACGTGGAAAAGATTCTATTCCCATTGATCCATAATTGGAATACAGAAACGGAAAACATATTTAGTTGAAGTAAACTCATGACATTCATATACGGAGTAACAAAGACAAAATTACTGTTTTATTGACTTGGAATGTGGGTGAAAGAATGTGAGAATGTGGGTGAAAGAATGTGGGAATGTGGGTGAAAGAACGTGGGAATGTGGGTGAAAGAATGTGGGAATGTGGGTGAAAGAATGTGAGAATGTGGGTGAAAGAACGTGGGAATGTGGGTGAAAGAACGTGGGAATGTGGGTGAAAGAATGTGGGAATGTGGGTGAAAGAACGTGGGAATGTGGGTGAAAGAATGTGAGAATTT
This sequence comes from Caenorhabditis doughertyi, assembly GCA_963572265.1. Classification (NCBI taxonomy): domain Eukaryota; kingdom Metazoa; phylum Nematoda; class Chromadorea; order Rhabditida; family Rhabditidae; genus Caenorhabditis; species Caenorhabditis doughertyi. The sequence continues at coordinate 22,938,967 of OY751556.1, read as the reverse complement.
GGGTGAAAGAATGTGAGAATTTGGGTGAAAGAACGTGGGAATGTGGGTGAAAGAATGTGGGAATGTGGGTGAAAGAATGTGGGAATGTGGGTGAAAGAACGTGGGAATGTGGGTGAAAGAACGTGGGAATGTGGGTGAAAGAATGTGGGAATGTGGGTGAAAGAATGTGGGAATGTGGGTGAAAGAACGTGGGAATGTGGGTGAAAGAACGTGGGAATGTGGGTGAAAGAACGTGGGAATGTGGGTGAAAGAATGTGAGAATGTGGGTGAAAGAATGTGGGAATGTGGGTGAAAGAACGTGGGAATGTGGGTGAAAGAACGTGGGAATGTGGGTGAAAGAATGTGGGAATGTGGGTGAAAGAATGTGAGAATTTGGGTGAAAGAACGTGGGAATGTGGGTGAAAGAATGTGGGAATGTGGGTGAAAGAATGTGGGAATGTGGGTGAAAGAACGTGGGAATGTGGGTGAAAGAATGTGGGAATGTGGGTGAAAGAATGTGAGAATGTGGGTGAAAGAACGTGGGAATGTGGGTGAAAGAACGTGGGAATGTGGGTGAAAGAACGTGGGAATGTGGGTGAAAGAACGTGGGAATGTGGGTGAAAGAACGTGGAAATGTGGGTGAAAGAACGTGGGAATGTGGGTGAAAGAACGTGGGAATGTGGGTGAAAGAATGTGGGAATGTGGGTGAAAGAATGTGGGAATGTGGGTGAAAGAACGTGGGAATGTGGGTGAAAGAACGTGGGAATGTGGGTGAAAGAATGTGGGAATGTGGGTGAAAGAATGTGGGAATGTGGGTGAAAGAACGTGGGAATGTGGGTGAAAGAACGTGGGAATGTGGGTGAAAGAACGTGGGAATGTGGGTGAAAGAATGTGAGAATGTGGGTGAAAGAATGTGGGAATGTGGGTGAAAGAACGTGGGAATGTGGGTGAAAGAACGTGGGAATGTGGGTGAAAGAATGTGGGAATGTGGGTGAAAGAATGTGAGAATTTGGGTGAAAGAACGTGGGAATGTGGGTGAAAGAATGTGGGAATGTGGGTGAAAGAATGTGGGAATGTGGGTGAAAGAACGTGGGAATGTGGGTGAAAGAATGTGGGAATGTGGGTGAAAGAATGTGGGAATGTGGGTGAAAGAAAGTGGGAATGTGGGTGAAAGAACGTGGGAATGTGGGTGAAAGAATGTGGAAATGTGGGTGAAAGGAAGTGGGTGAAAGGAAGTGGGTGAAGGGAAGTGGGTGAAAGGAAGTGGGTGAAGGGAAGTGGGTGAAAGGAAATGGGTGAAGGGAAGTGGGTGAAAGGAAGTGGGTGAAGGGAAGTGGGTGAAAGGAAGTGGGTGAAAGGAAGTGGGTGAAAGAATGTGGGTGAAAGGAAGTGGGTGAAAGGAAGTGGGTGAAGGGAAGTGGGTGAAAGGAAGTGGGTGAAGGGAAGTGGGTGAAAGGAAGTGGGTGAAGGGAAGTGGGTGAAAGGAAGTGGGTGAAAGGAAGTGGGTGAAAGAATGTGGGTGAAAGGAAGTGGGTGAAAGGAAGTGGGTGAAGGGAAGTGGGTGAAAGGAAGTGGGTGAAAGGAAGTGGGTGAAAGGAAGTGGGTGAAAGGAAGTGGGTGAAAGGAAGTGGGTGAAAGGAAGTGGGTGAAAGGAAGTGGGTGAAAGGAAGTGGGTGAAGGGAAGTGGGTGAAAGGAAGTGGGAATGTGGGTGAAAGAACGTGGGAATGTGGGTGAAAGAATGTGGGAATGTGGGTGAAAGAATGTGAGAATTTGGGTGAAAGAACGTGGGAATGTGGGTGAAAGAATGTGGAAATGTGGGTGAAAGGAAGTGGGTGAAAGGAAGTGGGTGAAGGGAAGTGGGTGAAAGGAAGTGGGTGAAGGGAAGTGGGTGAAAGGAAGTGGGTGAAGGGAAGTGGGTGAAAGGAAGTGGGTGAAAGGAAGTGGGTGAAAGAATGTGGGTGAAAGGAAGTGGGTGAAAGGAAGTGGGTGAAGGGAAGTGGGTGAAAGAACGTGGGAATGTGGGTGAAAGAATGTGGGAATGTGGGTGAAAGAATGTGGGAATGTGGGTGAAAGGAAGTGGGTGAAAGGAAGTGGGTGAAAGGAAGTGGGTGAAAGGAAGTGGGTGAAGGGAAGTGGGTGAAAGGAAGTGGGTGAAAGGAAGTGGGTGAAAGGAAGTGGGTGAAAGGAAGTGGGTGAAAGGAAGTGGGTGAAAGGAAGTGGGTGAAAGGAAGTGGGTGAAAGGAAGTGGGTGAAGGGAAGTGGGTGAAAGGAAGTGGGAATGTGGGTGAAAGAACGTGGGAATGTGGGTGAAAGAATGTGGGAATGTGGGTGAAAGAATGTGAGAATTTGGGTGAAAGAACGTGGGAATGTGGGTGAAAGAATGTGGAAATGTGGGTGAAAGGAAGTGGGTGAAAGGAAGTGGGTGAAGGGAAGTGGGTGAAAGGAAGTGGGTGAAGGGAAGTGGGTGAAAGGAAGTGGGTGAAGGGAAGTGGGTGAAAGGAAGTGGGTGAAAGGAAGTGGGTGAAAGAATGTGGGTGAAAGGAAGTGGGTGAAAGGAAGTGGGTGAAGGGAAGTGGGTGAAAGAACGTGGGAATGTGGGTGAAAGAATGTGGGAATGTGGGTGAAAGAATGTGGGAATGTGGGTGAAAGGAAGTGGGTGAAAGGAAGTGGGTGAAAGGAAGTGGGTGAAAGGAAGTGGGTGAAGGGAAGTGGGTGAAAGGAAGTAAGTGAAAGGAAGTGGGTGAAGGGAAGTGGGTGAAAGGAAGTGGGTGAAAGGAAGTGGGTGAAAGGAAGTGGGTGAAAGGAAGTGGGTGAAAGGAAGTGGGTGAAAGGAAGTGGGTGAAAGGAAGTGGGTGAAAGGAAGTGGGTGAAAGGAAGTGGGTGAAAGGAAGTGGGTGAAAGAATGTGGGAATGTGGGTGAAAGAACGTGGGAATGTGGGTGAAAGAATGTGGGAATGTGGGTGAAAGAAAGTGGGAATGTGGGTGAAAAAACGTGGGAATGTGGGTGAAAGAATGTGGGAATGTGGGTGAAAGGAAGTGGGTGAAAGGAAGTGGGTGAAGGGAAGTGGGTGAAAGGAAGTGGGTGGAGGGAAGTGGGTGAAAGGAAATGGGTGAAGCGAAGTGGGTGAAAGGAAGTGGGTGAAAGAATGTGGGTGAAAGGAAGTGGGTGAAAGGAAGTGAGTGAAGGGAAGTGGGTGAAAGAACGTGGGAATGTGGGTGAAAGAATGTGGGAATGTGGGTGAAAGAATGTGGAAATGGGGGTGAAAGGAAGTGATTGAAAGGAAGTGGGTGAAAGGAAGTGGGTGAAAGGAAGTGGGTGAAAGGAAGTGGGTGAAAGGAAGTGGGTGAAAGGAAGTGGGTGAAAGAACGTGGGAATGTGGGTGAAAGAATGTGGGAATGTGGGTGAAAGAATGTGGAAATGGGGGTGAAAGGAAGTGGGTGAAAGGAAGTGGGTGAAAGGAAGTGGGTGAAGGGAAGTGGGTGAAAGGAAGTGGGTGAAAGGAAGTGGGTGAAGGGAAGTGGGTGAAAGGAAGTGGGTGAAAGGAAGTGGGTGAAAGGAAGTGGGTGAAAGGAAGTGGGTGAAGGGAAGTGGGTGAAGGGAAGTGGGTAAAAGGAAGTGGGTGAAAGGAAGTGGGTGAAAGGAAGTGGGTGAAAGGAAGTGGGTGAAAGGAAGTGGGTGAAGGGAAGTGGGTGAAAGGAAGTGGGTGAAAGGAAGTGGGAGAAGGGAAGTGGGTGAAGGGAAGTGGGTGAAAGGAAATGGGTGAAGCGAAATGGGTGAAAGGAAGTGGGTGAAAGAATGTGGGTGAAAGGAAGTGGGTGAAAGGAAGTGAGTGAAGGGAAGTGGGTGAAAGGAAGTGGGTGAAAGGAAGTGGGTGAAAGGAAGTGGGTGAAAGGAAGTGGGTGAAAGGAAGTGGGTGAAGGGAAGTGAGTGAAAGGAAGTGGGTGAAAGGAAGTGGGTGAAGGGAAGTGGGTGAAAGGAAGTGGGTGAAAGGAAGTGGGAGAAGGGAAGTGGGTGAAAGGAAGTGGGTGAAAAGAAGTGGGAGAAGGGAAGTGGGTGAAAGGAAGTGGGTGAAAGAACGTGGGAATGTGGGTGAAAGAACGTGGGAATGTGGGTGAAAGAATGGGGGAATGTGGGTGAAAGAATGTGGGAATGTAAGTGAAAGAATGTGGGAATGTGAGTGAAAGGAAGTGGGTGAAGGGAAGTGGGTGAAAGGAAGTGGGTGAAGGGAAGTGGGTGAAAGGAAGTGGGTGAAGGGAAGTGGGTGAAAGGAAGTGGGTGAAAGAAAGTGGGTGAAAGGAAGTGGGTGAAAGGAAGTGGGTGAAAGGAAGTGGGTGAAAGGAAGTGGGTGAAAGGAAGTGGGTGAAGGGAAGTGGGTGAAAGGAAGTGGGTGAAAGGAAGTGGGAGAAGGGAAGTGGGTGAAAGGAAGTGGGTGAAAGGAAGTGGGTGAAAGGAAGTGGGTGAAAGGAAGTGGGTGAAAGGAAGTGGGTGAAAGGAAATGGGTGAAAGGAAGTGGGTGAAAGGAAGTGGGTGAAGGGAAGTGGGTGAAAGGAAGTGGGTGAAAGGAAGTGGGAGAAGGGAAGTGGGTGAAAGGAAGTGGGTGAAAGGAAGTGGGTGAAAGGAAGTGGGTGAAAGGAAGTGGGTGAAAGAACGTGGGAATGTGGGTGAAAGAACGTGGGAATGTGGGTTAAAGAATGGGGGGAATGTGGGTGAAAGAATGTGGGAATGTGGGTGAAAGAATGTGGGAATGTGGGTGAAAGGAAGTGGGTGAAGGGAAGTGGGTGAAAGGAAGTGGGTGAAGGGAAGTGGGTGAAAGGAAGTGGGTGAAGGGAATTTTGTGGAAGAATGTGGGTGAAGGGAAGTGGGTGAAAAAATGTGGGTGAAGGGAAGTGGGTGAAAGAATGTGGGTGAAAGGAAGTGGGTGAAAGGAAGTGGGTGAAAGGAAGTGGGTGAAAGGAAGTGGGTGAAAGGAAGTGGGTGAAAGGAAGTGGGTGAAAGGAAGTGGGTGAAAGAATGTGGGATTGTGGGTGAAAGAACGTGGGAATGTGGGTGAAAGAATGTGGGAATGTGGGTGAAAGAAAGTGGGAATGTGGGTGAAAGAACGTGGGAATGTGGGTGAAAGAATGTGGGAATGTGGGTGAAAGGAAGTGGGTGAAAGGAAGTGGGTGAAGGGAAGTGGGTGAAAGGAAGTGGGTGAAGGGAAGTGGGTGAAAGGAAATGGGTGAAGCGAAGTGGGTGAAGGGAAGTGGGTGAAGGGAAGTGGGTGAAAGAATGTGGGTGAAAAGAAGTGGGTGAAAGGAAGTGGGTGAAGGGAAGTGGGTGAAAGGAAGTGGGTGAAGGGAAGTGGGTGAAAGGAAGTGGGTGAAAGAAAGTGGGTGAAGGGAAGTGGGTGAAAGGAAGTGGGTGGAAGGAAGTGGGTGAAAGAAAGTGGGTGAAAGGAAGTGGGTGAAAGGAAGTGGGTGAAAGGAAGTGGGTGAAAGGAAGTGGGTGAAAGGAAGTGGGTGAAAGAATGTGGGATTGTGGGTGAAAGAACGTGGGAATGTGGGTGAAAGAATGTGGGAATGTGGGTGAAAGAAAGTGGGAATGTGGGTGAAAGAACGTGGGAATGTGGGTGAAAGAATGTGGGAATGTGGGTGAAAGGAAGTGGGTGAAAGGAAGTGGGTGAAGGGAAGTGGGTGAAAGGAAGTGGGTGAAGGGAAGTGGGTGAAAGGAAATGGGTGAAGCGAAGTGGGTGAAGGGAAGTGGGTGAAGGGAAGTGGGTGAAAGAATGTGGGTGAAAAGAAGTGGGTGAAAGGAAGTGGGTGAAGGGAAGTGGGTGAAAGGAAGTGGGTGAAGGGAAGTGGGTGAAAGGAAGTGGGTGAAAGAAAGTGGGTGAAGGGAAGTGGGTGAAAGGAAGTGGGTGAAAGGAAGTGGGTGAAAGAAAGTGGGTGAAAGGAAGTGGGTGAAAGGAAGTGGGTGAAGGGAAGTGGGTGAAGGGAAGTGGGTAAAAGGAAGTGGGTGAAAGGAAGTGGGTGAAAGGAAGTGGGTGAAAGGAAGTGGGTGAAAGGAAGTGGGTGAAAGGAAGTGGGTGAAAGGAAGTGGGTGAAGGGAAGTGGGTGAAAGGAAGTGGGTGAAAGGAAGTGGGAGAAGGGAAGTGGGTGAAGGGAAGTGGGTGAAAGGAAATGGGTGAAGCGAAGTGGGTGAAAGGAAGTGGGTGAAAGAATGTGGGTGAAAGGAAGTGGGTGAAAGGAAGTGGGTGAAAGGAAGTGGGTGAAAGGAAGTGGGTGAAAGGAAGTGGGTGAAGGGAAGTGAGTGAAAGGAAGTGGGTGAAAGGAAGTGGGTGAAGGGAAGTGGGTGAAAGGAAGTGGGTGAAAGGAAGTGGGAGAAGGGAAGTGGGTGAAAGGAAGTGGGTGAAAGGAAGTGGGAGAAGGGAAGTGGGTGAAAGGAAGTGGGTGAAAGAACGTGGGAATGTGGGTGAAAGAACGTGGGAATGTGGGTGAAAGAATGGGGGAATGTGGGTGAAAGAATGTGGGAATGTGGGTGAAAGAATGTGGGAATGTGAGTGAAAGGAAGTGGGTGAAGGGAAGTGGGTGAAAGGAAGTGGGTGAAGGGAAGTAGGTGAAAGGAAGTGGGTGAAGGGAAGTGGGTGAAAGGAAGTGGGTGAAAGAAAGTGGGTGAAAGGAAGTGGGTGAAAGGAAGTGGGTGAAAGGAAGTGGGTGAAAGGAAGTGGGTGAAAGGAAGTGGGTGAAGGGAAGTGGGTGAAAGGAAGTGGGTGAAAGGAAGTGGGAGAAGGGAAGTGGGTGAAAGGAAGTGGGTGAAAGGAAGTGGGTGAAAGGAAGTGGGTGAAAGGAAGTGGGTGAAAGGAAGTGGGTGAAAGGAAGTGGGTGAAAGGAAGTGGGTGAAAGGAAGTGGGTGAAGGGAAGTGGGTGAAAGGAAGTGGGTGAAAGGAAGTGGGAGAAGGGAAGTGGGTGAAAGGAAGTGGGTGAAAGGAAGTGGGTGAAAGGAAGTGGGTGAAAGGAAGTGGGTGAAAGAACGTGGGAAGGTGGGTGAAAGAATGGGGGGAATGTGGGTGAAAGAATGTGGGAATGTGGGTGAAAGAATGTGGGAATGTGGGTGAAAGAATGTGGGAATGTGGGTGAAAGAATGTGGGAATGTGGGTGAAAGGAAGTGGGTGAAGGGAAGTGGGTGAAAGGAAGTGGGTGAAGGGAAGTGGGTGAAAGGAAGTGGGTGAAGGGAATTGGGTGGAAGAATGTGGGTGAAGGGAAGTGGGTGAAAAAATGTGGGTGAAGGGAAGTGGGTGAAAGAATGTGGGTGAAAGGAAGTGGGTGAAAGGAAGTGGGTGAAAGGAAGTGGGTGAAAGGAAGTGGGTGAAAGGAAGTGGGTGAAAGGAAGTGGGTGAAAGGAAGTGGGTGAAAGGAAGTGGGTGAAAGGAAGTGGGTGAAAGAATGTGGGATTGTGGGTGAAAGAACGTGGGAATGTGGGTGAAAGAATGTGGGAATGTGGGTGAAAGAAAGTGGGAATGTGGGTGAAAGAACGTGGGAATGTGGGTGAAAGAATGTGGGAATGTGGGTGAAAGGAAGTGGGTGAAAGGAAGTGGGTGAAGGGAAGTGGGTGAAAGGAAGTGGGTGAAGGGAAGTGGGTGAAAGGAAATGGGTGAAGCGAAGTGGGTGAAGGGAAGTGGGTGAAGGGAAGTGGGTGAAAGAATGTGGGTGAAAAGAAGTGGGTGAAAGGAAGTGGGTGAAGGGAAGTGGGTGAAAGGAAGTGGGTGAAGGGAAGTGGGTGAAAGGAAGTGGGTGAAAGAAAGTGGGTGAAGGGAAGTGGGTGAAAGGAAGTGGGTGAAAGGAAGTGGGTGAAGGGGAGTGGGTGAAAGGAAGTGGGTGAAAGGAAGTGGGTGAAAGGAAGTGGGTGAAAGGAAGTGGGTGAAGGGAAGTGGGTGAAGGGAAGTGGGTAAAAGGAAGTGGGTGAAAGGAAGTGGGTGAAAGGAAGTGGGTGAAAGGAAGTGGGTGAAAGGAAGTGGGTGAAAGGAAGTGGGTGAAGGGAAGTGGGTGAAAGGAAGTGGGTGAAAGGAAGTGGGTGAAGGGAAGTGGGTGAAAGGAAGTGGGTGAAAGGAAGTGGGAGAAGGGAAGTGGGTGAAAGGAAGTGGGTGAAAGGAAGTGGGTGAAAGGAAGTGGGTGAAGGGAAGTGGGTGAAAGGAAGTGGGTGAAAGGAAGTGGGAGAAGGGAAGTGGGTGAAAGGAAGTGGGTGAAAGGAAGTGGGTGAAAGGAAGTGGGTGAAAGGAAGTGGGTGAAAGGAAGTGGGTGAAAGGAAGTGGGTGAAAGGAAGTAGGTGAAAGGAAGTGGGTGAAGGGAAGTGGGTGAAAGGAAGTGGGTGAAAGGAAGTGGGAGAAGGGAAGTGGGTGAAAGGAAGTGGGTGAAAGGAAGTGGGTGAAAGGAAGTGGGTGAAAGGAAGTGGGTGAAAGAACGTGGGAATAAGGGTGAAAGAACGTGGGAATGTGGGTGAAAGAATGGGGGAATGTGGGTGAAAGAATGTGGGAATGTGGGTGAAAGAATGTGGGAATGTGGGTGAAAGGAAGTGGGTGAAGGGAAGTGGGTGAAAGGAAGTGGGTGAAGGGAAGTGGGTGAAAGGAAGTGGGTGAAGGGAATTGGGTGGAAGAATGTGGGTGAAGGGAAGTGGGTGAAAAAATGTGGGTGAAGGGAAGTGGGTGAAAGAATGTGGGTGAAAGGAAGTGGGTGAAAGGAAGTGGGTGAAAGGAAGTGGGTGAAAGGAAGTGGGTGAAAGGAAGTGGGTGAAAGGAAGTGGGTGAAAGGAAGTGGGTGAAAGGAAGTGGGTGAAAGGAAGTGGGTGAAAGAATGTGGGATTGTGGGTGAAAGAACGTGGGAATGTGGGTGAAAGAATGTGGGAATGTGGGTGAAAGAAAGTGGGAATGTGGGTGAAAGAACGTGGGAATGTGGGTGAAAGAATGTGGGAATGTGGGTGAAAGGAAGTGGGTGAAAGGAAGTGGGTGAAGGGAAGTGGGTGAAAGGAAGTGGGTGAAGGGAAGTGGGTGAAAGGAAATGGGTGAAGCGAAGTGGGTGAAGGGAAGTGGGTGAAGGGAAGTGGGTGAAAGAATGTGGGTGAAAAGAAGTGGGTGAAAGGAAGTGGGTGAAGGGAAGTGGGTGAAAGGAAGTGGGTGAAGGGAAGTGGGTGAAAGGAAGTGGGTGAAAGAAAGTGGGTGAAGGGAAGTGGGTGAAAGGAAGTGGGTGAAAGGAAGTGGGTGAAGGGGAGTGGGTGAAAGGAAGTGGGTGAAAGGAAGTGGGTGAAAGGAAGTGGGTGAAAGGAAGTGGGTGAAGGGAAGTGGGTGAAGAGAAGTGGGTAAAAGGAAGTGGGTGAAAGGAAGTGGGTGAAAGGAAGTGGGTGAAAGGAAGTGGGTGAAAGGAAGTGGGTGAAAGGAAGTGGGTGAAGGGAAGTGGGTGAAAGGAAGTGGGTGAAAGGAAGTGGGTGAAGGGAAGTGGGTGAAAGGAAGTGGGTGAAAGGAAGTGGGAGAAGGGAAGTGGGTGAAAGGAAGTGGGTGAAAGGAAGTGGGTGAAAGGAAGTGGGTGAAGGGAAGTGGGTGAAAGGAAGTGGGTGAAAGGAAGTGGGAGAAGGGAAGTGGGTGAAAGGAAGTGGGTGAAAGGAAGTGGGTGAAAGGAAGTGGGTGAAAGGAAGTGGGTGAAAGGAAGTGGGTGAAAGGAAGTGGGTGAAAGGAAGTGGGTGAAAGGAAGTGGGTGAAGGGAAGTGGGTGAAAGGAAGTGGGTGAAAGGAAGTGGGAGAAGGGAAGTGGGTGAAAGGAAGTGGGTGAAAGGAAGTGGGTGAAAGGAAGTGGGTGAAAGGAAGTGGGTGAAAGAACGTGGGAATAAGGGTGAAAGAACGTGGGAATGTGGGTGAAAGAATGGGGGAATGTGGGTGAAAGAATGTGGGAATGTGGGTGAAAGAATGTGGGAATGTGGGTGAAAGGAAGTGGGTGAAGGGAAGTGGGTGAAAGGAAGTGGGTGAAGGGAAGTGGGTGAAAGGAAGTGGGTGAAGGGAATTGGGTGGAAGAATGTGGGTGAAGGGAAGTGGGTGAAAAAATGTGGGTGAAGGGAAGTGGGTGAAAGAATGTGGGTGAAAGGAAGTGGGTGAAAGGAAGTGGGTGAAAGGAAGTGGGTGAAAGGAAGTGGGTGAAAGGAAGTGGGTGAAAGGAAGTGGGTGAAAGGAAGTGGGTGAAAGGAAGTGGGTGAAAGGAAGTGGGTGAAAGAATGTGGGATTGTGGGTGAAAGAACGTGGGAATGTGGGTGAAAGAATGTGGGAATGTGGGTGAAAGAAAGTGGGAATGTGGGTGAAAGAACGTGGGAATGTGGGTGAAAGAATGTGGGAATGTGGGTGAAAGGAAGTGGGTGAAAGGAAGTGGGTGAAGGGAAGTGGGTGAAAGGAAGTGGGTGAAGGGAAGTGGGTGAAAGGAAATGGGTGAAGCGAAGTGGGTGAAGGGAAGTGGGTGAAGGGAAGTGGGTGAAAGAATGTGGGTGAAAAGAAGTGGGTGAAAGGAAGTGGGTGAAGGGAAGTGGGTGAAAGGAAGTGGGTGAAGGGAAGTGGGTGAAAGGAAGTGGGTGAAAGAAAGTGGGTGAAGGGAAGTGGGTGAAAGGAAGTGGGTGAAAGGAAGTGGGTGAAGGGGAGTGGGTGAAAGGAAGTGGGTGAAAGGAAGTGGGTGAAAGGAAGTGGGTGAAAGGAAGTGGGTGAAGGGAAGTGGGTGAAGGGAAGTGGGTAAAAGGAAGTGGGTGAAAGGAAGTGGGTGAAAGGAAGTGGGTGAAAGGAAGTGGGTGAAAGGAAGTGGGTGAAAGGAAGTGGGTGAAGGGAAGTGGGTGAAAGGAAGTGGGTGAAAGGAAGTGGGTGAAGGGAAGTGGGTGAAAGGAAGTGGGTGAAAGGAAGTGGGAGAAGGGAAGTGGGTGAAAGGAAGTGGGTGAAAGGAAGTGGGTGAAAGGAAGTGGGTGAAGGGAAGTGGGTGAAAGGAAGTGGGTGAAAGGAAGTGGGAGAAGGGAAGTGGGTGAAAGGAAGTGGGTGAAAGGAAGTGGGTGAAAGGAAGTGGGTGAAAGGAAGTGGGTGAAAGGAAGTGGGTGAAAGGAAGTGGGTGAAAGGAAGTGGGTGAAAGGAAGTGGGTGAAGGGAAGTGGGTGAAAGGAAGTGGGTGAAAGGAAGTGGGAGAAGGGAAGTGGGTGAAAGGAAGTGGGTGAAAGGAAGTGGGTGAAAGGAAGTGGGTGAAAGGAAGTGGGTGAAAGAACGTGGGAATAAGGGTGAAAGAACGTGGGAATGTGGGTGAAAGAATGGGGGAATGTGGGTGAAAGAATGTGGGAATGTGGGTGAAAGAATGTGGGAATGTGGGTGAAAGGAAGTGGGTGAAGGGAAGTGGGTGAAAGGAAGTGGGTGAAGGGAAGTGGGTGAAAGGAAGTGGGTGAAGGGAATTGGGTGGAAGAATGTGGGTGAAGGGAAGTGGGTGAAAAAATGTGGGTGAAGGGAAGTGGGTGAAAGAATGTGGGTGAAAGGAAGTGGGTGAAAGGAAGTGGGTGAAAGGAAGTGGGTGAAAAGAAGTGGGTGAAAGGAAGTGGGTGAAAGGAAGTGGGTGAAAGGAAGTGGGTGAAAGGAAGTGGGTGAAAGGAAGTGGGTGAAAGAATGTGGGATTGTGGGTGAAAGAACGTGGGAATGTGGGTGAAAGAATGTGGGAATGTGGGTGAAAGAAAGTGGGAATGTGGGTGAAAGAACGTGGGAATGTGGGTGAAAGAATGTGGGAATGTGGGTGAAAGGAAGTGGGTGAAAGGAAGTGGGTGAAGGGAAGTGGGTGAAAGGAAGTGGGTGAAGGGAAGTGGGTGAAAGGAAATGGGTGAAGCGAAGTGGGTGAAGGGAAGTGGGTGAAAGAAAGTGGGTGAAAGGAAGTGGGTGAAAGGAAGTGGGTGAAAGGAAGTGGGTGAAAGGAAGTGGGTGAAAGGAAGTGGGTGAAAGGAAGTGGGTGAAAGGAAGTGGGTGAATGGAAGTGGGTGAAAGGAAGTGGGTGAAAGGAAGTGGGTGAAAGGAAGTGGGTGAAAGAATGTGGGATTGTGGGTGAAAGAATGTGGGAATGTGGGTGAAAGAATGTGGGAATGTGGGTGAAAGGAAGTGGGTGAAGGGAAGTGGGTGAAAGGAAGTGGGTGAAGGGAAGTGGGTGAAAGGAAGTGGGTGAAGGGAATTGGGTGGAAGAATGTGGGTGAAGGGAAGTGGGTGAAAAAATGTGGGTGAAGGGAAGTGGGTGAAAGAATGTGGGTGAAAGGAAGTGGGTGAAAGGAAGTGGGTGAAAGGAAGTGGGTGAAAGGAAGTGGGTGAAAGGAAGTGGGTGAAAGGAAGTGGGTGAAAGGAAGTGGGTGAAAGGAAGTGGGTGAAAGGAAGTGGGTGAAAGAATGTGGGATTGTGGGTGAAAGAACGTGGGAATGTGGGTGAAAGAATGTGGGAATGTGGGTGAAAGAAAGTGGGAATGTGGGTGAAAGAACGTGGGAATGTGGGTGAAAGAATGTGGGAATGTGGGTGAAAGGAAGTGGGTGAAAGGAAGTGGGTGAAGGGAAGTGGGTGAAAGGAAGTGGGTGAAGGGAAGTGGGTGAAAGGAAATGGGTGAAGCGAAGTGGGTGAAGGGAAGTGGGTGAAGGGAAGTGGGTGAAAGAATGTGGGTGAAAAGAAGTGGGTGAAAGGAAGTGGGTGAAGGGAAGTGGGTGAAAGGAAGTGGGTGAAGGGAAGTGGGTGAAAGGAAGTGGGTGAAAGAAAGTGGGTGAAGGGAAGTGGGTGAAAGGAAGTGGGTGAAAGGAAGTGGGTGAAGGGGAGTGGGTGAAAGGAAGTGGGTGAAAGGAAGTGGGTGAAAGGAAGTGGGTGAAAGGAAGTGGGTGAAGGGAAGTGGGTGAAGAGAAGTGGGTAAAAGGAAGTGGGTGAAAGGAAGTGGGTGAAAGGAAGTGGGTGAAAGGAAGTGGGTGAAAGGAAGTGGGTGAAAGGAAGTGGGTGAAGGGAAGTGGGTGAAAGGAAGTGGGTGAAAGGAAGTGGGTGAAAGGAAGTGGGAGAAGGGAAGTGGGTGAAAGGAAGTGGGTGAAAGGAAGTGGGTGAAAGGAAGTGGGTGAAGGGAAGTGGGTGAAAGGAAGTGGGTGAAAGGAAGTGGGAGAAGGGAAGTGGGTGAAAGGAAGTGGGTGAAAGGAAGTGGGTGAAAGGAAGTGGGTGAAAGGAAGTGGGTGAAAGGAAGTGGGTGAAAGGAAGTGGGTGAAAGGAAGTGGGTGAAAGGAAGTGGGTGAAGGGAAGTGGGTGAAAGGAAGTGGGTGAAAGGAAGTGGGAGAAGGGAAGTGGGTGAAAGGAAGTGGGTGAAAGGAAGTGGGTGAAAGGAAGTGGGTGAAAGGAAGTGGGTGAAAGAACGTGGGAATAAGGGTGAAAGAACGTGGGAATGTGGGTGAAAGAATGGGGGAATGTGGGTGAAAGAATGTGGGAATGTGGGTGAAAGAATGTGGGAATGTGGGTGAAAGGAAGTGGGTGAAGGGAAGTGGGTGAAAGGAAGTGGGTGAAGGGAAGTGGGTGAAAGGAAGTGGGTGAAGGGAATTGGGTGGAAGAATGTGGGTGAAGGGAAGTGGGTGAAAAAATGTGGGTGAAGGGAAGTGGGTGAAAGAATGTGGGTGAAAGGAAGTGGGTGAAAGGAAGTGGGTGAAAGGAAGTGGGTGAAAGGAAGTGGGTGAAAGGAAGTGGGTGAAAGGAAGTGGGTGAAAGGAAGTGGGTGAAAGGAAGTGGGTGAAAGGAAGTGGGTGAAAGAATGTGGGATTGTGGGTGAAAGAACGTGGGAATGTGGGTGAAAGAATGTGGGAATGTGGGTGAAAGAAAGTGGGAATGTGGGTGAAAGAACGTGGGAATGTGGGTGAAAGAATGTGGGAATGTGGGTGAAAGGAAGTGGGTGAAAGAATGTGGGTGAAAAGAAGTGGGTGAAAGGAAGTGGGTGAAGGGAAGTGGGTGAAAGGAAGTGGGTGAAGGGAAGTGGGTGAAAGGAAGTGGGTGAAAGAAAGTGGGTGAAGGGAAGTGGGTGAAAGGAAGTGGGTGAAAGGAAGTGGGTGAATGGAAGTGGGTGAAAGGAAGTGGGTGAAAGGAAGTGGGTGAAAGGAAGTGGGTGAAAGGAAGTGGGTGAAGGGAAGTGGGTGAAGGGAAGTGGGTAAAAGGAAGTGGGTGAAAGGAAGTGGGTGAAAGGAAGTGGGTGAAAGGAAGTGGGTGAAAGGAAGTGGGTGAAAGGAAGTGGGTGAAGGGAAGTGGGTAAAAGGAAGTGGGTGAAAGGAAGTGGGTGAAAGGAAGTGGGTGAAGGGAAGTGGGTGAAAGGAAGTGGGTGAAGGGAATTGGGTGGAAGAATGTGGGTGAAGGGAAGTGGGTGAAAAAATGTGGGTGAAGGGAAGTGGATGAAAGAATGTGGGTGAAAGGAAGCGGGTGAAAGGAAGTGGGTGAAAGGAAGTGGGTGAAAGGAAGTGGGTGAAAGGAAGTGGGTGAAAGAACGTGGGAATGTGGGTCAAAGAACGTGGGAATGTGGGTGAAAGAATGTGGGAATGTGGGTGAAAGAATGTGGGAATGTGGGTGAAAGGAAGTGGGTGAAAGGAAGTGGGTGAAAGGAAGTGGGTGAAGGGAAGTGGGTGAAAGGAAGTGGGTGAAGGGAATTGGGTGGAAGAATGTGGGTGAAGGGAAGTGGGTGAAAAAATGTGGGTGAAGGGAAGTGGATGAAAGAATGTGGGTGAAAGGAAGTGGGTGAAAGGAAGTGCGTGAAAGGAAGTGGGTGAAAGGAAGTGGGTGAAAGGAAGTGGGAGAAGGGAAGTGGGTGAAAGGAAGTGGGTGAAAGGAAGTGGGTGAAAGGAAGTGGGAGAAGGGAAGTGGGTGAAAGGAAGTGGGTGAAAGGAAGTGGGAGAAGGGAAGTGGGTGAAAGGAAGTGGGTGAAAGGAAGTGGGTGAAAGGAAGTGGGTGAAGGGAAGTGGGTGAAAGGAAGTGGGTGAAAGGAAGTGGGAGAAGGGAAGTGGGTGAAAGGAAGTGGGTGAAAGGAAGTGGGTGAAAGGAAGTGGGTGAAAGGAAGTGGGTGAAAGGAAGTGGGTGAAAGGAAGTGGGTGAAGGGAAGTGGGTGAAAGGAAGTGGGTGAAAGGAAGTGGGAGAAGGGAAGTGGGTGAAAGGAAGTGGGTGAAAGGAAGTGGGTGAAAGAAAGTGGGTGAAAGGAAGTGGGTGAAAGGAAGTGAGTGAAAGAACGTGGGAATGTGGGTGAAAGAACGTGGGAATGTGGGTGAAAGAATGGGGGAATGTGGGTGAAAGAATGTGGGAATGTGGGTGAAAGAATGTGGGAATGTGGGTGAAAGAAAGTGGGTGAAGGGAAGTGGGTGAAAGGAAGTGGGTGAAGGGAAGTGGGTGAAAGGAAGTGGGTGGAGGGAATTGGGTGGAAGAATGTGGGTGAAGGGAAGTGGGTGAAAAAATGTGGGTGAAGGGAAGTGGGTGAAAGAATGTGGGTGAAAGGAAGTGGGTGAAAGGAAGTGGGTGAAAGGAAGTGGGTGAAAGGAAGTGGGTGAAAGGAAGTGGGTGAAAGGAAGTGGGTGAAAGGAAGTGGGTGAAAGGAAGTGGGTGAAAGGAAGTGGGTGAAAGGAAGTGGGTGAAAGAATGTGGGATTGTGGGTGAAAGAACGTGGGAATGTGGGTGAAAGAATGTGGGAATGTGGGTGAAAGAAAGTGGGAAAGTGGGTGAAAGAACGTGGGAATGTGGGTGAAAGAATGTGGGAATGTGGGTGAAAGGAAGTGGGTGAAAGGAAGTGGGTGAAGGGAAGTGGGTGAAAGGAAGTGGGTGAAGGGAAGTGGGTGAAAGGAAATGGGTGAAGCGAAGTGGGTGAAAGGAAGTGGGTGAAGGGAAGTGGGTGAAAGAATGTGGGTGAAAAGAAGTGGGTGAAAGGAAGTGGGTGAAGGGAAGTGGGTGAAAGGAAGTGGGTGAAGGGAAGTGGGTGAAAGGAAGTGGGTGAAAGAAAGTGGGTGAAGGGAAGTGGGTGAAAGGAAGTGGGTGAAAGAAAGTGGGTGAATGGAAGTGGGTGAAAGGAAGTGGGTGAAAGGAAGTGGGTGAAAGGAAGTGGGTGAAAGGAAGTGGGTGAAGGGAAGTGGGTGAAAGGAAGTGGGTGAAAGGAAGTGGGTGAAAGGAAGTGGGTGAAAGGAAGTGGGTGAAAGAACGTGGGAATGTGGGTCAAAGAACGTGGGAATGTGGGTGAAAGAATGTGGGAATGTGGGTGAAAGAATGTGGGAATGTGGGTGAAAGGAAGTGGGTGAAAGGAAGTGGGTGAAAGGAAGTGGGTGAAGGGAAGTGGGTGAAAGGAAGTGGGTGAAGGGAATTGGGTGGAAGAATGTGGGTGAAGGGAAGTGGGTGAAAAAATGTGGGTGAAGGGAAGTGGATGAAAGAATGTGGGTGAAAGGAAGTGGGTGAAAGGAAGTGGGTGAAAGGAAGTGGGTGAAAGGAAGTGGGTGAAAGGAAGTGGGTGAAAGAACGTGGGAATGTGGGTCAAAGAACGTGGGAATGTGGGTGAAAGAATGTGGGAATGTGGGTGAAAGAACGTGGGAATGTGGGTGAAAGAATGTGGGAATGTGGGTGAAAGAAAGTGGGAATGTGGGTGAAAGAACGTGGGAATGTGGGTGAAAGAACGTGGGAATGTGGGTGAAAGAACGTGGGAATGTGGGTGAAAAAACGTGGGAATGTGGGTAGAAGAACGTGGGAATGTGGGTGAAAGAATGTGGGAATGTGGGTGAAGGGAAGTGGGTGAAAGGAAGTGGGTGAAAGGAAGTGGGTGAAAGGAAGTGGGTGAAAGGAAGTGGGTGAAAGGAATTGGGTGAAAGAATGTGGGTGAAGGGAAGTGGGTGAAAAAATGTGGGTGAAGGGAAGTGGATGAAAGAATGTGGGTGAAAGGAAGTGGGTGAAAGGAAGTGGGTGAAAGGAAGTGGGTGAAAGGAAGTGGGTGAAAGAACGTGGGAATTTGGGTCAAAGAACGTGGGAATGTGGGTGAAAGAATGTGGGAATGTGGGTGAAAGAACGTGGGAATGTGGGTGAAAGAATGTGGGAATGTGGGTGAAAGAAAGTGGGAATGTGGGTGAAAGAACGTGGGAATGTGGGTGAAAGAACGTGGGAATGTGGGTGAAAGAACGTGGGAATGTGGGTGAAAAAACGTGGGAATGTGGGTAGAAGAACGTGGGAATGTGGGTGAAAGAATGTGGGAATGTGGGTGAAGGGAAGTGGGTGAAAGGAAGTGGGTGAAAGGAAGTGGGTGAAAGGAAGTGGGTGAAAGGAAGTGGGTGAAAGGAAGTGGGTGAAGGGAAGTGGGTGAAAGGAAGTGGGTGAAGGGAAGTGGGTGAAGGGAAGTGGGTGAAAGAACGTGGGAATGTGGGTGAAAGAATGGGGGAATGTGGGTGAAAGAAAGTGGGAATGTGGGTGAAAGAACGTGGGAATGTGGGTGAAAGAACGTGGGAATGTGGGTGAAAGAACGTGGGAATGTGGGTGAAAAAACGTGGGAATGTGGGTAGAAGAACGTGGGAATGTGGGTGAAAGAATGTGGGAATGTGGGTGAAGGGAAGTGGGTGAAAGGAAGTGGGTGAAAGGAAGTGGGTGAAAGGAAGTGGGTGAAAGGAAGTGGGTGAAAGGAATTGGGTGAAAGAATGTGGGTGAAGGGAAGTGGGTGAAAAAATGTGGGTGAAGGGAAGTGGATGAAAGAATGTGGGTGAAAGGAAGTGGGTGAAAGGAAGTGGGTGAAAGGAAGTGGGTGAAAGGAAGTGGGTGAAAGAACGTGGGAATGTGGGTCAAAGAACGTGGGAATGTGGGTGAAAGAATGTGGGAATGTGGGTGAAAGAACGTGGGAATGTGGGTGAAAGAATGTGGGAATGTGGGTGAAAGAAAGTGGGAATGTGGGTGAAAGAACGTGGGAATGTGGGTGAAAGAACGTGGGAATGTGGGTGAAAGAACGTGGGAATGTGGGTGAAAAAACGTGGGAATGTGGGTAGAAGAACGTGGGAATGTGGGTGAAAGAATGTGGGAATGTGGGTGAAGGGAAGTGGGTGAAAGGAAGTGGGTGAAAGGAAGTGGGTGAAAGGAAGTGGGTGAAAGGAAGTGGGTGAAAGGAAGTGGGTGAAGGGAAGTGGGTGAAAGGAAGTGGGTGAAGGGAAGTGGGTGAAAGGAAGTGGGTGAAGGGAAGTGGGTGAAGGGAAGTGGGTGAAAGAACGTGGGAATGTGGGTGAAAGAATGGGGGAATGTGGGTGAAAGAATGTGGGAATGTGGGTGAAAGAATGTGGGAATGTGGGTGAAAGAATGTGGGAATGTGGGTGAAAGGAATGTGGGTGAAAGGAAGTGGGTGAAAGGAAGTGGGTGAAAGGAAGTGGGTGAAAGGAAGTGGGTGAAAGGAAGTGGGTGAAGGGAAGTGGGTGAAAGGAAGTGGGTGAAGGGAAGTGGGTGAAAGGAAGTGGGTGAAGGGAAGTGGGTGAAGGGAAGTGGGTGAAAGAACGTGGGAATGTGGGTGAAAGAATGGGGGAATGTGGGTGAAAGAATGTGGGAATGTGGGTGAAAGAATGTGGAAATGTGGGTGAAAGAATGTGGGAATGTGGGTGAAAGGAAGTGGGTGAAAGGAAGTGGGTGAAAGGAAGTGGGTGAAAGAGTGTGGGTGAAAGAACGTGGGAATGTGGGTGAAAGAACGTGGGAATGTGGGTGAAAGAATGGGGGAATGTGGGTGAAAGAATGTGGGAATGTGGGTGAGAGGAAGTGGGTGAAAGGAAGTGGGTGAAAGGAAGTGGGTGAAAGGAAGTGGGTGAAAGGAAGTGGGTGAAAGAACGTGGGAATATGGGTGAAAGAACGTGGGAATGTGGGTGAAAGAATGGGGGAATGTGGGTGAAAGAATGTGGGAATGTGGGTGAAAGAATGTGGGAATGTGGGTGAAAGAAAGTGGGAATGTGGGTGAAAGAACGTGGGAATGTGGGTGAAAGAATGTGGGAATGTGGGTGAAAGGAAGTGGGTGAAAGGAAGTGGGTGACGGGAAGTGGGTGAAAGGAAGTGGGTGAAGGGAAGTGGGTGAAAGGAAATGGGTGAAAGAATGTGGGTGAAAGGAAGTGGGTGAAAGGAAGTGGGTGAAGGGAACTGGGTGAAAGAATGTGGGTGAAAGGAAGTGGGTGAAAGGAAGTGGGTGAAGGGAAGTGGGTGAAAGAATGTGGGAATGTGGGTGAAAGGAAGTGGGAATGTGGGTGAAAGAACGTGGGAATGTGGGTGAAAGAATGTGGGAATGTGGGTGAAAGGAAGTGGGTGAAAGGAAGTGGGTGAAGGGAAGTGGGTGAAAAAATGTGGGTGAAGGGAAGTGGATGAAAGAATGTGGGTGAAAGGAAGTGGGTGAAAGGAAGTGGGTGAAAGGAAGTGGGTGAAAGGAAGTGGGTGAAAGGAAGTGGGTGAAAGAACGTGGGAATGTGGGTCAAAGAACGTGGGAATGTGGGTGAAAGAATGTGGGAATGTGGGTGAAAGAACGTGGGAATGTGGGTGAAAGAATGTGGGAATGTGGGTGAAAGAAAGTGGGAATGTGGGTGAAAGAACGTGGGAATGTGGGTGAAAGAACGTGGGAATGTGGGTGAAAGAACGTGGGAATGTGGGTGAAAAAACGTGGGAATGTGGGTAGAAGAACGTGGGAATGTGGGTGAAAGAATGTGGGAATGTGGGTGAAGGGAAGTGGGTGAAAGGAAGTGGGTGAAAGGAAGTGGGTGAAAGGAAGTGGGTGAAAGGAAGTGGGTGAAAGGAATTGGGTGAAAGAATGTGGGTGAAGGGAAGTGGGTGAAAAAATGTGGGTGAAGGGAAGTGGATGAAAGAATGTGGGTGAAAGGAAGTGGGTGAAAGGAAGTGGGTGAAAGGAAGTGGGTGAAAGGAAGTGGGTGAAAGAACGTGGGAATGTGGGTCAAAGAACGTGGGAATGTGGGTGAAAGAATGTGGGAATGTGGGTGAAAGAACGTGGGAATGTGGGTGAAAGAATGTGGGAATGTGGGTGAAAGAAAGTGGGAATGTGGGTGAAAGAACGTGGGAATGTGGGTGAAAGAACGTGGGAATGTGGGTGAAAGAACGTGGGAATGTGGGTGAAAAAACGTGGGAATGTGGGTAGAAGAACGTGGGAATGTGGGTGAAAGAATGTGGGAATGTGGGTGAAGGGAAGTGGGTGAAAGGAAGTGGGTGAAAGGAAGTGGGTGAAAGGAAGTGGGTGAAAGGAAGTGGGTGAAAGGAAGTGGGTGAAGGGAAGTGGGTGAAAGGAAGTGGGTGAAGGGAAGTGGGTGAAAGGAAGTGGGTGAAGGGAAGTGGGTGAAGGGAAGTGGGTGAAAGAACGTGGGAATGTGGGTGAAAGAATGGGGGAATGTGGGTGAAAGAATGTGGGAATGTGGGTGAAAGAATGTGGGAATGTGGGTGAAAGAATGTGGGAATGTGGGTGAAAGGAAGTGGGTGAAAGGAAGTGGGTGAAAGGAAGTGGGTGAAAGGAAGTGGGTGAAAGGAAGTGGGTGAAAGGAAGTGGGTGAAGGGAAGTGGGTGAAAGGAAGTGGGTGAAGGGAAGTGGGTGAAAGGAAGTGGGTGAAGGGAAGTGGGTGAAGGGAAGTGGGTGAAAGAACGTGGGAATGTGGGTGAAAGAATGGGGGAATGTGGGTGAAAGAATGTGGGAATGTGGGTGAAAGAATGTGGAAATGTGGGTGAAAGAATGTGGGAATGTGGGTGAAAGGAAGTGGGTGAAAGGAAGTGGGTGAAAGGAAGTGGGTGAAAGAGTGTGGGTGAAAGAACGTGGGAATGTGGGTGAAAGAACGTGGGAATGTGGGTGAAAGAATGGGGGAATGTGGGTGAAAGAATGTGGGAATGTGGGTGAGAGGAAGTGGGTGAAAGGAAGTGGGTGAAAGGAAGTGGGTGAAAGGAAGTGGGTGAAAGGAAGTGGGTGAAAGAACGTGGGAATATGGGTGAAAGAACGTGGGAATGTGGGTGAAAGAATGGGGGAATGTGGGTGAAAGAATGTGGGAATGTGGGTGAAAGAATGTGGGAATGTGGGTGAAAGAAAGTGGGAATGTGGGTGAAAGAACGTGGGAATGTGGGTGAAAGAATGTGGGAATGTGGGTGAAAGGAAGTGGGTGAAAGGAAGTGGGTGACGGGAAGTGGGTGAAAGGAAGTGGGTGAAGGGAAGTGGGTGAAAGGAAATGGGTGAAAGAATGTGGGTGAAAGGAAGTGGGTGAAAGGAAGTGGGTGAAGGGAACTGGGTGAAAGAATGTGGGTGAAAGGAAGTGGGTGAAAGGAAGTGGGTGAAGGGAAGTGGGTGAAAGAATGTGGGAATGTGGGTGAAAGGAAGTGGGAATGTGGGTGAAAGAACGTGGGAATGTGGGTGAAAGAATGTGGGAATGTGGGTGAAAGGAAGTGGGTGAAAGGAAGTGGGTGAAGGGAAGTGGGTGAAAAAATGTGGGTGAAGGGAAGTGGATGAAAGAATGTGGGTGAAAGGAAGTGGGTGAAAGGAAGTGGGTGAAAGGAAGTGGGTGAAAGGAAGTGGGTGAAAGGAAGTGGGTGAAAGAACGTGGGAATGTGGGTCAAAGAACGTGGGAATGTGGGTGAAAGAATGTGGGAATGTGGGTGAAAGAACGTGGGAATGTGGGTGAAAGAATGTGGGAATGTGGGTGAAAGAAAGTGGGAATGTGGGTGAAAGAACGTGGGAATGTGGGTGAAAGAACGTGGGAATGTGGGTGAAAGAACGTGGGAATGTGGGTGAAAAAACGTGGGAATGTGGGTAGAAGAACGTGGGAATGTGGGTGAAAGAATGTGGGAATGTGGGTGAAGGGAAGTGGGTGAAAGGAAGTGGGTGAAAGGAAGTGGGTGAAAGGAAGTGGGTGAAAGGAAGTGGGTGAAAGGAATTGGGTGAAAGAATGTGGGTGAAGGGAAGTGGGTGAAAAAATGTGGGTGAAGGGAAGTGGATGAAAGAATGTGGGTGAAAGGAAGTGGGTGAAAGGAAGTGGGTGAAAGGAAGTGGGTGAAAGGAAGTGGGTGAAAGAACGTGGGAATGTGGGTCAAAGAACGTGGGAATGTGGGTGAAAGAATGTGGGAATGTGGGTGAAAGAACGTGGGAATGTGGGTGAAAGAATGTGGGAATGTGGGTGAAAGAAAGTGGGAATGTGGGTGAAAGAACGTGGGAATGTGGGTGAAAGAACGTGGGAATGTGGGTGAAAGAACGTGGGAATGTGGGTGAAAAAACGTGGGAATGTGGGTAGAAGAACGTGGGAATGTGGGTGAAAGAATGTGGGAATGTGGGTGAAGGGAAGTGGGTGAAAGGAAGTGGGTGAAAGGAAGTGGGTGAAAGGAAGTGGGTGAAAGGAAGTGGGTGAAAGGAAGTGGGTGAAGGGAAGTGGGTGAAAGGAAGTGGGTGAAGGGAAGTGGGTGAAAGGAAGTGGGTGAAGGGAAGTGGGTGAAGGGAAGTGGGTGAAAGAACGTGGGAATGTGGGTGAAAGAATGGGGGAATGTGGGTGAAAGAATGTGGGAATGTGGGTGAAAGAATGTGGGAATGTGGGTGAAAGAATGTGGGAATGTGGGTGAAAGGAAGTGGGTGAAAGGAAGTGGGTGAAAGGAAGTGGGTGAAAGGAAGTGGGTGAAAGGAAGTGGGTGAAAGGAAGTGGGTGAAGGGAAGTGGGTGAAAGGAAGTGGGTGAAGGGAAGTGGGTGAAAGGAAGTGGGTGAAGGGAAGTGGGTGAAGGGAAGTGGGTGAAAGAACGTGGGAATGTGGGTGAAAGAATGGGGGAATGTGGGTGAAAGAATGTGGGAATGTGGGTGAAAGAATGTGGAAATGTGGGTGAAAGAATGTGGGAATGTGGGTGAAAGGAAGTGGGTGAAAGGAAGTGGGTGAAAGGAAGTGGGTGAAAGAGTGTGGGTGAAAGAACGTGGGAATGTGGGTGAAAGAACGTGGGAATGTGGGTGAAAGAATGGGGGAATGTGGGTGAAAGAATGTGGGAATGTGGGTGAGAGGAAGTGGGTGAAAGGAAGTGGGTGAAAGGAAGTGGGTGAAAGGAAGTGGGTGAAAGGAAGTGGGTGAAAGAACGTGGGAATATGGGTGAAAGAACGTGGGAATGTGGGTGAAAGAATGGGGGAATGTGGGTGAAAGAATGTGGGAATGTGGGTGAAAGAATGTGGGAATGTGGGTGAAAGAAAGTGGGAATGTGGGTGAAAGAACGTGGGAATGTGGGTGAAAGAATGTGGGAATGTGGGTGAAAGGAAGTGGGTGAAAGGAAGTGGGTGACGGGAAGTGGGTGAAAGGAAGTGGGTGAAGGGAAGTGGGTGAAAGGAAATGGGTGAAAGAATGTGGGTGAAAGGAAGTGGGTGAAAGGAAGTGGGTGAAGGGAACTGGGTGAAAGAATGTGGGTGAAAGGAAGTGGGTGAAAGGAAGTGGGTGAAGGGAAGTGGGTGAAAGAATGTGGGAATGTGGGTGAAAGGAAGTGGGAATGTGGGTGAAAGAACGTGGGAATGTGGGTGAAAGAATGTGGGAATGTGGGTGAAAGGAAGTGGGTGAAAGGAAGTGGGTGAAGGGAAGTGGGTGAAAGAACGTGGGAATGTGGGTGAAAGAATGTGGGAATGTGGGTGAAAGAATGTGGGAATGTGGGTGAAAGAATGTGGGAATGTGGGTGAAAGGAAGTGGGTGAAAGAACGTGGGAATGTGGGTGAAAGAATGTGGGAATGTGGGTGAAAGAACGTGGGAATGTGGGTGAAAGAATGTGGGAATGTGGGTGAAAGAAAGTGGGAGTGTGGGTGAAAGAACGTGGGAATGTGGGTGAAAGAACGTGGGAATGTGGGTGAAAGAACGTGGGAATGTGGGTGAAAAAACGTGGGAATGTGGGTAGAAGAACGTGGGAATGTGGGTGAAAGAATGTGGGAATGTGGGTGAAAGAATGTGGGAATGTGGGTGAAGGGAAGTGGGTGAAAGGAAGTGGGTGAAAGGAAGTGGGTGAAAGGAAGTGGGTGAAAGGAAGTGGGTGAAAGGAATTGGGTGGAAGAATGTGGGTGAAGGGAAGTGGGTGAAAAAATGTGGGTGAAGGGAAGTGGATGAAAGAATGTGGGTGAAAGGAAGTGGGTGAAAGGAAGTGGGTGAAAGGAAGTGGGTGAAAGGAAGTGGGTGAAAGGAAGTGGGTGAAAGAACGTGGGAATGTGGGTCAAAGAACGTGGGAATGTGGGTGAAAGAATGTGGGAATGTGGGTGAAAGAACGTGGGAATGTGGGTGAAAGAATGTGGGAATGTGGGTGAAAGAAAGTGGGAATGTGGGTGAAAGAACGTGGGAATGTGGGTGAAAGAACGTGGGAATGTGGGTGAAAGAACGTGGGAATGTGGGTGAAAAAACGTGGGAATGTGGGTAGAAGAACGTGGGAATGTGGGTGAAAGAATGTGGGAATGTGGGTGAAAGAATGTGGGAATGTGGGTGAAGGGAAGTGGGTGAAAGGAAGTGGGTGAAAGGAAGTGGGTGAAAGGAAGTGGGTGAAAGGAAGTGGGTGAAAGGAAGTGGGTGAAGGGAAGTGGGTGAAAGGAAGTGGGTGAAGGGAAGTGGGTGAAAGGAAGTGGGTGAAGGGAAGTGGGTGAAGGGAAGTGGGTGGAAGAAGGTGGGAATGTGGGTGAAAGAATGGGGGAATGTGGGTGAAAGAATGTGGGAATGTGGGTGAAAGAATGTGGGAATGTGGGTGAGAGAATGTGGGAATGTGGGTGAAAGGAAGTGGGTGAAAGGAAGTGGGTGAAAGGAAGTGGGTGAAAGGAAGTGGGTGAAAGGAAGTGGGTGAAAGGAAGTGGGTGAAGGGAAGTGGGTGAAAGGAAGTGGGTGAAGGGAAGTGGGTGAAAGGAAGTGGGTGAAGGGAAGTGGGTGAAGGGAAGTGGGTGAAAGAACGTGGGAATGTGGGTGAAAGAATGGGGGAATGTGGGTGAAAGAATGTGGGAATGTGGGTGAAAGAATGTGGAAATGTGGGTGAAAGAATGTGGGAATGTGGGTGAAAGGAAGTGGGTGAAAGGAAGTGGGTGAAGGGAAGTGGGTGAAAGAACGTGGGAATGTGGGTGAAAGAATGGGGGAATGTGGGTGAAAGAATGTGGGAATGTGGGTGAAAGAATGTGGAAATGTGGGTGAAAGAATGTGGGAATGTGGGTGAAAGGAAGTGGGTGAAAGGAAGTGGGTGAAAGGAAGTGGGTGAAAGAGTGTGGGTGAAAGAACGTGGGAATGTGGGTGAAAGAACGTGGGAATGTGGGTGAAAGAATGGGGGAATGTGGGTGAAAGAATGTGGGAATGTGGGTGAGAGGAAGTGGGTGAAAGGAAGTGGGTGAAAGGAAGTGGGTGAAAGGAAGTGGGTGAAAGGAAGTGGGTGAAAGAACGTGGGAATATGGGTGAAAGAACGTGGGAATGTGGGTGAAAGAATGGGGGAATGTGGGTGAAAGAATGTGGGAATGTGGGTGAAAGAATGTGGGAATGTGGGTGAAAGAAAGTGGGAATGTGGGTGAAAGAACGTGGGAATGTGGGTGAAAGAATGTGGGAATGTGGGTGAAAGGAAGTGGGTGAAAGGAAGTGGGTGACGGGAAGTGGGTGAAAGGAAGTGGGTGAAGGGAAGTGGGTGAAAGGAAATGGGTGAAAGAATGTGGGTGAAAGGAAGTGGGTGAAAGGAAGTGGGTGAAGGGAAGTGGGTGAAGGGAAGTGGGTGAAAGAATGTGGGAATGTGGGTGAAAGGAAGTGGGAATGTGGGTGAAAGAATGTGGGAATGTGGGTGAAAGGAAGTGGGTGAAAGGAAGTGGGTGAAGGGAAGTGGGTGAAAGAACGTGGGAATGTGGGTGAAAGAATGTGGGAATGTGGGTGAAAGAATGTGGGAATGTGGGTGAAAGAATGTGGGAATGTGGGTGAAAGGAAGTGGGTGAAAGAACGTAGGAATGTGCGTGAAAGAACGTGGGAATGTGGGTGAAAGAATGTGGGAATGTGGGTGAAAGGAAGTGGGTGAAAGGAAGTGGGTGAAAGGAAGTGGGTGAAAGGAAGTGGGTGAAAGGAAGTGGGTGAAAGGAAGTGGGTGAAAGGAAGTGGGTGAAAGGAAGTGGGTGAAAGAATGTGGGAATGTGGGTGAAAGAACGTGGGAATGTGGGTGAAAGAATGTGGGAATGTGGGTGAAAGAAAGTGGGAATGTGGGTGAAAGAACGTGGGAATGTGGGTGAAAGAATGTGGGAATGTGGGTGAAAGGAAGTGGGTGAAAGGAAGTGGGTGAAGGGAAGTGGGTGAAAGGAAGTGGGTAAAGGGAAGTGGGTGAAAGGAAATGGGTGAAGCGAAGTGGGTGAAAGGAAGTGGGTGAAAGAATGTGGGTGAAAGGAAGTGGGTGAAGGGAAGTGGGTGAAGGGAAGTGGGTGAAAGAACGTGGGAATGTGGGTGAAAGAATGTGGGAATGTGGGTGAAAGAATGTGGGAATGTGGGTGAAAGGAAGTGGGTGAAAGGAAGTGGGTGAAAGGAAGTGGGTGAAAGGAAGTGGGTGAAAGGAAGTGGGTGAAAGGAAGTGGGTGAAGGGAAGTGGGTGAAAGAAAGTGGGTGAAGGGAAGTGGGAGAAAGGAAATGGGTGAAAGAATGTGGGAATGTGGGTGAAAGAACGTGGGAATGTGGGTGAAAGAATGTGGGAATGTGGGTGAAAGAAAGTGGGAATGTGGGTGAAAGAACGTGGGAATGTGGGTGAAAGAATGTGGGAATGTGGGTGAAAGGAAGTGGGTGAAAGGAAGTGGGTGAAGGGAAGTGGGTGAAAGGAAGTGGGTGAAGGGAAGTGGGTGAAAGGAAATGGGTGAAGCGAAGTGGGTGAAAGGAAGTGGGTGAAAGAATGTGGGTGAAAGGAAGTGGGTGAAGGGAAGTGGGTGAAGGGAAGTGGGTGAAAGAACGTGGGAATGTGGGTGAAAGAATGTGGGAGTGTGGGTGAAAGAATGTGGGAATGTGGGTGAAAGAATGTGGGAATGTGGGTGAAAGGAAGTGGGTGAAAGGAAGTGGGTGAAAGGAAGTGGGTGAAAGGAAGTGGGTGAAAGAATGTGGGTGAAAGGAAGTGGGTGAAAGGAAGTGGGTGAAGGGAAGTGGGTGAAGGGAAGTGGGTGAAAGAATGTGGGAATGTGGGTGAAAGGAAGTGGGAATGTGGGTGAAAGAATGTGGGAATGTGGGTGAAAGGAAGTGGGTGAAAGGAAGTGGGTGAAGGGAAGTGGGTGAAAGAACGTGGGAATGTGGGTGAAAGAATGTGGGAATGTGGGTGAAAGAAAGTGGGAATGTGGGTGAAAGAACGTGGGAATGTGGGTGAAAGAATGTGGGAATGTGGGTGAAAGGAAGTGGGTGAAAGGAAGTGGGTGACGGGAAGTGGGTGAAAGGAAGTGGGTGAAGGGAAGTGGGTGAAAGGAAATGGGTGAAAGAATGTGGGTGAAAGGAAGTGGGTGAAAGGAAGTGGGTGAAGGGAAGTGGGTGAAGGGAAGTGGGTGAAAGAATGTGGGAATGTGGGTGAAAGGAAGTGGGAATGTGGGTGAAAGAATGTGGGAATGTGGGTGAAAGGAAGTGGGTGAAAGGAAGTGGGTGAAGGGAAGTGGGTGAAAGAACGTGGGAATGTGGGTGAAAGAATGTGGGAATGTGGGTGAAAGAATGTGGGAATGTGGGTGAAAGAATGTGGGAATGTGGGTGAAAGGAAGTGGGTGAAAGAACGTAGGAATGTGCGTGAAAGAACGTGGGAATGTGGGTGAAAGAATGTGGGAATGTGGGTGAAAGGAAGTGGGTGAAAGGAAGTGGGTGAAAGGAAGTGGGTGAAAGGAAGTGGGTGAAAGGAAGTGGGTGAAAGGAAGTGGGTGAAAGGAAGTGGGTGAAAGGAAGTGGGTGAAAGAATGTGGGAATGTGGGTGAAAGAACGTGGGAATGTGGGTGAAAGAATGTGGGAATGTGGGTGAAAGAAAGTGGGAATGTGGGTGAAAGAACGTGGGAATGTGGGTGAAAGAATGTGGGAATGTGGGTGAAAGGAAGTGGGTGAAAGGAAGTGGGTGAAGGGAAGTGGGTGAAAGGAAGTGGGTGAAAGGAAGTGGGTGAAAGGAAGTGGGTGAAAGGAAGTGGGTGAAAGGAAGTGGGTGAAAGAATGTGGGAATGTGGGTGAAAGAACGTGGGAATGTGGGTGAAAGAATGTGGGAATGTGGGTGAAAGAAAGTGGGAATGTGGGTGAAAGAACGTGGGAATGTGGGTGAAAGAATGTGGGAATGTGGGTGAAAGGAAGTGGGTGAAAGGAAGTGGGTGAAGGGAAGTGGGTGAAAGGAAGTGGGTGAAGGGAAGTGGGTGAAAGGAAATGGGTGAAGCGAAGTGGGTGAAAGGAAGTGGGTGAAAGAATGTGGGTGAAAGGAAGTGGGTGAAGGGAAGTGGGTGAAGGGAAGTGGGTGAAAGAACGTGGGAATGTGGGTGAAAGAATGTGGGAATGTGGGTGAAAGAATGTGGGAATGTGGGTGAAAGGAAGTGGGTGAAAGGAAGTGGGTGAAAGGAAGTGGGTGAAAGGAAGTGGGTGAAGGGAAGTGGGTGAAAGGAAGTGGGTGAAAGGAAGTGGGTGAAAGGAAGTGGGTGAAAGGAAGTGGGTGAAAGAACGTGGGAATGTGGGTGAAAGAATGGGGGAATGTGGGTGAAGGAATGTGGGAATGTGGGTGAAAGAATGTGGGAATGTGGGTGAAAGAATGTGGGAATGTGGGTGAAAGAACGTGGGAATGTGGGTGAAAGAACGTGGGAATGTGGGTGAAAGAATGTGGGAATGTGGGTGAAAGAATGTGGGAATGTGGCTGAAGGGAAATGGGTGAAAGGAAGTGGGTGAAAGGAAGTGGGTGAAAGGAAGTGGGTGAAGGGAAGTGGGTGAAAGGAAGTGGGTGAAGGGAAGTGGGTGAAAGAATGTGGGTGAAGGGAAGTGGGTGAAAGGAAGTGGGTGAAAGGAAGTGGGTGAAAGGAAGTGGGAATGTGGGTGAAAGAACGTGGGAATGTGGGTGAAAGAATGTGGGAATGTGGGTGAAAGAAAGTGGGAATGTGGGTGAAAGGAAGTGGGTGAAGGGAAGTGGGTGAAAGAATGTGGGTGAAAGGAAGTGGGTGAAAGGAAGTGGGTGAAGGGAAGTGGGTGAAAGAATGTGGGAATGTGGGTGAAAGGAAGTGGGAATGTGGGTGAAAGAACGTGGGAATGTGGGTGAAAGAATGTGGGAATGTGGGTGAAAGAATGTGGGAATGTGGGTGAAAGAATGTGGGAATGTGGGTGAAAGGAGGTGGGTGAAAGAACGTAGGAATGTGCGTGAAAGAACGTGGGAATGTGGGTGAAAGAATGTGGGAATGTGGGTGAAAGGAAGTGGGTGAAAGGAAGTGGGTGAAAGGAAGTGGGTGAAAGGAAGTGGGTGAAAGGAAGTGGGTGAAAGGAAGTGGGTGAAAGGAAGTGGGTGAAAGGAAGTGGGTGAAAGGAAGTGGGTGAAAGAATGTGGGAATGTGGGTGAAAGAACGTGGGAATGTGGGTGAAAGAATGTGGGAATGTGGGTGGAAGAAAGTGGGAATGTGGGTGAAAGAACGTGGGAATGTGGGTGAAAGAATGTGGGAATGTGGGTGAAAGGAAGTGGGTGAAAGGAAGTGGGTGAAGGGAAGTGGGTGAAAGGAAGTGGGTGAAGGGAAGTGGGTGAAAGGAAATGGGTGAAGCGAAGTGGGTGAAAGGAAGTGGGTGAAAGAATGTGGGTGAAAGGAAGTGGGTGAAGGGAAGTGGGTGAAGGGAAGTGGGTGAAAGAACGTGGGAATGTGGGTGAAAGAATGTGGGAATGTGGGTGAAAGGAAGTGGGTGAAAGGAAGTGGGTGAAGGGAAGTGGGTGAAAGGAAGTGGGTGAAAGGAAGTGGGTGAAAGGAAGTGGGTGAAAGGAAGTGGGTGAAAGGAAGTGGGTGAAAGGAAGTGGGTGAAAGAACGTGGGAATGTGGGTGAAAGAATGGGGGAATGTGGGTGAAGGAATGTGGGAATGTGGGTGAAAGAATGTGGGAATGTGGGTGAAAGAATGTGGGAATGTGGGTGAAAGAACGTGGGATTGTGGGTGAAAGAACGTGGGAATGTGGGTAAAAGAACGTGGGAATGTGGGTGAAAGAATGTGGGAATGTGGGTGAAAGAATGTGGGAATGTGGCTGAAGGGAAATGGGTGAAAGGAAGTGGGTGAAAGGAAGTGGGTGAAAGGAAGTGGGTGAAGGGAAGTGGGTGAAAGGAAGTGGGTGAAGGGAAGTGGGTGAAAGAATGTGGGTGAAGGGAAGTGGGTGAAAGGAAGTGGGTGAAAGGAAGTGGGTGAAAGGAAGTGGGTGAAAGAACGTGGGAATGTGGGTCAAAGAACGTGGGAATGTGGGTGAAAGAATGTGGGAATGTGGGTGAAAGAACGTGGGAATGTGGGTGAAAGAATGTGGGAATGTGGGTGAAAGAATGTGGGAATGTGGGTGGAGGGAAATGGGTGAAAGGAAGTGGGTGAAAGGAAGTGGATGAAGGGAAGTGGGTGAAAGGAAGTGGGTGAAAGGAAGTGGGTGAAAGGAAGAGGGTGAAAGGAAGTGGGTGAAAGGAAGTGGGTGAAAGGAAGTGTGTGAAAGGACGTGGGTGAAAGGAAGTGGGTGAAAGGAAGTGGGTGAAAGGAAGTGGGTGAAGGGAAGTGGGTGAAAGGAAGTGGGTGAAGGGAAGTGGGTGAAAGGAAGTGGGTGAAAGAATGTGGGTGAAAGGAAGTGGGTGAAAGGAAGTGGGTGAAAGGAAGTGGGTGAAAGGAAGTGGGTGAAGGGAAGTGGGTGAAAGGAAGTGGGTGAGAGGAAGTGGGTGAAAGGAAGTGGGTGAAAGGAAGTGGGTGAAGGGAAATGGGTGAAAGGAAGTGGGTGAAAGGAAGTGAGTGAAAGGAAGTGGGTGAAGGGAAGTGGGTGAAAGGAAGTGGGTGAAAGGAAGTGGGTGAAAGGAAGTGGGTGAAAGGAAGTGGGTGAAGGGAAGTGGGTGAAAGGAAGTGGGTGAAAGGAAGTGGGTGAAAGAATGTGGGTGAAAGGAAGTGGGTGAAAGGAAGTGGGTGAAAGGAAGTGGGTGAAGGGAAGTGGGTGAAAGGAAGTGGGTGAAAGGAAGTGGGTGAAAGGAAGTGGGTGAAAGGAAGTGGGTGAAAGGAAGTGGGTGAAAGGAAGTGGGTGAAAGGAAGTGGAAGAAAGGAAGTGGGTGAAAGGAAGTGGGTGAAAGGAAGTGGGTGAAAGGAAGTGGGTGAAAGAACGTGGGAATGTGGGTGAAAGAACGTGGGAATGTGGGTGAAAGAATGTGGGAATGTGGGTGAAAGAACGTGGGAATGTGGGTGAAAGAATGGGGGAATGTGGGTGAAAGAATGTGGGAATGTGGGTGAAAGAATGTGGGAATGTGGGTGAAAGAACGTGGGAATGTGGGTGAAAGAATGTGGGAATGTGGGTGAAAGAATGTGGGAATGTGGGTGAAAGAATGTGGGAATGTGGGTGAAGGGAAATGGGTGAAAGGAAGTGGGTGAAAGGAAGTGGGTGAAAGGAAGTGGGTGAAGGGAAGTGGGTGAAAGGAAATGGGTGAAGGGAAGTGGGTGAAAGAATGTGGGTGAAGGGAAGTGGGTGAAAGGAAGTGGGTGAAAGGAAGTGGGTGAAAGAACGTGGGAATGTGGGTCAAAGAACGTGGGAATGTGGGTGAAAGAATGTGGGAATGTGGGTGAAAGAATGTGGGAATGTGGGTGAAAGAACGTGGGAATGTGGGTGAAAGAATGTGGGAATGTGGGTGAAAGAAAGTGGGAATGTGGGTGAAAGAACGTGGGAATGTGGGTGAAAGAACGTGGGTGAAAGGAAGTGGGTGAAAGGAAGTGGGTGAAAGGAAGTGGGTGAAAGAACGAAGGAATGTGCGTGAAAGAACGTGGGAATGTGGGTGAAAGAATGTGGGTGAAAGGAAGTGGGTGAAGGGAAGTGGGTGAAAGGAAGTGGGTGAAAGAATGTGGGTGAAAGGAAGTGGGTGAAAGGAAGTGGGTGAAGGGAAGTGGGTGAAAGAACGTGGGAATGTGGGTGAAAGAATGTGGGAATGTGGGTGAAAGAATGTGGGAATGTGGGTGAAAGAATGTGGGAATGTGGGTGAAAGGAAGTGGGTGAAAGGAAGTGGGTGAAAGAACGTGGGAATGTGGGTGAAAGAACGTGGGAATGTGGGTGAAAGAATGGGGGAATGTGGGTGAAAGAATGTGGGAATGTGGGTGAAAGAATGTGGGAATGTGGGTGAAAGAATGTGGGAATGTGGGTGAAAGAACGTGGGAATGTGGGTGAAAGAACGTGGGAATGTGGGTGAAAGAATGTGGGAATGTGGGTGAAAGAATGTGGGAATGTGGGTGAAGGGAAATGGGTGAAAGGAAGTGGGTGAAAGGAAGTGGGTGAAAGGAAGTGGGTGAAAGGAAGTGGGTGAAAGAATGTGGGTGAAAGGAAGTGGGTGAAAGGAAGTGGGTGAAGGGAAGTGGGTGAAAGAACGTGGGAATGTGGGTGAAAGAATGTGGGAATGTGGGTGAAAGAATGTGGGAATGTGGGTGAAAGAATGTGGGAATGTGGGTGAAAGGAAGTGGGTGAAAGGAAGTGGGTGAAAGAACGTGGGAATGTGGGTGAAAGAACGTGGGAATGTGGGTGAAAGAATGGGGGAATGTGGGTGAAAGAATGTGGGAATGTGGGTGAAAGAATGTGGGAATGTGGGTGAAAGAATGTGGGAATGTGGGTGAAAGAACGTGGGAATGTGGGTGAAAGAACGTGGGAATGTGGGTGAAAGAATGTGGGAATGTGGGTGAAAGAATGTGGGAATGTGGGTGAAGGGAAATGGGTGAAAGGAAGTGGGTGAAAGGAAGTGGGTGAAAGGAAGTGGGTGAAGGGAAATGGGTGAAAGGAAGTGGGTGAAAGGAAGTGGGTGAAGGGAAGTGGGTGAAAGGAAGTGGGTGAAAGGAAGTGGGTGAAAGAATGTGGGTGAAGGGAAGTGGGTGAAAGGAAGTGGGTGAAAGGAAGTGGGTGAAAGGAAGTGGGTGAAAAAACGTGGGAATGTGGGTCAAAGAACGTGGGAATGTGGGTGAAAGAATGTGGGAATGTGGGTGAAAGAACGTGGGAATGTGGGTGAAAGAATGTGGGAATGTGGGTGAAAGAAAGTGGGAATGTGGGTGAAAGAACGTGGGAATGTGGGTGAAAGAACGTGGGTGAAAGGAAGTGGGTGAAAGGAAGTGGGTGAAAGGAAGTGGGTGAAAGAACGAAGGAATGTGCGTGAAAGAACGTGGGAATGTGGGTGAAAGAATGTGGGTGAAAGGAAGTGGGTGAAGGGAAGTGGGTGAAAGGAAGTGGGTGAAAGAATGTGGGAATGTGGGTGAAAGAATGTGGGAATGTGGGTGAAAGAATGTGGGAATGTGGGTGAAAGAATGTGGGAATGTGGGTGAAAGGAAGTGGGTGAAAGGAAGTGGGTGAAAGGAAGTGGGTGAAAGGAAGTGGGTGAAAGAATGTGGGTGAAAGGAAGTGGGTGAAAGGAAGTGGGTGAAAGGAAGTGGGTGAAAGAACGTGGGAATGTGGGTAAAAGAACGTGGGAAGGTGGGTGAAAGAATGTGGGAATGTGGGTGAAAGAATGTGGGAATGTGGGTGAAAGAACGTGAGAATGTGGGTGAAAGAATGTGGGAATGTGGGTGAAAGAAAGTGGGAATGTGGGTGAAAGAACGTGGGAATGTGGGTGAAAGAACGTGGGTGAAAGGAAGTGGGTGAAAGGAAGTGGGTGAAAGAATGTGGGTGAAAGGAAGTGGGTGAAAGGAAGTGGGTGAAAGGAAGTGGGTGAAAGAACGTGGGAATGTGGGTAAAAGAACGTGGGAAGGTGGGTGAAAGAATGTGGGAATGTGGGTGAAAGAATGTGGGAATGTGGGTGAAAGAACGTGGGAATGTGGGTGAAAGAATGTGGGAATGTGGGTGAAAGAACGTGGGAATGTGGGTGAAAGAATGTGGGAATGTGGGTAAAAGAACGTGGGAATGTGGGTGAAAGAATGTGGGAATGTGGGTGAAAGAATGTGGGAATGTGGCTGAAGGGAAATGGGTGAAAGGAAGTGGGTGAAAGGAAGTGGGTGAAGGGAAGTGGGTGAAAGGAAGTGGGTGAAGGGAAGTGGGTGAAAGGAAATGGGTGAAGCGAAGTGGGTGAAAGGAAGTGGGTGAAAGAATGTGGGTGAAAGGAAGTGGGTGAAGGGAAGTGGGTGAAGGGAAGTGGGTGAAAGAACGTGGGAATGTGGGTGAAAGAATGTGGGAATGTGGGTGAAAGGAAGTGGGTGAAGGGAAGTGGGTGAAAGGAAGTGGGTGAAAGGAAGTGGGTGAAAGGAAGTGGGTGAAAGGAAGTGGGTGAAAGAACGTGGGAATGTGGGTGAAAGAATGGGGGAATGTGGGTGAAGGAATGTGGGAATGTGGGTGAAAGAATGTGGGAATGTGGGTGAAAGAATGTGGGAATGTGGGTGAAAGAACGTGGGAATGTGGGTGAAAGAACGTGGGAATGTGGGTAAAAGAACGTGGGAATGTGGGTGAAAGAATGTGGGAATGTGGGTGAAAGAATGTGGGAATGTGGCTGAAG
This sequence comes from Caenorhabditis doughertyi, assembly GCA_963572265.1. Lineage (NCBI taxonomy): Eukaryota > Metazoa > Nematoda > Chromadorea > Rhabditida > Rhabditidae > Caenorhabditis > Caenorhabditis doughertyi. The sequence continues at coordinate 22,904,418 of OY751556.1, read as the reverse complement.
GGAAATGGGTGAAAGGAAGTGGGTGAAAGGAAGTGGGTGAAAGGAAGTGGGTGAAGGGAAGTGGGTGAAAGGAAGTGGGTGAAGGGAAGTGGGTGAAAGAATGTGGGTGAAGGGAAGTGGGTGAAAGGAAGTGGGTGAAAGGAAGTGGGTGAAAGGAAGTGGGAATGTGGGTGAAAGAACGTGGGAATGTGGGTGAAAGAATGTGGGAATGTGGGTGAAAGAAAGTGGGAATGTGGGTGAAAGGAAGTGGGTGAAGGGAAGTGGGTGAAAGAATGTGGGTGAAAGGAAGTGGGTGAAAGGAAGTGGGTGAAGGGAAGTGGGTGAAAGAATGTGGGAATGTGGGTGAAAGGAAGTGGGAATGTGGGTGAAAGAACGTGGGAATGTGGGTGAAAGAATGTGGGAATGTGGGTGAAAGAATGTGGGAATGTGGGTGAAAGAATGTGGGAATGTGGGTGAAAGGAAGTGGGTGAAAGAACGTAGGAATGTGCGTGAAAGAACGTGGGAATGTGGGTGAAAGAATGTGGGAATGTGGGTGAAAGGAAGTGGGTGAAAGGAAGTGGGTGAAAGGAAGTGGGTGAAAGGAAGTGGGTGAAAGGAAGTGGGTGAAAGGAAGTGGGTGAAAGGAAGTGGGTGAAAGGAAGTGGGTGAAAGGAAGTGGGTGAAAGAATGTGGGAATGTGGGTGAAAGAACGTGGGAATGTGGGTGAAAGAATGTGGGAATGTGGGTGGAAGAAAGTGGGAATGTGGGTGAAAGAACGTGGGAATGTGGGTGAAAGAATGTGGGAATGTGGGTGAAAGGAAGTGGGTGAAAGGAAGTGGGTGAAGGGAAGTGGGTGAAAGGAAGTGGGTGAAGGGAAGTGGGTGAAAGGAAATGGGTGAAGCGAAGTGGGTGAAAGGAAGTGGGTGAAAGAATGTGGGTGAAAGGAAGTGGGTGAAGGGAAGTGGGTGAAGGGAAGTGGGTGAAAGAACGTGGGAATGTGGGTGAAAGAATGTGGGAATGTGGGTGAAAGGAAGTGGGTGAAAGGAAGTGGGTGAAGGGAAGTGGGTGAAAGGAAGTGGGTGAAAGGAAGTGGGTGAAAGGAAGTGGGTGAAAGGAAGTGGGTGAAAGGAAGTGGGTGAAAGGAAGTGGGTGAAAGAACGCGGGAATGTGGGTGAAAGAATGGGGGAATGTGGGTGAAGGAATGTGGGAATGTGAGTGAAAGAATGTGGGAATGTGGGTGAAAGAATGTGGGAATGTGGGTGAAAGAACGTGGGATTGTGGGTGAAAGAACGTGGGAATGTGGGTAAAAGAACGTGGGAATGTGGGTGAAAGAATGTGGGAATGTGGGTGAAAGAATGTGGGAATGTGGCTGAAGGGAAATGGGTGAAAGGAAGTGGGTGAAAGGAAGTGGGTGAAAGGAAGTGGGTGAAGGGAAGTGGGTGAAAGGAAGTGGGTGAAGGGAAGTGGGTGAAAGAATGTGGGTGAAGGGAAGTGGGTGAAAGGAAGTGGGTGAAAGGAAGTGGGTGAAAGGAAGTGGGTGAAAGAACGTGGGAATGTGGGTCAAAGAACGTGGGAATGTGGGTGAAAGAATGTGGGAATGTGGGTGAAAGAACGTGGGAATGTGGGTGAAAGAATGTGGGAATGTGGGTGAAAGAATGTGGGAATGTGGGTGAAGGGAAATGGGTGAAGGGAAGTGGGTGAAAGGAAGTGGGTGAAAGGAAGTGGGTGAAAGGAAGAGGGTGAAAGGAAGTGGGTGAAAGGAAGTGGGTGAAAGGAAGTGTGTGAAAGGACGTGGGTGAAAGAAAGTGGGTGAAAGGAAGTGGGTGAAAGGAAGTGGGTGAAGGGAAGTGGGTGAAAGGAAGTGGGTGAAGGGAAGTGGGTGAAAGGAAGTGGGTGAAAGAATGTGGGTGAAAGGAAGTGGGTGAAAGGAAGTGGGTGAAAGAACGTGGGAATGTGGGTGAAAGAATGTGGGAATGTGGGTGAAAGAATGTGGGAATGTGGGTGAAGGGAAATGGGTGAAAGGAAGTGGGTGAAAAGAAGTGGGTGAAAGGAAGTGGGTGAAAGGAAGTGGATGAAGGGAAGTGGGTGAAAGGAAGTGGGTGAAAGGAAGTGGGTGAAAGGAAGAGGGTGAAAGGAAGTGGGTGAAGGGAAGTGGGTGAAAGGAAGTGGGTGAAAGGAAGTGGGTGAAAGGAAGTGGGTGAAAGGAAGTGGGTGAAAGGAAGTGGGTGAAAGGAAGTGGGTGAAGGGAAGTGGGTGAAAGGAAGTGGGTGAAGGGAAGTGGGTGAAAGGAAGTGGGTGAAAGAATGTGGGAATGTGGGTAAAAGAACGTGGGAATGTGGGTGAAAGAATGTGGGAATGTGGGTGAAAGAATGTGGGAATGTGGCTGAAGGGAAATGGGTGAAAGGAAGTGGGTGAAAGGAAGTGGGTGAAAGGAAGTGGGTGAAGGGAAGTGGGTGAAAGGAAGTGGGTGAAGGGAAGTGGGTGAAAGAATGTGGGTGAAGGGAAGTGGGTGAAAGGAAGTGGGTGAAAGGAAGTGGGTGAAAGGAAGTGGGTGAAAGAACGTGGGAATGTGGGTCAAAGAACGTGGGAATGTGGGTGAAAGAATGTGGGAATGTGGGTGAAAGAACGTGGGAATGTGGGTGAAAGAATGTGGGAATGTGGGTGAAAGAATGTGGGAATGTGGGTGAAGGGAAATGGGTGAAAGGAAGTGGGTGAAAAGAAGTGGGTGAAAGGAAGTGGGTGAAAGGAAGTGGATGAAGGGAAGTGGGTGAAAGGAAGTGGGTGAAAGGAAGTGGGTGAAAGGAAGAGGGTGAAAGGAAGTGGGTGAAGGGAAGTGGGTGAAAGGAAGTGGGTGAAAGGAAGTGGGTGAAAGGAAGTGGGTGAAAGGAAGTGGGTGAAAGGAAGTGGGTGAAAGGAAGTGGGTGAAGGGAAGTGGGTGAAAGGAAGTGGGTGAAGGGAAGTGGGTGAAAGGAAGTGGGTGAAAGAATGTGGGTGAAAGGAAGTGGGTGAAAGGAAGTGGGTGAAAGGAAGTGGGTGAAAGGAAGTGGGTGAAGGGAAGTGGGTGAAAGGAAGTGGGTGAAAGGAAGTGGGTGAAAGGAAGTGGGTGAAAGGAAGTGGGTGAAAGGAAGTGGGTGAAAGGAAGTGGAAGAAAGGAAGTGGGTGAAAGGAAGTGGGTGAAAGGAAGTGGGTGAAAGGAAGTGGGTGAAAGAACGTGGGAATGTGGGTGAAAGAACGTGGGAATGTGGGTGAAAGAATGTGGGAATGTGGGTGAAAGAACGTGGGAATGTGGGTGAAAGAATGTGGGAATGTGGGTGAAAGAATGTGGGAATGTGGGTGAAGGGAAATGGGTGAAAGGAAGTGGGTGAAAGGAAGTGGGTGAAAGGAAGTGGGTGAAGGGAAGTGGGTGAAAGGAAGTGGGTGAAGGGAAGTGGGTGAAAGGAAATGGGTGAAGGGAAGTGGGTGAAAGAATGTGGGTGAAGGGAAGTGGGTGAAAGGAAGTGGGTGAAAGGAAGTGGGTGAAAGAACGTGGGAATGTGGGTCAAAGAACGTGGGAATGTGGGTGAAAGAATGTGGGAATGTGGGTGAAAGAATGTGGGAATGTGGGTGAAAGAACGTGGGAATGTGGGTGAAAGAATGTGGGAATGTGGGTGAAAGAAAGTGGGAATGTGGGTGAAAGAACGTGGGAATGTGGGTGAAAGAACGTGGGTGAAAGGAAGTGGGTGAAAGGAAGTGGGTGAAAGGAAGTGGGTGAAAGAACGAAGGAATGTGCGTGAAAGAACGTGGGAATGTGGGTGAAAGAATGTGGGTGAAAGGAAGTGGGTGAAGGGAAGTGGGTGAAAGGAAGTGGGTGAAAGAATGTGGGTGAAAGGAAGTGGGTGAAAGGAAGTGGGTGAAGGGAAGTGGGTGAAAGAACGTGGGAATGTGGGTGAAAGAATGTGGGAATGTGGGTGAAAGAATGTGGGAATGTGGGTGAAAGAATGTGGGAATGTGGGTGAAAGGAAGTGGGTGAAAGGAAGTGGGTGAAAGAACGTGGGAATGTGGGTGAAAGAACGTGGGAATGTGGGTGAAAGAATGGGGGAATGTGGGTGAAAGAATGTGGGAATGTGGGTGAAAGAATGTGGGAATGTGGGTGAAAGAATGTGGGAATGTGGGTGAAAGAACGTGGGAATGTGGGTGAAAGAACGTGGGAATGTGGGTGAAAGAATGTGGGAATGTGGGTGAAAGAATGTGGGAATGTGGGTGAAGGGAAATGGGTGAAAGGAAGTGGGTGAAAGGAAGTGGGTGAAAGGAAGTGGGTGAAGGGAAATGGGTGAAAGGAAGTGGGTGAAAGGAAGTGGGTGAAGGGAAGTGGGTGAAAGGAAGTGGGTGAAGGGAAGTGGGTGAAAGAATGTGGGTGAAGGGAAGTGGGTGAAAGGAAGTGGGTGAAAGGAAGTGGGTGAAAGGAAGTGGGTGAAAGAACGTGGGAATGTGGGTCAAAGAACGTGGGAATGTGGGTGAAAGAATGTGGGAATGTGGGTGAAAGAACGTGGGAATGTGGGTGAAAGAATGTGGGAATGTGGGTGAAAGAACGTGGGAATGTGGGTGAAAGAACGTGGGTGAAAGGAAGTGGGTGAAAGGAAGTGGGTGAAAGGAAGTGGGTGAAAGAACGAAGGAATGTCTGTGAAAGAACGTGGGAATGTGGGTGAAAGAATGTGGGTGAAAGGAAGTGGGTGAAGGGAAGTGGGTGAAAGAACGTGGGAATGTGGGTCAAAGAACGTGGGAATGTGGGTGAAAGAATGTGGGAATGTGGGTGAAAGAATGTGGGAATGTGGGTGAAAGAATGTGGGAATGTGGGTGAAAGAATGTGGGAATGTGGGTGAAAGGAAGTGGGTGAAAGGAAGTGGGTGAAAGGAAGTGGGTGAAAGGAAGTGGGTGAAAGAATGTGGGTGAAAGGAAGTGGGTGAAAGGAAGTGGGTGAAAGGAAGTGGGTGAAAGAACGTGGGAATGTGGGTAAAAGAACGTGGGAAGGTGGGTGAAAGAATGTGGGAATGTGGGTGAAAGAATGTGGGAATGTGGGTGAAAGAACGTGGGAATGTGGGTGAAAGAATGTGGGAATGTGGGTGAAAGAAAGTGGGAATGTGGGTGAAAGAACGTGGGAATGTGGGTGAAAGAACGTGGGTGAAAGGAAGTGGGTGAAAGGAAGTGGGTGAAAGGAAGTGGGTGAAAGAACGAAGGAATGTGCGTGAAAGAACGTGGGAATGTGGGTGAAAGAATGTGGGAATGTGGGTGAAAGAATGTGGGAATGTGGGTGAAGGGAAATGGGTGAAAGGAAGTGGGTGAAAGGAAGTGGGTGAAGGGAAGTGGGTAAAAGGAAGTGGGTGAAGGGAAGTGGGTGAAAGAATGTGGGTGAAGGGAAGTGGGTGAAAGGAAGTGGGTGAAAGGAAGTGGGTGAAAGGAAGTGGGTGAAAGAACGTGGGAATGTGGGTCAAAGAACGTGGGAATGTGGGTGAAAGAATGTGGGAATGTGGGTTAAAGAACGTGGGAATGTGGGTGAAAGAATGTGGGAATGTGGGTGAAAGAAAGTGGGAATGTGGGTGAAAGAACGTGGGAATGTGGGTGAAAGAACGTGGGTGAAAGGAAGTGGGGTGAAGGGAAGTGGGTGAAAGGAAGTGGGTGAAAGAACGAAGGAATGTGCGTGAAAGAACGTGGGAATGTGGGTGAAAGAATGTGGGTGAAAGGAAGTGGGTGAAGGGAAGTGGGTGAAAGGAAGTGGGTGAAAGAATGTGGGAATGTGGGTGAAAGAATGTGGGAATGTGGGTGAAAGAATGTGGGAATGTGGGTGAAAGAATGTGGGAATGTGGGTGAAAGGAAGTGGGTGAAAGGAAGTGGGTGAAAGGAAGTGGGTGAAAGGAAGTGGGTGAAAGGAAGTGGGTGAAAGAACGTGGGAATGTGGGTAAAAGAACGTGGGAAGGTGGGTGAAAGAATGTGGGAATGTGGGTGAAAGGAAGTGGGAATGTGGGTGAAAGAACGTGACAATGTGGGTGAAAGAATGTGGGAATGTGGGTGAAAGGAAGTGGGTGAAAGGAAGTGGGTGAAAGGAAGTGGGTGAAAGGAAGTGGGTGAAAGAACGAAGGAATGTGCGTGAAAGAACGTGGGAATGTGGGTGAAAGAATGTGGGTGAAAGGAAGTGGGTGAAGGGAAGTGGGTGAAAGGAAGTGGGTGAAAGAATGTGGGTGAAAGGAAGTGGGTGAAAGGAAGTGGGTGAAGGGAAGTGGGTGAAAGAACGTGGGAATGTGGGTGAAAGAATGTGGGAATGTGGGTGAAAGAATGTGGGAATGTGGGTGAAAGAATGTGGGAATGTGGGTGAAAGGAAGTGGGTGAAAGGAAGTGGGTGAAAGAACGTGGGAATGTGGGTGAAAGAACGTGGGAATGTGGGTGAAAGAATGGGGGAATGTGGGTGAAAGAATGTGGGAATGTGGGTGAAAGAATGTGGGAATGTGGGTGAAAGAATGTGGGAATGTGGGTGAAAGAACGTGGGAATGTGGGTGAAAGAACGTGGGAATGTGGGTGAAAGAATGTGGGAATGTGGGTGAAAGAATGTGGGAATGTGGGTGAAGGGAAATGGGTGAAAGGAAGTGGGTGAAAGGAAGTGGGTGAAAGGAAGTGGGTGAAGGGAAATGGGTGAAAGGAAGTGGGTGAAAGGAAGTGGGTGAAGGGAAGTGGGTGAAAGGAAGTGGGTGAAAGGAAGTGGGTGAAAGAATGTGGGTGAAGGGAAGTGGGTGAAAGGAAGTGGGTGAAAGGAAGTGGGTGAAAGGAAGTGGGTGAAAAAACGTGGGAATGTGGGTCAAAGAACGTGGGAATGTGGGTGAAAGAATGTGGGAATGTGGGTGAAAGAACGTGGGAATGTGGGTGAAAGAATGTGGGAATGTGGGTGAAAGAAAGTGGGAATGTGGGTGAAAGAACGTGGGAATGTGGGTGAAAGAACGTGGGTGAAAGGAAGTGGGTGAAAGGAAGTGGGTGAAGGGAAGTGGGTGAAAGAACGTGGGAATGTGGGTGAAAGAATGTGGGAATGTGGGTGAAAGAATGTGGGAATGTGGGTGAAAGAATGTGGGAATGTGGGTGAAAGGAAGTGGGTGAAAGGAAGTGGGTGAAAGAACGTGGGAATGTGGGTGAAAGAACGTGGGAATGTGGGTGAAAGAATGGGGGAATGTGGGTGAAAGAATGTGGGAATGTGGGTGAAAGAATGTGGGAATGTGGGTGAAAGAATGTGGGAATGTGGGTGAAAGAATGTGGGAATGTGGGTGAAAGAATGTGGGAATGTGGGTGAAAGAAAGTGGGAATGTGGGTGAAAGAACGTGGGAATGTGGGTGAAAGAACGTGGGAATGTGGGTGAAAGAATGTGGGAATGTGGGTGAAAGAATGTGGGAATGTGGGTGAAGGGAAATGGGTGAAAGGAAGTGGGTGAAAGGAAGTGGGTGAAAGGAAGTGGGTGAAGGGAAATGGGTGAAAGGAAGTGGGTGAAAGGAAGTGGGTGAAGGGAAGTGGGTGAAAGGAAGTGGGTGAAAGGAAGTGGGTGAAAGAATGTGGGTGAAGGGAAGTGGGTGAAAGGAAGTGGGTGAAAGGAAGTGGGTGAAAGGAAGTGGGTGAAAAAACGTGGGAATGTGGGTCAAAGAACGTGGGAATGTGGGTGAAAGAATGTGGGAATGTGGGTGAAAGAACGTGGGAATGTGGGTGAAAGAATGTGGGAATGTGGGTGAAAGAAAGTGGGAATGTGGGTGAAAGAACGTGGGAATGTGGGTGAAAGAACGTGGGTGAAAGGAAGTGGGTGAAAGAACGAAGGAATGTGCGTGAAAGAACGTGGGAATGTGGGGTGAAAGAATGTGGGTGAAAGGAAGTGGGTGAAGGGAAGTGGGTGAAAGGAAGTGGGTGAAAGAATGTGGGAATGTGGGTGAAAGAATGTGGGAATGTGGGTGAAAGAATGTGGGAATGTGGGTGAAAGAATGTGGGAATGTGGGTGAAAGGAAGTGGGTGAAAGGAAGTGGGTGAAAGGAAGTGGGTGAAAGGAAGTGGGTGAAAGAATGTGGGTGAAAGGAAGTGGGTGAAAGGAAGTGGGTGAAAGGAAGTGGGTGAAAGAACGTGGGAATGTGGGTAAAAGAACGTGGGAAGGTGGGTGAAAGAATGTGGGAATGTGGGTGAAAGAATGTGGGAATGTGGGTGAAAGAACGTGGAATGTGGGTGAAAGAATGTGGGAATGTGGGTGAAAGAAAGTGGGAATGTGGGTGAAAGAACGTGGGAATGTGGGTGAAAGAACGTGGGTGAAAGGAAGTGGGTGAAAGGAAGTGGGTTGAAAGAATGTGGGTGAAAGGAAGTGGGTGAAAGGAAGTGGGTGAAAGGAAGTGGGTGAAAGAACGTGGGAATGTGGGTAAAAGAACGTGGGAAGGTGGGTGAAAGAATGTGGGAATGTGGGTGAAAGAATGTGGGAATGTGGGTGAAAGAACGTGGGAATGTGGGTGAAAGAATGTGGGAATGTGGGTGAAAGAACGTGGGAATGTGGGTGAAAGAATGTGGGAATGTGGGTAAAAGAACGTGGGAATGTGGGTGAAAGAATGTGGGAATGTGGGTGAAAGAATGTGGGAATGTGGCTGAAGGGAAATGGGTGAAAGGAAGTGGGTGAAAGGAAGTGGGTGAAAGGAAGTGGGTGAAGGGAAGTGGGTGAAAGGAAGTGGGTGAAGGGAAGTGGGTGAAAGAATGTGGGTGAAGGGAAGTGGGTGAAAGGAAGTGGGTGAAAGGAAGTGGGTGAAAGGAAGTGGGTGAAAGAACGTGGGAATGTGGGTCAAAGAACGTGGGAATGTGGGTGAAAGAATGTGGGAATGTGGGTGAAAGAACGTGGGAATGTGGGTGAAAGAATGTGGGAATGTGGGTGAAAGAATGTGGGAATGTGGGTGAAGGGAAATGGGTGAAAGGAAGTGGGTGAAAAGAAGTGGGTGAAAGGAAGTGGGTGAAAGGAAGTGGATGAAGGGAAGTGGGTGAAAGGAAGTGGGTGAAAGGAAGTGGGTGAAAGGAAGAGGGTGAAAGGAAGTGGGTGAAGGGAAGTGGGTGAAAGGAAGTGGGTGAAAGGAAGTGGGTGAAGGGGAGTGGGTGAAAGGAAGTGGGTGAAGGGAAGTGGGTGAAAGGAAGTGGGTGAAGGGAAGTGGGTGAAAGGAAGTGGGTGAAAGGAAGTGGGTGAAAGGAAGTGGGTGAAAGGAAGTGGGTGAAAGGAAGTGGGTGAAAGGAAGTGGGTGAAAGGAAGTGGGTGAAGGGAAGTGGGTGAAAGGAAGTGGGTGAAGGGAAGTGGGTGAAAGGAAGTGGGTGAAAGAATGTGGGTGAAAGGAAGTGGGTGAAGGAAGTGGGTGAAAGGAAGTGGGTGAAAGGAAGTGGGTGAAGGGAAGTGGGTGAAAGGAAGTGGGTGAAAGGAAGTGGGTGAAAGGAAGTGGGTGAAAGGAAGTGGGTGAAAGGAAGTGGGTGAAAGGAAGTGGAAGAAAGGAAGTGGGTGAAAGGAAGTGGGTGAAAGGAAGTGGGTGAAAGGAAGTGGGTGAAAGAACGTGGGAATGTGGGTGAAAGAACGTGGGAATGTGGGTGAAAGAATGTGGGAATGTGGGTGAAAGAACGTGGGAATGTGGGGTGAAAGAATGTGGGAATGTGGGTGAAAGAATGTGGGAATGTGGGTGAAGGGAAATGGGTGAAAGGAAGTGGGTGAAAGGAAGTGGGTGAAAGGAAGTGGGTGAAGGGAAGTGGGTGAAAGGAAGTGGGTGAAGGGAAGTGGGTGAAAGGAAAATGGGTGAAGGGAAGTGGGTGAAAGAATGTGGGTGAAGGGAAGTGGGTGAAAGGAAGTGGGTGAAAAGAAGTGGGTGAAAGAACGTGGGAATGTGGGTCAAAGAACGTGGGAATGTGGGTGAAAGAATGTGGGAATGTGGGTGAAAGAATGTGGGAATGTGGGTGAAAGAACGTGGGAATGTGGGTGAAAGAATGTGGGAATGTGGGTGAAAGAAAGTGGGAATGTGGGTGAAAGAACGTGGGAATGTGGGTGAAAGAACGTGGGTGAAAGGAAGTGGGTGAAAGGAAGTGGGTGAAAGGAAGTGGGTGAAAGAACGAAGGAATGTGCGTGAAAGAACGTGGGAATGTGGGTGAAAGAATGTGGGTGAAAGGAAGTGGGTGAAGGGAAGTGGGTGAAAGGAAGTGGGTGAAAGAATGTGGGTGAAAGGAAGTGGGTGAAAGGAAGTGGGTGAAGGGAAGTGGGTGAAAGAACGTGGGAATGTGGGTGAAAGAATGTGGGAATGTGGGTGAAAGAATGTGGGAATGTGGGTGAAAGAATGTGGGAATGTGGGTGAAAGGAAGTGGGTGAAAGGAAGTGGGTGAAAGAACGTGGGAATGTGGGTGAAAGAACGTGGGAATGTGGGTGAAAGAATGGGGGAATGTGGGTGAAAGAATGTGGGAATGTGGGTGAAAGAATGTGGGAATGTGGGTGAAAGAATGTGGGAATGTGGGTGAAAGAACGTGGGAATGTGGGTGAAAGAACGTGGGAATGTGGGTGAAAGAATGTGGGAATGTGGGTGAAAGAATGTGGGAATGTGGGTGAAGGGAAATGGGTGAAAGGAAGTGGGTGAAAGGAAGTGGGTGAAAGGAAGTGGGTGAAGGGAAATGGGTGAAAGGAAGTGGGTGAAAGGAAGTGGGTGAAGGGAAGTGGGTGAAAGGAAGTGGGTGAAGGGAAGTGGGTGAAAGAATGTGGGTGAAGGGAAGTGGGTGAAAGGAAGTGGGTGAAAGGAAGTGGGTGAAAGGAAGTGGGTGAAAGAACGTGGGAATGTGGGTCAAAGAACGTGGGAATGTGGGTGAAAGAATGTGGGAATGTGGGTGAAAGAACGTGGGAATGTGGGTGAAAGAATGTGGGAATGTGGGTGAAAGAACGTGGGAATGTGGGTGAAAGAACGTGGGTGAAAGGAAGTGGGTGAAAGGAAGTGGGTGAAAGGAAGTGGGTGAAAGAACGAAGGAATGTGCGTGAAAGAACGTGGGAATGTGGGTGAAAGAATGTGGGTGAAAGGAAGTGGGTGAAGGGAAGTGGGTGAAAGGAAGTGGGTGAAAGAATGTGGGAATGTGGGTGAAAGAATGTGGGAATGTGGGTGAAAGAATGTGGGAATGTGGGTGAAAGAATGTGGGAATGTGGGTGAAAGGAAGTGGGTGAAAGGAAGTGGGTGAAAGGAAGTGGGTGAAAGGAAGTGGGTGAAAGAATGTGGGTGAAAGGAAGTGGGTGAAAGGAAGTGGGTGAAAGGAAGTGGGTGAAAGAACGTGGGAATGTGGGTAAAAGAACGTGGGAAGGTGGGTGAAAGAATGTGGGAATGTGGGTGAAAGAATGTGGGAATGTGGGTGAAAGAACGTGGGAATGTGGGTGAAAGAATGTGGGAATGTGGGTGAAAGAAAGTGGGAATGTGGGTGAAAGAACGTGGGAATGTGGGTGAAAGAACGTGGGTGAAAGGAAGTGGGTGAAAGGAAGTGGGTGAAAGGAAGTGGGTGAAAGAACGAAGGAATGTGCGTGAAAGAACGTGGGAATGTGGGTGAAAGAATGTGGGAATGTGGGTGAAAGAATGTGGGAATGTGGGTGAAGGGAAATGGGTGAAAGGAAGTGGGTGAAAGGAAGTGGGTGAAGGGAAGTGGGTAAAAGGAAGTGGGTGAAGGGAAGTGGGTGAAAGAATGTGGGTGAAGGGAAGTGGGTGAAAGGAAGTGGGTGAAAGGAAGTGGGTGAAAGGAAGTGGGTGAAAGAACGTGGGAATGTGGGTCAAAGAACGTGGGAATGTGGGTGAAAGAATGTGGGAATGTGGGTCAAAGAACGTGGGAATGTGGGTGAAAGAATGTGGGAATGTGGGTGAAAGAAAATGGGAATGTGGGTGAAAGAACGTGGGAATGTGGGTGAAAGAACGTGGGTGAAAGGAAGTGGGTGAAAGGAAGTGGGTGAAAGGAAGTGGGTGAAAGAACGAAGGAATGTGCGTGAAAGAACGTGGGAATGTGGGTGAAAGAATGTGGGTGAAAGGAAGTGGGTGAAGGGAAGTGGGTGAAAGGAAGTGGGTGAAAGAATGTGGGAATGTGGGTGAAAGAATGTGGGAATGTGGGTGAAAGAATGTGGGAATGTGGGTGAAAGAATGTGGGAATGTGGGTGAAAGGAAGTGGGTGAAAGGAAGTGGGTGAAAGGAAGTGGGTGAAAGGAAGTGGGTGAAAGGAAGTGGGTGAAAGAACGTGGGAATGTGGGTAAAAGAACGTGGGAAGGTGGGTGAAAGAATGTGGGAATGTGGGTGAAAGGAAGTGGGAATGTGGGTGAAAGAACGTGACAATGTGGGTGAAAGAATGTGGGAATGTGGGTGAAAGGAAGTGGGTGAAAGGAAGTGGGTGAAGGGAAGTGGGGTGAAAGAACGTGGGAATGTGGGTGAAAGAATGTGGGAATGTGGGTGAAAGAACGTGGGAATGTGGGTGAAAGAACGTGGGTGAAAGGAAGTGGGTGAAAGGAAGTGGGTGAAAGGAAGTGGGTGAAAGAACGAAGGAATGTGCGTGAAAGAACGTGGGAATGTGGGTGAAAGAATGTGGGAATGTGGGTGAAAGAATGTGGGAATGTGGGTGAAGGGAAATGGGTGAAAGGAAGTGGGTGAAAGGAAGTGGGTGAAGGGAAGTGGGTAAAAGGAAGTGGGTGAAGGGAAGTGGGTGAAAGGAAGTGGGTGAAAGGAAGTGGGTGAAAGGAAGTGGGTGAAAGAACGTGGGAATGTGGGTCAAAGAACGTGGGAATGTGGGTGAAAGAATGTGGGAATGTGGGTTAAAGAACGTGGGAATGTGGGTGAAAGAATGTGGGAATGTGGGTGAAAGAAAGTGGGAATGTGGGTGAAAGAACGTGGGAATGTGGGTGAAAGAACGTGGGTGAAAGGAAGTGGGTGAAAGGAAGTGGGTGAAAGGAAGTGGGTGAAAGAACGAAGGAATGTGCGTGAAAGAACGTGGGAATGTGGGTGAAAGAATGTGGGTGAAAGGAAGTGGGTGAAGGGAAGTGGGTGAAAGGAAGTGGGTGAAAGAATGTGGGAATGTGGGTGAAAGAATGTGGGAATGTGGGTGAAAGAATGTGGGAATGTGGGTGAAAGAATGTGGGAATGTGGGTGAAAGGAAGTGGGTGAAAGGAAGTGGGTGAAAGGAAGTGGGTGAAAGGAAGTGGGTGAAAGAATGTGGGTGAAAGGAAGTGGGTGAAGGGAAGTGGGTGAAAGGAAGTGGGTGAAAGGAAGTGGGTGAAAAGAAATGGGTGAAAGGAAGTGGGTGAAAGGAAGTGGGTGAAGGGAAGTGGGTGAAAGGAAGTGGGTGAAAGGAAGTGGGTGAAAGGAAGTGGGTGAAAGGAAGTGGGTGAAGGGAAGTGGGTGAAAGGAAGTGGGTGAAGGGAAGTGGGTGAAAGGAAGTGGGTGAAAGGAAGTGGGTGAAAGGAAGTGGGTGAAGGGAAGTGGGTGAAAGGAAGTGGGTGAAGGGAAGTGGGTGAAAGAATGTGGGTGAAGGGAAGTGGGTGAAAGGAAGTGGGTGAAAGGAAGTGGGTGAAAGGAAGTGGGTGAAGGGAAGTGGGTGAAAGGAAGTGGGTGAAAGGAAGTGGGTGAAAGGAAGTGGGTGAAGGGAAGTGGGTGAAAGGAAGTGGGTGAAGGGAAGTGGGTGAAAGGAAGTGGGTGAAAGAATGTGGGTGAAAGGAAGTGGGTGAAAGGAAGTGGGTGAAAGGAAGTGGGTGAAAGGAAGTGGGTGAAGGGAAGTGGGTGAAAGGAAGTGGGTGAAGGGAAGTGGGTGAAAGGAAGTGGGTGAAAGAATGTGGGTGAAAGGAAGTGGGTGAAAGGAAGTGGGTGAAGGGAAATGGGTGAAAGGAAGTGGGTGAAAGGAAGTGGGTGAAAGGAAGTGGGTGAAGGGAAGTGGGTGAAAGGAAGTGGGTGAAAGGAAGTGGGTGAAAGGAAGTGGGTGAAGGGAAGTGGGTGAAAGGAAGTGGGTGAAAGGAAGTGGGTGAAAGGAAGTGGGTGAAGGGAAGTGGGTGAAAGGAAGTGGGTGAAAGGAAGTGGGTGAAAGGAAGTGGGTGAAAGGAAGTGGGTGAAAGGAAGTGGGTGAAAGGAAGTGGGTGAAAGGAAGTGGGTGAAGGGAAGTGGGTGAAAGGAAGTGGGTGAAAGGAAGTGGGTGAAGGGAAGTGGGTGAAAGGAAGTGGGTGAAAGGAAGTGGGTGAAAGGAAGTGGGTGAAGGGAAGTGGGTGAAAGGAAGTGGGTGAAAGGAAGTGGGTGAAAGGAAGTGGGTGAAAGGAAGTGGGTGAAAGAATGTGGGTGAAAGGAAGTGGGTGAAAGGAAGTGGGTGAAAGGAAGTGGGTGAAAGGAAGTGGGTGAAGGGAAGTGGGTGAAAGGAAGTGGGTGAAAGGAAGTGGGTGAAAGGAAGTGGGTGAAAGGAAGTGGGTGAAGGGAAATGGGTGAAAGGAAGTGGGTGAAAGGAAGTGGGTGAAAGGAAGTGGGTGAAGGGAAGTGGGTGAAAGGAAGTGGGTGAAAGGAAGTGGGTGAAGGGAAGTGGGTGAAAGGAAGTGGGTGAAAGGAAGTGGGTGAAAGGAAGTGGGTGAAGGGAAGTGGGTGAAAGGAAGTGGGTGAAAGGAAGTGGGTGAAAGGAAGTGGGTGAAAGGAAGTGGGTGAAAGAATGTGGGTGAAAGGAAGTGGGTGAAAGGAAGTGGGTGAAAGGAAGTGGGTGAAAGGAAGTGGGTGAAGGGAAGTGGGTGAAAGGAAGTGGGTGAAAGGAAGTGGGTGAAAGGAAGTGGGTGAAAGGAAGTGGGTGAAAGGAAGTGGGTGAAAGGAAGTGGGTGAAAGGAAGTGGGTGAAGGGAAGTGGGTGAAAGGAAGTGGGTGAAGGGAAGTGGGTGAAAGGAAGTGGGTGAAAGGAAGTGGGTGAAAGGAAGTGGGTGAAAGGAAGTGGGTGAAAGGAAGTGGGTGAAAGGAAGTGGGTGAAAGGAAGTGGGTGAAAGGAAGTGGGTGAAAGGAAGTGGGTGAAGGGAAATGGGTGAAAGGGAAGTGGGTGAAAGGAAGTGGGTGAAAGGAAGTGGGTGAAAGGAAGTGGGTGAAAGGAAGTGGGTGAAAGGAAGTGGGTGAAAGGAAGTGGGGTGAAAAGAACGAAGGAATGTGCGTGAAAGAACGTGGGAATGTGGGTGAAAGAATGTGGGTGAAAGGAAGTGGGTGAAGGGAAGTGGGTGAAAGGAAGTGGGTGAAAGAATGTGGGAATGTGGGTGAAAGAATGTGGGAATGTGGGGTGAAAGAACGTGGGAATGTGGGTGAAAGAATGTGGGAATGTGGGTGAAAGGAAGTGGGTGAAAGGAAGTGGGTGAAGGGAAGTGGGTGAAAGAACGTGGGAATGTGGGTGAAAGAATGGGGGAATGTGGGTGAAAGAATGTGGGAATGTGGGTGAAAGAATGTGGGAATGTGGGTGAAAGAATGTGGGAATGTGGGTGAAAGAACGTGGGAATGTGGGTGAAAGAACGTGGGAATGTGGGTGAAAGAATGTGGGAATGTGGGTGAAAGAATGTGGGAATGTGGGTGAAGGGAAATGGGTGAACTATTAAGGTAAGAGATCTG